>JASDDO010000260.1:0-700000 GCA_030015575.1 Agapanthus africanus | reverse complement strand
CATGAAACGAAATCCGAAACTTCACTCTTCATCCCTGCCCACCCGTAACTATCTCACAAGTCACGTCACATATTGGTGGACTTGAATGAACACAGAAAGCCGACTGATGTGCCTGCTCTAGAATTTCACGTCTCTACCCATTAGTAACAGGTACACACAAACGCATCCCTAAACGTAGCACACCCTAGTCACAAATCGAGGGCTCCGAATCATTACCCAGCCGAGTTTGCTCAAGAATCTCTGACGAACGGACATCAGCGGGCTGTACCTCGCGAAAGCGATTAAGGAAAAGTGGTCGGGCGCAGACATGAGCAAGCTGTCCCCTCAGTAGAGGCGAATATAAGCTGTACTCAACGATCACATGAGAACTATAAATCTGTATAAGACTGTCTCAATAATCAACACCCGTTGCAGGAAGATGTACATTAAGCTCTGGTGGTCCGTGAAAATCTGACACGACTCTCCGAACAAGTTGCGTCCTCAGATCTTCAACGCACGACCACATCAGCCATCTCCAGATCATGAGTGGGATATCCTGCTCGTACTTCCTCCAACTGTCGGGAAGCATAAGCAATAACTCTATAGTGCCACATCAGCGCAAAATCAACCCCACTCACGAAACATCACAATTAAACAACAAAGTCGCCCGAACCAGAAAGCAAAGAAAGAACTGGTGCAGTTGTCAACCGAATCTCTAACCGCTGAAAACTCCGCACACATGCCTCAGTCCAAAGAAAAAGAACCTCCTTTCCGGTCAGTCCAGTCAGCAGTGCAGCGATACACTAGCAATCCTGCATGAAATGGCGGTAAAAACCTGCTAAGCCCAAAAATCCGCGGACCTCCGTCCCGTACACAAGTCTGGGCCAAAGCTGTACGGCCTCGATCTTCCTTGGGACCATACGAAAACCGTCTTCCGCAACTACAAGACCTGGGAGTCAACAAAATCAAGCCTGAAGGAACACTCCGAGAAATTAGCAAACAGCTGGGGCTCTCCCAATGTCTGCAAAGAAAAACCTCAAGTGCTGCTCCTATTCCTCACGACACATTGGAATAGACCAGAATGTCATCAATGGCACAACAATAAACTGGTCGAGGAACGGCGTGAAGAAATCTGGTTCATCATATCGACGAATGCTGTTAGGGCACTGGTGAGTCTAACGACACCACCAAAACACATAAAGCCCGTAGCACGCACAAAAGAAGACTTCGGAATGACATCACTCCAAACCCGCAACAATGATGACCTGATCCCAAACAAACTTAGAAAATGTCTCACACTCTGGAGCTGATCGAAGAAATCGTCAATGCGAGGTAAAAGATACCTATCCGCACCGTAAGCCGGTTCAATTGACGATCAATCATTACACAACCTCAAACTGTCGTCTTTCTCCTTGACGAACAGAAATAAGAACTCCCTAATGCGACACACTCAGACGCACAAGCCCCACCTATCTAGCAACTCTGCAGCAGATCCTTAAGCTCCCTAAGCTCCACCGGCTCATCTGGAACAACGTCGGAAAACTCTCGCACGATAGGAACTTGGTCCAACAAACCCATTATGGCTCCGGTATCACGAATGAACGCTAAGAATCCTCGATATCTTCTCCTCAAAAGCTGACTAGCGAAAAAGGCTGAATTCAAGCTGTGAGAGGCGGCACCACTGTCCCCCTGCACAACAAGAACTGACTCGCCGGGAAAACAAAACCTGACTGTTTTCTCGCAGCAGTCAACAGATGCCTAGTACGTAGCTAACCAGTCCGTGCCCAGGAGAACGTCAAATCCAACATCTCTAGAAGGATCACAAAGACGGACGAATCTCTATCTCCTATCCGATTGGCACACGACTGAAATACGTATCGCGCAACAAAAGAATTGCTGACAGAAATTAACACCACAACGGCTAATCTAGCTAATACGACTCTTGTCCTAACCACGGCACAAAATGTGTAAAACAAACAAGTACATCAAAAGAACATACGAATTTAGAATACCTGAAAACTCTACATTGGACGCCCGCGCGTCCCGATGAGCAGAAGCAAACTCTCGTGTCTACCCTCTACCCGCAACTGGCCAAAATCCTCCTCTGCTAACCTGTCCCCTCTGAAAGAACCCTTCTTGACCACGACCTCTCCGAGGACGAGTCTGACGCGGTGCTAAGGAACAATTCCTGTTGAGGTGATGAAGGCTCCCGCACCAGAAACATCCACGCGATGACTGCTGACCCTCCTGGGGATGAGAGCTGAACGACTATCCTCATCCCAAGCCTCTGCTACTCCCGTGACGGTCACAAAATCTGTCTCGGCGACTACTCCTGTGTCTCTGGGCTGGTACACCGGTACGAGTCCTCCACTGTTCCGGAACTCCCAAAGTCTTTGGAAGACGTGCTTCGTCAACTGGGGCTGGATCTACCGGTGCTATGTAGGTGACGGAATGCTGTGTACTGACCGCAAGGAACAACTGGGTAATAGGGGTGACAACCTCCTGTCGCTGCGCTCGAATGGCCTCAACCAATGAACACATTGTCTGGCGCATGTCCTGCATATCTGCCACAAGCCTAGCAAGATAATCTGTCGAAGGCGGATCCATTTGTTCCTGTGCAATAAGCATGCCATCCTGGTCAGTTCTCGTCCCACCCGAGTCAACTCTGACCTCGGTCCTCGCTGCATCACTCTGAGTCCCCATAGTCATCGGCGGCAAAGGCTAAAAATGGAAATAAGATTCGATAAGAGCACGGAAATCGAATCACAAGGATATGAATCATCAAGGAAGGAATTTCAAGCAATTTGTACTCCTGGTCAATTTCAAGCAATTTCAAGCAATTTCGGCGTAGTTTAAGGATATACACACACTACGTTAATCTCCTTAAGCTACCTACTCTATCATACCAAGGTCATCCTACACTCCGAAAGGTAAAACCTAGCATTTTGATACCAACTTTGTCACGACCCGAAATTGGCACGTGACGGCCCTTAAACTACGCAACGTCTACAGGCGTAACGAAGTTTAAGTAAGCCGGAAACCCAGCAATCTAAACCATCAAAAGTAGTAAGAAATAAGAATATTGTTAAAACTTTTGAAAATCTCGAGTACAAATTCTTTAAAGTCAAATTTTAGTTTTTTAAAAATCTTGACAGCACCTCCTTTGTAAAAACTAACCCCAAAAATGGGTACAACATAAATATAAGTAAAGCATCTCCAACGGGAGCAAATCCACGCCCAACGGCAGAAAACAACCACCACAACAGATATACGACGCCGTAGCGAAGAAATAAAAGACGATAGAAGTAAAACTGCATAAAAGACCTCCAAGTCACAAATAATACACAATATCATCCTCACATCAAGTCTCTAAGTCATACAAGATAGAGGTAGATGGAGAGTACATGATACAAAGAATATACAATAAACATGAACGGATAACCACAAACCCACCTAAAGCAAAACTGCACACTGTGAGCCGAAGCGGTATCCGCAGCAAAAGATACTATGATAGATGATAATAGCCCTGCCTCTGACTACTGTGAGGAACGACCTGCAAAACACTGTGGCACAACGGGGGTGAGTTGCCAACTCGTGAATAGTAAATAACATATGCAGGTAATCGCAAGTATGCACGTACAACGCGAATCTAACATATGCAAACTAATAGCAATAAAATTCATATATGTGCAATAGTCATGAAAGGTACACTAGCAGGTACAACTAATACATGAAGCGATAATATGACAATCTGTATGCAACAATCATATAAGGTACTCTATCAAGTACTACTAATACATGAAGCAAGGATATGAAAACGTACATATGCAACAGTCATGAAAGGTACGCCAGCAGGTACAACTAATACATGAAGCAATGCATATATAAAATAAATTATGTAAATGCAACAGTCATGGAAGATACTCTATCAGGTACAACTAATACATGAAGCCATGCATAAACAATAAATATGGAGTATGGAATGAAACATGTCATTTCCACGGAATCCTGATATCGTGGTAGGACCAAAGTCCATCAAGACAATCCAAATCCCAATTTCCTCAAATCAGCCCCTAAATTGGCTCTCATATCATATAAGTCTCACAAATCCTGAATGTACAATATCAAGTAAATCTCATATATTCTGAATGTACAAAATCAAGTAAATCTCACATATCCTGAATCCAACATCAAGTGATTCTCATATATATCCTGTATCCAATATCAAATGAATCTTAAATATCCAGAGTCCAATATCAAGTGAATCTCAAGTAACCTAAGTATATTTGTATGAATAATTATGATGAAATATATGAATTTATATGTATACATATATATTAGCGTCTCATTCCACTAATATATATATATATATATATATGCATATATAACAGCGTCCCATTCTACTGTTATATATACTTAGGAGTAAAAATATCATGAAAACTTGTGCCAAGCATCGACACATAAAGGCCGATCTATCAGGTGCTGTCACCATGATTGGCACCATGATAGGTACGTATCATACGCTATACCGAAAGCTCGAGTGCCTAGCTCTGACCCTCGCCTCTCGACGTATCCATACGCACATGACTCCCGTCGGTATCCCCACGATAACCTCCGAGTCATTGGTACTGTCACCGGATGGTATGGTTCCCCTGCCAGGCTCAATCGGCAAGGTCCTTCAATCGTCTTGCCCCGGGGTACCTCCGGGCCCCACCATGTACCCTCATATGGCCTACGACGCTCCTCGCATGGGGTATATATATCAGAACCGATAAAATTCATGGTGGCTGCTGAAATATCATATCAAGAGAAACCGGATTTTCTAAATAATGCATAATTTCATGAAACTACCACGGTCCTCAAATCCAGAAAACATCATGAAAAATCTATATCTCAATGCGAAAATCCATGAATATAATATATGCAACATAAAACTGCAATATAAGCATATAAAGGAAAAGCCGCTATTTAACTGCAATAAGTTAATATATATATATATATATATATATGCGGTTCCTAATTTCTCCAAGTCTATATAACATCAAATAAAGGTAAACATGTAGCTATAACCAGATATGTGTGTAAACATGAAGATATAGCACGGTATATGTATCTACTTATAAGTAATGATGTAATATACCCTCCAGGTATAAGTGAAGTATGTATGCAAGGTATACATGTAGCTATGTCATTATGTGTGTATGTACCTATCGCCAATGGTACAATACCCTATAGGTATACAGGTAACTAGCATGTAAGCATGTCAAGGCATATGTGTAAGCATGTAGGTATACATGTATGCTATATGTCATATGCATAAAGAAATATGAATCAATGTCTCAGTGTCCCTAACCAAACAATATCATATAAGTATGTGTGTTGTGCGTGTCATGGCAACTATTGACGGTGTGTGTGGCATACAATCAGTGCTCATGCAATATGAGCCGTCAATAATAATGCAGTGTCCAAAGTGTACAAGTCCAAGGACAACAAATAACTAAGCAATAAGGTGTATGCGCAACTCTATATATGAAATAGAATATGCGACAATTCATAACATCTCTAGCCCAGACGCATAACGCCATGCGGGCGATTCCTCTGTAAATGTTAAATCTTCTCACCAACGCTCCTGGCTAAGTAAAGCCTACCACTCGTTTTCCCCTGTTCACAGTGCCCGAAATCCCCGCCTGCGATCTTGAAAGCATATAACAATATAACAAGTCTATATTAGCAATCGACCAATAACACTTACAAACTACGTTTGACCGACGCACCAACTCCAAACATACTCTCAAGTGTTCGTCAAGTGGTTAACTCGCATAGCGACACTACGAAACTAACTCAAGAGAAAAAGCTACAAAAAAACACGAACGATATCGGCACGACCCTAGCTAGGAACGCAAAGCGACATAACTACCAAGCCTAGACCCTGATCGTACCGATCACGCAAACACAACACAATAAAATACGAGAAAGATAATCGATACCACCTCGCAACGACCAATTGAACCCACGTCGGAAAAACACCGAAACCTAGTAAGCAACTTATCGCAATATTTGCACAAGTCTAAAACTAAAACCATTCTAGCGGTTCTAAACACCGCAAAGCGGCTTAACTATGTTATCCAATCTGTTTCCATAATTTTAAACCCACCCAATTAGGTTTTATTAAAACCTAGTAAGCAAAAACTTCATTAGTTAACTTAGAAATTATCAATAATTATCATACACAAGATTAAGTTTCCAAAGTCCTCATTTTAACCATTATCCATCACAAACCCTAACTTGATTTTCTTTAAAATTAAAAAGAATGAATTAAACATAAGATTAAAGCTATAATAATCCAATTAATTAGCTATCTTAAAGATTTAGCATAACAAAAGAGGATTAGGGTTAGAATTTATACCTCTTAAGAACAAATTCTAGCAACAAGATTCCATCAACTTTTGCCTCCAAAGATCAAGTTTTTCATGAAGAACTAAGCAAATTTAGTGAAAGGAAATGTTGGTTAAAGTTTTATTTAGGGTTTTTTGGATTTATTTTGGAATTTTTGATGAGTTTTTGAGTGAAAGAAAATGGAGAAATGAGCTAAGGAAAGTTTGGGGCAGAAATGGGGGAGCTCGGCCAAGGTGATGGGGGGTATTTGTGAAATTAAAGTGAAGAAAGTTCTAGCTTAAAACATTAAATGCAACATTAAATGCAAATGCCACCATTTCATTCTTTTTCTTTTCTTTTTAAAACTTAAATCCTTTTGCACAAAAGAATCTAGATATTTGAAGAGAAGCTTCCAAACTAATTCTTGTGATAAGATTAAAAAAAATATTTCTCATTAGAAGTAATTTAAACCAAACCAAAAATGTAATTACCACTTAAAATAATATTTAATTAGGAAAAAATTCTGTGTGAACCAAAACTTTCCATTGACCCCCAAAGTTCGTGCACTAGTTTTATTCTAGCTAAACTAGGTGCTGACAAGTCTATACAGAAGTTTGATCACAATCGGGTTAAAACGGAAAACACCGAAAATTTTATCCTAAAAACGGAAAATTCGCAAAACGATTTCTAAAACGTTACACGCACATCACATATGTGCTCCTATTTCATTTCTCTTGAGCCAGGAAACCTATATGTAGGACTCTAAAGACTCGTCAATACGCCGGCAGTAGTTGTGATCATATCAGTCACCCACAAGCCGCAAGCGGTCTGCTAAACGTAACGGCCACCCGGGTATTGAGTGATCAGATGATCAAAAAGTAAGCCTGCTCATACTCCTGCGAATCCAATTAGTAACACTACCATACAGTCCGGTTTCTTCTTCTGATATGTCGCATATCACAGCCTGGGGTGGTAATTGTCAGACCCCAATAGCCTGATAAGTCATGGCTATGTGAGGCTCATAACGGTTTGAAAAATTACTGATAACACTTACCGGTGGATCTCAGCAACTCTGGTAAGGGATTTCCTGTTATGGCCAATTGATCATAGCGCAACATCAACCCCTGATACCGGGAGAGACGAAATCCCCTCCTATCACTTATTGCTTCCATGTGACTCGGGTCTGTACCAAAAAACCACCGTTTTGCATGATCTCTTGAACGTGGTAAGGTGGAATTAAAGCACAGTGGGAATCACACATGACTCTATGACGATCTCGGGTCGACAGATTAACCTGTACTAGTGTCACCAGAGAACTACTATATGACGATAGGTATAATACCATCTAGGAGTTCTCGGCGAGTCCGTTCAGTGTACCCAGTCTCTACTGAGCACCCGTATACCATCTCTAATGTCAAACACCACTGGATATGGGATCATCCATCTCCCATTAATTAGCACAGATTGGTTTTTTTGCTCTCTGTGGAACTGGCATGCATCCTGGCTCCCGGGACTCTTTCATAGAATTCCAACAATTTCGGGTCGAGAAGCGTATACGCTAGTCTACTCTAGAATATCGATGCCCCGTCTCGATACTCCCATGACTAGGAACATTTGAAGGATGTACTTACCGACTACTCTTGCCCCACTAGTATGACCTGCATCATAATTCTGGTAGTCAAGTACTCATCCTAACGGCTTTATCAACATGTAATAAAGAGACAATAAGTGTAAATGTTAAGATAAAGGGCAACCATATAGTACACTATCATGTCGAGCAAGAAAGTTCGCCCCATATATGTCCAAGCATCCACCATAATATACATGACATGTATAATAATGGCCTATAGGGCATATATATAACTAACATAATCATCGCTTCTTTTTGAGTCATCCCATGTCCTAGACTTGAAATCTCTTCGATTTGATCGTTGTGGAGCTTCCTTCTCTTGGTTGAGAGGAAAATCGGCGATAAGATGACCGGGCTTCCTACATTTAAAATAAGGCCCGATATCTTTGTTGTTGTATGAATGATTTTTTTGAAATTCCTTCTTTTGTAATCTCTCCGACACTTTAAGAATTTATTGAATTGCTTCATTTGGAGTGCGATCTCCTCGTCATCTTCACTAAACTTGCCGTCACTATACTTGGAGGAGGCATTGGTTTTGGATGAAGTTTTGGATGAAGTTTTGAGTGCGATGCTCTTTAACTTTTAATTCTTGTCCTCCTCCATTTCTTCTTCCTTATTATAGGTCTTGAGCTTAATCTCATAGGTTTTAAGATTTTCTTGAAACTCTTCAAACGCCATCATTTTAATATCGGCTATCTCCTTAAGGGTAGTAGTCTTCACTTGCCATTTCTTGGTAAGAGAACGAAGAATCTTTCTCATCTTCTCTTCATTACTCATAGGTTCATCTAGTAAGAAATCAATAGCATTAGTATTGCGGATAAAAGGATTAAACATTGTATCCATATTTTCATCGAGCAACATTCGAAAATTTTCATACCCGGATTTCAAAAGATAAATATTTGCCCTCTTAACATTGGAACTACCTTCATGTGTATTTAATAAAAATTTCCATACAGCATGAGCATTTTTGTATTTAATAATTCTAGTCAAATCTTCCTCATTAAGACAAGAAAATAGAGCATATTTGACTTTATGATTTACTTCATAAGTCTTTTCTGTGCCGAGGTGGTTCTGATGCAAAAGAACCTACCTACTAAAGCAAATCACCCGTAAGGGAAGCAGTGTGCCAGAAAGCCGCAATGGAACCTGTACGGCAAAACCTGCAAGAACTGTGGCACAATGGGGGTGAGTTGCCAACTCGTGAATAGAAAACATCACAGAGCAGAAATCATATGTATGACACAATCCTTGGTCAATACGATCAAATATATATATATAAACCTCAAATGAATAAGTCTGAAACATGATAAGGTGGCAATGTAACATCTATACATGAGTGTAGTGCCAAGTGCTCGTGCCAGAGCCTCAGGTAATAACATATTATAATGTGAGGTATGATCAATGTAGTCAGTGTCAACTATATCATGAAGTCTATGAGTATGTAGATATCATCCAACTATGTGATCAATATCATAAATGTCAACTATATGTATGTGGATACCATCCAACTATGTGATCAATGTCTGTATGTGTGTGTGGATCTCGTCCACGTGTCACCCAATGACAATAAGCATCATGCATGTAAATATCATAAAGCATATGCATAGAAGTATGAGGATGTAAATCAACATGTGTCGCTCGCGACATATCAAATCATGGAACCTGAGTGTCAAGCATCGACACTCGAAAACATCATAAAACCTGTGCTTAGCATCGGCACGTAAATCCTCATATATATATATATATATATATATATATATATATATATATATATATATAGGGCTCCGTCAGTCCAGATCGGCCCGCATCATCTCTCAACTCTGGTCGGTATCCCCCAGATATCCGTCGAGCACAAATACAATCACCGGTAGGTAGTACTCCTCCTGCCAGGCTCATCGTCTAACATATACGAGTCTTCTTGCCCCGGGGTACCTCACCAGGTTCACCATGTACCTGCAGACGGTGCCTAACTCTCCTCAAATCGGGTTTCACATGTCGCTCTCAGAACCGAGAAAACACATGGTGGACGCACTGAAATATTATATCAAGGGTAACCGGGTTTTTAAAACAATACACACTCTCTTTTGAAATACCCACGGTTCCCAAATCCAGAAATATCATGGAAACAACATATCTCAATACGTATAATCATAAAGCATGATGTATGCGACATGTAAAAGAAATGTAAGCATATCAGTATATCATGCAATATGGAATAGTAATATGCATATATTGAGGGAAACCGCTCTTTTAAATAAATCAATTTTAAAGAGTATCTTGCGGTTCCCAAATCTCCAAATCAAGTCAGAATCATCTATGTATGTGCAATTACGTATGTATACAAGTATGAGTGTACAACAGGTATGTGCACATGTATGAGTGTACAGTATGTAAGTGCACAAGTATGAGTGTACAGTATGTAAGTGCACAAGTATGAGTGTGCAGTACGTAAGTGCACAAGTATGAGTGTATAATATGTAAGTGCACAAGTATGAGTGTATAATATGTAAGTACACAAGTATGAGTGCACACTATGTAAGTACACAAGTATGAATGTATAGTATGTAAGTGCACAAGTATGAGTGTACAATTGGTATGTGCAAAAATATGAGTGTACAATAGGTATGTGCACAAGTATGAGTGTACAATATGTAAGTACACGAGTATGCCATGCAAGGGATCATATCCAGAATGCAACAGTCTATCAGTGTAGTGACATGGCAATTATCGATGATGAAGTGTGTGAGCTGGCAAGCAGGTATACGTGGAATATATGCATCATCGATAATGGTGCTGGTGTCCTGACAGCATGGTTTTAGTATAACAATAAACATAGTTAAACATGAAATGCGATGCGGAAAGCAAGAATATGCGGCAAATGAATAATAAACACAACAGAGTAGTATCTACATCAATATATCTATGTCATACTGTTTTGCCATTTGAAAGAAGACGAATCGGGGTTTTTAGGAAAATAAGGGCTACGGTGTTTTTAAGAGAAGATGCGTCTTTTCGAAAATATCCGTAGAATCCCTTTACCTGTCTTTAAAATACTCCCGATTCGTTAGTTTTTGAAATAGGTATGACATCGGCCTAGCCTAACCAGCTAATCGGGAGGGGTATGGAAACCACCTAAATCTGAGTCGATACACACACACACACACAAGTCGGTGATCTCGCCTCAAAGGTACCGCGTACGATACAATATCATATGACATTCTCGAGTCATGAGTGTGGATCTATCATCAATATAAAGCTCGTACGGTAAATCATCGTACGGTATCCCAAAAGCTGGGTACGGGTCAATATCATATTCAACTCATCAATTATCTGGTATCCTTATCATCATATCTCATGATCTGGGGTACTGATCTAAATCTAGTACAAATCGATACTATCTATGTAAATATAAATGCGTGTGTGAAACACACGTCCAAAGGCCTGCTAAAATCTCATGTCGTATCCCAAATACGAACTATATCATATCACCGATCTCATGGCACTATGCCCAATCTCATTGACTCATCTCCAAATATCATCCACTATCCTCATCATCCAGATATAAGTATAACAGATGAGCATATGTGTGTGTGTGGGTGTAAACCTATTCTAGGGTTCGCAACTAGGAAACCATACTAGTTTACTTCTAAACCCTAATCTATCCATAGTACACCTAATCACATCTAGAATATCCATTTCACACTTAACGCTATCATACGTATATATATAGTATATATAGTATACTAAATATCGAACTGCGGGGGTGCTATACGCTATCCACCCGACTTCCCCCGTAGATATAATCTACTCACCTTGATCTTGCTTGCCGATGTCGATGTCGCTACCATCTTCTTCATCGTCTCGAATCGTCGTGGGGGTACCTATATGTCACACGTATCGCATCGTATTAAAACCAAATCAAAAACCAAAACGATACGCTTAAAAGCCTATAGGTTAGAACCTATGGTTAGCTCTCGCAAATCAACCCGATATCACTCGAGATAGACGTACAAACGTCACGTGATCGAGATAATGTACAAATACAAAAATCTAGAAATCGAAATACGGAAAACCATAACTCAAATCAAAGCAGCAACTAGAGAAAGTGGTCCCAGATTTTGACTCAGGCCAAAATAGGGCAAGCAAACAACTCTGGGGTGATATATAGTGTGAATATGACCTACTGAAGCAATCTGGGCACCTACTTTACCAGGGGGGCCGGCCACAAAACCCAAAATTCCGGCCAGGCCGGTTCTAGTAGGGTGGAATCGTCTCGTTTGCAGAGGGTGGTCTCCTAGTAGTCAATCTAAGCTCCTGAAGTTGTTTATTTATCTCGTAAATGCCCCGGTTCATTCCAGATTTCCCTGCACGCCTTATACACTCACAAACCGACATGCAAAGTTTTTGTTTTGCAGTTCCAGATTCTATTTTTGGTTTGGTCTGGGTTCTTCTCAATTGAGAGGGGTTTAAGGTCATCCCAAGAGTTCAATTTTACCAACACGACTCAAAAATCCCACAACCCTCTCTAGAAATCTTCAAAGTTCACCAAACTTCGCTAAAACGATTTTAAACTTGAAATGAGGCTAAAGCACAAGAAACACTACTCTAATTGTGAAAGGGGTTACCTTATCTAGCTCCCATGAATCCTCTACAGCGCCAAAATCACATTTTTCTTGGTCCACTGGTTAGCTTGTGAGGTTGTGCACAACTTTTGTGAAGTGTGAATAGGGTTTTGGAGAGTTTTTCATGGAGTTTTGTGGCTTGAAGATGGGAGGAGGAAGGGGAGGCAGCAGCAGCAGCAAAAGAAAGAGAGGGAGAGGAAATGGGTGTAAGAAATGATGAGGGAATGGCCAAGTCCAAGTCAACATAAACCCTCACCTTTCTCTCTCTCACCCATACCTAATTCTTTATTCTTTTCCATTTCTATTTTCTTTTCTTCTCCAATTTCCTTCTCTCCTCAATGGTGAACCCAAAACAAATACCATACACCCCAAACCATGTAGGAAAATGTAACAAGTGTGAAAAAATGACATGTGCACAAAACACGCTCAAAGTCCGATTAGCGATTTTTAATCGCGATTATCACAAAATTAGCATATAATTAATCATAAAAACTTAAAATTTGCATAATTCACATAAAACACCCTCTTTTAGTAATTTCTATAATTTTTCAATTTTTTCCCCAATTTATCGGTATTTAATTATACCGCCTTATTAAAATATTCAATATTTTATTATTAAATTATAAAAATTCCTAAATTTTTTTTTTTTTAAATGTTACAATCTTCCTCCCTTAAAGAAATTCGGTCCCCGAATTTAAATTTAAAACCCCTCAAATACTAAAACATTTCAGTAAAAGTCCAAGTCGTCGGGGTTCCGAAATCATCAATACATAAAACGCATCATAGCGCAATGCATGCGCAAGAATAATGAGCAGATAACTCAAAAACAAAGCTCCATCAAGCATCCCGCAATCATCGGAGTCATGGTAAAGACACAAATGTCAAATCCAAAATAAAACCAATATGATATAAATCAGAACTATACATGTAAACATGAAATCTATACATGTAAATATCTGAAAGAAATGCATGCCAAACCTTTTTAAGTCGCTGTGCGATGCGCATAACACTGCACAGTGGCGGACGTCTATTGTAAGAAAATAACCATATATGTATATATCTTTTGTTTAATACGCACGTTCCGCCGTTTTGAAAACAATTTATAAGGGTTTTCTTGCTTTAAACGTTTTGTGTCATATTAGACACGTAGGTAAATACTAAGACTATAGCTCGCTTTTTGGAAATCCCCTCGATAACTATCAATGCATGCAAAATATATCCAGGTACTGTTCTCTGACTAGTTCTGCTCAGTACGAAAACAAATAGCAAATATCATAAAAACGTACTACTCCATAAGAAATCAATCCCAAAATGTATATAAGAATACTCTGTGCGTCTGGTGCGCACGGAAATCAAAATCCATATATGTGCCATACATGTGCACAGAAGCAACATTTAGGTGCAACGGGTGTGCACGAAACATCTGTCATAGGCAACGTGTGTGCCTGACAGTAAAATCAGGTGCATCAGACATGCACGAAAATCTTGATTTAGTGCATCTGTTACGCGCCAAAATCGCATCTCAAAACATGCGCTCAACACGCGCGAAAATCCAAATCAGGTGCATCCATCATGCACTAATAAAATCTAAATCACATGTATCCAACATACAGGAAATCACGAAATCAAATATCATGGAACTCAGCCATCAAGACTAAATCATGCAAAAAAGATCGCCCAAAATACCGAAATCCAAGGTGACGGATACGTGATAATCGAATCACCAAATCACAAATCATAAATACCGCCGTCGATATTTCCTCCTTCGCAGTCGAGAAGGTGCCGGTGCATCCAATGCTAGCAGCGCAAGATATCTACTTGTCTCTTGCTCACGGTCTGGCGCCCTCAGTCTCTGGGTCCTTATCTCCTATGCGGATTACCAATCTCACGATCCATCGGCTCATCGGCCCTGTAAGGTGTGCTAACGGGGACGATTCCATCCTGGCACTTCTCTGGTCTTCTCTCGGTCAATCCCCACGACCACTCGTAAGGCAGCACGTCGCCAGCGCCGACCTCTGGTCTTCTGAATACACATCACACATCTGATCTTGGGTGGAAATCTTATCGCAGCAGTGTCCTGGAAGGAATCCTGCTCAAGATCTCTTCCGATCTCGCATATGCCGAACTGTACGGAGGCTGGTACTCTTGCATAATCTTTTTTCGCTCTCTGGACATCTGCGTCCTCAGCACAACATTCCCTTGGAAACTGGTCGCATCCCAATGCCTCTGTAGACATATCCGACCTTAAATCTTAACGGGGAGTAACAACAGCTCGTCAGCATCTCACACGAACCTCTTGTCCCACTTGTCTGTATCATCGTTCACTTCGACGTCATGTCTCTATCTGCGCACTGCAAATGTCCTCGGCTACGGTCAATCCGAAGTCTCTCACACGGACTTAAAATCACGAACTCGGTATCTTCATCACTCTGTGGAAGATATCTAGCCGAACACACCCCCAGGAACTCGTCCCAACCTGCGGAGGTATACTCCATACTCATCCATTCTTGATCATATCACAACGCATCTGGGTGAGGTCCTCTATCCGAACCTGGTCAGCTATCTCGTCGACAATGCCGAACTCTGGCCTGCTGGGTGTGCGCACTATGACCGCTCCTGAGTCTAAGTCTTCTCGTATAATATTCCAGAAAGGTCCTGCCGAGGTCTCTCTCAAATCTCGTTTCTGCCGAATTGCCCGGAAGTTACCATCCTTCACTATATTTGTTTCTTGTTCCGGAATGGCTGCATACTTATTGCGACTCCTTCTAGAACGTATATCCATATACAACGCCTCTGCATGCGTATCGCATCTCTGATGTCAGCGGGGTGGAACGTCATCTCGTCGAAATCTCGTGCGAACTCTTTACTCCACTCTGCTCCAATGTCGACTGATTCAGACTCGTCTCCTCTTGGCTGCATGGACTGCGCTCTAACGGCTATACTCGTATCTGGAGTCTCCCAAGCAATGTGTCCCGTCACATGATATCCGAATGATGTCGAACCATCCGATCGATTCGTCAGAACCTCATATTCCCCCAAGAGATCAACATCTTGAGTACAGTTTAATAGTATTCCAGTACATGCCACAGCACCTGTGGACCAACCGTAGAAGGGCAAACCCAAGCCTTAAAAATGGCACCGCTACACTGCCGCAAACCCTAAGGTTCGAAGGTGTTCCATGGTTATTACGTCGAGTTAGGGTTTCATTCTTCTAGAGGGTCCATAGCATTACTTGCATTGTCTTCCGAATACTTTAAACTTGGAATCGGGTTCCTGACATTCGATCGTCTCTATCGACTCTCAACGAATCTACGTGAAGTCGTCTCTAGCTGGAATCAATCTATCTGATGACCTCGAATCGGGGTAAGCGAATGAACCACATGTCCTAGTCATTCATCCTCGGGTGACTAGCGACCTTCCATCATATCTCTGAGTATATACTCATGCTGCAGTAGCTCCACATTTGGGCGATATCTCGTTATTTGCTGCAACAACTGGCTCATTCGTTTGTACGCCGAACAACACCTCAATCATCATGAATAAGCGATATATCAATGGTCATCACATTCTGGCTGGCCTCTAGCGGTAGCCTGATCCTCTGGTGCTGATCTGCACGTCCGAGAAATCTCGTAAAAGCGATCTGTCAAACGCCCATGGAACGAAAACACACTAAAACGGCGTCTCTCTATGCAATCATAAGTCCCTGGAATCATGCCCTGGTCAGTCCTCGTCCATGACAAGCTAACTTTGTCATGACCCGAAGGTACGGAACGTGACTGGCACTTAGATTACGAGACGTCTAAAGGCGTAACGTAACCTAAGTCAGCCAAAGCCCAGAAAATCTAAACCAAAATCAACAAGGGTGAAGGAAAACCTTTTTATGAAAACGATTTTAAACCATTTAAGTTGTATTAATCCCTATTTTAAAAGCATCAAAATTTTTCGAATATTTCGGTAGAGCTTCCTTTGTAAATACTAGTCCCCAAAATGGGTACAACAAGATATATAAACCTGTAATGAAATAATGGCATCCCCAAGCGGGAGCTAGCTCTTCGCCCAAGGCAGATCACAACCACACGCAATATATATGTAATATCAAGCAAATACGCATAAGGAAACACAAAAATAAGGAAAAAAACACGTCGGCTCAAGTGAGCTCGACCCCAGAGAAACCACATATACACAAATCTCTCAATCTCATCACTAGGTCGCATATACAAATAAGAAGTGGTAGATGGAGAATACTAGATACAACGATAGTACAAAAAAGATAAAAGTGTCCTCGCAACCCACCTAAGAGCAATGTCGCGAGTCTGAGCAAAGAAGCCAAAGAAAAGATATGCCCGCCGCTACGAGGCTGGCGGATCCGACCTGCAAGACACTGTGGCACAACAGGGGTGAGTTGCCAGCTTGTGAGTAGAAAATAATATCTAATAAGGCTATCGTAAGCATGCACGCAAATGCGTCACAACATGTATGTCTAGATATGATGTAATGCCACTAGTATGCATGCACATGAATGCAAAATCAATACTAAATCTTTAAGTGTTTAAATATGATGATCTCTGCATTCTTAACTTAAAAAATATATATGTACAATAGCCAAGGTACCATCAATGAAACCATCCAAAAACCGTGTCAAGTATCGACACCAAATATGGAAATATATCCGTCTCAATGTCTCACTATATCAATGTCTCAATACCTCGGGCTCCGTCAGTCTGGATCGGCCCATATCATCAAATCTCACGACAACGGTCGGTATCCTCCGGATATCCGCCGCTCCAGACATCACCGGTAGGTAGTCTTCCCCTACCAGGCTCATCGTCTACAACTCGAGCTTCTTGCCCCGGGGTACCATACCGGGCCCACCATGTACTCGAGACGGTTCATCCACTCCTCGAATCGGGTCTCGAAATCCAACAGAAAACATGAAAACTCATGGTGGACGACACATACATCACGAGAAAACCGCAACTTTATATTAAAAATGATGATAACAAGCTTTTGTTAAAGTCTTGCGGTTTTCCCCCAAAATCCAGAAATCTCATAAATACTGAAATCCTCAAGAATATCATAATACCCAACATGTTGTATATGATATATGTTTATGATATCAAAGGTATGCAATGTGATTTATGGCTAAGAATCTATATAAGCATGATGATGAAGTGAGGTATATACATGCTTTGCAATTCAATGCATCATGTATGATGCAAGTGTTTGATACTGAACTAAGCATGTTCTACAGTGCTCGTGGCATGGCAATTACCAAAGGCGTGTGTATTCACATGAATAGTGCGCGTTCAACATGAGCCAATGGTAATGGTGTATGTTTCCTAAGAGGTGATATCATACATAAGTATATAAACAACCATGCGATACCAACAGATGTATAACTAGAAAGATATGCATATGAATGAGATGGTTAACTAATTAACTATGCATATAGTTTGCAAGTAATAAGGTGATCCTAACTATGGGGCGCCTCGCGCCATCCAGACGATTTCCCCATAGATGTATACATCTACTCACCCGGACGCCTCGCTAATCTGATCCAACCACCGCTTTGCCTTTGCGCGCCACGTCCAATATTTCCGCAACCGATCCTAAAATTGCACAACACAAACATAAGATTACATATTCCTGAAACGACGCAAGGTCACAAAATTAAAAGATCAACGCTCACAAGTTAGGCACAACGTGCATTAGGTGCGCGGAACACACATGAAAACCACTAAAACCTTAACTAAAATCATCGTTTCGGAGCAGCCGTCAAAACTAAAACCTGATTAAACCAAATTTCGCATTTGCACACCCTAAAAGTCATAGGAGATGCTAATAGTATCGTCAAGATATCGAAATTAAATCACCTCCTAATTTTATGAAAAACCTAGTAAGTATTAACATTTCAATTTCGATGCAAATATCACGAATTAACGATATAGCGATCACAACATCGCACAAACATCTAAACTAATCTACTAGATAGCCGCTACACTAATTTTAACCCACTTACAAAGCTTCAAACCATAATTTTAAATCAAACCCCTTTTCTTGAATTTACTAAACAAGCAATTATAACTAAATTTCACACTTTAAATTTCTAATTTAGCATAATTAAACTACAAGTTAACAATTTCATTGAAATTATACCTCACAAGTTGAACCCTAACTTGCACTTGACCTCTAAAGATGCCTCCTTTCTCCTTGTCTTAAACCAATTTGGGCTTGAGAAGGGATAGCATAAGGTTTTGTTTTGAATTTGAGAAGAATTTTATGGATTTCGGTGGATTTTTGAATGAATTTAGAAGCAAAGAAATGGGGGAAAATGGGGAAAACCTGCTGCAAGAGGCTCGGCCTGAGGAGATGAGGGAATGTGAGAGAGAGTTGTGTAGAATTTTTCATGTAGAAAGTATCTTTTAAACTCATTTAATGCATATCACATCAATTTTCTATTTAAAAATCCATTTTAATTTCATTTTGATTTATTTTTAAACCCTTGAAACTAAAATCTTGGAAAGTCTTGATACAATTTTTGTTACTACTAGATTTTAGTTTATAATGGTTCCTAAGTATGTAATTTACCTATTTAAATTTGTATTTATCACTAATTTAATGTATATTTAAAAGCTTAAAATAATATTAAAAATAATTAATTAAGGAAATTTTTTTAAATGACTAGAAATTTTTAAGTGACAATTAATTAACTAAGTTCTTGCAATTTCTTATCTAAATTTTGTATAATTATGCCTATATTGAAAAATAATTATTTTGACATTTTACCGAAAATACTGTTTATTTTACCGATTATCGAAAAATTACCTAAACGAAATTTAAAGTGTTACAATCTTCCCCCCTTAAAGAAATTCGGTCTCCGAATTTAAAATTTAATTACGCGTACCTTCAAAAAGATGGGGATATTTCTTCCTCATCTCGTCCTCGGTCTCCCAGGTGACCTCCTCGCTATTCGGGCCACGCCAAAGAACCTTGACGGATGGTATAACCTTCAACCTCAATTTCTTCACCTACCGATCCAAAATGATCACCGGCTGCTCGGTGAAAGAAAGATCGCGCTCCATCTGGATCGTCTGGTGCTGAATCGCATCGGAAGGGTCATGAAGGTACTTGCGGAGCATCGAAACATGGAACACGGGGTGAACATCTGGGAATCTGGGCTGAAGAGCCAACCGATAAGCCACCGAACCGACACGCTCTAGGATCTCGAAGGGACCAACATATCTAGAACTAAGCTTTTCTTTCCACCCAAATCTCATCACGCCCTTCATCGGAGAGACCCTCAGGAAAACATGATCGCCAACAGCGAACTCGAGTCGGCGACGGCGCCTGTCAGTATATGATTTCTGCCTACTCTGTGCCGCTCTCATCCCGTCCCGAATCAGCTATATCTTTTCGGTCGTCTCCTATATGATCTGTGGCCCTAAAGTACTGCTCTCCCTGAGCTCTGTCTAACATACGGGTGATCGACATTTCCTCCCATATAAAGCCTCGAAATGTGCCATCCGAATCGTCTCCTGGAAGCTATTATTGTAAGAGAACCCGATCAAGGGCAAATGACGATCTCAGCTACCACCGAAATCTAAAAAAAAGCTCTGAGCATATCTTCATGACTCTGAATAGTACGCTCTGACTGACCGTCAGTCTGTGGATGAAAATCTATGCTAAAACTAAATCGGGTGCCCAAAGCCTCCTGAAGTTTCTGCCATAATCGGCTGGTAAACTGGGTGCCCTGGTCGGACACGATGCAAGTCGGGACGCCATGCAGTCGCACGATCTCATAAATATAAACCTGGGCGTACTGAGCAAATCCAAAAGTGGTCTTCACTGGCAGAAAGTGAGCCACTTTCGTCAGTCGATCCACAATCACCCAAATAGAGTCATACCGTTGACTGGTCCTGGGTAGACCCACAATGAAGTCCATGGAGACCTGTTCCCACTTCCACTCAGGAATGGGCAAAGGCTGTAACTCGCCGGCTGGCTTCTGGTGCTCGGCTTTGACTTGCTGACAAATCAGGTATCTCGATACAAAGTCTGTAACATCCTTCTTCATCCCATCCTACCAGTAAACATCTCTCAAATCACGGTACATCTTGGTGGAACCTGGATGAACACTGTATACTGACCTATGTGCCTCCTCAAGAATATCACGCCTCAGTCCCTCAGAATCTGGTATGCACAGTCGAGTCCCAAATCGAAGTATCCCCTGATCATCAATCATGAACTCGGAAACTCTGCCCTACCGAATTTGCTCGATAATCTCTAAAATACAGGCATCACCGGACTGTGCCTCGCGGATACTGTCAAGTAACTGTGGGCGTGCTCTGAAATGGGCAAGCTGTCCCCCTGTAGGAGTAAACTCGAACTGCACTCTGCTGTCATAAAAAACCTGCCAATCCGCCGTCGACTGCATCTGTACTGTGCTCAAACAAGATAGGCTACCTCCGGGCCTCCTACTCAAAGCATCTGCCACCACATTTGCCTTCCCCGGATGGTATAGAATCTCGCAGTCATAATCTTTCACCAACTCCATCTAACGGAGATGTCTCAGATTTAGATCTCGCTGCTGAAAGATATACTCAAGCTCTTGTGGGCAGTGAATATCTGGCACGACTCGCCTTATAGGTAATGTCTCCAGATCTTAAGTGCAAATACCACTGCAGCCATCTCTAAATCATGAGTGGGGTAGTTCTGTTCATGTTTCCTCTACTGTAGAGAAGCATACGTGATAACTCTGTCGTGTTGCATCAATACACAACCCAGCCCCACTCGAGAAGCATCACAATATACCACGAAACCGCCCGATCCAGAAGGCAATGATAACACTGGTGCAGTAGTCAGATGAGTCTTCAACTGCTGGAAGTTATCCTCACATGCCTCGGTCCAATCAAAAGGAATCCCCTTCCGGGTCAACCCGGTCAGCAGTGCAGCAATACAGGAAAATCCTGGACAAAACGTCGATAATAGCCGGCCAGACCTAGAAAGCTGTGAACCTCTGTAACTGATACCAGTCTGGGCGAACACTGAACTGCCTCGATCTTCTTCGGGTCCATACAAATACCATCTCTCATCACCACATGACCCAAGAAGTCGACACTGTCTAGCTAGAATGCGCACTTGGAAAATTTAGCGAACAACTGATGCTCCCTCAAATTTTGCAATGTGATACGCAAGTGCTACTCGTGCTCCTCCCGGCTCCGAGAATAAACCAAGATGTCGTCAATGAAAACAATGATGAACTGATCAAGATACGGCCTGAATACACGGTTCATCAAGTCCATAAATGCTACTGGGGCATTGGTGAGCCCGAACGATATCACCAAGAACTCATAATGAACATATCGTGTACAGAAAGCGGTCTTCGGAATATCCTCCTTCCGAACCCGCAACTGGTGATAACTTGACCATAAATCAACCTTCGAGAAATACCCTGCACCCTGGAACTGGTCGAATAAGTCGTCAATGTGGGGTAGGGAATATCTGTTCCGCACAGTAACCCGGTTCAGCTGACGATAATCAATACATAAGCGCATACTGCCATCCTTCTTCTTAACAAACAGGACGGGAGCACCCCAAGGTGACACACTCGGTCGGATAAGCCCCTTATCCAGCAATTCCTGCAACTGATCCTTCAGCTCTCTAAGCTCCGCCGGGGTCATCCGATAAGGCGGTATAGAAATAGGCCCTGTGCCAGGGATCAAGTCGATGCAGAACTCAATCTCGCGCTCTGGCGGCAGACCAGGCAGCTCGTCAGGGAATACATCAGGAAACTCTCTCACAACAGGGATCTGGTCCAACGGAACCTCTGTGGCACTAGTATCACAAACATAGGCTAAGAATCCCTGACACCCTTTCCGTAAGAACTGACCAGCGTAAAGAGAAGAAATCAAGCTGGGAAGGGCAGCGCTACGATCTCCCTGAATAACAAGAACCGGCTTACTAGGAAAACTGAATCTGACTGCCTTCTCACGGCAATCCACAGATGCATAACAGGTGGCTAGCCAGTCCATACCAAGAAGTACGTCGAAGTCTAGCATATCGAGGAGAATCAAATCAACTAAAGAATCCCTCTCCCCGATACGAACAGGACACGATTGGTACACAAAACGAGCAACACACGACTCCCCTACCGGAGTATGTAGGGTTACTAGGCACACGCACAAGGGTCTATAAGGTATCAACCATGCCCGATTTAAAATTTAGCAATGCCGAACAACTCTAAACCAAGATCTTAGACTAGAGATTAGGAGAAACAAATCATGTTAAACACTTTAACACTAAGAGTTTGGGATTACAACCTTTGTAGTCCAGTCCTTCACTTCTAAAGCTCCGTGTTGAGGTCCCTTCGCTGCGATCATCAAGTTCCGGACTTTCGAGAGGCTCCACGAAGAGAAAGATGCAAGCTTACTTCCGATCTTCGATAACAAAGATGATCTACCTTGAAGTTTCATTAACACAAGCTGTCACTCACTAAATGAAGTGAACACCCTAATCTAAATGGCTAGGATAGACTAGGATGATGAAGTAGGATTTTAGCTCTCATTTGATTTCTTAATCTCACTCATTTTCATCACTAAGCAAAAAGCTAGAAAGCTTGCAAGGAGGAAGAAGAAGATCAATTGCTTTGTGATGAATAATGAAAGTGTAGTGTGTGGTTAGAAATGCAACCATGGTATATAATGAGAAGGCTAACCATTGTAGAGACATAACTAGGGTTAAAGGATTGGGTTGGGTTAAGCAAATTTCACAAAATATCCAAGTCAAAGTCAAAGCTTCAAGAAACTTCTTGAAAGCTTCATGCTTGCTTAACCTTAATGCAAACCCTAACCATAATTAAACTCCACAAAATATGTTGCATTTATAACCACAATAAGTTACAATATTATATATCACATATACAATATTTATTGTAACAAAATAAAATAATACAATTAACATATATCGCATATATATCAATGTATTACCCGAGTGAGAAAAAGAATCTTTTAGTGAGCTTATATCGGTTAATGTAATTTAATATATCAAATATATAATTATATATTAAATTATCGAATCAACACTTGATCCGATAATCCGGCTATTTCACAAATAACCGACTAATATAATCTGTATCAGTTCATCGAATCAACACTTGATCCGATGACCCGGCTATATCACATATACCCGGCCGATATCTCATATCGCAAGAATCTAATACGGTATCGCATACACCCATCGTTCTCGGTCCTGCACATATCACATATGTGCTCCTACTCCGTTTTGCCCGAGCCAAGAAACCTCTATGTAGGACTCTAAAGAATCGTCAATACGCCGACAGTAGGTGATGATCATATCAAACACCCACAAGCTGCAAGCGGTCAGCTAAACGTAACAGCCACTCAGGTATTGAGCGCTCAGAAGATCAACAAGCAAGCCTGTACATTCTCTTGTGAATCCAGTCAGTAACACTCCCGTACAGTCCGGTCTCTTGGTCTGATATGTCGCATATCTCGCCTAGGGGTGGTAAACGTCAGACCCCAGTAGCTTGTAAGTCGTGTCGATATGAGGTCTATAACAGTTCGAGAAACTACTGATAACACTTACCGGTAAATCTCAGCAACCCTGACCAGAGATTTCTAGTTATAGCCAATCGAACACAGCATAACATCAACTCCCTATACCGGGAGAGACGAATCCCCTCCTATCGCTCATTGCCACCATGTGATTCGGGACTGTACCCAAAAGCCACCTTTTTGCACGCCCTCTTGGACGTGGTATGATGGATATCAAAGCACAGTAGGAATCACACAAGACTCTATGATGATCTCGGGTCTACAGACTGTAGGGTTCCTAGGCACTCTCAAGAGGTCTCACAAGGCATCAACCATGCCAATTTCAAATTTTACGGGTGCCGAGAGACCCGACTACGGATCGTTGGCTAGATTTCTAGGCGAAAAGTTAACTAGTTAACACTTAACTAAGGGAATACGAAAATACAACCTTTGTAGATCCGGTGCTCCACCTCCATAGCTCCGCAACGAAGTCCTCTCCGCTGTCCAAATCAAATCCGGGCTCTAGCGTCGGCTTCGTCGGAGAATGGGCAAGCTAGGTCGTCGATGTCCATGCCGAAGATGATCTACGTCGAGGCATCGCTAAATCAAGCTCCGACTTCACCAAGTCAAGAAACTTGTGAAGAAAACACACTCTACTACTTGGCAAGAGGTAGAGGATGAAGAAATAGGAAGTGGGTAGACTTTAGAATTGGATTTCTCACTTGTTTTCATCAATCACCATTGATGAAGAATGGTTTTCTTCTTGAGTTCAAGGAAGAAGAAGAAGAAAATGATATATGATAAGTTATTAAAAAAGAATAGAAAAACCAAACTTATCATAATTCTAACTATGGTTATGTGTAGAGAATTAACCAAGGGTTAAAGGAATGGTTAGGGTTAAGGATGAGATAAGAATGGTGGACAAAGTCAAAGCTTCATGAAGCTTCAACTAAACAACAAACAAAGCCACCATTCTTTTCTCTTCTCATTTATTTTCCAAAATGAAATGGATAAATAAATAAGTGAATAAAACAAAACCCTAACCATAATCATGTAACTATGGTTTGATCTTTACACAAAAACCCTAGCATAACATGTATCATCAAACATGATACAATCAAGTGCACAAAAGTATATCACATATACAATGTGTACAATCCGAGTGAGAAAATCCATTTAAAGTGAACCAATACTAGTTAATTCAAAGTAATATATCAAATATATAATTATGCATTAAATCATTAAATCAACACTTGATTTAACGATCCGGTCATATCGCATATAACCGACTAGTATTCTATGTATCGGCTTATCGAACCAACCCTTGATTCGATAACCAGGTTATATCGCATACAACCTTTCGATACATTCATCGCGAGAATGGAATACGGTATCACATACACGCATTATTCTCGGTCCCGCACATATCTCATATGCGCTCCTATTTCGTTTCGCTTGAGCCAGGAAACCTCTGTGTAGGACTCTAAAGACTCGTCAATACGCCGGCAGCAGGCGATGATCATATCAAACACCCACAAGCCGCAAGCGGTCTGCTAAACGTAACGGCCACCCGGGTATTGAGCGATCTGAAGATCGACGAGCAAGCCCGCTCACACTCCAGTGAATCCAACCAGTAACACTACCGTACAGTCCGGTCTGATCGTCTGATATGTCGCATATCTCGCCTAGGGGTGGTAAACGTCAGACCCCAATAGCTCGATAAGTCGTGTCGATATGAGGTCTATAACTGTTCGAGAAACTACTGGTAACACTTACCAGTAAATCTCAGCAACCCTGGCCAGAGATTTCCTGTTATAGCCAATCGAACACAGCGCAACATCAACCCCCTATACCGGGAGAGACGAATCCCCTCCTATCGCTCATTGCCTCCATGTGACTCGGGACTGTACCCAAAAACCACCGTTTTGCACGCCCTCTTGGACGTGGTAAGATGGAAATCAAAGCACAGTGGGAACCACACAAGACTCTATGACGATCTCGGGTCAACAGACTACTTTGTACCAGTGTCACCAGAGAACTGCCATCTGACGTGAGGTATAATACCATCTGGGAGTTCTCGGCGAGTCCGTCCAGTGTACCCAGTCTCTACTGAGCATCCGTATATCATCTCTGATGTCAAACACCAATGGATATGGGATCATCCATCGCCCATCTGTATGGGTCGAGAAGGTATACGCTAGTCTACTCTGGTATATCGAGGCCCCGTCTCGATACACCCTCGACTAGGGACTGTGAAGGATGTACTTATGGACTACCATGTCCCCACTAGTATGATCCGCATCATAGTCCAGGTAGTCAAGTACAGATCCTAAGGGCTTTACCAACATGTAACAGGGAGACAATCAGTGTACACGTTAAGGTAAAGAGCAACCAGATAGCATACTATCATGTCGAGCAAGAAAGTCCTCCCTATATATGTCCCAGCATCCACTACAATATACATCCTATGTACAGTAATGGCCTCTAGGGCATACATATAACTAACAATCTCCCACTTGCACTAGGGCCATCTGTAGCAGTGGTTGTAGTATCTCATACTCAACCATCCCATAAAAATCTCTCTCTGGGAACAGGCCTTTGTGAGTGGATCCGCTGTGTTGTCCTCTGAATCTCTCCTAACCTCGATCACCCTGGAGATCAACTATCTCCATGATCAGGCGATGCTGCCTTAGAATAAGTCTGGATCACTGATGGGACCGGCGTTCCTCGGCATGAGCCACAACTCCATTGTCTCACAATGGTAGGAACGTAGTTCATCTCATGAACTGATATACACCCAAACATCCTCTTTGGTAGCATCTTAAGTAGCGATGTATCCTGCCTTTATCGTCTAGTATGTCACGGTATCCAGCTTGGAACTCTTCCAACATACCGTCCCTTTACTGAGGGTAAAGACAATGCCTGTGACTGACATTCAGTCGTCTTTATCACCCTGGAACCCCTCCAGTGATTCTCCTCAGGATCGATTGACACCATCTTACTACATCTAGTGAGTATCCTAACATCCATTTAGATCTATCTCATAGATCCAAAATCCAGGATTTAGTAGGTATCACTTTAATCCTATATGGAGAATCTTTGTGATAAGTGGAGATTGATCGAGCGTAGCATAAGAAACTCCTTTCTTATCAAGAGTATGTCATCCACGTACTCTACGAGGATTTTCACCATACTCCCTACTACCCTTTTTGTTTATACAAGGTTCATCTACCATTTTGACGATGTCAAACTCTTTGACCGCTTCATCAAAACAGATGTTCCAACTCCGCGATGCCTGCTTTATCCTATAAAGCATCTTGCACACGTTTCCGCTGCTCCCACTGTCTACGAAGCCCTCTGGCTGTGTACTTATAGACGCTCTCTTCTAAATCATCATTTAGAAAAGCTGTCATGACACCCAACCACCAGATATCGTAGTCATGGTATGTAGCCGTGGCAAGTAGGATCTGGATGGACTTAAGCATAGCCACTTGAAAAAGTTTCATCATTATCCACGCCTGGTCGATGACGAAAAGCTTTAACAAGTCTAGCTTTGAAAGTCTCAACTTTTCCATGTACACAAAGTAATCTTCTCAAGATATACTTGCTCCTGATGGGGATTTAACCCTTCAGATATAGCAACCAAAGTCCATACTTTGTTGGTGTATATGGATTCCATCTCAGTTCACTAAGCATCCAGCCATTCTTACAGAGTCCCACTCCTGATGGCCAGCTCGAAACTAGTTGGGTCATCATCTTATGATGTAATCCTCGCTCCCACTGTCATAGAGAAACAGAAGTATCTCTCAGGTGGGTGAGGAACCCTACTAGATCGGCGGAGAGGCTGAGGTTCGTTGGCAACTATTGAATCCTTTGGTTCTTTCAAATCATCAGCTGCAGTTTGTATAGCTGGAACCTTTCCAGTTCTACATTACAGACCTTGCCTCGAGCATGTCCGGATTTTTCTTTTAGACATAGCCCGGACAACCCCAAATCTTAACCAACTTAAGATATGGGCTCTTCCCTTATCATATCACATATGAAATGGTAGGCAACTGATTTGATTTGAACCCTATTCAATAGGTATGCAGCTTCTCAAGTGCATAACACCCAAAAGGAAAAAGGTAACTCAGTATTACTCATCATAGAGCACACCATATCAAATAGGGTGTATCTGCTCCGCCCCGATATACCATCGTGCTATGGTGTATACAGAGGAGTAATGCTGAGAGAGAATCTCATTCTCCTTTAGAATAGTCCAGAATTTTCGTGCTCAAGTATTCTCCTCCCTGATCACATCAAAGGACATAATACTTGTACCCTTATTGGTTCTCTACTTCTAACTTATATTCTGTGAATATCTCAAAAGGTTCTGACTTGTGTTTCAACAAGAACATAAGTCTGAATCTAAAGAGATCATCAGAGAACGTAATGAAGTATAAAGAACCAGTCTTGGCATGTGTAGACAGGGGACCTACATACATCAACATGTATCATCCCAAGAGTTTACTAACTCTTTCTCTGTTTCCATTAAACGGAGCTATGGTCATCTTATCTCTGTGACATGACTGGCAAGTTTCACAAGATGTATATTCAAACTGATTTAAATATGCATCTACATGTAACTTCAGCTAGTCGGGTCGCATTGATATGACCTAGTCTACAATGCCTCAAGTAGGATTCGTTCATTTCTGAACTCTTCCTCTTGTGTGTGTTTCGTATACTAAAGAACTGTAGTTTGATTTAGAACATCAATGCTTTTAGATAACGTGCCTGAACCGATCAACTTTTGATATAGGAAATGTTCAAAACATTATCCAACAATACAAAATTTTATCATTTCTTTACTAATAAAGAGACTGATATGATTTTGTATATCAGGTTCGGTATCTAATAACATTCATTCAGAATCAATGTATTGGTAATACAGGGTGACAGTGACCAACAGACTTGGCTGCAACATTTGCCCCGTTTTCTGCCTCATGAAACTTATCACCCGTTCTCAGTTCTCTACCTATCTGTAGCCCTATGTAACAGATTACATATCTGGGATCCTGATCTGGTATCACATACCCAGGACGTAAAGGATACTGAGAAACAGTTCTCTGTAATGAACATACCCGAAGATGATGCATCAGCATGCACTCTCTTCGTTTGGGCTGCACGTGAATTCTGGTAATCCCCAATTTCCTGCTCTGTCTTATAACAATTATAAGTTGGAGCGGGACCAACGTTCCCCAGCTCAGTATAACAAGCGGGTTCGGTCAATAATCCGTTTTATTATCTTGATTAAGGCGTGATATGGTCGCTACCAGGAGAGAGAGAGAAGAAAACACTCAGCGTGCGCTCTTGCAAGAATAGATTGGTTATTATTTTATCTAATCAGGATGGCTCCCACTGCTTTTTATCAAATCTTCCTTCAAACCCTAAAAGGAAAGACTAGCCGGGATTAATTACACACTACAAGTTCGCCAATCTTTCAGCCAGGCCAGTGTCGGTACTTTGAGGGAGGTCCCCCGTGCTTTCGCACGAACCTAATTAATGTAAACCTCGTTTTCCCAGAGGCGTAACCTCGTTAACACCTTTCTAGTCACCTACTTGATCGGCTAATTGTAATATGTAAAACTCTCCCAGGAGTAACTCTTACTCGCAGCGGGTATCGGGATCCAACTATCTCATAGAAGGTATGCAATCTCATTGCAAATTTCAACACTTGAAATTCCCGATAATATTTTGCCCCTAGCAGCTATATGACCTTAACATAGTCAACAAATCATAAGTGCTAGTCAAGTTCAACCCGTCATTTCCCGATTGAATTAAACCCACCCGCACGACCCTTAACATAGTCAACAAAGTCGCACGACTACCCTAATCCAATCACATCATATGCTTATGCAGATAAGCACTAATTAGCTACCGCACACTACGCCTTAACATAGTCAACAAACGTAGCACGAATACTAACTAGTACTTATCTGAAATGACGGAGGGCTACGACAGGTTTTTCTGAAAACCTATTGCGTAATGAACTTGATATCGTTGTAGAATCAAATGGTTTTAAAAATGGAGTGCTTTTGAGGCTTTTCTAGTTTTGCTAAAGGAGTCACTCCCGGTGAAGGGATCGTCGGTCCTTTCCTCGTCGAATGAGGTGCGGGATATATCATATATATCACTATGCAAAGCAAAAACACTTAAAAGCAATCAAAAGACAAACCGAGTGTGTAGCATCTGCCAGTATTGCTAAAGGAGTCACTCCCGGTGAAGGGATCTCGGTCCTTTCCTCATCGAATAAGGTGCAGGATATATCACATATACCGCTGTGCAAAGCAAGAACTGTAGCTACCTGTTTATTTTGAAATTCGATTCTACAACATCTTTAGGTTTCTTTTATTTCATTAATCACATTAATGAAGTCCCATCATTTAAGTACCTAAACATCACAGATAAATACGACGTACACTTATGCCATCCGCATTCGCCTCGATGTCCCCTCGTGCACCGTTAGGTTAGGTAACTAACGGCAGAGCAGGGCAGGGCTAGCGCGGGTGTAAAACATAAGTAACGTCTATATAATATATCATATATACTATATACTGTATCTATCAAAGAACATCACATGATCACATCACAGATATCGCAGCAGAAGAATCATATGAAATATTGGATATACTAGGACGTCCGTGTTTTCAATACGAGCCAGTATAAAACACGGATTCCACGGTCGCGATGAATAGTCAAACCCACACCCCTAGACCCCTACGAGAGCGGCAAGAAACCCTACCAATTCTGGAGTTAGGAGACCCGGACTCGACTCCTCGAGTTGGTTTCCCACTGGACTCCAGAACCCGGTTACTTGTGCTCCCCTCCTTGGGTCTATCCTAGTGTAGAAAAGTAAATAATATACAAGAGGTGACAACTTCCGCTACCTGGAAGTGCCCCAATAAAAGAATATTACATACAAGTTTTTACATGAATGAAAATGAAAAACACTCATCTCACATAAAAAAAACCCGGCTATTCAAACACGACGATCCAATATAACATATCCAGCAACACATAACATCACATGTCATCAACGTAAGTAAATATGTCCATCCCAATTGTCGTTGACATATAGCAACAAAACCGGCGATATCACATATTACACTTACGGTCACAGAAAAGAAAGTGTAAAACTACAACAGTTGGAATCCGCAACCATCTCAGACATCGCATGCCTGACCAAATGAATTTCTTAGACATCGCATGCCTAACAATTATAAACCCCGCATTTCAGTCTCATTATCGAAAACACTTTTCAATATTAAGTCGGGCAATTCAACAAGATTCCCGAAAAACTGATCGAATGCTCGTCGTAAACTTTAGTAGGCGGCCGCACCCCTGATACCGTCGACGAAGTGCACCAAGGCAGAACACCGCTGCCGCGAGCACCCGAACGGATGCTTTCGGCGACGGGGTTCTCCTACAGTCACTTGGTCGGGGCTATGGAGTGAGGCTGTCTATTAAGTTTACCCGGCGAGTATCCGCGTACGCTACGTGATTGCGACGGACTTTTGATCACATCAAAATTCCGTGGCAACCGATCAAGTGAGACTAAACTGCTACGTTTATAACATTCATTCAGTTATCTCATAACTATTTGTGAATTCCAATTATTGTATCCCATTCCAGATAATTAGAAAATGTTAAACTTTCCGATTGAACATTCGAGCACTCAAGTTTTCCCGATACAGATCAACACATGAAATATGAGTCTAACAACATTCAGTTCGTGCCTCAGTACCAACGGTCCAGCCGTAGAAGGGTCAAGCCAACGCCTCACATGTGGCACGCCGTACTGCCCCAAACCCGAAGGTTCAAAGGGCAGTTCAAGACGGTCACATAATCGAGTTAAGGTTTGTTGTCTTCTAGAGGGTCCATCGCGTTACTTGCACTACTTAGAACGTCGTTAAACTACGGAAAAATCCAACACTTGAAAATTTCCCGACAGGGGAAAAATTGGGTATTTATATCCGGTCGAACTTTTTAACATATTCTAAAAACTATCCGGAAAGCCAAATAGACAAAATCTGATACTCCGATCGAAACACCGAATCCCCAAAACAACCCCAGAAAATTCAACTCTTGAATAAATATTAAAAATTCCCAGAAAACTCAGCTCTTTGAACTAGGAATTACTGTGCAAAGGAACAGGGCTGATGTCATCAAGGGGCCGCTGATCCGCCGCAGAAGCCATGCTTCTGCCGCGGATCCGCCGCGGAAATTACTGTTCAAGAAATAATTTTTGCATCGTAATTCTTAGATTTCCCTGCTGAATTTTTTAGTAATTTTTAATTTGGAAAAATCCCAGTTTTTAGAAAAAGGACAGAGAGCTATTTTGGGTTCAAAATTTCGGTTCGATCGGACTTCAAATCGCGTCTAGACTTCGCCTAAGGCTCTAGCTAGTCTCTGATACCACTGTAGGGTTCCTAGGCACTCTCAAGAGGTCTCACAAGGAATCAACCATGCCAATTTCAAATTTTACGGGTGCCGAGAGACCCGACTACGGATCGTTGGCTAGATTTCTAGGCGAAAAGTTAACTAGTTAACACTTAACTAAGGGAATACGGAAATACAACCTTTGTAGATCCGGTGCTCCACCTCCATAGCTCCGCAATGAAGTCCTCTCCGCTGTCCAAATCAAATCCGGGCTCTAGCGTCGGCTTCGTCGGAGAATGGGCAAGCTAGGTCGTCGTTGTCCATGCCGAAGATGATCTACGACGAGCCATCGCTAAATCAAGCTCCGACTTCACCAAGTCAAGAAACTTGTGAAGAAAACACACTCTACTACTTGGCAAGAGGTAGAGGATGAAGAAATAGGAAGTGGGTAGACTTTAGAATTGGATTTCTCACTTGTTTTCATCAATCACCATTGATGAAGAATGGTTTTCTTCTTGAGTTCAAGGAAGAAGAAGAAGAAAATGATATATGATAAGTTATTAAAAAAGAATAGAAAAACTAAACTTATCATAATTCTAACTATGGTTATGTGTAGAGAATTAACCAAGGGTTAAAGGAATGGTTAGGGTTAAGGATGAGATAAGAATGGTGGACAAAGTCAAAGCTTCATGAAGCTTCAACTAAACAACAAACAAAGCCACCATTCTTTTCTCTTCTCATTTATTTTCCAAAATGAAATGGATAAATAAATAAGTGAATAAAACAAAACCCTAACCATAATCATGTAACTATGGTTTGATCTTTACACAAAAACCCTAGCATAACATGTATCATCAAACATGATACAATCAAGTGCACAAAAGTATATCACATATACAATGTGTACAATCCGAGTGAGAAAATCCATTTAAAGTGAACCAATACTAGTTAATTCAAAGTAATATATCAAATATATAATTATGCATTAAATCATTAAATCAACACTTGATTTAACGATCCGGTCATATCGCATATAACCGACTAGTATTCTATGTATCGGCTTATCGAACCAACCCTTGATTCGATAACCAGGTTATATCGCATACAACCTTTCGATACATTCATCGCGAGAATGGAATACGGTATCACATACACGCATTATTCTCGGTCCCGCACATATCTCATATGCGCTCCTATTTCGTTTCGCTTGAGCCAGGAAACCTCTGTGTAGGACTCTAAAGACTCTTCAATACGCCGGCAGCAGGCGATGATCATATCAAACACCCACAAGCCGCAAGCGGTCTGCTAAACGTAACGGCCACCCGGGTATTGAGCGATCTGAAGATCGACGAGCAAGCCCGCTCACACTCCAGTGAATCCAACCAGTAACACTACCGTACAGTCCGGTCTGATCTTCTGATATGTCGCATATCTCGCCTAGGGGTGGTAAACGTCAGACCCCAATAGCTCGATAAGTCGTGTCGATATGAGGTCTATAACTGTTCGAGAAACTACTGGTAACACTTACCAGTAAATCTCAGCAACCCTGGCCAGGGATTTCCTGTTATAGCCAATCGAACACAGCGCAACATCAACCCCCTATACCGGGAGAGACGAATCCCCTCCTATCGCTCATTGCCTCCATGTGACTCGGGACTGTACCCAAAAACCACTGTTTTGCACGCCCTCTTGGACGTGGTAAGATGGAAATCAAAGCACAGTGGGAACCACACAAGACTCTATGACGATCTCGGATCAACAGACTACTCTGTACCAGTGTCACCAGAGAACTGCCATCTGACATGAGGTATAATACCATCTGGGAGTTCTCGGCGAGTCCGTCCAGTGTACCCAGTCTCTACTGAGCATCCGTATATCATCTCTGATGTCAAACACCAATGGATATGGGATCATCCATCGCCCATCTGTATGGGTCGAGAAGGTATACGCTAGTCTACTCTGGTATATCAATGCCCCGTCTCGATACACCCTCGACTAGGGACTGTGAAGGATGTACTTATGGACTACCATGTCCCCACTAGTATGATCCGCATCATAGTCCAGGTAGTCAAGTACAGATCCTAAGGGCTTTACCAACATGTAACAGGGAGATAATCAGTGTACACGTTAAGGTAAAGAGCAACTAGATAGCATACTATCATGTCGAGCAAGAAAGTCCTCCCTATATATGTCCCAGCATCCACTACAATATACATCCTATGTACAGTAATGGCCTCTAGGGCATACATATAACTAACACAGACTAACCTGTACCAGTGTCACTAGAGACCTGCCATCTGACGTGAGGTATAATACCTTCTGGGAGTTCTCGGCGAGTCCGTCCAGTGTACCCATTCCCTACTGAGCACCCGTACACCATCCTTGATGTCAAACACCGATGGATATGGGATCATCCATCTCCCATCATATGGGTCAAGATACGTATACGCTAGTCTACTCTGGTGTATCGATGCCCTGTCTCGATACACCCTCGACTAGGAACAGTTATAGGATGTACTCGTCGACTACCGTGGCCCCACTAGTATGATCTCATCATAGTCCCAGTAGTCGAGTACATATCTTAAGGGCTTTATCAACATGTAACATAGAGATAATCAGAGTACACGTTAAGATGAAGTATAACCAGATAGCGTACTATCATGTCGAGCAAGAAAGTCCTCCCTATATATGTCCAAGCATCCACTACAATATATATCGTATGTACAGTAATGGTGTCACGACCCGAAATAGCCCGTGACTGGCACTTGAATCATATGAAGCCTATAAGACCCCATCTAATTCAAGTAAGCCAAAAGCCCAGAAATTTAAAACCATTTTTAAGTAATAAATAAAGGAAATAGTTTTAGGAAGTGAAGAAAACAAGTTTTTAAAACAAGGGTTTTGAAATAAGTAAGCCGAATATGCATTTTTAAAATCTCTAGTCTTTTCTGAAAATTTCGGCAGAGTTTCCTTTGTAAATACTGGCCCCGAACGGGATACAACAAGAATAATATATATGCAATGATAAAAGGCATCCCCAAGCGGGAGCTAGCTCTTCGTCAATCGACGGTCACAACCACACAAGCAATATAATATACAACGCCGAAGGGCGAGGATCAAAACTCAAAAAGAAACTCAAAATCAACATGAAAACCCATAATACTATAACGCGCGACTCTAAGGTTAAAATAATACATAACTGGTTTCTAAGTCTGAAACAATATACAAGTTTTGGTTGATGGAATTACTAGATACAACTGAATAAAATAATACAAGGGTGGTCACGTTGCGAGTGAACGCACCTACCAAAGCAATCACCCAGAAAGATAGCAGTGTGCTAGAAAAGCCGCAATGAAAGCTGTACGGCAAAACCTGCAAGAACTGTGGCACAACGGGGGTGAGTTGCCAACTCGTGAATAGAAAACATCACAGAGCAGAAATCGTATGTATGACACAATCCTAGGTCAATACGATCAGATATATATATATATATATATATATATATATATATATATATATATATAAACCTCAAATGAATAAGTCTGAAGCATGATAAGGTGGCAATGTAACATCTATACACGAGTGTAGTGCCAAGTGCTTGTGCCAGTGCCTCAGGTAATAACATATCATAAATATGAGGTATGATCAATGTCGACTATATCATGAAGTCTATGAAAAAGTAGATATCATCCAACTATGTAATTAATGCCATCAATGTCAATATATGTATGTGGAAATCGTCCATGTGTCACCCAATGACAATAAACATCATGCATGTAAATATCATAAAGCATATGCATGGAAATATGAGGATATAAATCAACAGGTGTCGCTCGCGACATATCATAATCATGGAACATGAGTGTCAAGTATCGACACTCGAAAACATCATGAAAACTGTGCCTATCATCGGCACGTAAATCCTCATATATCGGGCTCCATCAGTCTGGATCGTCCTATAACATCTCTCGACTCCGGTCGGTATCTTCCGGATATCCGCTGAGCCCAAATAATATGACCGGTAGGTACTAGCTACCCTGCCAGGCTCATCGTCTACTCCACGAAAAACATTTCTCGTCCCGAGAAACCATACCGGTTCCACCATGTACCCGCAATCGGCCTCATCCGCCTCCTCGAATCGGGTTTCACATGTCGCTCTCAGCACCGAGAAAACACATGGTGGACATACTGAAATATCATATCAAGGGTAACCGGGTTTTTAAAACAATTACATACTCTCTTTTGAAATATCCACGGTTCCCAAATCCAGAAATATCATGGAAACAACATGTCTCAATGCGTATAATCAGAAAGAATGATGTATGCGATATATAAAAGAATATAAGCATATCAATATATCATGCAACATGGAATAGTAATATGCACATATTGGGGAAAACCGCTCTTTTAAAATGAATCAGTTTTAAAGAGTATCTTGCGGTTCCCAAATCTCCAAATCAAGCAAGAAATCATCTATGTATGTGCAAATATGTATGTGTACAAGTATGCTATGCAAGGGTCATATCCTGAACGCAAAGTACTACAGTGTAGTGACATGGCAATTATCGATGATGAAGTGTGTGAGCCGGAAAGCAAGTATACGTGGAACATACCCATTATCGATAATGGTGCTGGTGTCCTAACAGCATGGGTTCAATATACAATAAACTCATTTGCACATGCAATGCGATGCGAATAACATGAATATACGGAAATCGAATAATAAATGCAACAGTGACGTATCTGCATCAATATAAAAAGGTCCTACAGTTTGCCTTTTGAAATAAGACGAATAAGGGTTTTTTAGTAAAATAAGGGCTACGGTGTTTTTAAGAAAAGATGCGTCCTTTGAAAATATCCGTAGAATCTCTTTTTCCTATCCTTGAAATACTCCCGATTCGTTAGTTTTGAAATAGGTATAATATCAGCCTAGTCTAACATCTACTAGCAAAACTACAGCTCTAACTAGCAAGTCAATCAGGAGGGGTATGGAAACCACCTAAATCCGAGTCGATATATATATATAATAGTCGGTGATCCCGCCTCAAAGGTACCGCGTACGATACAAAATCATATGACATCCTCGAGTCATGAGTGCGGATCTATCATCCATATAAAGCTCGTACAGCATCCCAAAAGCTGGGTACGAGTCAATATCACATTCCTCTCATCAAATATCATGTATCATTATCATCATATCACATAATCTGGGGTACTGACCTAAGTCTAGTACAATCGATACCATCTATATAAATATGAATGCATGAGTGGAACACACGTCCAAAGGTCCGCTAAAATCACATGTTGTATCCCAAATACGAATCACCTCATATCACCGATATCATGGCACTATGCCCAATATCGTTGACTCATTTCTAATTATCATCCACTATCCTCATCATCACAGTATAAGTATACAAGCAAGCATGTGTGTGCGTGTAGGTGTAAACCTATTCTAGGGTTCGCGGCTAGGTACTATACTAGTTTACTTCTACGCCCTAATCTAATCATAGTACACCTAATCTCATCTCAAATATCCACGACACATAATAATCTATCATATATATATATAGTATATATAGTATACTAGACATCGAATTGCGGGGGTGCTATACGCCATCCACCCGACTTTCCCCGTAGATATAATCTACTCACCTTGCATTCTGCGTGTCGGTGTCGATGTCGCCACCATCTTCTTCGTCGTCTCGGATCACCGTGGGGGTACCTACATGTCACACGTATCGCATCGCATTAAAATAAAATCGAAACCAAAACGACACACAAAAACCAAAACGGTACGCTTAAAAGCCTATAGGTTAGAACCTATGGTTAGCCTTCGCAAAACAACCCGAAATCACTCGATATAGATGTTCAAACGTCACGCGATCGAGATAACACACAAATATCAAAATCTGGAAATCGAAATACGGAAAACCATAGCTAAATTCAAAGCAACAACTTATAAAAGTGTTCCTAGATTTCGTCTCAGGTGAAACCAAGGTTCCAAAACAACACTAGGGTGATATATAGGGTAAATGTGACCTACAGGAGAAACCTGGACCCTACCCCACAACAAGTGGCCGAGCCCCTCTCACTGAAAATCCGGGCAGGCCGGCTCTGGGTGCTCCAATGGGGTTCGTCTCGCTACAGGGGGTTCCTAGGGTCTCAAATTAGTCTCTGGACTTGTTTATTTTTCCAGTAAAAGTCCCAGCTCATTCCAGATTTCTCTGCACCTACTAAGTTCTCACAAAACCCGACATTTCAGTTCTGTAAATCCGTATTTTGTGTTTCAGGTTTGGTATAAGTGTATGTTCTGGGTTAATCACACCATGGGGGTTTAAGGTCACTCAAAACACTCAAGTTCACCACACAACTCAACTTAAACCCTAACCTTCTCTAGTAATGCCCAAAGTGCACTGAACTATTCGACATCGATTTCAAACTTGAATTGAGGCTTAAGCACAAGAAATACAACTCTAATTGTGAAGGAATTACCTCATAAGACCCTCATGAATCCTCAACAGCGCCAAAATGACTACTTTCTTGGTCCAAAAGCATGCTTGTGAGCTTGTGTACAATTTTTGTGAAATGGGAGTGGGGTTTTGAGATGTTTATTGAGGTGTTTTGGGGGATCTTATGAAGAGGGAGAGAGGGGCAGCAGCAGCAGCAATGGAGGAGGAAGAGGAGAGAGATGTGTGAATAATTGGAGAGGGATGGCTCAAGACCAAGTCAACATAACCCTCACCTTTCTCTCTCTTCACCATACCTATTATTCTAATCCAAAACCTTTTCTTTTTCTTTTCAAATTCCGTTTTCCTTCTCTCATCAATAGTAAACCCAAAGTAAAAGCCATGCAAAAATGTAACAAGTGTAAAAATGATATGTGTATGTTTTGCACAAAACACCCCTAAAATCCGATTAGCGATTTTTAATCGCGATTAGCACTAAATTAGCATATAATTAATCATAAAAACTTAAAAATGGCATAATTCACATAAAACGCCCTCTTTTAGAATTTTCCAAAATTTTTCCAAAATTTTTCCCATTTATCGGTATTTAATTATACCGAAATATTAAAATATTCATTAAAATAATATTAAATTATTAAAAATTCCCAAAAATCATATTTTGTTTTTCTGAAATGTTACAAATGGCCTCTAGGGCATACATATAACTAACAATCTCCTACTTGCACTAGGGTCATCTGTTGTGGTATCGCATACCCAACAATTAGCTATGGTTGAAGTATCTCATACTCAACCTTCTCATAAAAGTCTCTATTGGGAAAAAGGCCTTTGTGAGTGGATCCGCGCTGTTGTTCTCTGTGTCTACTCTCCTAACCTCGATCTTCCTGGAGATCAACCATCTCCATGATCAGGTGATACTGCCTAAGAATTATATCTGGATTGACTGATGGGACGAGGGTTCCTTGGCATAAGCCACAACTCCATTGTCACACAATGGTAGGAACGAAGTTCATCTCATGAACTTATATATATCCAGACTGCCTCTTTGGTAGCATCCTTGGTAACGATGTATCTTGCCTTTAATCATCTAGTAAGTCACGGTATCAAGCTTGGAACTCTTCCAACATACCGTCCCTCCACTGAGGGTAAAGACAATGCTTGCGACTGACATTCAGTCGTTCTTATCACCCTGGAACCTTTCCAGTGATTCTCCCCAGGATCGATTGATACCATCTCACTACAACTAATGAGAATCCTAACATCCAATTAGATCTATCTCATAGATCCACAACCCAGGATTTGGGAGGTATCACCTTGATCCTATATGAAGAATTCTTGTGATAAGAGGAGATTGACCGAGCGTAGCAAAGGAAACTCCTTTCCTATCAAGAGTATGTCATCCACGTACTCTACAAGGACCATCACCATACTCCCTGCTACCTTTTTGTATATACTAGGTTCATCTACCATTTTGATGAAGTTAAACTCTTTGACTACCACATCAAAACAGACGTTTCAACTCCGCGATACCTGATTTATCATATAAAACAACTTGCATACATTTCCGCTGCTCCCACTATTTACGAAGCCTTCTGGCTGTGTACTTACAGACGCTCTCTTCCAAATCATCATTTAGAAAAACAGTCATAACACCCAACCACCAGATATCGTAGTCATGGTATGTAGCCGTGGCAAATAGGATCTGGATGGACTTAAGCATAGCTTTGAAAGTCTCAACTTTTCAATGTACACCAAGTAATCTTCTCAAGATATACTTGCTCCTGATGGGGATTTAACCCTTCAGATAAAGCAACCAAAGTCCATACTTTATTGGTGTATAAGGATTCCATCTCAGATCACTAAGCATCTAGCCATTCTTACAGAGTCCCACTCCTGATGGCCAGCTCAAAACTAGTTGGGTCATCATCTCATGATGCAATCCTCGCTCCCACTGTCATAGAGAAACCGAAGTATCTCTCAGGTGGGTGAGGAACCCTACTAGATCGACGGAGAGGCTGAGGTTCGTTAGAATCTATTGAATCCTTTGGTTCTACCAAATCATCAGTTGCAGTTTGTATAGCTGGAACTCTTTCCAGTTCTACCTTATGACCACTAATTTCTTCACAAGAAATTCCCTTTCACAAAGGTGGCATGCTGAGAAACAAAACATCTTTTGTTCTTCGGTTAGGTAGAAGATATTCCTTTGCAAATGCTTGGGATATCCAACAAACTTCTACAGAACTGACTTTGCCTCGAGCTTGTCCGGATTATGCTTTTAGACATAGGCTGGACAACCCCAAATCTTAACATACTTAAGATATGAGCTCTTCCCATTCCATATCACATATGAAATGGTAGGCAACTGATTTGATTGGAACCCTATTCAATAGGTATGCAGCTTCTCAAGTGCATAACTCCCAAAAGGAAATAGGAAACTCAGTAGTACTCATCATAGAGTACACCATATCACATAGGGTGTTATTGCTCCGCCCCGGTATACCATCGTGCTATGGTGTATACGGAGGAGTAATGCTGAGAGAGAATCTTATTCTCCTTTAGAATAGTCCAGGAATTTCGTGCTCTAGTATTCTCCTCCCTGATCACATCAAAGGACATAATACTTATACCCGTTTTTGGTTCTCTACTTCTAACTTATATTCTGTGATTATCTCAAAAGTTTCGGACTTGTGTTTCAACAAGAACATATGTCTGAATCTTGAGAGATCATCAGTGAATGTAATGAAGTATAAAGAACCGATCCTGGCATATGTAGACAGGGGACTTTCATACATCAGCATGTATTAATCCCAAGAGTTCACTAACTCTTTCTCTGTTTCCAATAAACGGAACTGTGGTCATGTTATCTCTGTGACATGACCGGAAAGTTTCACAAGATGTAAATTCAAACTAATTTAAATATGCATCTATATGTAACTTCAGCTAGTCGGGTCGCATCGATATGACCTAGTCTACAATGCCTCAAGAAGGATTCGTTCATTTCTGAACTTTTCCTCTTGTGTGTGTTCTGTACGTTAAGAACTGTGGTTTGATTTAGAATGTCTATGCTTTTAGATAACGTGCCTGAACTGATCAACTCTTGATATAGGAAATGTTCAAAACATTATCCAACAATACAAAATTATATCCTTCTTTACTAATAAAGAGACTGATATGATGCTGTATATCAGGTTCGGTATCTAATAACATTCGTTCAGAATCAATGTATTCTGGTAATACAGGGTGATAACTGCCAACAGACTTGGCTGTAACACTTGCATCATTTCCAACTCTTGAAACTTATCATCCGTTCTCAGTTCTCTACCTATCTGTAGCCCAAGTAACAAATTACATTTGCGGGATTCTAATCCGGTATCTCATACCCAGGATGTAAAGGATACTGAGGAACAGTTCTTTATAATAAAACACACCCGAAGAAGATGCATCAGCATGCACTTTCTTCGTTTGGGCGGCACGGGAATACTGGTAATCCCTAATTTCCTGCTCTGTCTTATAACAATTATAAGTTGGAGCGGGACCAATGTTCCCTAGCGCAGTATAACAAGCGGGTTCGGTCAATACATCCGTATTATTATCTTGATTAAGGCGTGATATAGTCGTAACCAGGAGAGAGAGAGAAGAAAACACTCAGCGTGCGCTTTTACAAGATTAGATTGGTTATCAATTTATCTAATCAGGATGTCTCCCACTGTTTTAGTCAAATCTTCTTTCAAACCCTAAAAGGAAAGACTAGCCAGAATTAATTACACTCTATAAGTTCGCCAATCTTTCAGCCAGGCCAGTGCCGGTACTTTGAGGGAGGTTTCCCGTGCTTTCGCACGGACCTAATTAAAATAAACCTCGTTTTCCCAGGGGCGTAACCCCATTAACACCTTTCTAGACACCTACTTGATCGGCTAATTGTAATGTGTAAAACTCTCCCAGGAGTAACTCTTACTCGCAGCGGTTATCGGGATCCAACTATCTCATAGAAGGTATGCAATCTCATTGCAAATTTCAACACTTGAAATTCCCAATAATATTTTACCCCTAGCAGCTATATGACCTTAACATGGTCAACAAATCATAAGTGCTAGTCAAGTTCAACCCGTCATTTCCCGATTGAATTAAACCCACCTGCACGACCCTTAAAATGGTCAACAAAGTCGCACGACTACCTTAATCCAATCGCATCATATGCTTATACAGATAAGCACTAATCAGCTACCGCACACTACACCTTAACATGGTCAACAAAGGTAGCACGAATACTAACTAGTACTTATCTGAAATGGCGGAGGGCTACGACAGGTTTTTAAGAAAACCCTTTGCGTAATGAACTTGATATCGTTGTAGAATCGAGTGATTTTAATAGGAATGTTTTTGAGGCCTTTTCTAGTTTTGCTAAAGAGGTCACTCCTGGTGAAGGGATCGTCGGCTCTTTCCTTATCGAATTAGGTGTAGGATGTTTCATAAATACCACTGTGCAAAGCAAAAACTATAGAAACAATCAAAAGACAAATCGAGTTTGTAGCATCTGCTAGTTTCGCTAAAGAGGTCACTCCCGGTGAAGGGATCTCGGATCTTTCCTTATCGAATAAGGTGCTGGATGTTCTACAAGGAACACCGCTATGCAAAGCAAGAACTAGAGCTACCAGTTTTGAAATAAGTTTCTACAACATCTTTAGGTTTCTTTTAGTTTCATTAATCTCATTAATGAAGTCCCATTTTATTTTGCTTCACAAGCATCACTTTTGAAATGAAATCTGCAATATAACATATATCTCATATATATAATATAAATATTCTTCTCAGGCAGTAATATGATCTCATCACAGAACATTGCAACAGAAGAACATATATGAAATATTGGATATACTAGGACGTCCTTGTTTTAATACGAACCTGTATAAAACACGGATTCCACGATCGCGATGAATACCCAAACCCACATCCCTAGACCCCTACGAGAGCGGCAAGCAACACTGCCGATTCTAGGGTTAGGAGACCCGGTTTCGACTCCTCGAGATGGTCTCCCACTGGACCCTAGAACCCGGTTACTTGTGCTCCCCGCCTTGGGTCTACCTAATGCGGAAAAGTAAATAATATACAATAGTGACATCACCTCAGCCCGGAAGTGCCCCAATAAAAGAATATTACATACAAATGAATTTTACATGAATGAAAATAAAAAAACTCTCATCTCACATAAAAAAAACCCCGGCTATTCAGAACACGACGATCCAATATAACATATCACAGCAACACATAATATCTCATATCATCAACGTAAGCAAGTATGCGTATCCCGATTGTCGTTAATGTATAGCAACGAAGCCGGCGATACACCACATACTACGCTTACGGTCACAAAAAAGAAAGTGTAAAACTACAACAGTTGGAATCCGCAATCTCTTTAGACATCGCATGCCTAACCAAATGAAATCCTTAGACATCTCATGCCTAACAATTATAAACCCAGCATTTTAGTCTCATTATCGAAAACACTTTTCAATATCAAGTCGGGTAATTCAACAAGATTCCCTACATCCTGATCGAATGCTCGTCGCAAACTTTAGTAGACGGCCGTACCCCCGGACACCGTCGACGAAGTGCACTAAGGCGGAACACAGCTGCCGTGAGCACCCGAACGGATGCTTTTAGCGACGGGGTTCTCCTACAGTCACTTGGTCGGGGCTATGGGGTGTGGCTGTCTATTAAGTTTACCCAGCGAGTATCCACGTACGCTACATGATTGCGACGGACTTTTGATCGCATCAAAATCCCGTAGCAACCGATCAACTGAGACTAAACTGCTAGATTTATAACATTCAAATTAGTTATCTCATAACTACTTGTGGATTCCAAATATTATATCACATTCCAGATAAATAGACAATGTTAAACTTTCCGATCGAATAATCAAACACCCAAGATTTCCCAAATGGCTCAACACTTGAGCGGAGTTCAAAAAATATCCATTACATGCTACAGTACCAATGGTCCAGCCGTAGAAGGGTCAAGCCAATGGCTCACATGTAGCAACGCCGTACTGCCACAAACCCTAAGGTTTAGAGGCGGTTCAGACGGTCACATAATCGAGTTAAGGTTTGTGTTCTTCTAGAAGGTCCACCGCGTTACTTGCATGATTTTCCGGAAGTTTCAAACTCGAGAAAAAATCCAACTTTTGAAAAATTTTCCGACAGGGGAAAAAGTGAGTTATTGATATCCATTCGAACTTTTTAACGGTTTCTAAAATTATCCGGAAAAACATAAACGAAGTTAAATTATCCGATTGAATCAACGAGTCCCCAATACAACCCAGAAAACTCAACACTTGAGTAAAATAAAAATTCCCAGAAATAGCCAAAAGTACCTATGGATCAACTGTAGCAAAAACTAACCATCAATCCCCAATACCTGCCGCGGAACCGCCGCCAATACCCCAGTTTGGCCGCGGTTCCGTGGCTTTTTGAGCGATTTAGGGTGTCGTTTTTCACACTTGTCCATAAATTTACCTGCTGAATTTTCTGAGTATTTTTAATGCAGAAAAAATCACAATTTTAAAAAATTTCCAGAAACTAGGTTATATCGGGTTTTCGGAGTTCGATCGGACTTTAAACTTCGTCTATATTTCACCTAAAGCTCTAGCTTGGCTCCGATACCACTGTAGGGTTACTAGGCAAACGCACAAGGGTCTATAAGGCATCAACCATGCCCGATTTAAAATTTAGCCGTGCCGAACAAGCCTAAACCAAGATCTTAGACTAGAGATTAGGCGAAACAAAGCATGTTAAACACTTTAACACTAAGAGTTTGGGATTACAACCTTTGTAGTCCGGTCCTTCACTTCTAAAGCTCCGTGTTGAGGTCCCTTCGCTGCGATCATCAAGTTCCGGACTCTCGAGAGGCTCCACGAAGAGAAAGATGCAAGCTTGCTTCTGATCTTCGATAACAAAGATGATCTACCTTGAAGTTTCATTAACACAAGCTGTCACTCACTAAATGAAGTGAACACCCTAATCTAAATGGCTAGGATAGACTAGGATGATGAAGTGGGATTTTAGCTCTCATTTGTTTTCTTAATCTCACTCATTTTCATCACTAAGCAAAAAGCTAGAAAGCTTGCAAGGAGGAAGAAGAAGATCAATTGCTTTGTGATGAATAATGAAAGTGTAGTGTGTGGTTAGAAATGCAACCATGGTAGATAATGAGAAGGCTAACCATTGTAGAGACATAACTAGGGTTAAAGGGTTGGGTTGGGTTAAGAAAATATCACAAAATATCACAAAATATCCAAGTCAAAGTCAAAGCTTCAAGAAGCTTTTTGAAAGCTTCATGCTTGCTTAACCCTAATCCAAACCCTAACCATAATTAAACTCCACAAAACATGTTGCATTTATAACCACAATATGTTACAATATTATATATCAGATATACAATATTTATTGTAACAAAATAAAATAATACAATTGACATATATTGCATATATCAGTTAATGTAATTTAATATATCAAATATATAATTATATATTAAATTATTGAATCAACACTTGATCCGATAATCCGGCTATTTCACAAATAACCGACTAATATAATCTGTATCAGTTCATCGAATCAACACTTGATCCGATGACCCGACTATATCACATATACCCGGCCAATATCTCATATCGCGAGAATCTAATACGGTATCGCATACACGCATCATTCTCGGTCCCGCACATATCACATATGTGCTCCTACTCCGTTTTGCCCGAGCCAAGAAACCTCTGTGTAGGACTCTAAAGAATCGTCAATACGCCGACAGTAGGTGATGATCATATCAAACACCCACAAGCTACAAGCGGTCAGCTAAACGTAACAGCCACCCAGGTATAGAGTGCTCAGAAGATAACAAGCAAGCCTGTACATTCTCCTGTGAATCCAGTCAGTAACACTTCCGTACAGTCCGGTCTCTTCGTCTGATATGTCGCATATCTCGCCTAGGGGTGGTAAACGTCAGACCCCAGTAGCTTGATAAGTCGTGTCGATATGAGGTCTATAACAGTTCGAGAAACTACTGATAACACTTACCAGTAAATCTCAGCAACCCTGGCCAGAGATTTCTAGTTATAGCCAATCGAACACAGTACAACATCAACTCCCTATACCGGGAGAGACGAATCCCCTCCTATCGCTCATTGCCTCCATGTGATTCGGGACTGTACCCAAAAGCCACCTTTTTGCATGCCCTCTTGGACGTGGTATGATGGAAATCAAAGTACAGTGGGAATCACACAAGACTCTATGATGATCTCGGGTCTACAGACTAACCTGTACCAGTGTCACCAGAGAACTGCCATCTGTCGTGAGGTATAATACCATCTGGGAGTTCTCGGCGAGTCCGTCCAGTGTACCCAGTCTCTACTGAGCACCCGTACACCATCCTTGATGTTAAACACCGATGGATCTGGGATCATCCATCGCCCATCATATGGGTCAAGATGCGTATACGCTAGTCTACTCTGGTGTATCGATGCCCTGTCTCGATACACCCTCGACTAGGAACAGTTATAGGATGTACTCGTCGACTACCGTGGCCCCACTAGTATGATCTCATCATAGTCCCAGTAGTCGAGTACATATCCTAAGGGCTTTATCAACATGTAACATAGAGACAATCAGAGTACACGTTAAGATAAAGTACAACCAGATAGCGTACTATCATGTCGAGCAAGAAAGTCCTCCCTATATATGTCCAAGTATCGACTACAATATACATCGTATGTACAGTAATGGCCTCTAGGGCATACATATAACTAACAATAACAACAGGCGGTTGATCTAACAAAGAAGACTCTCGGCCCAACCTCGGTGCAAAGTATGTGGATACTAAGAATGTGTGGAGCCTGGATCAAATAATACCCGTGTATCAAAAGAACATACTGGCAGAGCACCCGTCACAACGGCATTGGATGCCTGCGCATTCTGAGGAGTCAAAGCGAATACTCGGGCCTGTCCACCACTAATAGCTGGCTGTCTTCTGCCTCTGCCTCTATCGCCTCGTCCTCTCTGAACAGGACAGCCACGCCCACGGCCTCTAGGAGCATCTGTCAGGCGTGGAACGTCATCAGGGGTAGGAAGTAGAGCTCTCTGAGGAGGTGGTGAAGGTGGTAAGGTCACATGTGGCACTGTCACCGCGCCCAAGCGCCCCATAGTACAGTCTCTGATACGATGGTACTGACTCCCGCACCGAAAACATCCTGGCGACGACTGCTGGGTCTGCGGATATGAACCAAATAACTGACCCTGTCTCAATCCTCTGCCGCCACCATCTCCCGGAAAGAATCTATCACAGTATCTACCTATCTGCTGATGGGCTGGCGTATCAGTACGAATCCGCTTCGGCCCAAAAACGACCGGAATCTCAGAAATCCTCTTCTGCCTCTGATACCAACTTTGTCACGACCCGAAATAGCCCGTGACTGGCCCTTGAATCATATGAAGTCTATAGGACCCCATCTAATTCAAGTAAGCCAAAAATCCCAGAAATCTAAAACCATTTTTAATAATAAATGAAGGAAAATAGTTTTAGGAAGTGAAGAAAACACGTTTTTAAAATCAAGGTTTTTAAAAAGGTAAGCCGAATATGCATTTTTAAAATCTCCAGTCTTTCCTGAAAATTTCGGCAGAGTTTCCTTTATAAATACTGGCCCCAAACGGGGTACAACATGAATAATATATATACAATGATAAAATGCATCTCCAAGCGGGAGCTAGCTCTTCGTCAATCGACGGTCACAACCATGCAAGCAGTATAATATACAACGCCAAAGGGCGAGGATCAAAACTCAAAAGGGAAACTCAAAAATCAGCATGAAAACCATAATACTACAACGCGCGACTCTAAGGTCGAAATAAAACACAACTGGTTTTCTAAGTCTGAAACAATATACAAGTTTGGTTGATGGAATTTCTAGATACAACTGAATAATACATATACAATGGTGGTTCTGATGCAAAAGAACCCACCTACCAAAGCAAATCACCCGTAAGAGAAGCAGTGTGCCAGAAAGCCGCAATGGAACCTGTACGGCAAAACCTGCAAGAACTGTGGCACAACGGGGGTGAGTTGCCAACTCGTGAATAGAAAACATCACAGAGCAGAAATCGTATGTATGACACAATCCTAGGTCAATACGATCAAATATATATATAAATCTCAAATGAATAAGTCTGAAGCATGATAAGGTGGCAATGTAACATCTATAGATGAGTGTAGTGCCAAGTGCTCGCACCAGTGCCTCAGGTAATAACATATTATAATGTGAGGTATGATCAATGTAGTCAGTGTCAACTATATCATGAAGTCTATGAGTATGCAGATATCATCCAACTATGTGATCAATGTCATAAATGTCAACTATATGTATGTGGATATCATCCAACTATGTGATCAATGTATGTATGTGTGTGTGGATCTCGTCCACAAGTCACCCAATGACAATAAGCATCATGCATGTAAATATCATAAAGCATATGCATGGAAGTATGAGGATGTAAATCAACATGTATCGCTCGCGACATATCAAATCATGGAACCTGAGTGTCAAGCATCAACACTCGAAAACATCATGAAACCTGTGCCTAGCATCGGCACGTAAATCCTCATATATATATATATATATATATATATATATATATATATATATATATAGCGCTCCGTCAGTCCGGATCGGCCCGCATCATCTCTCAACTCCGGTCGGTATCCCCCAGATATCCGCCGAGCTCAAATACAATCACCGGTAGGTAGTACTCCCCTGCCAGGCTCACCGTCTAACATATACGAGTCTTCTTGCCCCGGGGAACCTCACCGGGTCTACCATGTACCCGCAGACGGTGCCTACCTCTCCTCGAATCGGGTTTCACATGTCGCTCTCAGAACCGAGAAAACACATGGTGGACGCACTGAAATATCATATCAAGGGTAACCGGGTTTTTAAAACAATACATACTCTCTTTTGAAATACCCACGGTTCCCAAATCAAGAAATATCATGGAAACAACATATTTCAATGCGTATAATCATAAAGCATGATGTATAGAAATGTAAGCATATCAGTATATCATGCAACATGGAATAGTAATATGCACATATTGAGGGAAACCGCTCTTTAAAATAAATCAGTTTTAAAGAGTATCTTGCGGTTCCCAAATCTCCAAATCAAGCCAGAATCATCTATGTATGTGCAATTGCGTATGTATACAAGTATGAGTGTGCAACAGGTATGTGCATAAGTATGAGTGTACAATATGTAAGTACACAAGTATGAGTGTACAGTATGTAAGTGCACAAGTATGAGTGTACAATATGTAAGTACACAAGTATGAGTGTACAGTATGTAAGTGCACAAGTATGAGTGTACAATATGTAAGTACACAAGTATGAGTGTACAGTATCTACATCAATGTATCTATGTCATACTGTTTTGCCATTTGAAAGAAAACGAATAAGGTTTTTAGGAAAATAAGGGCTACAGTGTTTTTAAGAAAAGATGCGTCTTTTGAAAATATCCGTAGAATCCCTTTGCCTGTCTTTAAAATACTCCCGATTCGTTTGTTTTTGAAATAGGTATGACATCGGCCTAGCCTAACATCTACTAGCAAAACTACAGCTCTAACTAACAAGTCAATCGGGAGGGGTGTGGAAACCACCTAAATCTGAGTCGATACATACATACATATATATATATATATATATAATGGTCGGTGATCCCGCCTCAAAGGTACCGCGTACGATACAATATCATATGATATCCTCGAGTCATGAGTGTGGATCTATCATCGATATAAAGCTCGTACGGTAAATCATCGTACGGCATCCCAAAAGCTGGGTACGGGTCAATATCACATTCATCTCATCAATTATCTGGTAACCTTATCATCATATCTCATGATCTGGGGTACTGATCTAAGTCTAGTACAAATCGATACCATCTATGTAAATATAAATGCGTGTGTGAAACACACGTCCAAAGGCCAGCTAAAATCTCATGTCGTATCCCAAATACGAACTATATCATATCACCGATCTCATGGCACTATGCCCAATCTTATCGACTCATCTCCAAATATCATCCACTATCCTCATCATCCAGATATAAGTATAACAGATAAGCATGTGTGTGCGTATGGGTGTAAACCTATTCTAGGGTTCGCAACTAGGAAACTATATAAGTTTACTTCTAAACCCTAATCTATCCATAGTACACCTAATCACATCTAGAATATCCAAGTCACACATAACGCTATCATACGTATATATATAGTATATATAGTATACTAAATATCGAACTGCGGGGGTGCTATACGCCATCCACCCGACTTCCTCCGTAGATATAATCTACTCACCTTGATCTTGCTTGCCGATATTGATGTCGCCGCCATCTTCTTCATCGTCTCGGATCACCGTGGGGGTACCTACATGTCACATGTATTGCATCGCATTAAAACCAAATCAAAACCAAAACAACACACGAAAACCAAAGCGATACGCTTAAAAGTCTATAGGTTAGAACCTATGGTTAGCTCTCGCAAATCAACCCGATATCACTCGAGATAGACGTACAAACGTCACGTGATCGAGATAAAGTACAAATACAAAAATCCAAATCAAAGCAGCAACTAGAGAAAGTGGTCCCAGATTTTGACTCAGGCCAAAACAAGGCAAGCAAACAACTCTGGGGTGATATATAGTGTGAATATGACCTACTGAAGCAACCTGGGCACCTAGTTTACCAGAGAGGGTTAAGGTTAAATTGAGCTGTGTTAGTGTAATTAAGCCTTAGTAGAGGCGAAAACTCGTGCCTGTCCTCCACCTGCGACTGGCGGTCGTGACAAAGTTGGTATCAGAGACGACGTTTAACAGTCGGGTTTATGATGTCTAAAGGCAGTGTAGATTCCAATTATTTATCACATTCACAAATATCTAGACGGTGTTTAAACATTTCGATCGAATCAACAAACACCCACAAATTATCTTGAGAGCTTAACACTTGAGCAAAACTAAAATACCCAAAACACGCCACAGTGCCTACAGACCAACCGTAGAAGGGTCAACCCTTGCCTCACCTATGGTGCTACGGGACTATGGCAAACCCTAAGGTTTGGCCGCGGTTCCATGGTCATAGAATCGAGTTAGGGTTACGTTCCTCTAGAGGGTCCATAAGGTTACTTGCATGAACTTTCAAATATCTTTAACTTGGAAAATTCCAACACTTGGAAAATTTCCAGCGAGAGCAATGAGGGGGTGATTGACGTTCGCTCGAACTGTTAAACGTCGTCCAAGTTACCAAAAACAATGTTAAAATTACGACTACGAAATACTCCGAATTAGCCCCTAAGCAAAATTAACATCATATGAAATTTTGGGCTAAACTAACAATACCTGAAACCCCAAAATCTACAGACCAGAGCACCAGAGGAAAACGAGGCAATTTAGAGTGAGGGGGGCCGGCCAGGCCGGAAAAATTGGCCTTGTGCTCGGGTGAAATCCGATGGATAGGCCTTGTTTTTCTCCAGTGTTCTCAGTACATCACATGCGAACTTTGGCAGTTGCTAAAAATATTTTTTCGAGCCATTTAAAAATCGATAGAGAGCAATATTTCAGGGTTCCAAAATATCGTATTTTCGGAGTTGTTTCGGTTTCGTAATTTATCTAACATCGTCTAAGTTTCTAGCCACGCTCTGATACCATTTTTTCACGCCCCACCCCCAATACAGAGAGTATTGTCCGCTCTGGCCGAAGCCGCACGGTTTTGTCCTTCGGGGCAAACCGGACCCGGCCAGGGGCCACTTCCCAGGAGGTCACCCATCCCAGAACTTCCCTGGCTCGAGCACGCTTAACTACGGAGTTCTCAAGCTCCTGTAGTGCCGGTTCACTTAAAAGGCGCCTCTGTATTGAAGAGTGGTATCATTCCATTTATAGTACAGATCTGCCCTCTTTCGGAATGTATTCTGAAAAGTCCCCATTGTTCTACAGTGGGTCCCACGAACTCAAGAGGCGGCCCCCACGAATTCAAGAGGTGGCCCCCGCCCACTTAACACGACACTTGGCATGGCACTTTGTACTTGGTATGGCACTTTGCTCCGTGAGCAAGAACCGGGTCCCGACATTAATTTTGTCACACCCCACCCCCAATACAGAGAGGATTGTCCGCTCTGGCCGAAGCCGCACGGTTTTGTCCTTCGGGGCGAACCGGACCCGGCCAGGGGCCACTTACCAGGAGGTCACCCATCCCAGAACTTCCCTGGCTCGAGCACGCTTAACTACGGTGTTCTCAAGCTCCTGTAGTGCCGGTTCACTTAAAAGGCTCCTCTGTATTGAAGAGTGGTATCATTCCGTTTATAGTACAGATCTTCCCTCTTTCGGAAAGTATTCCGAAGAGTCCCCATTGTTCTACAGTGGGTCCCACGAATTCAAGAGGTGGCCCCCGCCTACTTAACATGACACTTGGCGTGGCACTTTGTTCCGTATGGAACTTTGCTCCGTGAGCAAGAACCGGGTCCCGACATTCTCCCCACCTTTGAACAACGATTCGTCCTCGAACCACAGACCTACTAATGAGGGACCAGCTCTGATACCATTTTCAGATCGTATTCCTTCAGTCTAGTGAAAACGGTCCAGAGATCTTGGATGTGATCAGCCTTGGTTTTAGTCTTGACGACCAAATCATCAACATAACATTCGACGACTTTATGGATTAGGTCATTAAAGATATTGATACGCTTAACACGAGACCAGGTGAGTAGATTTAACATCTACGGGGAAATCGCCCATATGGCGTTAAGCGTCAGGGCATGATAGGATATTTAGTCGTAGATGTTTATATATAATATTGTAGCATACCTTCTTTTGTTGCATATAGAATGGTAGTTATAGAACACTGTACTGTCACTAACGGTTCAAGCTGCACGAGCACTATTTGCATGTTACACTCACACCGTTAGTGATTGCCATGATATTCGCACTATAGGATTGCTACGAATTATATATCGTCTCGATTACCGCATCATTGATGATTGTCATGACTTTGTCGCATATCGGCATATATATATACATATATTGATATCTTCATACTTGCGCACATGCACACTGTATATTCATACCAGTGCACACATATATTGATATATCCATACTTGCGCACATGCACACTGTATATTCATACTAGTGCACATATATATTGATATCTCCATACTTGCGCACATGCACATTGTACATGTTTCCCCCAATCAGAGCAAAGCTCTGTTTGAATTGCAAAATTCAAAAATTGAAGCAAACGCTTCAAATTCCTTGCGCTGCGCGCAACACGCCACGTGTCAAAAGCTGATACGTCAGCGCAGCGCCCAAGGCAGCACACCCAATCGGAGCAAGGCTCTATATAAAACAAAATTAAAGCAAGCAACGTTTCAGTTGCGCTGCGTTCTGCGCTGCGCGACACGTGTCAGCGCAGTTGCGCTGCGCTCTGCGCTGCGCGACACGTGTCAAGCGCTGGCGCGTTTACGCCAAACAGAATTAAAATTCCAGTAAGATCTTTCTGTTCTTGTTAAAATAAGAAGATTGCCTTCTGTAAAACAGAAGCCCTTGGATCAAAGATCCAACGGTGGGGAAAAATCCCCAAATCACTCAGAAAATGATCTCTTTAACAAATTTAACAAATTAATGGGCATTATATAAAGGCCCCTAGACCCCAATTCTAAAAGACACAGCACAGAGAGACAAAAACCCAGAAACAAAGAGAGAACTCCTCTAAAGAATTTTGAGAAGAATTCAGAAAGAAAAAAGAAGGTAAAAACCTTTATAAAAAGAAGAATTTCTTCTGAATAGATCATTGATCTAAGAACAACATCAAGGATCTTCAATAAAAAATATAATAAATAACAAAGGCATTGCCTTTTTTATGAACCATTGGTTCTGGAATCTTAAAGATTCTTTTCTTGAATCCAAAATTGGATCAAGATATTAAAACAGTGCCTTGCACTTGCAAATCTGCACTGTTGCGCTCCTAGGTTGGCGCAAGCCACCAGAGAGCGCCACGTGTCAGCACCAGAATAACTTGCGCTATGCGCTTTTAAGATAGAGCATTGCTCTCTGAAATTGGCGCAACTCACCAGAGCGCGCCACATGTCGGCAGTGCAATAGCGCAGCGCACTGCGCTTGCGCTCACCAGATCGCGCCACGTGTCGGCAGCGCAGCAGCGCAACGCACTGGCGCAGCGCACTGCGCTTGCGCTCACCAGACCGTGACACGTGTCACCTCCACATGCGCTTGCGCTCAATAATTGGCGCAAAGCGCCTGACAGGCCACATGGCCACTGTCAATTTGATTAATGCACTGCATTATTTACAGAAGGGCCAAGCCCAATTAAAAAAGTCCTAACAGGCTAAATAAATTGCATTGCATTACTTTAAAAAGGGCAGAGCCCAAACAAAAACAGATGCTGTGCATCATTTAAAAGGGACAGTGCCCAAATCAAAAAGGCCTAGCAGGCCAAAAAAAAAGTGCAGTGCATTATTAAACGGGGGCAAAAGCCCTAGCATAGGCCAATAGGCCAAAAATAAAAACGTTGAATATTCTCAACTGGACTTAGCCCAATCATGGCCGTAAGTCCTCAAATTAAATTGACTGAGCAAGACTGCTCTCTTAAATCAATTTACATCCGGTTCAAGGGTACATCTCCGAACTTCTCTGACACCTATCGTTGTAATCCTTCAACGACGTCAGAAAGGTGACGGGTCCCGACAACTACACAACAATACGGACTGTGGGGTCCTTAAACCCATGGACTTATGAGTCCTTAAACTAATGGGCTAATGCATCCTTAAACACATCCATATGGACTATGGGGTCCTTAAACTCATGGACTTATGCGTCTTTAAACCAAGATACAGACTGTGGGGTCCTTAAACCCATGGACTAATGCGTCCTTAAACTAATATCCGTCCTTAAACGGGAACGATGGACCCCTATGTCCCTAAACTGGAAATGAACCACCATGTCCCTAAACTGGCAATGAACTGCAATGTCCCAAACCGCCTATGGACCACTACGTCCCTAAACTGGAACAATAGAGCCCCCCCCCCAAACGCTCTTTTTTCGGATCTAAACGATCCCGTTTAAGTTGATCTTAGCCTCAAATATGGCTAACGTATCCTTAAACATTCAAACAGACTTTAGTCCCAAATTGGACTATAAGACCCCCAATTAACTTTGGTTCAAGGGTACATCTCCGAACTCCTCTGATATCTGTCATTGTAATCCTTCAACGTCGTCAGAGAGGTGATGGGTCCCGACGGCCATATATTAAATAGACCACTACGTCCCTAAACTGGAACAATAGAGCCCCTAAATGCTATTTCCGTTAAGTTGATCTTAGTCTCAAATAGGACTAACGTATCCTTAACGAACGTTTAAGTTGATCTTAGCCTCAAATACGGCTAACATATCCTTAAACTAAAACCCCAAACCCAAATCTAAGAAAATACGGATTTGGACTAATCCACGTCCTACGGGCGACGACATAAATTAGCCTCCGTATACAATCCACGGGAAACCACAAACAAAACAAACACACACGACACGAAGTGAAATTCTGGAGAAGGAGAAAGTGGTTACCGCGATGCGGTAGCGTAATTAACTGCAGGGGCTTGCGCCTGCAGGGAAGAGCGTCCCTACAATCAAAAACCCCTCAAACGAGGGGGAATCTGATTAAATCTGCTATATCGGCCGCATCCGTCTAAATCTCCGATACACGGTGCCATAAATTAACTTGGCATCTTCGAAGAGGTGGATGGATAAAACCAAATATCATCTGCCGTGAATCTCAGGCAAGACGTCTTCACGTCGCGCCGTCTTTCGGAGGGGAACAGATTCTGGCATGCCCGGTGGGACTTCTTCCTCTTTCCACTCCACACTTCGTATGTCGTCTTCGCGAACCAATCGCGGTTTGTTAATGGTTGCCTTTGGGTTTCAAGTTACTAAGATTTGGTCTTTTGCCTGACACAGAAATCAAGCATCAATGGCCTCCAACTGCTCGAGCTGCTCCAAATGCAAGTGCAACCAACGCTCCACCTCACCTGGAGGTGTAGCCTATGGGTCTCAAGCGGCCTCCATCCTTGTCATGCCGGTAGAACAAGTGACTCAAGCTACCACCGGCCTGTTCTTCGGGACTATGCTCCTGCCAGCAAGCTTCACTATTCTAGTGCCCGCACCGGAAGCACAAAAGAAGTCGGTCTTCGATCGGCTCACTGCTACAACGGCCCCTTTCAACGGGTCGTCCAATATCAAGCCGGCAGCCTCTGTCTTTACCAGGCTGAACCAGAACTTCGATGGGCCCGCCAAGAAGCCCATGAACCCTGAAGTGGCCGTCCCAAGGAAGATAGCCACATCTGCTCCGGAAGTCGTCAAGGCGGCTTCTCCTGTTAAAGAGTCAGTCTTTCCAAGGCTGACCATTCCGGCTCCTGCTCCTACTCGAGGATCTATCTTTGACAGATTGAATATCGCCACTGAAAAGACAACATCAGTCTTTAAGAGGTTGGCACCAGCGGCGCCTCATCCGGACAGGAGGCAAAACGAAATTATCCCTATCTTCGAGCAAGTCCCAACAGCTCGACATGCTCGACGTCGCCACTGGCGCCGAGTAAGGAAGGCCGGGGGCAACTCCCCCTCAGGGCTAACTCCACCGACTCCGATGGTGGAAGTTAATGCTGCTGTTCCAACTGAGAACAACTTTGAACCGCTAAGGAGGGTACGCAAGAACTCTCCGACTGCCACACTGAAAAGATCTCCTTCACCTGCGGAGAGAGTTACAGAAACTAAGCTGGAGCAGCCCCCTCAACGGCTGTCCTCCAAAGTTTACGAGGTCTGGCGTAGGGTTCAACATTCCGTAATCGACCAAGATCACTCTCGTCGGCAGAAGAGGATAAAGGCTCAGGAAGAAAAGAACCGTCCTGTCAAACAACAAAGGACGACAACCGCCACGGTGCCAGCTGCAACGGCCCCCTCAACTTCAACGGCCCACAAGAGAAGAAGGCCGGAGAATGTCCCCACGCCCGCAGCAAATGTCAAAGACGGCGAGCCCAAACGCCCTAAGTCCGGGGGCATTGTAGTCCATACCGTCTACATGGCGTCTGGTAAAGAGGACATCCGTACATCTACAGGTCATAGACCGCTTACACGGTCAGTGACCAAAGCTCAGGAGCAACAACAGAAGCTCCAAGAAATGATGAACGCGATGGACGCACTCACTGGGCCAAAAGAAAACCCCGAAGCGTCCTCTGATCAACACCAAGAGCAAGAAACTGACGCTGAATTCCTTCGCAGGATACTGGAAAAGAAGGATAAAGAGGCTGCGGAACAAGCAGCCAATACAAAGCGAATGGCCCTCCTGTTCCAGGACATGGTGGGTATGATGATCCAACAAGATCCTCCTGCTGAAGATCCTCCGATCGTCCTTGAAGATGACAGGGGAGAAACTTCACATCCTCCACCGGCTCTGTCAACAGCCAAGGAGGAGTCAATCTCCAAAGCTGACTTGGACGAATATATAGCTCAGCAGATACGGGCTCTTCAGGCGACTGAGGCAGCCGGTCAAGTTATCAGAACAGGGAGACCATATCCGAGCTGGTATGATCAAATCAAGTACCCGCCGGGCTATACAATACCGAAATTCCATATCTATAAGGGGACTGGCAATCCCCATCAACATGTTGCCCAGTTCAGGGCACTTTGCGGCAACACTGGCGGTGACGATAAATTGTTGCTTCGTCAGTTCGTCGGTAGCTTATCGGAGACAACATTCGAGTGGTACTCTGAACTCCCGAATGACTCCGTCAAAACATTTGCAGAGATGGAGCTGCTGTTTATGCATCGATTCACAAGCGCCAGCGAACGCACCCCGATAACAGCATTGATTAATACCAGGGTGAAGCCGGGCGAGACGTGTGTCCAAAATGCGATACGGTGGAGGAACCTATGGTCGAAATGCGAACAACGTATAGAAGAGGCTCCGGCAGGAGGCATGTTTGTGGGAACCCTTGATCCGCAAGCGACCATCTCGCAATTCATGATGTACTTTAAGCCGACTACCTTTCAGGCCCTGATCGACAAGCCAGCTCAAATGGACCAGATGGGCCATAGACCGCCCCCTCCAAAGCCGGACTCTCGAAACGAGAAGGAGAAGGGAAAAGCGATCATTGTCGCCAATGCTCAACAACAACCGAGCAACTTGAAGCCGGTTGTCCGTCAAAATAACATGTGTCCACGCGTACCCCTCGAGGAAAGGCTAGGACGTCCTTACTCATTTCCTCGAGATAAAACGAGAAGATTGTTTGAGCTAGCATTGCGCAACCGACTGATAAATCTGCCGGATCCAAGACGTCCGTCGTAGCCAAATGATGTCAATGATCCCAATTATTGTCCCTATCACTGAGTACTGGGTCATCCGATCGAGGATTGCTACGTCTTCAAAAATTGGATTGAGGACCAGTACCAACAGGGCAAGTTCGCGTTGTCCGACAGATGGAAGGTGAATCCGCCGCAGCTTCATACCCCTAAAAGGGTGAATACGCCGGGGGCAACGTGCTCCCTCGTTGAAGAAGCTCCATGGAAGGTGGTGCTATCAGCCAAGACAAAGAGGATGCTGAACGATCTTCAAACATGCCCAGCGATCAGGTGGAGGAACCCGTTGGAAACTTAGATCATTGAAGGGATGTTGAAGCCGCGCCCGACTCCAAAGATCGATGGTGGTGGCCCAAGCACTCACAACTAGCCGTCAAAATCTTCAAAGAAGAAGAAGAAGAAATCCAAGAAGCCCGTGAAGCCTGGCGACGAGCGCACGGACTTACAAAAAAAAATTGACGCGCTGGAGGAATACAACCAGAAAGCGCGGACTCCCATCACACTCCAGGAGTTCCTCAACCACGTCTTTCAAGAGGAAGATGAGGGAGAGAGCTCGTCGGATGAATCCGAGGAATACGTGGCGAATTGTCATGTGATCTCTCACTCGTTTACGGACGATGAGAGAACTCCTTGCACTGAGAAGCTGGGGGCAGATCCTGAACCGAAACTTCTGGGGCCATCAGATGAAACCATTGATGCATTCCTCAATGAAGCTCTGTTGAAAAGTAAGGTTGATCGTGAACGTGAGACGCTCCTATTTGAAAAGGCCAAGCGTCAGCGATTAGACGAAAAGATCGAGACACTCCCATCAAATCAAAGTACATCCATTGCGGACAAAATCAAATTCAAGACGAGGAAGAGATTTGCTAAAGCCATGTCGATGGGGATGAAGCTGCCACCCTCTGAAGGAAACATTGCCGGCAAAGCGGAAATACACCCTTCCTATTGCTTATATCATCGGAAGGTCTCGTACCCCACCGAAGAGTGCAAAGTTTTCAATAAATGGTGGCAGGGATATGTTGCTCACCGGCAACATTTTAAGCGGGAAAGTGCAAAACCCGTCGGGATCGGAAAAGTACGACCGAAGAGCTTAGAAGAACTACCGGCGACTGTCGCATGGTTAACGCCAGGGAAGCGTAAATTCTCACATTCGGGAGCGATTCTGACGAGAAAATGGCTCTTAGCCCTATCTTTAAAGAGCCTACCTCGGGAAAAGAGGAAGAGCCGAAGGCCTGCGAAAATATCCGGCTGCGCAATCGTACGCTACCCGAAAAGAATCTCGGACCCTCAAATAAAAAAGATAAGGGGAAAGAAAAAGTCTCTGAGCATATCGCCCTAGATGACCAAATCATGGAAGAGCTAGCCGCCAAGGACCCGCCTAAGAAAAATAAGGTAGATTACAACGTTCTAGCGCATCAGAGGAAGCTACCCTCACAGCTCAGCATTCTTGACGCCGTTTTACTATCAAAAGAGGCAAGGGATTCTTTAATCAAGGCACTGCAAGAGCCCGAGCAATTCCTAGCTTTCCTTGCCAAAGAAAGATGAAGGATGAATTAGAGGAAGTGCACACGGCTGATGTCACTTTTAGTGATGAGGACCTTCTCCTCGGGACGTGCGAACACAACCGTCCCCTCTATGTTTCAGGATACTGCCATGATATAAAGATAGGCAAAATCTTGGTTGACAATGGGTCTTCCGTTAATCTCCTTAACGTGCGGGTGTTAAAGGAAATCTGCATGAGCGTCCAGCACCTCGATCGGGATAAGATCACTATCTCCGGGTTCGACTCTCAATCATCCAGGACTCTTGGGTCTGTGATACTGACGTTACACTTTGGGCTACTAGTCACAGACATTAAATTCCACGTCATAGACGCCAAGACATGTTACAATGCTCTGCTCGGCCGACCATGGTTACACGAGTACAACATCATCCCTTCTACACAGCACCAGTGTATGAAATATTTTAAGGATGGTCTCGAGTATACCGTGACGGGAGAACTGAACCCGTTCTCCGTGAACGAAGTTCAAAAGTATGAAGATGCAAAATACTTCTTACCGGATTTCGAAGACACGGAGAGGTGTCACAAGCCGGGGAACAAAACTAACGCCACTATCCCTGTCTTTAGGAGTGATACCGAGGAGGAAGAGGAGATAGTTTATTCGGGTCCGCCCCAATACAACAAGCCGGGACCATCCGCTCCTACGTTGATTTTTGGTAGTGACTCGGAAGATGAGGTCCATGCTATATTCTCTGCTCGGCCTTCAATACAAACATCCACTGACGAAGAGCAAAGTCTGCAAGTCGCCATGGTTCCACTTAAACACCATAAAGAACTGGATGCGCTCGACACTTACAGCATAGAGGAGCTGCGAACATTCTATGTCCCTCCCAGGCGAGAAGGCGAAAAGGTAATTCTATTCTACCGCTCTGAAGAAACCAAAGTGGAGAAAGAAATCTAGCATGGTGCAGATCCTACGCTAGACAGGCTTCAGCCCATCCGTTTGCCTCGATATTACACAGAAGGCTTGAAGAGGCTGCTGAAGCGCCAGGGGATACCCTTTAAACAGACCGCTCGAAAAGCCAAATTCTATGACAGGGTCTGGAACGTCCCCGGAACTCAGCACAAGTTGCCTAGTGGGAGGATGGAAACAATCGGGCTTGGATACATTTGGTCCAAGAAACGAGAGCTGCTCTGCGACTGTTACGTTGTACATGACTTCAATGAAGAAGAGGATGCTCAATGGGAGGACGCTAATCCTGAACCAGAAAAAGTTCCCGATGCAAAAATGCCCAGTCCTTCGTTCGAAGAACAAATGAACAAACTTATAAGGGAAGCTGGTCAAAAAATCTGAGACGACCACAACCGCGAAATGGCCATCTACGAGAGAGCTAAAACGCAATGCCTCCTCTAACAGGCCGTGAAAGATGAAAGTGCCGCTCCCTGTCAACCTGTTATAAAAAAGGCTCGACGCAGAGGTAGAAACAAGTCAAAAAGCGGAAAAGACGTTCAGCAACGACAAAGCGAAACCAACAAGCCACGCAGTCGGGAATCGAGCGGTCCGGATTTGTCCTTTATGAAAAAAATGAGTCGAGCATACTCTTTTCCTCAAGACAAGACGAAGAAGATACTTGACCTAGCTATAAAGCACCAAATGCTTACGCTTCCGGAGTCCAAGCACCCCGAACAAGCAGGTGAAGTCTCTCACCCGAACTATTGCTCCTATCACCGAGCAATAGGGCACCCTCGCGAAAACTGCTTCACCTTCAAGAACTGGATTGAAGATCAGTATCAGCTCGGCAAGTTCGCTTTATCTGACAGCTGGAGGGTAACACCGCCACAGAAACATGAGCCTAAAGTCACGAAAGCAGAACCAGACCCACATCAGTCTTGGAAGAGAGCTCGTACTTGTCACATGATAACAGTATCAAAAGGAGGGCCCGAGAACATGGATGGCCTTCCCTGGTACTTCGAAAACAGCAATGACGAGGTGATCTCAGAATTTCCACCAGCACCGAAAGAGCTGGAAGATGGAATACATACCACTGCGGATAACCTCAAGAAAATTGAGTTGGGGACGGCGAACGACCCGCGATCGACATTCGTCAGCGAGCTGCTATCTGAAGAAAAGGTGGCTGCATTAAAAGACGTGCTTATGCAGTATAAAGGCTGCTTCGCGTGGAACTATTCCGAAATGCCAGGACTAGATCCAGAAATTGCTGTGCATAAATTGGCGATATCCCCAGACGTCAAACCAATCAAACAGGCGCCGAGAAGAATGCGGCTCGAGCTTGAGATGAGTATCAACGCCGAAGTCAAGAAGCTGATCGACTCTGGGTTTATTCAGGAAGTTCAGTATCCCGATTGGATCGCCAACATCATCCCAGTGATGAAGAAAAATGGGACGGCGCGCATATGTGTAGACTTTCGGGATCTCAATAAAGCCTACCCGAAGGACGATTTCCCAGTGCCAGTCACCGAGCTGATGATAGATAACACGTCCACTCACGAGGTTTTCTCCTTCATGGACGGCTCATCAGGATATAATCAGATAAAGATGCATCCCGAAGACCAGAAGCACACCTCTTTTGGACCCCTCTAGGAATATTCTGCTACAAGGTGATGCCCTTCGGTTTGAAGAATGCCGGTGCCACCTATCAGAGGGCCATGACGAAGATCTTCGATGACCTCATACATGAAATCGTCGAATGCTATATCGACGACCTCGTGGTGAAAAGAAAATCGTACGAGGAACATCTCGAGCATCTGAAGATCGTATTTCAACGCCTTCGACAATACAACTTGAAGATAAATCCTCTCAAGTGCGCATTCGGAGTTTCCTCGGGCAAATTCCTAGGATTCATCATCCGACACCAAGGTATTGAGATAGATCCGTCAAAGATCAAGGCGATCATGGAAATGCCTCCGCCAAGGACTCTCAAGCAATTGCGGTCTCTCTAAGGAAAGCTCACGTATATCCGGCGATTTATACCCAACCTTTCAGGCAAGTGCCGCCCTTACAGCCACCTGATGAAGAAGGGAACCCTTTCGTTTGGGATCATAAATGCCAAGACGCGCTGGATGAAATCAAACAGTACCTCTAGAATCCGCCAGTGTTGGCTTCTCCGGTCAAGGGAAAGCCTCTCGTTCTTTATACAACCGCCCTCGAAGGTTCCTTAGGCGCATTATGGGCGCAAGAGAACGATCAAGGGAAAGAAAGAGCACTCTACTATTTAAGTCGAGTTCTGCTGGGGGCAGAAAGCAACTATTCCCCTATTAAAAAACACTGCCTGGCGTTGATCTTTGCGATAACAAAGCTCAGGCACTATGCGTTGGCGCATGAAGTCCGTCTCATTTCAAAGGTGGACCTCCTTAAATATTTAATGTCAAAGACCATATTGACAGGTTGGCTCGCTAAATGAGCCCTGCTCTTGATGGAGTTCTCGATAACCTATCAGCTTCTTAAAGCAGTGAAAGGCTAGGCCATCGCCGACTTCCTCGCCGAGCATCCGATACCTGGCGATTCTCCTCTGAATTGCGAACTGATAGACGAACATGCGTTTGATGTGATCGACGGTATTGGTACCCGATGGGGCTTTATTTTGATGGAGCGTCTTCCATGAAGAAGCGCAAACAAAGTACCCCTATAATCAAATCGGGGGTAGGCCTCATCTTCGTAACTCCACAAGGAGGGATTATGCGCTTTGCTTTCTCCTTAACAGAGCCGAGGACGAACAATGAAGCTGAATTCAAAGCTTTGATAGCAGGTTTCGAGATTGCTATCGACATGGGAATTGAAAACCTCCTCATATACGGAGACTCCTAACTGGTCGTTAGTCAAGTAAATGGCGACTACCAGACATGCAAACCAGAGTTGGTGAAGTACGGCGAAAAGATGCAACAACTGTTGACCCAAATTCCTTCATACACTTTGGAAAACATACCGCGTGCGGAAAACAGCAAAGCGGACGCATTAGCCAAGCTCGCTAAAGAACTGGCTGACGAGAATCTCGATGACGTAAGAATCGTGGTACAAAGCCGTCGGGTGCTTGCCCTAGCAGAAATATCTCCGGAGTCATCCGAAGAAAAGGGAGCGACTGAGCAGACGACCCTGCAAATAAGAGACCGGGAAAAGGCTGAGGATTGGAGAGAAGTCTTTATAGACTACTTCAAATACCGTCGAACGCCCGAAGATGCGTCCTCAAGACATCAGCTTATGAAACGAGCTCTGTATTTCGCCTTCGTCAATAATACTCTGTACAAGAGGTCGTTCGATTCTTTGTGGTTGAGATGCCTGGGACCTGACGAAGCGAAAAGAGTCGTTCAGGAAGTTCATGACGGACTCTGCGGTTCTCACCAAGCAGGCCCGAAGATGAAGTTGAAGATTAAACGGATGGGTTACTACTGGCCCACGATGATCCAGGACTGCCTCGAATATGCGAAGCAATGCCACTCATGCCAAATCCATGGGGACTTCATCCACCAGCATCCAAATCCACAACATCCAACGGTGGCTAGCTGGCCGTTCGAAATGTAGGGAACTGACATAGTCGGCCCCATCGAACCAGCATCGTTCAGGGGACATCGATTCATCCTGGCAATGACTGATTACTTCTCCAAATGGGCAGAAGCAGTACCGTTGAGGGAAGTGAAGACGGAGAATATCCTCTATTTCTTCAAGACGCACGTCATTTATCAGTTTAGAACTCCGCGACGGATCATCTCCGATAACGGGCCAGCCTACAGAAGCCACAAGATTAGCCGCTTTGCGCAACAACACAATATAGACTGGAGATATTCCTCGGTTTATAACCCGCGAGCTAATGGTCTAGCCGAGGCCTTCAACAAGACCCTGACGAAGATTGTGAAGAAAATGGTGTCCCGAAATAAGAAGGACTGGCATGAGAGACTGCAAGAAGCTCTTTAGGCGTATCGAACTACGTTCAAGATGGCCACGAACACAACGCCGTACGCGTTGGTATTCGGTACAGAAGCAGTACTTCCCCTCGAGATAGAGCTACCTTCTCTACGAGTGGCAGTCCACTACGAGCTGACGGACGAAGAAAATGCTCACCTTCGTCTTGAGGAGCTTGATGCCCTTGATGAAACCCGGCTCATAGCGCAACAAAATCTGGAGGCTTATAAAGCGAAGATGACGCGCTCATATGAAAGATTGACCAGGCTGAGGACATTCCGCCGAGGCGAGCTCGTGCTAGTGGTCAAAAGACCTATGATCCCCAATCGCGCCAAGCGGGAAAAATTCGAGCCAAACTATGAAGGCCCGTACATCATAGACAAGGTCTACCAAGGTGGAGCCTATCTACTCATGGATATGCACGGTGAAAGGCCTTTCAGGCCAATAAACGGTCGCTTCCTAAAGAAATATTACGCTTAATGAGCCACACCTTAGGTCAATGATAGATGGCGACGACTATATCCGCTCGCTATCTTCCTAAACCCAAACTCTATAAGTAGTAGCCGACCTTCTCCTCAGCGGACCGAAACGTCCTTAAACTAATGATGGACCGAAACTTCCTTAAACTAATGATGGACCACTACATCTTAAAACTAGCTGTTGACCGAGATGTCGATAAACTACGGTGAATTGAAACATCACAAAGCCGGTATAAAAAATAAACAAATAAATAAAATAAATAAAATAATAAAAAAACGGTATGTCCATAAGCAAAATAGGCACGGATGAAAACCCGAAAGGGCTCCGTGAGTAAAAACAGCAAGGCTACCGGCGAGTGTTCGTGAAAACCCGAAAGGGCGCGACCTCGTAAAAAAAAGAATTAAAAGAATTAAAAAAGCGGTATGTCCATAAGCAAAATGGGCACGGATGAAAACCCGTGAGTAAAAACAGCAGGACTACCGGCGAGTGTTTGTGAAAACCCGAAAGGGCGCAACCTCGTTAAAAGGACACTTACAGGATCCTCTTAACCTTGTAAGGAGAAACCACCCACGTGAGATCCTTACGACTCACAAGGGAGAAACACACTTAGGTATCCTCACGATTCTTAAGGAGAAAATACACTTGCGAGATCCTCACGACTCGTAAGGAGAACTCTCTTATGGGACCCTCACGGCTCATAAGATTTGAAAGTCTTAAGTTACAGAGACCTAAACCTGTGCTCAAGCAACCCCCACAACCTTCGATATTGCCCTACAAGTGGCTCAGTATTGACCCTTGTATACAATCCACGGGCGCGAATAAATATTTCCCTAACAAAGTCCCACCCATGACTAGGGATATGTTCATATGATGAACAACCCTTGTAGGTCCTCTCGACTTACAAGGAGAAAACCCTCTTGTAGGATCCTTACGACTTACAGAGGAACACGCACTTGGGAATCCTCATGATTCCTAAGGAGAAAACACACCTACAAGATCCTCACGATTTGTAGGGAGAAATACCTTTGTGAGACCCTTACGGCTCATGAAGTCGAAAGCCTTAGTCGACAGGACCCTAACCCTGTTCGCTAATCAACCTTTGTTCGACATCGACAGAGGCAAATGATGATTCGCTCCTGGCAACATCCCAGTTGTAGCGGTGCTGATGCCGAAATCGGTGTCTAATTCCAAGCTTATGGCGAAAAGCCAGCAAGCCGCACATGCATACGAAATAGCCGAAATGATAGGGCAACTTGCAATAAAAAGCAGCAAGTAAAAACGTATGCATACAAAATAGCCGAAATGATTGGGCAACCCGCAATAAAAAGCAGCGAGTAAAAATAAAATAAATAGCCGAAATGATTGGGCACCGCGAAAAATAGCCGAAATGATTGGGCAATCGCAACCTTCGCGATATAAAAGCTAAAATGATTGAGCATCGCGGAGATAAAACAATAATATAAAAAAAATGATGATGAAACTTTCACCCTACAGGTGAGATCACATCGATCCCTGTATGCAATCCAAGGGCACAAACAAAGAAGGAACCATACCTTCCCAACAGGCTCCGCCAGGAAGCGAAGCCAAATCTCGACGGTTAACCAACAACCTAGAGACAACCGTGGCATTCGTCTCGATACAACAGACGCGGTGGCAGCAAACAAAGCAAAGATCAAATTTCTAACTTCACGATTTTAACGGTAACTCATATAAAACCTGAAAGACCACCAGAGATCATCTCAACCCCAGGGAAATCAGTGTCCTCATCAAAATACTTCAACTCAGGGAAACCAGTGTCCTTGACGAGAACTTCTTGATCCGCGTCAACCCGCAGATAAACTAGCGTCTTTGCAGGAACACCTCGACTCGTTTCAACTTCCAGGGAAATCAGTGTCCTTGGCAAATACCTCAATTCAGGAAAACTAGCGTCCTTGATGAGAGCTTCTTGATTCGCGTCGGCCCGCAGAGAAACCAGCATCTTTGCAGGAATACCCCGATTCGTTTCAACCCCGAGGAAACCAGTGTCCTCAGCAAAATACTTCAACTCAGGGAAACCAGTGTCCTTGACGAGAACTTCTTGATTCGCGTCGACCTGCAGAGAAACTAGCGTCTTGCAGGAACACCTTGACTCGTTTCAACCTCAGGGAAAGCAGTGTCCTTGGTAAATACCTCAATTTAGGGAAACTAGCATCCTTGATGAGAGCTTCTTAATTCGCGTCGGCCCGCAGAGAAACCAGTGTCTCCGCAGGAATACTCCGATTCGTTTCAACTTCGAGGAAACCAGCGTCCTCAGCAAAATACTTCGACTCAGGGAAACCAGTGTCCTTGATGAGAACATCTTGATTCGCATCGACCCACAGAGAAACTAGCATCTTTGCAGGAATACATCGATTCGTTTCAACCCCAGGGAAATCAGTGTTCTTAGCAACCTCCTCAACTCAGGGAAACTAGCGTCCTTGATGAGAGCTTCCTGATCCGTGTCGAGCCTCAGAGAAACCAGTGTCTTTGCGGGAATACTTCGATTCGTTTCAACCTTGAGGAAACCAGCGTCCTCGGCAAAATACTTCAACTCAGGGAAATCAGTGTCCTTGATGAGAGCTGCTCGATTCGTCTCGACTCGTGATGAAATTAGTGTCTTCGCGAGGACTTCCCGATTCGTTTCAACTTGCAAGATAAAGCCTTAGGCAGCAGGGATTAAAAAACTTGTTTCCTAAGCACTGGGACCCTGCAAGTCGGTCTAAAATGGTCTCTTGCATACTATTCACGAGTCTCACTCTCCAAAGTCGAATTTCGACAAAGAGGGAAACAACTGCTTTCGGGTTCTTTCAATTCGTAAGAGGGAAAATTCTCTTATAAGATCCTTACGACTTATAAGAGAAAACACACTTAAGAATCCTCATGATTCTTAAGGAGAAAATCCACCTACGAGATTCTCTCGATCCGTAGGGAGAAAAGTCTCTATGAGACCCTCACGGTTCATAGAGTTGAAAAGTCTTAGGCAGCAGATCTGAACCTACGGCTTAAGCCATCGCTATCTCTTGAAGAAACCAAAGATGCTTACTCTATTATCTGTCAACCATGTTTATCAAGACAGCATGCTGATAATAAGAGAAGGAAGAAAGCAAAGAAATGATACAAGACATTGCAAAGAAAAAATGTGTATCTTTATTTATTAATTCAATCAAGTACAAGGTGAATCGTACAAAAGAATAAAGAATGGATACATCTTATTCGAAAAAGAAAATTTTTACAAGTATATCAATACAAGGGCAGCTACTGGGAAGGAAGTATCTTAAATAGCCCTATCAGTTGTTCGCGCACTTCCTTCCATGCCTTCTCCTAATCGGCCACCACCGCCAGTTCCGCTTCTACTTGAGCCCGCTGCTGCAAGAAGGATGCAAGCTGCTCCCCAACGGCCTACTGAGCTGCTTCGCGACCTTGGGCATCATGCTCGGTGGTATCGAGCTTCTGCTTCAGATTTAGCCCATTTGAGATACGTTCCAGAAGGCCCTCGAAGATAGCCTTCACCTGGGCAGCGTTCGCCTCAACCTCAGCACGCAGACGAGCCATCTTGCTTGAGGTCTCTTGGCATTCCCTCAGCTTTAAAGCCGCTTCTTATTCCAAGTGACGGAAGTAAGAAGCGCTTTGCTCGATCCATGCTGCTCTTTGATTGCTTGCGGCTAAGGTCTCGGGAGCAGGGCGCATAAACTCCGATTGATGCAGGCGGACCTCGATTTCCCTGCAGTGATTAACCCAAAGCTCGACGACGTCTCCATCATGAAAATTCACAAGCGCCGCCAACATCGGGTTAACCTCCGCAGCGAAATCCGTAGCAGATGGGGGAGCGTCTGCGTCAAGCTCTTCGATGTATCCGCTCAGCATGCCCAAGCTCATTACGGCACCCTTTGAAGACGGACGTCTTAGGAAGGGGCTTGCCGGCATTATAACGCGAGACTCAAAGGGCGTCGGAATCGGAACGACAGCTGAAAAAATAAAATACGATTAGATGACGGTTCAAGAAATATGAAAAAGTCATCGATGCAATAGTTTACTATTCCAGCTGCGGCAGGCGGCAAGGCCGGGAGGGCTGGTGGCGCGACCGATCTTTCGTCTCCTCCTTCGATTTGTAGCACTTCAATCAGGACAAGGAAGAGTCAGAAATAATTCCATTACTGAAAAAAGAAAGACATCAATTGGAAACTATACTCACCAGCGCCACTGGAGGAAGAAGCGAGTTGAGATGGGAAGGAGAAGTGCGGGTGCAACACCTGGTAGAGGTGATCAAAAAGCACTCCTGCAAAGACGCAGTAGTACAACATCAGTACATAGATCATGCGGCCGAAAGATGAAACTGATGGGTCACAAATCCATACCTTCCAACATCTGCGATGGTATGAGAGAAGGCTGAGAGGTGGCCACTGCCAAGACAGTAGTTGACGGCGCCCCCTCGAGCAATGGAGCGTCAGCACTGGCCGCACCTGCGTCAAAAATAAAGATACACATGTCAAGAAGGATTGCAAGATAAAAAAAGGGAGTAACTCGGAATTTACCTGATGAGCCGCCAGCTAAAACGGAGGCGTCTCCCTCCTCCATCGATATGAGTCCACCGCCTGTGGCCTCATCACCCGACTCAACGGGGGCTGTCGTTGTGCTCGCGTGGCCAGGAGACGGCGGAGGACCGTAGACGGGGAGAGCACTGATTGGAGCATTGCCAGACTCTTGAGAAAGAGCGGCTGGATTGTCCCCGGGAGTCACGCCCGTCTCACCCGCTACTCCTTCAGGCTCGGCGGTCACTGCTGTCTCGTCCGCCGTCGCCATGGTGTCACCGGTCTCAGGCGCTCCATCCGCCGCTGCCCTAAGCTCGGTTGTAGCAGTCGTCTCATTTGCCGCTACCTCAGGCTCGGCATCAACGACCTTCTCTGGTGCAGTTCCCTCATCCCCCGGCTCAGGTCCAGCAACCCCTGCGACGTCGCCCACCGTCGGCTCGGGTTCAGCCGGTGCCTCTTCCTCTGTCCCCTTAGGTTCGATGGTTTCCGCCTCCCCTTCGGTTGTACTTGGCCCTGGAGGACAAGATATATAAGAACCGACAGGTTCACAATTCTTACATCAAAATCTTGAAAGACACGTTACCTGAGGTGGACTGATCATTAGCCTCACGAGTTGCACGCACCGCCCGTCTGTGAGCGGTAGACAAAGCGACCGGGGGCTCTTCCGAGGGAGTATCAGCACAAGGAATGGTGCTTGGGCCCGCTCTCACGGCCAAAGCAGCTCTGCGTGCCTTCGCCTCACGCCTCAACCGCTTTCTCTCCTCCCGAGCCGTCAAGACGGAGCTCTTCAAAGCTTCCTTCATTGAGGCGTCATCGTCCGTGAACAGAGATACCTCCAAATTCTTTAAGGCATCCCTCACCGACTTTTCGAGTTGAGGCTCTCGCGGCAGCCCTGAAGAGACCGGGACTTCAGTGGCTGGCCTGGGGAGAGTCCCTGCATCAGCTGGCACAGCCCCTGCAAAGAGACAAAGGAAGAAGGTTGGTTGGCCATCAGAAAAGAGGACAAAAACTTAATAAGGAGGGACGTACCAACGCCCAATAAAGCGCGCTTCTTTTCCTCCTCCTGGAAGGTTTTTAGAGAGGCAGCGATGGCTTCTTCAGTAGTGACACCAGTTAAAAAAAGGGGAAGAGCATTAGTCGAAGATAATGATAAGAATGTGATAAAATGATGAAGAGTGCAGCTAATGATTACCTGCTCGAGCGAGTTTATCCAACCACGCTTCGAGTCTGGCTGATCGCTCAGAAGCCAAAATGGCGGCCGCCAGATCGGTGTCTGCTGGATCTACCAAGAAGCCCTTATTGCTGCCATACTCGCTTATACCTTCGGTAAGAGGGGCCTGAGGTTCTAAACCGAGGATAGCATCGAGAGGGAGGAGCGACTTTGTCACGACCCGGAAGTACGGAACGTGACCGGCACTTAGATTACGAAGCGTCTAGAGGCGCCACGTAACCTAAGTAAGCCGAAGCCCAGAAATCTAAACCATGAAAAAGAAGAAGAAGAAGTAAAAGAAATATGAAGAAAACAAGTTTAAAATCATCAGCAAATTTTCCCAAAAAAAATTCGACAGAGTCTCCTCTGTAAAAACTGGCCCCAAACGGGTACAACAAGTATAATATATACATAAACAATAAAAAGCATCCCCAAACGGGAGCTAGCTCAACGCCAACAGGCGGAAACAACCACAACAAGCACAATAATATACAACGCCAGAGCGCGAGGCTCAAAACTCAAAAGAAAACAAAACCACCAGATCAGAATAATACATGCGCGACTCTAAGGTCGAAATAAAAGACCGGTCCAATAAACTTATCAAGTAATACAAGTATGGTTGATGGAGCTTACTAGATACAAATGAATGAATAAAATACAATGGTGGTTCAGATACAAGTGAACCAACCTACCGTGCAAATCACCCTGAAAGAAAAGATGTGCCAGCCAGCTTCCAGGGAAACCTGTACATCGAACCTGTAATAAAATTTGGCACAACGGGGGTGAGTTGCCAACTCGTGAGTAGAATATATCTACGAAAAGAAATCGAATGCACGACGCTATCCTAGGTCATAATAATACACTATTATATCCTAATCATCTAGTAATAGCAGGGTAAAACTACGTGTAAATGCAGATACTCCGTGCTCGTGTCAGTGCCTCATATAATACTATGTCATATGAATGGATATGCATGCATCATGAATATAAAATAACCAATCCTGAAATCCTGAAATATCTGTATAAGAAATCTTTAACTGTTATCATAGTAAAATGTGTATAGGAATCTGAAATCTCAACAATGAAATCTATGGAAATCCGTGTCAAGCATCGACACAAACATGTAAATCTCAAGTCTCATAGTCTCAATACCTCGGGCTCCGTCAGTCCGGATCGGCCCATATCATCAAATCTCACGACAACGGTCGGTATCCTCCGGATATCCGCCGCGCCAGACATCACCGGTAGGTAGCCTTCCCCTGCCAGGCTCATCGTCTACAACTCGATCTTCTTGCCCCGGGGTACCATACCGGGCCCACCATGTACCCGAGACGGTTCATCCACTCCTCGAATCGGGTCTCGAAATCCAACAGAAAACATGAAATCTCATGGTGGACGACACATACATCACGAGAAAACCGCATCTTATTTTAAAAAGAGAGGAGGAGAGAGAGAGAAGTTTTTATATATTCTTGCGGTTTTCCCCGAAAATCCAGAAATCTCATAGAAACCCAAATCTCAAAATCATGAGTAAGTATATGATAAGTGTCGGCATATGCCCATAATACTGCATGATAACATGAAAATATGAATGCATGAATGTCTAAGTAATAATTATCATGTCTATACTAATATCAGAAAGTAATCACAATATTATATCGGTCAAGTTGTTAACTGATTCTATCAATAAAAGATAATATAATCTAAAGTGTACGTGACATAGCAATTACCGATGATGATGTGTGTGAGCCGGCAAATAAGTATGCGTGGAATATGCGCATCATCGGTAATGGTGCTGGTGTCCTAACAGGTAAGGTTTATACTGATTATAGCAACATATGTAAGAACATGCATCATTATGATTCCAGTGTGAAAGTAAAGACGGATGTGTGTTATCTACTCATTTGATATACCATTACCACTACCACTATATGACTCGAACCTAACCTAGTGTCCATCTAACCTCCTAAGGAACAAAACCTAAGAAACTAGTCAATAAGAAACAAGAGTCTACCTAAGGTCTGAATCAATATCTCTAATAGTCGACGATCCGGCCTCAATAGCGTCACGTACGTAGTACGGCTTCCTCGAATCAAGAGTGCGGATCAATCATCATATTTACGCCTCGTACGGTAAAATCCATCGTACGGCATCCCAATATCGGGGTACGGGTCAAGTATCTCCTAGGTGTCTCATCATTCGTATAATGTCATCACCAACACATCCCATGATCAAGGTGCTAAACTGTAATCGTCTACATCAATCATATGTCATTGCCATCATAATATGCATCATTAGTTTATCCTCAGAAATATCATGTCATATGTATCATATTGTGATTAAGTCATACTGATATCATATCGTCATCAAGTCACACCTATTTGATATCAACATCAGGTCATACCTATATGATATCGACATCAGGTCACACCTATATGATGTCGTAATCAAATCATAAATATCCCATATCGTGATCAATCACAAGTTACAGTCCGGGTACTAATTTAGGGTCCCAGGTACCTCAATATCATCACCACCCATTATAATTTATGTACACATGTTCATTATCTCATTCTCTAATGATCCGCTAACACCTAATACGACTGTATAGCCAAGAATCACGGTATCAAGCCCAGTTATACTATTTCATCATACCTCGGATATCATATCACATCAATGAACCCCATATACGTGTTGTATATACATGTATATACCTATACCTAGTTCTATATATGTATACACATACACGTATACACCATGTCGAGTTTCAGTGTGTGCGTGTGTGTGTTTCTATCTGAAACCTACGAACCTCTTCCAAGGTACTCATCCTCTGATATGGTTTTCCTAAATCAGTCTAGTCCAGCCTAGGGTTATTACTAGGGTCTTACGCATTAAGAATCTAGGGTCACATCTGGCTTCCTAATGTCAATAAGTACTATTCCTACTTTACGTTGCGGGGGTGCTAACGCCATCCACCCGACTTCCCCCCGTAGATATACATCTACTCACCTGGTCCATGTCTGTCGAAGACGGTGTCGCCATCCTCCTCTTCATCGCCCGCAGTCCACGTGAGGGTACCTAAACGCAAACATATAAATAGTATCGTAAACTGAATCACATACAAAAGTCAAAACGATGCAAGGAACCAGCATAGGTTAAAACCTATGTCCCGTCCACGCAAAAGAACCAAATATCGCTTGATATCGGCATACAAACTCCGATGGATCGAGATAACATGAACAAATAACTCATAGTTTAGAAAACTCATTACTTATAATAATACAAAGCATGATTTAATCCATCAAAACCCTAAAATCAATCAAATCGTCCGATTTCGAAAAACCCGAAAACGCCAATTTACCGTTTTTCTTCAAAACTTAACATTTAAATGAAACCAATGGTTATAAAACTCATTAAATGGCCTAACTAGATTATAAAAACCATTACTATATTTTTATTACACAATTTTGTATAAATTTGAAAATTTCTAATTGTTGCAAACTAGAAATTCCAAATTTATACAAAATTGTGTAATAAAAATATAGTAATGGTTTTTATAATCTAGTTAGGCCATTTAATGAGTTTTATAACCATTGGTTTCATTTAAATATCAAGTTTTGAAGAAAAACGGTAAATTAGCGTTTTCGGGTTTTTCGAAATCGGACGATTTGATTGATTTTAGGGTTTTGATGGATTAAATCATGCTTTGTATTATTATAAGTAATGATTTTTCTAAACTATGAGTTATTTGTTCATGTTATCTCGATCCATCGGAGTTTGTACGCCGATATCAAGCGATATTTGGTTCTTTTGCGTGGACGGGACATAGGTTTTAACCTATGCTGGTTCCTTGCATCGTTTTGACTTTTGTATGTGATTCAGTTTACGATACTATTTATATGTTTGCGTTTAGGTACCCTTACGTGGACTGCGGGTGATCAAGAGGAGGATGGCGACACCGTCTTCGGCAGACATGGACCAGGTGAGTAGATGTATATCTACGGGGGGAAGTCGGGTGGATGGCGTTTAGCACCCCCGCAACGTAAAGTAGGAATAGTACTTATTGACATTAGGAAGCCAGATGTGACCCTAGATTCTTAATGCGTAAGACCCTAGTAATAACCCTAGGCTGGACTAGACTGATTTAGGAAAACCATATCAGAGGATGAGTACCTTGGAAGAGGTTCGTAGGTTTCAGATAGAAACACACACACGCACACACTGAAACTCGACATGGTGTATACGTGTATGTGTATACATATATAGAACTAGGTATAGGTATATACATGTATATACAACACGTATATGGGGTACATTGATGTGATATGATATCCGAGGTATGATGAAATAGTATAACTGGGCTTGATACCGTGATTCTTGGCTTTACAGTCGTATTAGGTGTTAGCGGATCATTAGAGAATGAGATAATGAACATGTGTACATAAATTATAATGGGTGGTGATGATATTGAGGTACCTGGGACCCTAAATTAGTACCCGGACTGTAACTTGTGATTGATCACGATATGGGATATTTATGATTTGATTACGACATCATATAGGTGTGACCTGATGTCGATATCATATAGGTATGACCTGATGTTGATATCAAATAGGTGTGACTTGATGACGATATGATATCAGTATGACTTAATCACAATATGATACATATGACATGATATTTCTGAGGATAAACTAATGATGCATATTATGATGGCAATGACATATGATTGATGTAGACGATTACAGTTTAGCACCTTGATCATGGGATGTGTTGGTGATGATATTATACGAATGATGAGACACCTAGGAGATACTTGACCCGTACCCCGATATTGGGATGCCGTACGATGGATTTTACCGTACGAGGCGTAAATATGATGATTGATCCGCACTCTTGATTCGAGGAAGCCGTACTACGTACGTGACGCTATTGAGGCCGGATCGTCGACTATTAGAGATATTGATTCAGACCTTAGGTAGACTCTTGTTTCTTATTGACTAGTTTCTTAGGTTTTGTTCCTTAGGAGGTTAGATGGACACTAGGTTAGGTTCGAGTCATATAGTGGTAGTGGTAATGGTATATCAAATGAGTAGATAACACACATCCGTCTTTACTTTCACACTGGAATCATAATGATGCATGTTCTTACATATGTTGCTATAATCAGTATAAACCTTACCTGTTAGGACACCAGCACCATTACCGATGATGCGCATATTCCACGCATACTTATTTGCCGGCTCACACACATCATCATCGGTAATTGCTATGTCACGTACACTTTAGATTATATTATCTTTTATTGATAGAATCAGTTAACAACTTGACCGATATAATATTGTGATTACTCTCTGATATTAGTATAGACATGATAATTATTACTTAGACATTCATGCATTCATATTTTCATATTATCATGCAGTATTATGGGCATATGCCGACACTTATCATATACTTACTCATGATTTTGAGATTTGGGTTTCTATGAGATTTCTGAATTTTCGGGGAAAACCGCAAGAATATATAAAAACTTCTCTCTCTCTCCTCCTCTCTTTTTAAAATAAGATGCGGTTTTCTCGTGATGTATGTGTCGTCCACCATGAGATTTCATGTTTTCTGTTGGATTTCGAGACCCGATTCGAGAAGTGGATGAACCGTCTCGGGTACATGGTGGGCCCGGTATGGTACCCCGGGGCAAGAAGATCGAGTTGTAGACGATGAGCCTGGCAGGGGAAGGCTACCTACCGGTGATGTCTGGCGCGGCGGATATCCGGAGGATACCGACCGTTGTCGTGAGAGTTGATGATATGGGCCGATCCGGACTGACGGAGCCCGAGGTATTGAGACTATGAGACTTGAGATTTACATGTTTGTGTCGATGCTTGACACGGATTTCCATAGATTTCATTGTTGAGATTTCAGATTCCTATACACATTTTACTATGATAACAGTTAAAGATTTCTTATACAGATATTTCAGGATTTCAGGATTGGTTATTTTATATTCATGATGCATGCATATCCATTCATATGACATAGTATTATATGAGGCACTGACACGAGCACGGAGTATCTGCATTTACACGTAGTTTTACCCTGCTATTACTAGATGATTAGGATATAATAGTGTATTATTATGACCTGGGATAGCGTCGTGCATTCGATTTCTTTTCGTAGATATATTCTACTCACGAGTTGGCAACTCACCCCCGTTGTGCCAAATTTTATTACAGGTTCGATGTACAGGTTTCCCTGGAAGCTGGCTGGCACATATTTTCTTTCAGGGTGATTTGCACGGTAGGTTGGTTCACTTGTATCTGAACCACCATTGTATTTTATTCATTCATTTGTATCTAGTAAGCTCCATCAACCATACTTGTATTACTTGATAAGTTTATTGGACCGGTCTTTTATTTCGACCTTAGAGTCGCGCATGTATTATTCTGATCTGGTGGTTTTGTTTTCTTTTGAGTTTTGAGCCTCGCGCTCTGGCGTTGTATATTATTGTGCTTGTTGTGGTTGTTTCCGCCTGTTGGCGTTGAGCTAGCTCCCGTTTGGGGATGCTTTTTATTGTTTATGTATATATTATACTTGTTGTACCCGTTTGGGGCCAGTTTTTACAGAGGAGACTCTGTCGAATTTTTTTTGGGAAAATTTGCTGATGATTTTAAACTTGTTTTCTTCATATTTCTTTTACTTCTTCTTCTTCTTTTTCATGGTTTAGATTTCTGGGCTTTGGCTTACTTAGGTTACGTGGCGCCTCTAGACGCTTCGTAATCTAAGTGCCGGTCACGTTCCGTACTTTCGGGTCGTGACAAAGTTGGTATCAGAGCGCTAGGTTTAACCTTGTATAAGTCTAGGTGACCCTTGGTTGATGGAGTAGGCGATTTAGGTAGAGTAACGTACCGTGGGTATGGTCCGCGGCATACTTACGATACGCTACTCTGCTTAAGGAGCCTTAGTATGTACATTGTTTGCACCGTATTTCATTCGTTCCTTTGATCTATCTTCGTCGATGTCGGATGCTGGTTTCTTTTACCACGGGCAGAGGGAGCTGCGGCTCGAATGCGATAACCATTAGAGTATTGGTTATTCTTGAGGATTGAAGCATTGTTTAGCGTGCGGATGAAGGGTATTCACATGCCGTCCGGATGAAGTTAAAGGGTTCGAACGATTATCAGAAAACCATTTTCCCAAGTTTAAAGTATTCGGAAGAACATGCAGGTATTTCGATGGACCCTCTAGAAGAATGAAACCCTAACTCGACATAATGACCACGAGAACGCCCTTGAACCTTAGGGTTTACGGCAGTTCCGCAGTGCCATTAGTGAGGCTTGGGTTTGCCCTTCTACGGCTGGACCATCGTTGCTGGGGTATGTACCGGATATTTTTAAACTGTACTTGAGTGTTGAGCTCTCGGGGAATTATGGGATTTTGATGGATCGATCGAAAAGTTTAATGTAGTCCGGATATCAAGTGAAGGGATCGACTATGTGGGAGACTTTAGACATGAGTATTGCCATGGGTAGCACAGTCAGCACAGCTGCGAAGAGACGAGTTCGAAGCAATCGACATCAGAAGAAAGAGGCGGACATTGACGATAGTGTTTACGTTTGTGATTTAGTGATTTGAATTTCATATTTTCGTTGATTGGATTTTGGTATTTTGAGGACTTTGTTCTACGATTGGTATTTCATGGGTGTACCTTCATTTCATTCTATTTGTGTTTCATATATCAGTTGTATTGATTTTGTTTAGTACACACCCAGTACACTTGATTTGGTTTTATATATTTTGAGATTTTTGATTTGATTTCGTGCATAGGGGTTACACATGATTTTGACATATGTTTCGACCTAGTTTTCATGCATTTTTGTACTGTGATTTCGATTTTTATATTCGACGTATGTTTCCATGCACCATGTGCACCTGATTAGGATTCTTGCGCATACTTAGCGCACTTGATGCGATTTTGTGCACACCAGATGCACTAAATCGGGGTTTTGTGCAGATTAGATGCACCTGATTTTGAGTCGTGCACGCCCGATGCACTTGACAGATGTTTTTGGTGCACACCCGTTGCACTTTGTTTTGTTGTTGTGTGTATTCGTGGTATCGGTATTTGGTTTCGATTTCAGTGCGCATCGGACGCACATGATATTTTATTGATGTGATTTGGGATTAATTTCAGTTTGAGCAGTATGTTTCATAATCATTTGATTTAGTAACCAGGAGGGACGTGTATGTTAAATAAAAGATATATATATATATAGTTATTTTTTTAAAAATAAACGTCCGCTACTTATGCCGTAACACGTGCATTGCACGGCGATTTTCAAGAGGGGGTTTTCGTATGCTTCTTTATTATGATATTTAGGTGATTTCACTATGATGCACACTATATATAAGTGGTAGATTGATGTATATTATGTTGGTTTTCATATTGGGTTTTGATACTTTATTCTCGCCATAACTCCGATGATTGCGTTATGCTTGACGGAGTTGATTTTTGTTATGTATTGATGATTTCGGAGCCCCGACGATTTGAGTGTTTTGCTAAATGTTTTAGTATTTGGAGGGGGAGTTTTAATTTAAATTCGGGGACCGAATTTCTTAAAGGGGGGAAGATTGTAACGTTTTAAAAATAATTAAATAAATAATTAAATGAATAAAATTGTTTAAGTGAATTTTATGATTTTCGGTAAAGTAAAATGTATTTTTCGTAAAATCAAACCGAGATTGTTTTTCATTATAAATTCAAAAATACCTATTTAATTATGTAATTACTAGTAATTAGTGTTTATTTAGCCACTTATAAATTTTTAGTGTAATTAAATATTTTTCCTAAATTAATTATTTTAAATATTAACATAAGCTTTATTTTTACACTAAATTAGTGTAAATTACAAATTTGAATGGTTTTAATTTGTAAAAATGAGCCATGGTATATTAGAATCAAGTGTGTAATATGCAAAATCTTTTCCAAAATCTCTCCATGGTTCTAGAAATTTCTAGGAAAAGGGTTAAATTGAAAAAGTTAGATAATAAAGGGTTTAAGTGAAAAAATGCATTATTTATGAACTTTCTACACAATACCACACATTTTTTCTCTCTCTCCACCCTCCTCCCTCTCCATGGCCGGCCTCCCCTCCATGGGTAGCCCCAAAATTTTCCCCCCATCATTTTTGTATTAAAATTCATCAAAATTCATCAAAAATTCCAAAAATAAATCTCAAAAATCAACATTCAACCTCTACCATTTTCCTTTGACCTATTTAGCATGGATTTTGGAGATGGAAAGCATGCATTTTGGAGGCTTATTTCATGTTTGGGTTTATTTTGGAGGTATAAATTTCCTTCTTTTGGTTTATTGTTATTAGATGTTCATTTAAGCATAATTAGATTTAATATATTAATTCTATTTACTACTTTTAAAATTCAAGTTAGGGTTTGAAAAATCAAGTTGTGATTTTTATTAATTAAATAAGGTTATAATAACTAGTCTACCATTTTTAGAAGTGGAAAAATCTTGCATGGTTATTATATAATAATTTGTGTATTCAATTGTTTCAATTAAGCTATTTAGCTAACTAGATTTTTCTAAAATGTGTTTGTGGGTAAAATAAAATTCTTATTAAGGTTGTTATCATTAGATGGTAGTTTTAAGGAGAATATTAGCATATTAAAGGAATGAAAAACTTAGTTTGATCACTAGTTTCTTGTGATAATTGGAAAAATACTAATAAAATGCTATTTTTGTAAACTAGATTTTGGGAAATTCCTAAATAAATGAGATTAAAAATATAATTATGGTTTCATCATATCATTATCATCATGAATTGTAGTTTAATACATTAATTCATGCAAAATCATGTTTTGTTGTGGAATTGTGAATTTTGCTTGAAAGAGGTTGCATGGTTATTATATAATAATTTGTGTATTCAATTGTTTCAATTAAGCTATTTAGCTAACTAGATTTTTAAAAGTAGTAAATAGAATTAATATATTAAATCTAATTATGCTTAAATGAACATCTAATAACAATAAATCAAAAGAAGGAAATTTATACCTCCAAAATATGAAACCCAAACATGAAATAAGTCTCCAAAATGCATGCTTTCCATCTCCAAAATCCATGCTAAATAGGTCAAAGGAAAATGGTAGAGGTTGAATGTCGATTTTTGAGATTTATTTTTGGAATTTTTGATGAATTTTGATGAATTTTAATGCAAAAATGATGGGGGGAAAATTTTGGGGCTACCCATGGAGGGGAGGCCGGCCATGGAGAGGGAGGAGGGTGGAGAGAGAGAAAAAATGTGTGGTATTGTGTAGAAAGTTCATAAATAATGCATTTTTTCACTTAAACCCTTTATTATCTAACTTTTTCAATTTAACCCTTTTCCTAGAAATTTCTAGAACCATGGAGAGATTTTGGAAAAGATTTTGCATATTACACACTTGATTCTAATATACCATGGCTCATTTTTACAAATTAAAACCATTCAAATTTGTAATTTACACTAATTTAGTGTAAAAATAAAGCTTATGTTAATATTTAAAATAATTAATTTAGGAAAAATATTTAATTACACTAAAAATTTATAAGTGGCTAAATAAACACTAATTACTAGTAATTACATAATTAAATAGGTATTTTTGAATTTATAATGAAAAACAATCACGGTTTGATTTTACGAAAAATACATTTTACTTTACCGAAAATCATAAAATTCACTTCAACAATTTTATTCATTTAATTATTTATTTAATTATTTTTAAAACGTTACAGACTTCTTCTTCCTCTTCTGCCCGCTAGCCCTGGGTGCACCCGAGATCGACTTGCGCTTTGCAGGCACCTTAGGGCGGCGGGTCCCGATATCCGCGCCCACGCCGGACTCCGGCGAAACCACATTTACCGTCTCTACTAGAGCACGGGGCGCTGGTGGCGCATCCACAGTATCACGGAGCGGCAATCCACGCGGAGGGCTCAGCACGTACGGTGGCCCAGCTCCGGCATCTTTCAGCGGAGGAATGACCGGAGTCCTTGGCTTCAGGGGAGCCTTACGGTCGCCGCCGGGAGGCGCACCATTGCGGTCAACCAGCATGCGTTTCTCCATATGGATAACTGGACCCATTGCATGTGCGTACCAAGCCACGTACGCGTTGAGGACCTTGGGAACGCAGCTCGACTCGCTGATGAAGAAATAGAAGCCCGTGTTAAGCCGCATGAAATGGTGCATCGCACTCCTTATCCCCTCTCGGCTGGCCACGGGCTCCTCCAAAAACGCCTCCAGCGGGATCCCCTGGTGATAGCTTGATTGTTGAGCGAACCGGTGGGCGTTATACCTCATGAATAGTGCCGTCTCGTTCTTCCTGAAAACCAGGTAGCCCGGCCGAATGGAGTAGAGGTGAAGAATCTCCCGGGCTTTCAGTACGGAGGCCCCGTCCTTAAAGTCATCGCGCAGCGCCACCACCGACTTGGAGGTTTCTGAACCTATGGTTATGACTTTATCCAAAAAAGAAACCTTCTCTCCGACCAGGTGTGGATGAAGGAGTAACCCCCTAGCCTCCCACGGAGGCGCAACCACGATCGAGGCGCCGACCAGCCGCATGACTCTTGGGAGTCTGCACTTCTCAAAAAATGGAGGGATCTTATGGACGCCGAACACCCCGTGCACATGCATTTCCATCCAAGATGTGAAGTAATGCATCGGGAAATTAGCAGGCTGCACCCAAGGTTCATTAGCGTCCGCCGCCACGCTAAGTCCATTAAATAGGTGAGCCAACCCGGCGATTCCTATTGTCAACTGCAGGCCAGCCACCATCCGATACGCTGGGTAGAAAACGGACGGCCGCATGTGGCGCGGGTGCATGGGGAGCGCGAAGCTGCACAGCCACAATCCCAGAAACCCTACAAAAAAGGTCTCCTCATCCATGCCCGGGACGGCGATTTCTGACAAGAGCATGACGGCGGCGCCAGGGAGATAAGAATCCTTTTGATCGTCCTCCGATGTTGGTCGACGGTCCAAGCCGAAGCCGAAAGGGTCATCAAGCTTGGCGAACTTCTCGCTCCGCTCCGATAGAAACTCCGGTCGAATGAAGCGGGTGATAAAATCTGCGAAACTGACTCCCCGGACCCCTGATTCCAGATAAAGCCCTTCATATATGTCCAGCACCTTCACCAAGCCCGGAAACTGGTGCTGAATAGCATTCTCCGGCGTCAGATCAAACACCAGCGGCTTGGTGGCGAAGACGTATTCGTCAGGAGGAAGCAGCTCCTCGTAATGCTCCCCCTATTAGTTATATGTATGCCCTAGAGGCCATTACTGTACATAGGATGTATATTGTAGTGGATGCTGGGACATATATAAGGAGGACTTTCTTGCTCGACATGATAGTATGCTATCTGGTTGATCTTTACCTTAACGTGTACATTGATTGTCTCTCTGTTACATGTTGGTAAAGCCCTTAGGATGTATACTTGACTACCTGGACTATGATGCGGATCATACTAGTGGGGATATGGTAGTCCATAAGTACATCCTTCAAGGTCCCTAGTCGTGGGTATATTGAGACAGGGCATCGATATACCAGAGTAGACTAGCGTATACCTTCTCGACCCATACAGATGGGCGATGGATGATCCCATATCCATTGGTGTTTGACATCAGAGATGATATACGGGTGCTCAGTGGAGACTGGGTACACTGGACGGACTCGCCGAGAACTCCCAGATGGTATTATACCTTACGTCAGATGGCAGTTCTCTGGTGACACTGGTACAGAGTAGTCTGTTGACCCGAGATCGTCATAGAGTCTTGTGTGGTTCCCACTGTGCTTTGATTTCCACCTTACCACGTCCAAGAGGGCATGCAAAACGGTGGTTTTTGGGTACAGTCCCGAATCACATGGTGGCAATGAGCGATAGGAGGGGATTCGTCTCTCCCGGTATAGGGAGTTGATGTTGCGCTGTGTTCGATTGGCTATAACAGGAAATCCCTAGCCAGGGTTGCTGAGATTTACTGGTAAGTGTTACCAGTAGTTTCTCGAATTGTTATAGACCTCATATCGACGCGACTTATCAAACTATTGGGGTCTGACGTTTACCACCCCTAGGCGAGATATGCGACATATCAGACGATCAGACCGGACTGTACGGTAAGTGTTACTGGTTGGATTCACAGGAGTGTGAGCGGGCTTGCTCTTCGATCTTCTGATCGCTCAATACCCGGGTGGCCGTTACGTTTAGCAGACCGCTTGCGGCTTGTGTGTGCTTGATATGATCATCACCTGCTGCCGGCGTATTGACGAGTCTTTAGAGTCCTACACAGAGGTTTCCTGGCTCAAGCGAAACGAAATAGGAGCGCATATGAGATATGTGCGGGACCGAGAATAATGCGTGTATGTGATACCGTATTCTATTCTCGCGATAAATGTATCGATATGGTTGTATGCGATATAACCTAGTTATCGAATCAAGGATTGATTCGGTAAGCCGATACATAGGATACTAGTCGGTTATATGCGATATGACCGGATCGTTAAATCAAGTGTTGATTTAATGATTTAATGTATAATTATATATTTGATATATTACTTTGCATTAACTAGTATTGGTTCACTTTAAATGGATTTTCTCACTTGGATGTACAAGTTGTATATGTGATATACTTTTTGTGCAAATGTTTGTATCATGTTTGATGATACATGTTTGCTTGGTTAAGTGTAAAGAATTAAACCATGGTTAAACTTATGATTGGGGTTTTGTTTTCTTTTTCATTTATTCCTCTATTTATTCTTTTTGGAAAAATAATAAGCATAAAGGAAAATGGTGGCTTATTTTGTTTTCTAGTTAAAGCTTCATGAAGCTTTGACCAAGTGACCATTTTGTCCCCATGCTTAACCCTAACCATTCCCACTAACCATGATTTATTCTCTACACTTGACCATGGTTGAGAGATGATAAGTATTCTTATTATTTTCATTTTACAAAAATACTCATGATAATATCATCTTCTTCTTCTTCATCTTCTTCAAAGAAGAAAACCTTGGACCATCAATGGTGATTGATGAAAAAGAGTGAGAAATCCAATTCTAAAGTGAACCCACTTCCTATTTCTTCATCCTCTACCTCTTGCCAAGTAGTAGAGTGTGTTTTCTTCACAAGTTTCACGACTTGGTGAAGTGGGAGCTTGATCTTGTGATGCTTCGACGTAGATCATCTTCGGCACGAAGCCGACGACCTTGCCCGCCCATTTCTCCGATGAAGCCGACGCTAGAGCCCGGATTTTGATTTGGACAGCGGAGAGGACTTCATCACGGAGCCGTGGAGGTGGAGGACCGGATCTACAAAGGTTGTATTTCCGTCACTCTTAGTAAAGTAGTTTACTAGTTGCTTCTTTCGCCTAGACATCTAGTTAACGATCCGTAGTCTAGGGTTTCTCGGCACCGTAATTTTTGAAATTGGCATGGTTGATGCCTTGTGAGACCTCTTGTGTGTGCCTAGGAACCCTACACCCCCCTCATCGGCAGACCCGAGATCTCGGCGAGCTCTTCCAAGGAGATAGAGACTTCCCTGTCTATCATCAGGAAGGTGTGGGTGGGGATATTCCATTGTTCGATAAAAGCCTTAATCCACCACGTTGGAGGAGAAGGATACTTAAAGAGCGAGACGCAGATTGCCGAATACAAACCAATCTTCATCAGATAAGTCCTCTTCGCCGATAAGATGTACCGGGCCCACTGCAAATATCTGGCGGGTGGTCGCGGGGTCAATCCAATGTTATAAGCCTGTCCCCAAGGGCGTGCTTCACCCTGACAAATTCGCCTCCCCAAAATGTCTATTGCCGGCAGCGACTGCACGGGAATAGCATCAATTGCAGGCTGGAGGAGATCATCCGAATTCCAATCCTTGACCTCCACGGCATACTTCACTGGGGGTTCATCCGCATAGGGGATCGAAAATATGGGCTCGGATGGCATAGCGGAACCGAACCTTCGGCAACCCTTGATGATGTTGATATACCACCTACCCCACAGGTGAAGGTTTTTGTGCTCGGGGTCATGGTCCTTGATGAGAGCGAGCACCTCTCGATCCACTGGTGCCTAGGGAAATCCTCCCTCCGAGCGAACAAACGGGAATGACAGGTCAGCAGACATGTTTCCTGTGGAGGGACAAAAATCAGCCGTCAGTGTTGTAATTCCAACGCTTGGCATTTTAAAAATTTACACCACACTGCAATGCAGTGGGTAGGGGACCAAAGGGGGACCCACAAAATTTGGATGACAGTGCATCAGTTAATAAGACAGCCCCATCATTAGATGAGACTGTCAATCAATGAAGAGATCCCCAAGAGAATATTCTCATTAATGGGAAATCCCTAGAGACAGGGAGAAAATCTCCTCTTTCAGAGCAAAGCTCTTTCACAGAGTGACATTTGTCGAACTTTAGTCTCAAGGGAATAAAATTTCCTAAAAAGAGTCTAGCTCTGTAATAATGATAGAAAGATTCATCAAAAGAAAAATTTAACTCTTGAAAGAATTAAAAATTTTGGGATCTTAAAGATCCATGAAAACTCTTAGGAGTTCTTCATTTTTAAATCAAAAAGATCTACATTTGATCGATGATCAAAGCTCTGTTCATGGGTTAAAACCCATGAAACAAAATCTCTGTAGATCTATGGACTCTTGAGAGCAAGGCTCTGTTGGTGAAACCCCAAAGGGGTTTTCTTTAGATCAATGATCTATGAGAGCAAGGCTCTGTTAATTAAAATTAATTTAATTTAATTTAAGTTAAATTTTACCTAAGATGATCTAAAATTTGAACTCTGAAGTTCTTGAAAAGAAATGAGAGCAAGGCTCTAAAGTTCTTAAAAACAAGAGCAAGGCTCTGAAAACTCAAATTCTTGAAGATGGTGAACATCTGTTGAGGACCAAGGGTCCTATTTATAGGCGCTTGCGCCCCTTCAACTTATTAGTTGATCCAATAGCAAGAATCTTGCCACTGCTGCACTCACATGTGTGCCACGTGAGCGCAACAGTGGGGGGGGCATTTGTTTCCCCCAATTAGAGCAAAGCTCTGTTTGAATTTCAAAAATTCAAAAATTGAAGCAACGCTTCAAATTCCTTGCGCTGCGCGCAACGCGCCCGTGTCAAAAGCTGATACGTCAGCGCAGCGTCCAAGGCAGCGCACCCAATCAGAGCAAGGCTCTATTTAAAACAAAATTAAAGGAAGCAACGCTTCAGTTGCGCTGCGCTCTGCGCTGTGGGACATGTGTCAGCGCAGTTGCGCTGCGCTCTGCGCTTCGCGACACGTGTCAGCGCAGTTACGCTGCGCTCTGCGCTGCGCGACACGTGTCAGCGCAGTTGCGCTAGCGCAGTTGCACTGCGCTCTGCACTGCGCGACACGTGTCAAGCGCTGGTGCGTTTGCGCCAAACAGAATTAAAATTCCAGTAAGATTTTTCTATTCTTGTTAAAACAAGAAGATTGTCTTCTGTAAAACAGAAGCCCTTGGATCAAAAATCCAACGTTGGGGAAAAATCCCCAAATCACTCAGAGAATGATCATTTTAACAAATTTAACAAATTAATGAGCACTATATAAAGGCCCATAGACCCCAATTCTAAAAGACACAACACAGAGAGACAAAAACCCAGAAACAAAGAGAGAACTCCTCTAAAGAATTTTGAGAAGAATTCAGAAAGGAAAAAGAAGGTAAAAACCTTTATAAAAAGAAGAATTTCTTCTGAATAGATCAATGATCTAAGAACAAGATCAAGGATCTTCAATAAAAAATATAATAAATAACAAACGCATTGCATTTTTAATGAACCATTGGTTCTGGAATTTTAAAGATTCTTTTCTTGAATCCAAAATTGGATCAAGATATTAAAACAGTGCCTTGCACTTGCAAATCTGCACTGTTGCGCTCCTGGGTTGGCACAAGCCACCAGAGAGCGCCACGTGTCAGCACCAGAATAACTTGCGTTATGCGCTTTTAAGATAGAGCATTGCTCTCTGAAATTGGCGCAACTCACCAGAGCGCGCCACGTGTCGGCAGCGCAATAGAGCAGCGCACTGCGCTTGTGCTCACCAGAGCGCGCCACGTGTCGGCAGCGCAGCGCATTGCGCTTGCGCTCACCAGAGCGTGACACGTGTCACCTCCACATGCGCTTGCGCTCAATAATTGGCGCAAAGTGCCTGACAGGCCACATGGCCACTGTCAGTTTGATTAATGCACTGCATTATTTACAGAAGGGCCAAGCTCAATTAAAAAAGGCTTAACATGCTAAATAAAATGCAATGCATTACTTTAAAAAGGGCAGAGCCCAAACAAAAATAGATGCTGTGCATCATTTAAAAGGGACAGAGCCCAAATCAAAAAGGCCTAGCAGGCCAAAAAAAAAGTGCAGTGCATTATTAAACAGGGGCAAAAGCCCTAGCACAGGCCTAATAGGCCAAAGATAAAAACGTTGAATATTCTCAACTGGACTTAGCCCAATCATGGCCGTAAGTCCTCAAATTAAATTGACTGAGCAAGACTGCTCTCTTAAATCAATTTACATCCGGTTTAAGGGTACATCTCCAAACTCCTCTGACACCTATCGTTGTAATCCTTCAACGACGTCAGAAAGGTGATGGGTCCCGACAACCACACAACAATACGGACTGTGGGGTCCTTAAACCCATGGACTTATGCGTCCTTAAACTAATGGACTAATGCGTCCTTAAACACATCCATATGGACTATGGGGTCCTTAAACTCATGACTTATGCGTCCTTAAACCAAGATACGGACTGTGGGGTCCTTAAACCCATGGACTAATGCGTCCTTAAACTAATATCCGTCCCTAAAACGGGAACGATGGACCCCTATGTCCCTAAACTGGAAATGGACCACTATGTCCCTAAACTGGCAATGGACCGCAATGTCCCTAAACCGCCTATGGACCACTACGTCCCTAAACTGGAACAATATAGCCCCCCCAAACGCTCTTTTGTTGGATCTAAACGATCCCATTTAAGTTGATCTTAGCCTCAAATATGGCTAACGTATCCTTAAACATTCAAACAGACTTTAGTCCCAAATTGGACTATAAGACCCCTAATTAACTTTGGTTCAAAGGTACATCTCCGAACTCCTCTGACACCTGTCGTTGTAATCCTTCAACGTCGTCAGAGAGGTGACGGGTCCCGACGGCCACATATTAAATGGACCACTACGTCCCTAAACTGGAACAATAGAGCCCCTAAATGCTCTTTCCGTTAAGTTGATCTTAGTCTCAAATAGGACTAACGTATCCTTAACGAACGTTTAAGTTGATCTGAGCCTCAAATACGGCTAACGTATCCTTAAACAAAAACCCCAAACCCAAATCTAAGAAAATACGGATTTGGACTAATCCACGTCCTACGGGTGACGACATAAATTAGTCTCCGTATACAATCTACGGGCAACCACAAACAAAACAAACACACACGACACGAAGTGAAATTCTGGAGAAGGAAAAAGTGGTTACCGCGATGCGGAGCGTAATTAACTGCAGGGGCTTGCGCTTGCAGGGAAGAGCGTCCCCATAATCAAAAACCCCTCAAACGATGGGGAATATGACGAAGTCTGCTATATCGGCCGCATCCGTCTAAACCTCCGATACACGGTGCCATAAATCAACTTGGCATCTTCGGAGAGGTGGACGGATAAAACCAAATAGCATCTGCCCTAAATCTCAGGCAAGACGTCTTTACGTCTCGCCGTCTTTCGGAGGGGAATAGTACATTCATACTAGTGCATACATATATTGATATCTCCATACTTGCACATATGCACACTGTATATTCATACTAGTGTACACATATATTGATATCTCCATACTTGTGCACATGCACACTGTATATTCATACTAGTGCACACATATATTGATATCTCCATACTTGTGCACATGCACACTGTATATTCATACTAGTGCACACATATATTGATATCTTCATACTTGCGCACATGCACACTGTATATTCATAGTAGTGCTACACTTATATTCGCGTATATATATATCCATTTGCACATCCATACCTACATACATACATACATATGTTACATACCTGAATGATATTGACTTGATTTCAAGAAAATAGGGACCGCATGAGATATTTTCAAAACTGGATTCTTTTAAAAAGAGCGGTTTTCCCTTTTTACTCTTAGTGTCATACGACACATTGCATGGATTTACGCATTGAGTTTGGATTTTTGGGATTTCTGGATTTGAGAACCGTGGTATTATTTTAAGAAAATACGCACTGTTTTAAAAACCCGGTTTCTCTTGATATGATATTTCAGTGCGTCCACCGTGAGTTTTCTCAGTTCCAGAGAGTTTGTGTGAGTATACCCGATTCGAGGAGTGGTAGGCACCGATGCGGGAACATGGTGGACCCCGTATGGTACCCCGGGGCAAGAAAACTCGTATAGTTAGACGGTGAGCCCGGCGGAGGGACTACTACCTACCGGTGATTGGTTGGACCTGGCGGTCATCTGGAAGATACTGACCAGAGCTGAGAGATGGATACGGGCCGACACGTACTGCCGGGGCCGAGGGCCGATTCCGTAGACGGAGCCCGTGGGCCGATTCGGACTGACGGAGCCCGATACATGAGGATTTGCGTGTCGATGCCGGACACGATTATTTTATGATATTTCGAGTGCCGATGTTGGGCACTCACGAGTCTATGGGATTTACAGGATTTGAGGGCTGGTTAGAGTGACGGCGCCTGAGTTTTACTGGGATTTGGGTGTATTGATGGACACCGGTTATTTTCCACGCTGACATTCCGTGTAGATGTTATTTATTCCCATGCTCAGCATTCAGTGTTACGCATTTCATGCTGAGCATGGGAATAAATAACATCTACACGGAATGTCAACGTAGAAAATAACCGGTGTCCATCAATACACCCAAATCCCAGTAAAACTCAGGCGCCGTCACTCTAACCGGCCCTCAAATCCTGTAAATCCCATAGACTCGTGAGTGCCTAACATCGGCACTCGAAATACATAAAATAATCGTGTCCAGCATCGACACGAAAATCCTTATGTATCGGGCTCCGTCAGTCCAGATCGGCCCACGGGCTCCGTCTGCGGAATCGGCCCTCGGCCCCGGCAGTACGTATCGGCCCGTATCCATCTCTCAACTCTGGTCAGTATCCTCCGGATGACCGTCAGGTCCAACCAATCACCGGTAGGAAGTAGTCCCTCCGCCGGGCTCACCGTCTAACTATACGAGTCTTCTTGCCCCGGGATACTATACCGGGTCCACCATGTACCCGCCATCAGTGCCTACCACTCCTCGAATCGGGTATACTTACACAAGCTCTCTGGAACCGAGAAAACTCATGGTGAACGCACTGAAATATCATATCAAGAGAAACCGGGTTTTTAAAACAGTGCGTATTTTCTTAAAATAATACCACGGTTCTCAAATTCAAAAATCTCATAAATCCAAACTCAATGTGTAAATCCATGTAATGTGTCGTATGACACTAAGAGTAAAAAGGAAAAACCGCTCTTTTTAAAAGAATCCAGTTTTGAAAATATATCATGCGGTCCATATTTTCTTAAAATCAAGTCACTATCATCCAGGTATGTAACATATGTATGTATGTAGATATGGATGTGCAAATGGATATATATACGTGAATATGAGTGTAGCACTACTATGAATATACAGTGTGCATGTGCGCAAATATGAAGATATCAATATATGTGTGCACTGGTATGAATATACAGTGTGCACGTGCGCAAGTATGGAGATATCAATATATGTGTGCACTGGTATGAATATACAGTGTGCATGTGTGCAAGTATAAAGATATCAATATATGTGTGTATTGGTATGAATATACAGTGTGCATGTGCGCAAGTATGAAGATATCAACTTAAACTTTAAAGAATTTTACTAAACTACTTAAGGTTTTCTAAATATTTTAACAAATGTTTCTATTAAATGTTTTAACACTCATTACTTTTAATGGTTTTGATTTCTGGGTTTCGGCTTACTTAGTCGCGTTACGTCTGTAGACGTTACGTGGTTAAGTGTCGGTCATGGGCCGAACTTTGGGTCATGACAAAGTTGGTATCAGAGCGCTAGGTTAACCTTGGTTCGAGTCTAAGTTTGTTTATGCGGAGCCTAGAGCGTTTATATATATACGGAACTTAGGCTTGACCTTACGGAATTTAGACTTAGTCGAGGGGGTATTATACCCGAAATTTCGTCGTGTAGGATAACCCTTGGTTGATGGAGTAGGTAGCTTGAGTAGAGTGGCGTACCGTACGTATGTTCCGCGGCATACTTACGATACGCTACTCCGCTTAAGAAACCTTAGAATGTACATTTCCTTGCACAGTATTATATTCATTCCTATGATCTATTCTCATCGATATTGGTTATGATTTTGCTGCCACGATTACACGACCAGAGAGAGCTGCGGCTAGAGTTGCGTCAGCACGAGCTCATCATGGACGAGGACTGACCAGGGCGCGATTCCAGGGACGTACGATTGCATAGAGAGACGCCGTTTTAGTGTGTTTTCGCGCCATGGGCGTTTGACAGATCGCTTTTACGAGATTTCTCAAACGTGCATATCAGCACCAGAGGATCAGGCTACTGCTAGAGGCCAGCCAGAATGTGATGACCATTGATATATCGCTTATTCATGATGATTGAGGCGTTGTTCAGAGTACAGACGAATGAGCCAGTTGTTGCTGCAAATGACGAGATATCGCCCAAATGTGGAGCTACTGCAGCATGAGTATATACTCAGAGATATGATGGAAGGTCGCTTGTCACCCGAGGATGAATGACTAGGACATGTGGTTCGTTCGCTTACCCCGATGCGAGGTTATCAAATAGATTGATTCCAGCTAGAGACGACTTCACGCAGATTCGTTGAGAGTCGACAGAGACGATCGAATGTCAGGAACCCGATTCCAAGTTTAAAGTATTCGGAAGACAATGCAAGTAATGCTATGGACCCTCTAGAAGAATGAAATCCTAACTCGACGTAATGACCATGGAACGCCTTCGAACCTTAGGGTTTGCGGCTGTTTAGCGGTGCCATTTGTGAGGCTTAGGTTTGGCCTTCTACGGTTGGTCCACAGGTGTTGTGGCATGTACTGGAATATTATTAAACTGTACTCAAGATGTTGATCTCTTGGGGGAATATAAGGTTCTGATGATTCAATCGGATGGTTCGACATCATTCGGATATCATGTGACGGGACATATTGCTTGGGAGACTCCAGATACGAGTATAGCCGTTGGAGCACAGTCCATGCAGCCACGAGAAGACGAGTCCGAATCAGTCGACATTGGAGCAGAGTGGAGTAAAGAGTTCGCATGAGATGACGTTCCACCCCGCTGACATCAGAGATGCGATACACATGCAGAGGCATTGTATATGGATATACCTTCCAGAAGGAGTCGCGATGAGTATGCAGCCGTTCTGGAACAAGAAACAGATATAGTGAAGGATGGTAACTTCCGGGCAATTCGGCAGAAACGAGATTTGAGAAAGATCTCGGCAGGACCTTTCTGGAATACTATACGAGAAGACTTAGACCCAGGAGCGGTCATAGTGCGCACACCCAGCAGGCCAGAGTTCAGCATCGTCGACGAGATAGTTGACCAGGTTCGGATAGAGGACCTCACCCGGATGCGTTGTGAGTTGATCAAGAACGGATAAGTATGGAGTATACCTCCGCAGGTTGGGGCGAGTTCCTGAGGGCATGTTCGGCTAGATATCTTCCACAGAGTGATGAAGATACCGAGTTCGTGATTTTAAGTCCGTGTGAGAGACTTTGGATTGACCATAGCCGAGGATATTTCCAGTGCGCAGATAGAGACATAACGTCGAAGTGAACGATGAAACAGACAGGTGGGACAAGAGGTTCGTGCGAGATGATGACGAACTATTGTTACTCCCCGTTAAGATTTAAGGTCGGATATGCCTACAGAAGCGTTGGGATGCGACCAGTTTTCAAGGAAATGCTGTACTGAGGACGCAGATGTCCAGAGAGTGAGAAAAAATTATGCAAGAGTACCGGCCTCTGTACAGTTCAGCATATGCAAGATCGGAAGAGACATTGAGCAGGATTCCTTTCAGGACACTGCTGCGATAAGATTTGCATCCAGGATCAGATGTGTGATGTGTATTCAAAGGACCAGATGTCGGCGCTAGCGACGTACTGCCTTACGAGTGGTCGTGGGGATTGACCAAGAGAAGACCAGAGAAGTGCCAGGACAAAATCGTCCCCGTTAGCACACCTGACAGGGATGATGAACCGATGGATCGTGAGATTGGTAATCCACAGAGGAGATAAGGACCCAGAGATTGAGGACGCCGGACTGTGAGCAAGTGACAAGTAGATATCTTCCGCTGCTAGAATTGGATGCACCGGCACCTTCTTAACTGCGAAGGAGGAAATATCAACGGCGGTATTTATAATTTGTGATTTGGTGATTCGATTATCACGTATCCGTCATCTTGGATTTCGGTATTTTGGGCGATCTTTTTTGCATGATTTAGTCTTGATGGCTGAGTTCCATGATATTTGATTTCGTGATTTCGTGCATGTTGGATGCACATGATTTAGATTTTATTAGTGCATGATGGATGCACCTGATTTGGATTTTCGCGCGTGTTGAGCGCATGTTTTGAGATGCGATTTTGGCGCACACCAGATGCACTAAATCGAGATTTTCGTGCATGTCTGATGCACCTGATTTTGCTGTCAGGTACACACGTTGCCTATGACAGATGTTTCGTGCACACCCGTTGCACCTAAATGTTGCTTCTGTGCACATGTATGGCAAATATATGGATTTTGATTTCCGTGAGCACCAGACGCACAGGGTATTCTTATATACATTTTGGGATTGATTTCCTATGGAGCAGTACATTTTTATGATGTTTGCTATTTGTTTTCGTACTGAGCAGGACTAGTCAGAGGACAATACCTGGATATATTTTACATGCATTGATAGTTATCGAGGGGATTTCCAAAAAGCGAGCTATAGTCTCAGTATTTACCTACGTGTCTGATATGACACGAAACGTTTAAAGCAAGGAAACCCTTCTAAATTGTTTTCAAAACGGCGGAACATGCGTATTAAACAAAAGGTATATACATATATAGTTATTTTCTTACAATAGACGTCCGCCACTATGCAGTGTTATGAGCATCGCACAGCGACTTAAAAAGGTTTGGCATGCATTTCTTTCAGATATTTACATGTATAGATTTCATGTTTACATGTATAATTCTGATTTATATCATATTGGTTTTATTTTGGATTTGACATTTGTGTCTTTATCATGACTCCGATGATTGCGGGATGCTTGACGGAGTTTTGTTTTTGATTTATCTGCTCATTGTTCTTGCGCATGGATTGCGCTATGATGCGTTTTATGTATTGATAATTTCGGAACCCCGACGACTTGGACTTTTACTGAAATGTTTTAGTATTTGAGAGGTTTTAAATTTAAATTCGGGGACTAAATTTCTTTAAGGGAGGAAGATTGTAACATTTCAAAAAAAATAAATTATTATTTTTGGGAATTTTTATAATTTAATAATAAAATATTGAATATTTTAATAAGGTGGTATAATTAAATCCCGATAAATTGGGAAAAAATTTGAAAAATTATAGAAATTACTAAAAGAGGGTGTTTTATGTGAATTATGCAAATTTTAAGTTTTTATGATTAATTATATGCTAATTTTGTGCTAATCGCGATTAAAAATCGCTAATCGGATTTTGAACGTGTTTTGTGCACATGTCATTTTTTCCCACTTGTTACATTTTCCTATATGGTTTGGGGTGTATGGTATTTGTTTTGGGTTCACTATTGAGGAGAGAAGGAAATTAGAGAAGAAAAGAAAATAGAAATGGAAAAAAATAAAGAAATAGGTATGGATGAGATAGAGAAAGGTGAGGGTTTATGTTGACTTGGACTTGGCCATTCCCTCATCATTTCTTACACCAATTTCCTCTCCCTCTCTTTCTTTTGCTGCTGCTGCTGCCGCCTCCCCTTCCTCCTCCTATTTTCAAGCCACAAAACTGCATGAAAAACTCTCCAAAACCCCATTCACACTTCACAAAAGTTGTGCACAACCTCACAAGCTAACCAGTGGACCAAGAAAAATGTGATTTTGGCGCTGTAGAGGATTCATGGGAGCTAGATGAGGTAACCCCTTTCATAATTAGAGTAGTATTTCTTGTGCTTTAGCCTCATTTCAAGTTTAAAATCGTTTTGGCGAAGTTTGGTGATCTTTGAAGATTTCTAGAGAGAGTTGTGGGATTTTTGAGTCGTGTTGGTGAAATTGAACTCTTGTGATGACCTTAAACCCCTCTCAATTGAGAAGAACCCAGACCAAACCCAAAATAGAACCTGGAACTGCAAAACAGAAACTTTGCATGTCGGTTTGTGAGTGTATAAGGCGTGCAGGGAAATCTGGAATGAACCGGGGCATTTACGAGATAAATAAACAACTTCAGGAGCATAGATTGACTACCAGGAGACCACCCTCTGCAAACGAGACGATTCCACCCTACTAGAACCGGCCTGGCCGGAATTTTAGGTTATGTGGCCGGCCCCCCTGGTAAAGTAGGTGCCCAGATTGCTTCAGTAGGTCATATTCACACTATATATCACCCCAGAGTTGTTTGCTTGCCCTGTTTTGGCCCGAGTCAAAATCTGGGACCACTTTCTCTACTTGCTGCTTTGATTTGAGTTATGGTTTTCCATATTTTGATTTTTGGATTTTTGTATTTGTACGTTATCTCGATCACGTGACGTTTGTACGTCTAACTCGAGTGATATCGGGTTGATTTGCGAGAGCTAACCATAGGTTCTAACCTATAGGCTTTTAAGCATATCGTTTTGGTTTTCGATTTGGTTTTAATGCGATACGATACGTGTGACATGTAGGTACCCCACGATGATTCAAGACGATGAAGAAGATGGTGGCGACATCGACATCGGCAAGCAAGATCAAGGTGAGTAGATTATATTTACGGGGGAAGTCAGGTGGATGGCGTATAGCACCCCCGCAGTTCGATATTTAGTATACTATATATACTATATATATACGTATGATAGCGTTAAGTATGATATGGATATTCTAGATGTGATTAGATGTACTATGGATAGATTAGGGTTTAGAAGTAAACTAGTATAGTTTCCTAGTTGTGAACCCTAGAATAGGTTTACACCCACACGCACACACATACTTATCTGTTATACTTATATCTGGATGATGAGGATAGTGGATGATATTTGGAGATGAGTCGATGAGATTGCGCATAGTGCCATGAGATCGGTGATATGATATAGTTCGTATTTAGGATACGACATTAGATTTTAGCGGGCCTTTGGACGTGTGTTTCACACACGCATTTATATTTACATAGATGGTATCAATTTGTACTAGACTTAGATCAGTACCCCAGATCATGAGATATGATGGTATCCTCCGGATATCCGCCGAGCCCAAATAATATCACCGGTAGGTAGTAGTCCCTCTGCCAGGCTCACCGTCTGTATACACAGCATCCCTTTCTTGCCCCAGGGTACCATACCGGGTTGACGGAGCCCGATATTTGAGGATTTACGTGCCGATGACGGGCACAACTTTTATGATGTTTTCGAGTGTCGATGTTGGACACTCCGGTTCCATGATTTTGATGTGTCGCGAGGGACACATGTTGATTATATCCTCATACTTCCATGCATATGATTTATGATATTTTCATGCATGATGTTTATTGTTATTGGGTGACACGTGGACGATATCCACATATATATAGTTGACATTGATGACATTGATGACATAGTTGAATGATATCCGTATACTTATAGACTTCATGATATAGTCGACATTGATCATACCTCATATTTATGATATGTTATTACCTGAGGCACTGGCACGAGCACTTGGCACTACACTCATGTATAGATGTTACATTGCCACCTTATCATGCTTCAGACTTATTCATTTGAGGATATTATTATTATTGATCGTATTGACCTAGGATTGTGACATACATACGATTTCTGCTCTGTGATGTTTTCTATTCACGAGTTGCAAACTCACCCCCGTTGTGCCACAGTTCTTGCACGTTTTGCCGTACAGGTTCCATTGCGGCTTTCTGGCACACTGCTTCCCTTACGGGTGATTTGCTTTGGTAGGTGGGTTCTTTTGCATCAGAACCACCATTGTATATGTATTATTCAGTTGTATCTAGTAATTCCATCAACCAAACATGTATATTTGTTTCAGACTTAGAAAACCAGTTGTGTATTATTTCGACCTTAGAGTCGCGCGTTGTAGTATTATGGTTTTCATGCTGATTTTGAGTTTCCTTTTGAGTTTTGATCCTCGCCCTTCGGCGTTGTATATTATACTGCTTGCGTGGTTGTGACCGTCGATTGACGAAGAGCTAGCTCCCGCTTGTGGATGCCTTTTATCATTGTATATATATTATTCATATTGTACCCCGTTCGGAGCCAGTATTTACAAAGGAAACTCTGCCGAAATTTTCAGAAAAAGACTATAGATTTTAAAATGCATATTCGGCTTACTTATTTAAAAACCTTGTTTTCAAAACATGTTTTTTTTACTTCTTAAAAACTAGTTTTCTTTATTTACTCCTTAAAAATGGTTTTAGATTTCCGGGCTTTTGGCTTACTTGAATTAGATGGGGTCATATAGACTTCATATGATTCAAGGGCCAGTCACGTGCTATTTCGGATCGTGACATAGTCCCTCTGCCAGGCTCACCGTCTGTATACACAGCATCCCTTTCTTGCCCCGGGGCACCATACCGGTGATATTATTTGGGCTCGGCCGATATCCGGAGGATACCGACCGGATTCGAGAGATGATACGGGCCGATCCGGACTGATGGAGCCCGTGGGCCGATCCGGACTGACGGAGCCCGATATATGAGGATTTACATGCCGATGTTGGGCACAACTTTCATGATGTTTTCGAGTGTCGATGCTGGACACTCCGGTTCCATAATTTTGATGTGTCGCGAGAGACACATGTTGATTATATTCTCATACTTCCATGCATATGCTTTATGATATTTTCATGCATGATGTTTATTGTCAATGGGTGACACGTGGACGATATCCACATACATATAATTGACATTGATGACATTGATTACCTAGTTGAATGATATCCACATACTTATAGACTTCATGATATAGTCGACATTGATCATACATCATATTTATGATATGTTATTACCTGAGCCACTGGCACGAGCACTTGGCACTACACTCATGTATAGAGGTTATATTGCCACCTTATCATGCTTCAGACTTATTCATTTGAGGATATTATTATTATTGATCGTATTGACCTAGGATTGTGTCATACATACGATTTCGGCTCTGTGATGTTTTCTATTCACGAGTTGGCAACTCACCCCCGTTGTGCCACAGTTCTTGCAGGTTTTGCTGTATAGGTTCCATTGCGGCTTTCTGACACACTGCTTCCCTTACAGGTGATTTGCTTTGGTAGGTGTGTTCTTTTGCATCAAAACCACCATTGTATATGTATTATTCTGTTGTATCTAGTAATTCCATCAACCAAACATGTATATTTGTTTCAGATTAAGAAAACCAGTTGTGTATTATTTCGACCTTAGAGTCGCGCGTTGTAGTATTATGGTTTTCATGCTGATTTTGAGTTTCCTTTTGAGTTTTGATCCTCGCCCTTCGGCGTTGTATATTATACTGCTTGCGTGGTTGTGACCGTCGATTGACGAAGAGCTAGCTCCCGCTTGTGGATGCCTTTTATCATTGTATATATATTATTCATATTGTACCCCGTTCGGGGCCAGTATTTACAAAGGAAACTCTGCCGAAATTTTCAGAAAAAGACTATAGATTTTAAAATGCATATTCGGCTTACTTATTTAAAAACCTTGTTTTCAAAACATATTTTTTTTACTTCTTAAAAACTAGTTTTCTTTATTTACTCCTTAAAAATGGTTTTAGATTTCCGGGCTTTTGGCTTACTTGAATTAGATGGGGTCATATAGACTTCATATGATTCAAGGGCCAGTCACGTGCTATCTCGGATCGTGACAAAGTTTATGATTCCCCCATAGATGTGTACATCTACTCACCGGAACGCCTCGGCTAATCGGATCCGATTACTGCTTTGATACCACAACTTTGTCATGACCCGAAATAGCACGTGACTGACCTTTGAATCATATGAAGTCTATAGGACCCCATCTAATTCAAGTAAGCCAAAAGCCCAGAAATCTAAAACCATTTTTAAGGAGTAAATAAAGAAAACTAGTTTTTAAGAAATAAAGAAAACATGTTTTAAAAACAAGGTTTTTAAATAAGTAAGGCGAATATGTATTTTAAAATCTATGGTCTTTTTCTGAAAATTTCAGCAGAGTTTCCTTTGTAAATACTGGCCCCGAACTGGGTATAACATGAATAATATATATACAATGATAAAAGGCATCTCCAAGCGGGAGCTAGCTCTTCTTCAATCGACGGTCACAACCACGCAAGCAGTATAATATACAATGCCGAAGGGCGAGGATCAAAACTCAAAAGGAAACTCAAAATCAGCATGAAAACCATAATACTACAATGCGCGACTCTAAGGTCGAAATAATACACAACTGGTTTTCTTAATCTGAAACAAATATACATGTTTGGTTGATGGAATTACTAGATACAACAGAATAATACATATACAATGGTGGTTTTGATGCAAAAGAACCCACCTACCAAAGCAAATCACCTGTAAGGGAAGCAGTGTGTCAGAAAGCCGCAATGGAACCTATACGGCAAAACCTGCAAGAACTGTGGCACAACGGGGGTGAGTTGCCAACTCGTGAATAGAAAACATCACAGAGCCGAAATCGTATGTATGACACAATCCTAGGTCAATATGATCAATAATAATAATATTCTCAAATGAATAAGTCTGAAGCATGATAAGGTGGCAATATAACCTCTATACATGAGTGTAGTGCCAAGTGCTCGTGCCAGTGCCTCAGGTAATAACATATCATAAATATGATGTATGATCAATGTCGACTATATCATGAAGTCTATAAGTATGTGGATATCATTCAACTAGGTAATCAATGTCATCAATGTCAACTATATGTATGTGGATATCGTCCACGTGTCACCCATTGACAATAAACATCATGCATGAAAATATCATAAAGCATATGCATGGAAGTGTGAGAATATAATCAACATGTGTCTCTCGCGACACATCAAAATTATGGAACCGGAGTGTCCAGCATCGACACTCGAAAACATCATAAAAGTTGTGCCCAGTATCGGCATGTAAATCCTCATATATCGGGCTCCGTCAGTCCGGATCGGCCCGTTTCATCTCTCGACTCCGGTCGGTATCCTCCGGATATCCGCCGAGCCCAAATAATATCACCGGTAGATAGTAGTCCCTCTGTCAGGCTCACCGTCTGTATACACAGCATCCCTTTCTTGCCTCGGGAATTTTAAGGAATTTCACTAAACAACTTAAGGTTTTCTAAATGTTTTAACAAATGTTTCTATTAAATATTTTAACACTCATTACTTTTAATGGATTTGATTTCTGGGTTTCGGCTTACTTAGTCGCGTTACGCCTGTAGACGTTATGTGGTTAAGTGCCGATCACAGGCCGAACTTTGGGTCGTGACATCACTTCATCGGTGGTGGGTAACTCATGTTCCTTAGAAATGGTATACCTCCATACATCTCTATCTTGGGATTCTAAGAAGGACTCCATCTTAACGTTCCAAGTGGTAAAGTTAATTCCATCAAAATTTGATGGTTTGGTGATGGATTGAGAATGTCCCTCACTATATGATGTGGTTGAAATTGAAACCATAGGATCTCTCTAGGATTTTAATTCTAACAAATAAGAGTACCAAGCTCCGATACCAATTGAAATAATCCTAGAGGAAGGGTAAATAGGATTATGCTAACAACAACCACAAATTAAAAAAATTAACTTGCAAATAACAAACACAACTAATAATAAATTCAAGTAATAGAGAGAGATAGAGATAAAGCCAATGCAAACACAAGTAGTTTTTGGAGAGATTCGGAAGATTCCATAGTCCTCTTTCTTTCGGCGCATGTGTCCATTCCACTAAAATACATCTCCGATGGGACAATCACGTTGCACATCCGCAACTCCTTACAACCTTCTTCCAATTGAGGCCAATCCTTACACCACTTCTCTCTTACAAAGACCTTCACAAATTTTCTCACTCACTAAAAGTGACTAAGACCACAGTGGAATTGCAAAGAGTGCATGAATGAAAGTTTAAACACTTAAACTTATTCTTTTTTCAATGATTTAAAAGGATGGTAAAGTTTATTTCTCTCTGTATATTTTCTTGATGCAAATAAATGAAAACCAAAGTCCTGTATAGAATATGACCGTTTGAAAAAAAATTGTTTTTAAATATGGTTGATGTCATCAATAGTGATAACATTGAATATGTAGACAAAGAAAAAAAAAAGATGTGACATGCTATTAATAATATTGAATATGAACGTTAACAAAAACTAGCATTCAATTTGCAGACAATTATGGGTGTCTTCAAATGTTAGCATTTAATTTGCAGACAATTATGGGTAACAAAGACAAATGTTAGCATTTAATTATGGGTGTCTTCATGCCTCTAGCTTTTGAAAGGAATGATGTGACATGAAATTAATGCATTTGAAAATTTTGCTACGTTTTGAAAATCTTTCAAAAGCTAGAGGCATGAAGACACCCATAATTAAAAAAAGAACCCCTTTTCTCACCAAATCATATTCATGCATCATAGGAGGTCCCACCACAAAAATTTAATGCAAACACAAAGCATACTTCACGTAAATAAGGGGCTGTTTTGTTGCACGATTTTGAAATTTGGATTCTTAAATTGTACAATTGAAAAAGTCTGAATTGGTTAATTTTGTGTTTGGTTGGTATTGAATTCCTAATATTGGATTTGTAATTCTTTATAATTTTTATTTGGTTGGGAAAAAATAAGTAGGATCTGGATTTGAGGATTATATAGAGAGATAGAGAAGGGAATTTTTTTAATAATATAAAGTATGTGGGACCCACGTGAACAGTGCTAAATCCGTAGAAATACATAGTTTTTTTTGGATTCAAGAATCCAAAAAAATGATGGGGCCCTCATAGTAAACAAGTAAATCCAAAGCAACCAAAATCCTACAACCAAACAACGAATTCAAGAATCCAAACTCATTTTTGGATTCAAGAATCCAAACAGTGTCAAATCCTATCCTGATCCTACAACCAAACAGCCCCCAAAGTAAAGCAGAGTATTCATGGGTCCCATTTAAGAGCATGCCATGCAATTTTATAACTAGTATCTTAGTTAATTATTAGTGGTTTAATATCAAATATTATCAGAATATTATAGAATATTAAGTAAAAATAATAGTTAGAATCAGCTCGTTACCATGAATCTATTGGCACTAATTTTTTTCATCCAATAAAATAGAAATTTTAAACTCTTTTTCCAATATATAAAATTATTTTTAGATTAAATAATTATTAGAAAATAACAGATGTTTCCGAAAATTCATGAAAAATATTTTTCAAGCTTTGGAAAAATTCATTGATCATAATGATATATGATTTGTAAACTTTTATGTATCATGAAAAAAATGATATTTTGAATAAAATATTGATGTGAAATGCATATATGATATTGTGTGTAATTTCCTTGCATCATAGTCCCTTTAAATTTGATTCTTAAATAATTAGGTAAAACAAACTCAAAAACCTAAATACGTGTCTTCATCTTCATTAGTCATTATGCAGCTTGTATACGACTCGTCTTGTTTTTGCAGGTTTCAATATTTATATTAATTTTTAGTTTTGTGAAGTCCTAAGTTATCCTCCAACCTCCATTGGATATAACATTATAGCTTTTTCATCCGTCATCAATTTTACGCTTGTGTCGTGAGATATCCGATATCCTGAAACTTACTCTCAAACACGACCAAGCTCATAAATAGTATTGTAAAATATGCGATAATAAACGCATGTATCCACTAGTAAAATAGGGGGTTGCCCCTTCGGATATTGTAATCCGTAGGGGCAGAAATAACTTGGCCCTACGGATTAATCCGTAGGGCTAAAAGGTTGCCCCTACGGGCAAAGACGTCCAAGAATAAAAATATTAATTCTTAATTAGGTGTTTGCCCCTACGGAGACGCAAACAAAGGACCTACGGATATGTCCGTAGGGGCAAGTAAATATCGATTTAACAAAATCCCAGATCGATCGCCTACGCTCACTTCCTTCTTTCTCTCGATCGCGCGCGAAAATAAGCCCCAAATCGCCACGCCGTCGCCGCCAAGGTTGTTCTCCTCGTCGCCACCGCCGGTTTCGTCGCCACCGCAGTTCTCGTCGCCACCGCCGTTCAGGTCGTCGCCCCAGCCCCAGCAGCTGTTCAGGTGAGTAAATCTCGAGGTAAGTTAAAGAATTTATTGGATTATTTTGGGCTTAGGGTTCATGGAGCGCGAGTTGGGGTTGGGCTGGGGTCGCGGTCGCAGTCGGGGTCGGGTTAGGGTTGGGGCAGGGGCTGGGCTGCAGGGTCGGGTTCGGGGTCGGGGTAGGGTCGGGGTCGGGGAAGGGTCAATTTATCAAATTTTTTATTGGGGGTGCGGCTGGGGCTGCGGGCTGGGGCTAGGGCTGGGCTGCGGCTAGGGCTAGGGTTGGGGCTGGGGCTGGGGCTGCGGCTAGGGCTGTGCGTCCTCCAGAGGGCGATCATAGGATCGGTGAAGTGAGGTGGCTGGATATGAGATACGATGGATTTCCATGTGTTCAATGGAATGCTGAGGGTCAGAGTCGGTTATTCATATATCTCCCAAAAAAGAATGAGTTTGTTATCAAAGGTGTATTGACTTCTACATCAAGGAATATCAGTTATATGTCATCCAGTGACTAAGTCTGTTTCTGGCCCAACCATATTTATGAATCGTTTCTTCTTTTTCCTTCTTACGTATATTTACTAGTTCAGACTGTATGCACCTCTGCAATCAACGCCGAGAACTTGTACATTATAGGTTAATAGACATATGCTATGAAATCACGGTGCATATCGAATTCATGATATGTTATAGTCCCTCATTATTTTTACTGTGGTGAGAAAGCAGTCGCTGGTGGCCACAAGCCATAGAATTGGCAGTTGTCCTACCTGCGATAACATCTTACAAATCATCAGTAGACATCTCTGTTATATTAATCTTTTAATGTCTGCATGCATGCATGTTTATTTGCATATTTCCACTTGTTTGTGCCATAGTTTTTGTGTGCATGTGTGCGTGTGTGCCACAGTTATATTTACTTCTATATCAAGGAATATCAGTCGCATGGCAGGATTTAGTCCGGTTTTGGCCTAACCGCATTTATGAATTTGTCTTTTAGATGTTTTCCTGAGTGTCACATCGTTCTCACCCAAGTTTGTAAGCCATGTTCATTATTCTTTCAATTCTTTTAACTTGAATATGCCAGTTATTGTTCCGTTTACTATAAAGTTGCAACAAAGAGTCTCTGTTAGCACTTCCATGCACCCTTTACATGTTTTTATCATATCCACTCCTATCTATCCAGAAAGTCAACATCTTCTGGTATTTGTTTTCAAAAAGAAAAGATAAGAGAGGAAAAGATATTTGTCCGTCTCATATTTGAGCCATACTTTTGATTTTCTTGCAGATTCTGGGTTGATTTTCTGTGATAATTCATAAACATAGTAATATTTGTAATGTTTCTTCTTGTTAGTCTAGCTTTCCTCTTATGAATGCCAACGCTGTTTTTGCCCTCCTTTTCTTCGGGGCACATGATATCTTGCACCTCTCCTCTCGAAAACTTATTTCTCTTTTATTTTATATATCTTTATTTTATTTTATCTTATTTGCTACGCTTTGTTTTGTTTTATTATATTTTTCCTCTACTAATTATATTCTTCTAGATCATGTTTGCCTAATCTATCCGAGGCTTAGCATAATCTAGTTGCGATAAACAATTCCATCTTCTGCTACTATGGTGGCACTGAGAAACTTCCATTTAGAAATGACAGCACGTATTTTGTGGAAGTACTGTACATAAGTAAAACCACAACGGGCATGACAAATTTGTTGACCAGGTTCCGATTACTGTGTGAAAGTTGTTCGGATGAAATTCTAATTCTGGTGGAATTGAAACCGATAACCGGTTCATAGGGTGATTTAGGCTGCTTCAGTGATATTTGTGCCTACATTGATGCCTCAAGCAACGAATCAATGATGTGGATCACAAACTAATTAAATAAATTTTGAATACCAATCTGGACTGGGATTTGTGATTGGGGAGAAGTTTGTGTGCTCATGGGCATGGCACAAGTCTGGAAAGTACAACTTACAACGATCGTGTTCCAAATTAACGTAATTCAAATAGCAATTCCTTGGAATTTTTTAGTCCAGAGAATCTTGATCGAGTCTCAGTTCCATATTATTGCTAGTGGATGCGTTTTGTTCAAAGAGTCTTTTCCTTTTAGTAATTTTCCTTTTTAGGGAGTTTTCGACATTGAAATCTCACTAGTTGATAATGTTAAATGAGTTCTAGTCCTAGTTTGCTACATTTTTTTATATATAGTAGATGGTGATACTTCTTTAAGTAAAAACAACCCTACACTTAAACGAAATCATAAATCGAAACACACATATATAGAATACAACTCATACATGGGTATCCTCAAATCTAACTTTAATTATTGATAATTTATTTTTTTCAACGATAAACGCACACACAAAGCATATACACGGATTTTCTCCTTTGTCAGTAACCATCCCGTTCTTAGATTTCTCAATATAGTCATCATAACCTACAATTTATATGATACAGTCTAACATGGCCCATGAGTACGTCAGGGTTATGGACTGGATGTATGTGAATTGGCAACAACGTATGCAACCTAAGTTTGTCACTGGAGTTTCCGCTTTCATTGAATTTGCACGCGCACTTAAAATAACAACCTTTATACTAAAAAATTATGTATGCCATTACTTAGTAGTTTATGGTTTTTAGACGCAAAAACCATTTGAGAAATACTTTTCCTACCCACTATTAATCCATATTCTCAATATAGTCATTGAATTTGCACGCGCACATAATAAGAAGGAGAAGACAGTAATGTGGCAGAAGAAGAAGGAGAAGACAGTAATGTGGCAGAAGAAGAAAAAAATGGCATTCCTTGTTCTCTGTTTTAGCATCAATCTTCTGATATGAACTAATGATGGTTTTCACATAGGCTTTTCCTTTTAGAGACTTCTTAGTGTCCAATAGAAAGCATACATCAGATTTGTGCAGGTCAGGTTCTTCTATGACTTTCAAGAGTCTCAACTGATTCTGTAAATTACACCCTAGTTGGGTGATACTTTTACCACTTCTCACTGCAGGTGCGCTCTCTAATATCCATTTTGAATGTAATATTATCGATATTCAAAATGGATATTAGAGAGCGCACCTGCAGTGAGAAGTGATAAAAGTATCACCCAACAAGAGTGTAATTTACAGAATCAGTTGAGACTCTTGAAAGTCATAGAAGAACCTGACCTGCACAAATCTGATGTATGCTTTCCATTGGACACTAAGAAGTCTCTAAAGGGAAAAGCCTATGTGAAAGCCATCATTAGTTCATATCAGAAGATTGATGCTGAAACAGAGAACAAGGAATGCCATTTTTTTCTTCTTCTGCCACATTACTGTCTTCTCCTTCTTCTTCTGCCACATTACTGTCTTCTCCTTCTTATTATGTGCGCGTGCAAATTCAATGACTATATTGAGAATATGGATTAATAGTGGGTAGGAAAAGTATTTCTCAAATGGCTTTTGCATCTAAAAACCATAAACTACTAAGTAATAGCATACATAATTTTTTTAGTATAAAGGTTGTTATTTTAAGTTTTCCCTTATAGAGATATGATCTAACTGCATCTATAAACTATAAGTGTGCAGAAAATTATGATAAGAAACCATAAGAAAGGGTCGTAGCCATGCATAACCTTGAATCTACATACCAAATCATGCAAAAGTATGCACTTATTGTCACCTTGCCTTGGAATATAAAATATCTTGGAAGACTATAAGCGAGCATTTAAATCTTGATAGCTTTTGACTTTAACATATATTTTTCTCAAGTACCATGAAATATACTTCCTCCGTATAAACCGTTTTCAGGAAGATGGATTAATAATGACAAATTATCCATTGTGGCTCACTAGGTTAGCATTTTCTCTTCTATTGACCATCTTACTAATCTGCTTGGTAAATTTATTCGGAACCGGCTGCGAATCATTAAAATACATGCATAAGAAAGAAAGCTAAAATACAGATATATAGCATACCGATACATCGAAACTTCAAAGTTGCGATGGCAATCCAGAGATATTTATTTCTACACACGTGGTGCGCGTGCAAATGCGTCAGGCATCATGGACAAATATTTCAGAACATGGAAAGTATTATTCGTATAAAGTAATTAAAACTTTTAAACACCTTGGGTAGATATTTTCTTAGTTGATGCAATCATATCATGAGAACTAAATTTAAGCTATTATACATATGCATATGTATTTTTCTAACCTAATATATCACACACACACACACACACAGAGAGAGAGAGAACACCAGTTTGGTAGAGAAATCAGCTAGCAGGACCCTGAAGAAATTGAGTCCATTGCATTGCTCATCATTATCATCCATGATCCCTTTGAAAAAATATTATCAAAGGGATCATGGATGATGATGATGAGCAATACTATGGACTCCATTTCTTCAGGATCCTGCTACCTGATTTCTCTACCTACCTGGTGTTCTCTGTGTGTGTGTGTGTGTGTGTGTGTGATATATTAGGTTAGAAAAATACATATGCATATGTATAATAGCTTAAATTTAGTCCTCATGATATGATTGCATCAACTAAGAAAATATCTACCCAAGGTGTTTAAAAGTTTTAATTACTTTATACGAATAATACTTTCCATGTTCTGAAATATTTGTCCATGATGCCTGACGCATTCGCACGCGCACCACGTGTGTAGAAATAAATATCTCTGGATTGTCATCGCAACTATGATGTTTCGATATATCGGTATGCTATATATCTGTATTTCAGCTTTCTTTCTTATGCATGTCTTTTAATAATTCGCAGCCGGTTCCGAATAAATTTACCAAGCAGATTAGTAAGATGGTCAATAGAAGAGAAAATGCTAACCTAGTGAGCCACAATGGATAATTTGTCATTATTAATCCATCTTCCTGAAAACGGTTTATACGGAGGAAGTATATTTCATGGTACTTGAGAAAAATATATGTTGAAGTCAAAAGCTATCAAGATTTAAATGCTCGCTTATAGTCTTCCAAAATATTTTATATTCCAAGGCAAGGTGACGATAAGTGCATGCTTTTGCATGATTTGGTATGTAGATTCAAGGTTATGCATGGCTACGACCCTTTCTTATGGTTTCTTATCATAATTTTCTGCACACTTATAGTTTATAGATGCAGTTAGATCATATCTCTATAAGGGAAAACTTAAAATAACAACCTTTATACTAAAAAAATTATGTATACTATTACTTAGTAGTTTATGGTTTTTAGACGCAAAAGCCATTTGAGAAATACTTTTCCTACCCACTATTAATCCATATTCTCAATATAGTTATTGAATTTGCACGCGCACATAATAAGAAGGAGAAGACAGTAATGTGGCAGAAGAAGAAGGAGAATACAGTAATGTGGCAGAAGAAGAAAAAAATGACATTCCTTGTTCTCTGTTTCAGCATCAATCTTCTGATATGAACTAATGATGGCTTTCACATAGGCTTTTCCCTTTAGAGACTTCTTAGTGTCCAATGGAAAGCATACATCAGATTTGTGCAGGTCAGGTTCTTCTATAACTTTCAAGAGTCTCAACTGATTCTGTAAATTACACTCTTGTTGGGTGATACTTTTATCACTTCTCACTGCAGGTGCGCTCTCTAATATCCATTTTGAATGTAATATTATAGATATCCATGCCTGTTTATGTCAAAATTACTTATATTGTCAATATTTGATTGTCTAGTTGTTGGTGATGCGTCCATATCAGGGACAGAGGCCACTCCCGTTCCTCCAGGTATGTTTATATATTATATAGGGCATGTATATTGATTTAGAATGCTATATCATAAATATACACACATTCCTTTTGCTCTTAGTCGTCCAACTCATTATCATGGGCTGCTTGATGAGATTAGATTTGCGCCTGATGATCTACAAGAGCTTGTTCACTCCCTGTCATATGTGTAAGCAGCGCTATATGCGAGTTTACCTTGTTAGTATGTATGTACTGAAATTAATTAATATTATTCAAATTTTGATACATGCAGATACCATAGGAGCACATCTTCTATCTTTGTAGGTAAGGCTTTGAATTTATTGATTTTGGTATTTCTTGTCAATTTTATAGACCAGTATGTGCTAAATATAATGTTCTGACAGTTGCTAGGGGGAAGGCAGCATTCGAGGCTGCTGACCCCAGTCCTGGACGCCGCACACGGACGGCACCACGGAGGTTGGGAGAGAGGCCGAGGACTGGGCTCTAGCAGGGCCCATATGAGGTTGGACTCCACCCCGGTGGTTACTTCCTCCGTCTCCAGTGAGCGACGTATCCAGCAGGAACTGGAGAGCTTGAAGGCCACCGTTCAGGAGTTGAAGGAGATGCTGGTATGTATACTACTTAATAGTAAAATATAATGTCATATTATAGATATCAACATATCCAATATCAGTATATAGCCTGAGCTTATTTGGATGTAGACTTATGTTTTATTAATCATACATGTACATATCTAATTAAAATAAACTACAGTTTTCCAAACTAGATATCCAAATGGGGTTTCGAAATAACTCGATAATGATAAGAATTCGAATAAAACAGAGTTCTTACACGCTTATTGCACACGTTAGGTCCAGACGCGACGGGGTAGGCGCAAGATTCTAGCGTTTATCAGAGGTGGAGCTGGACCGAGCTAGGCTAGCATTTTGATTCTTATTTTTTGAAACATGTATTTATTTATATGATATATATTGTACTACATTTTGAAACATTTTGGGCGATATTGATTTTGGTTTATATTTATATCATATTCAGTTTCTTGGTTTCTTTTGTATATTATATGGGTTTTTTTTGGTTTCTTTGTGTTTCTTAATTAGAAAACTAAATGTTAATGCGTTGTGCAGAAACAGGCCGCTCAGAATACGGAGAACAGGAAGTCGGCGAAGAGGGGTCGCCCCACTTACACAGGTGGCTCAAGGAACATTACTCGAGCCATGGAGTTATCGGTAAATTAAGAGTTATTCTCTAATATTCTGCAATATTAAGAGTTATTCTCTAATATTTCTAATATTAATAGTTACTTTCTAATATTGCAGACATCTCGGACCGTGGCGTCAGGTGGTACACCGAGCGTGCTGTCCGCATATCTTGCCGTCTACGGCACCTCGATAGATCCCGCCACGGGCGAGCTTCGATATCCCGACGTCGCTACCCAGGAGTACTGCGTAAGTGTTAATATTTTTTCTACCCAAATTTGAAATTTTAGTTTTGGAAGGTTCAAGTTTAAATTTTATACTTATACTTTACTGCTTAATGTGGGTGTAGGAGCGGGTGGTTGAGCAGGCCCAGGCCTCGGGGATCGATTTTACCGGACAGAACGATCCGAGGCTGCTGACCCCAGTTCTGGACACCGCACACGGAGGGCACCACGGAGGTTGGGAGATGCCGGGGATTGGGCCCTAGCAGGGCCCATATGAGGTTGGACTCCACCCCGGCGGTTACTTCCTCCGTCTCCAGTGACCGGCATGTCCATCATGAACTGGATAGCTTGAGGGCCAGCGTTCAGGAGTTGAAGGAGATGCTGGTATGTATACTACTTTATAGTAAAATATCATTTCATATTATATACATATCAACATATCCATAATTAGTACGTAGCTTGAGCTTATTTGGTTTTAGACTTAAGTTTGATTAATCATACATACATATGTAATTGAAATAAACAACGCTTTTCCAAACTAGATATCCAAACAGGGTTTCGAAATAACTTAATAATGATACGAATTCGAATAATAAACAGTTCTTACACGCTTCTTACATACGTTATATCCAGACGCGACAGGGTAGATCGGCCGAGCCTCCACATGCATCTCCTTCGGCTGCGGCTCCGCAAGCCACTACATCGGCTGCGGTTCCGCAGACAGCTCCTGTAGCTCCACCGCCCACTCAGACTCCCACAGCCGCGGCTCCGCAAGCGACTACCTCGACGGCGGCTGCGCAGACCACATCGCCGGCTCCACATGTCGCTCAGACTCCCGCTCGCGACGAATTGCAGAGTTTATTGACCGAGGAGCAGGCGCGCGTTATTCTATCGTTATTCAGAGGTGGAGCTGGACCGAGCTAGGGTAGATTTTTGGTTCTTATTTTTTGAAACATGTATTTATTTATATCATACACATTGTACTACATTTTGAAACGATATTGATATTGGTTTGTATTTATATCATATTCAGTTTTTGTGTTTCTTTTGTATATTATATATATGCGTGAGATGTGATTATGAATACTGCAATATATGATTTGATTGATGTATATATTATTGTGCACAGGGCGGGAAAAAATCAAGCAGCCCATTTTTTAAAAAAAATTATAGACAATATGTACCTACGGATTAATCCGTAGGCACACATGTTACCCCTACGGATATATCCGTAGGGGCACAATATCAGCAGTAACTGATATTTCCCCCTGATCTCAGTGCCAGGGGGTTGGGAAAGCCCCTACGGATATATCCGTAGGGGCCACTGCCTCTCCCCTACGGCGTTATCCGTAGGGGCAAAATATCAGGAATCCTGAATTTGTGCCCCTACGGAAACGTACCTACGCATATATCCGTAGGGGGTAGTACATGCCCCTACGGACATATCCGTAGGTCCAAGTAATTTATTAAAATAAACCGTAAATAATATAAAATCTTATACCCTACGGCTTAATCCGTAGGGGCAACATGACCTACACATATATCCGTAGGGGCAAAAATTTGACCGTAGGGGCAAGTTCAGGGCCTCAACTTGCACCTGCGGCCTTTGCACCTACGGGGTATTTTTTCGCCCCTACGTATATATCCGTAGGGGCAACCCATCTTTGTAGTAGTTATCTATCTATTAATATTGTACAACATCATCAAAACTAAATAATCAGATTACGAAAATTCATAAGTCATCATACTTGACCCCTATGTTATATTATTTGTATAATATAAATAATTTCAATAAATTAAACTTTCAATTTTGGTTTTTTATAGTTGACCGTGGTCGAACTCATTTGAATTCAAATCTCTATTCTATTTTGTTAGAGAAAAATCTTCTTTTCATTTTGTTGGAGGGAGTGGTTATGAGAGTTATAGGTAGTAATGTGACTTATAGATGGTTATGGGGATTTAAATTTTGAATTCAAATTGTGAAAGGATTCCATTTGTATTCTTTCAATTCTTATTTATATCAACTTGTTTTCTTTGTTCCATAGACATAATAACAATTATTTTCTTCTCTTCTCTTTTTGGTTTTTGTACCCAAAAGATCAGGTTTTCGGAGTAATTCTCTGCGAGTGCAACGTGGAGGATTGAAACACATGATTGGGTTATTGTATCCTGGAAGCAATTTGCACAACCCCCCGTTGCATTGTAAGGAGCGAAAGTTGCTTTAAAGATAGCGATTACGTGCTTCAATTCAATTTATTGTGTTTTTTAGCCATTGTATTCAACTAGTGCAACAACAAGTTAAAAGCAATTTTTTATGCTTATCAATGGCGCTGAAAACATTTACGATGAAGTTGACAAGTCACAAACTTGTCAAACTCGACTGCTTCAACCGTACCAACTTTAAGTGCTGGAAGAAGAAGGTTCATTTCCTTCTAACAACTCTTAACATCGTCTACGTATTCACTACTCTGAAGCCCATTGCACCGGAAAATGAAGAGAATGAAACGCTCGCGCAAAGCATGAAGAGGCAGAAATAGGAACAAGATGATTATCTTTGCAAGGGCCACATCCTAAATTCTACCAACACATACATACGGCGAAAGAATTTTTGGAGGCACTTGAAGAAAAATACAAGACCGAAGATTCGGGGGAGAAGAACTTTCTAGTAAACAAGTATCTAGACTTTAAATTTACCGATAATAAGCCCATTCTTAATCAAGTTTACGAATTACATAATTATCTTACCGAAATTCGTCAACTTAGTTTTTTTCTTAAAACATTCCATATTCATGCTATTATTCATAAATTACGTAACTCTTGGAATGATTACAGAAAAAGTCTTAAATATGATACTAATTTTTTTCCTTTTGAGTCATTATGCCACCATCTTCGAGTAGAAGAGAGATTGCTTCTTCATGACGAGAAAGATGAGCAAAAAGAAATAACTTTTAGGGCTCATATGGTGGAAAGTAACGATCAAAGGAAAATGACGACTCGAAAGACTACCAATTTTAAGAAGAAAGGCTGAAAGAAAGATGTAAAATGTTTATATTGCAAAAGGTCCGGTTATTTCAAGAAAAATTGTTGATCTTCAAAGGAGAAGAAATCAGAAGCAAATATGGTCGAGAGTGGATTCATCGCAATGATTTCTGAAATCAATGCAGTTGAAAGTGATATTGATTGGTGCTTGGATTCGGGGGCACTAGGCATGTATCGAATAATAGATTTATGTTTGCAACTTTCAAAGAAGAAACTGATGGCCAACAACTTTTCATGGAAAACGAATCGACTGCAACAGTTAAGGGCATATGAACAATCGATTTAAAATTCACTTCGGACAAGCTGATTAAATTAACCGATGTGTTGTATATTCCTGAAATCCGTAAGAATTTAATGTCCATAAGTTCTCTAAGAAAACATGGTTTTAAAGTAGTCTTTGAGTCCGACAAGGTTGTAATCACTAAGAGTGGAGTGTTTGTGGGAAAGGGTTATATTTGTAATGGAATGTTTAAGATGAACTTAATTAATAAAGAAGCTATTTCTGTTTATATTGTTGATTCTTTTTCTTTATACCATGATGGATTAGGATATGTTCATTATCTTCGTATGAAAAGCACGGTTAATTTATGACTTATTTTTTCATGTTCTAATGGAAATATTAAAAAGTGTAGAATTTGTGTTCAATCTAAAATTACTAGAAAACCTTTTCATAAAATGGATTTGCGAAAAATCTGTACTTTTAGATTTAATTCACAGTGATTTATATGATTTGAATCAAATTTTAACTAGAGACGATAAAAGGTATTTTATAATCTTTATTAATGAATTTTAGAAATATACTTATGTTTATTTGCAAAGTCATAATGATCATGCATTAAATAATTTTAAAATTTATAAAGAAGAAGTTGAGAATCAACTTAACACCAAAATCAAGACTTTAAAGTCTGATAGTGGTGGTGAGTATGTTGACATAGATAGATTGTGTGAATCAGTTGGTATTGTTCATATTACCACTGCGCCATATACACCTCAACAAAATGGAACCGCGGAACGGAAAAATAAAACTTTAATCGTAATGGTTAATGCTATGATTCCTAATTTGGGTTTAAATGCAAATTTATGGGGTGAAGCCTTATTTACTGCATGTCACATACTTAATAGAGTTCCTCATAAAAATAAAAATGTGACACCTTATGCACTTTGCATGCGCATCAATTGGATATGAAAATTGCATTTTTAAATGGTAACTTAGAGGAGGAAATTTATATGGAACAACCGAAAGGTTGTGTCATTATGGGACAAGAATATAAAGTTTGCAAACTACTTAAATCTTTGTATGGTTTAAAGTAAGCCCTAAAACAGTTGCATGATAAATTCAAAAGTGTTGTTTCATATGGTTTCAAACCAAATGAATCTGATAAATGTATTTATAGCAAAATAATTAATATTAAGTTAGTTATTATATGTCTCTATGCAGATGAAATGCTAATATTCAGTTCCGTTATGGATCTTATAAACGTCACTAAATCTTCTCTCTTCAAAATTTAATATAAAAGATTTAGGTTTGGCCAAGCTTATCTTAGAAATTAAGATTATCAAAAATGATAATACTCTGATATTATCACAATCTCATTATGTAAATAATATATTGCAGAAATACAATGAATTAAGTGGAAGAACTGTGTCTACACTGTTTACCGCCGAAAATAGAGACGAAATGTTATAGATTGTCTTGCCTGAATTTGGGGGCAGATACTATTTGGACTTATCCATCCACCTCTCCGAAAATACCAAGTTGATTTATGGCACCATATATTAGAGGTTTGGACATATGTGACTGTTGTAGTAGACTTCATCAGATTCTCCTTCATTTGTAAGCGTTTTTTGATTATGAGGACGCTCTTCCCTACAGGCGCAATCCCCTGCAGTTAATTACGTTATCGCGTTGCGATAACCATTTTCTCATTCTCCAGCAGTTCACTTCGTGTTATGTGTTATTTTGTTTGTTTTGATTGCCCGTGGATTGTATACGGAGACTAGTTATCAGTCCAAATCCGTATATTTTAGATTTGTGGTTTTGAACTTAGGTTGTATGTTCCTTTAGTTCAAAAATATTTTATTTTATTTAAGGCCCGTTAATCTAGTTTGAGATTAATATCAACTTAAATATATAAGCATTTGGGCTCAATTTATTTTAACTAAGAATACGTTAGTCCTATTTGAGACTAAGATCAACTTAGCAATATTTTGAGGATCATTAAATTTTATTAAGATCCAAACAACAGAGCATTTGAGCTCAGCTGCAAAAAACTTCAGAGGGACTTTTAGCCAATTTAGGCTTGGTCTGCTCAGTTTTTTTTCTTTTTTTATTCAAAAATGCTAAGCACTTATTTGTGGTTCTTTTTGCACAGTCCATTTCCTCTATGCAGAAGTGCTAAACACTTATTTTTAGCTCTAGTGCTCACATGTGTATCATGTGAAGCACTCTGTCATGGGCGTTGCCCAATCAGTGCTAAGAATTTAGTCATATTTACTGAATATATAGTGCTTAGCACTCGGTATGGTGTTCATGTGGGTATCACGTGAGGCGCTGAGATATGGGCGCTGTCCAATCAGTGCTAGGCACTTAGTCATTTTGACCGAATATGGAGTGCTAAGAACTTGGTATGGCGCTCACGTGGGGAGCACGTGAGGCGCTACATCATTTATTTTATTGGGCGCTCACGTGTATTTCACGTGAGGCGCCGGGACCTAGGCACTGCCCAATCAATGCTAAGCACTTAGTCATTTTGACTGATTTTACAGTGCTTCTGCACTTTTACTCTACGCTCACGTGTATTTCACGTGAGCGCCCACGTGGGAAGCACATGAGGCGCTGAGTCCTTTATTTTGGGCGCCCATGTGGGAAGCACGTGAGGCGCTGAGTTTTTTATTTTAGGAATCTTTTGGGAGCTCACGTATGATTCACGTGAGGCATCAGGTCCTTTTTTTAGAGATTGAATCTCTATTAACGCTATATTGGCCATTAATGATCACCAAGATCTTTGTTTTTTGAAGATCTGGAATCTTCTTTTTTTTATTGGAGAACTAAGTTTCTTTTTATATTAAGTTTTTTTTATCTAGGGTTAAACCCTGCTTGCAGAAGAATTAAATTCCTAGAACCATAAGTTCTCTTCTTTCCTTTTCTTTTAATCTAGTTCTTTCCCCTAAATTTTGAGTTTGAAGAACAAGTCTTCCCGATGAGAATTAAATTCTCAACTTGTGGGGAGATTTGCTTTGCAAATCTCAGATCAGAGAAAGAACTAAGTTCTTTTTATGAAGAGTTGAATCCTTATTTTCTTAATACTAGGCAAAATAGATACATTTTATCTCCACTTTTTCTTTATCTAGGGTTTGAAAGAACAAGTAGATATTCTTTGAAGGAGAATTGAATTCTCAGTTGCAGTTTCTATTTTTTTTGTGTACAGAAGTTTATTGGGGGTTCTCTCTTTTTTTTCTTCAAGTCTCCCATCCTTTATATAGGAGAGTCAAATTTGTTGACTAGTTTGAGAAGATCTTTCATTTGAAAAATACCAATTGATTTAATTGGCCTAAAAAATTGTTCGGGGGATTTTATCTATCGTCGAATCTTTGATCCAGTGGATTTCTGTTTTACAGAATATATTTTCTTGTTTTTAACAAAATTAAGAACATATTTTCCCATATACGGTATTTAATTCTGTCAAACTGTGATTTTTAATCACTATTGGATTTTAATCCAAGAGTGCTCTGTTTTAATAGAGCACAATCTTTCTTTGTTTAGAAAGATTGGAGAAATATATTCCTAAATTAGAATTTAATTCTATTATTGAATTTTTAATCCAACCGAAAATATCTTTCTCATTTAGAAAGATTAAGAAGATAATTTCTCCTAATAGAATTTAATTTTATCATTTGATGATTTATCATCACGATTGGATTTTTAATCCAACGGCTCTGTTTAATAGAGAATATCCTAGGTTATAGGGAAATAATTTCCATGTAGAATTTAATTCTACCTGCCTTTAATTTGCGTGTTGGCACTCACGTGTTACGCACATGGACGCCACTTAAGAATTAAATTTATATATATAGACGCTCCTATGCTTTGCATATTGGCGCTCACGTGAACTTCACGTGCAGCGCCATTATAGGATTTAATCCTATAAGAGGTTGACGCTGGCGCTCACATGGGGAGCACGTGAGGCGATGCCTTATTGGATTTAATAGAGTTTAGCTCTTATTATTATGTTTAATTATTGGGGAAACATACACCTTTAGATCCTAGTATTAAATTACAATCTAATAAGGGTAGAGCAGTTTCTCAATTGAAATATGCTAGTTTCATTGATAGTCTTATATATATTATGCTTACTATAAGACCTGATCTAGTATATATTATTGGACGACTTACTCGGTATACCAGTTGTGTGGGTAATGAGCATTGGATAGCAATATCAAGAGTATTTGCATATTTGAGGAAAACCATAGACTATGGTATATATTATGTTAGGAATATGTATGCCCTAGATGCCATTATTGATGATATAGTGGATGCTTGGACATATATATAGAGGACTTTCTTGCTCGACATTATAGTATGCTATCATGTTACCTTTATCTTAACATGTAGACTGGTATTTATACTGTCTGTCTCTTACATGTTGATAAATCCCTTAGGATATGTACTTGACTGCCAGGATTATAATGAGATCATACTAGTGGGGCCAGGGTGGTCAACAAGTACATCCTTTAATCAGTTCCTAGTCGAGGGAATATCGAGACTAGGGTATCGATATTCCAGAGTAGACTAGTGTGTACGTTTCTTGTCCCTTAGAGGACGATGGTTGATCCCACAACCATTGGTGTGTGACATCAAAGATTGTACACAGGTGCTCATTGGAGAATGGGTACACCGATCAGGACTCGTCGAGGACTCCTATATGGTAGTATACCTATCGCCAGATAGCAGTCCTTTGGTGACACTGGTACAGGTTAGTCTGTAGACCCGAAATCGTCATAGAGTCCTGTGTGGCTCCCACTGTGCTTTGATTTCCTCCCTATCACGACTCAAAGGAGTCGTGCAAACAGGTGGATTTTGGGTACAATCCTAAGTCACATGGAGGCAATGAGCGATAGAAGGGGTTTCGTCTCTCCCGGTATTGAGGGTTGATGTTGCGCTATACTCAATTGGCTATAACTGGATGTCCCTGGCCAGGGCTGCTGTCGAGATTTGCTGATAAGAGTTATCAGTAGTTTCTCAAACCGTTATAGGCCAGACATCGACATGACCTATCACGTTACTGGGGTCTGACGATATCCACCCCTAGACATGATATGTGACATATCAGACGAACAGACCGGACTGTACAGTAGTGTTGCTGATAGGCTTTATGGAGAGTATGGACAGGCTTGCTTGTTGATTTTTATATCGCTCAATACCTAGGTAACCATTACATCCAGCTAGTACCGCTGACGGCTTGTGGGTGACTCATGTGGTCATCACCTACTGCTGGCGTATTGACGAGTCTTTAGAGTCCCATACAGAAGTTCCCTGGTTCAAGCAAAACGAAGTAGGACGCATATGTGATATGTGCGTGGGCCTGATTAAATGCGTGTATATGATACCGTATTATAATCTTGCAGTTTTCTGATGTCGGTCAGGTTATATGTGATATAACCGAATTATCGAATCAAGTGTTGGTTTGATAATATGATATTCAAATTAATGATATTAGTTGGTTATATGTGATATAACCGGATTATTAGATCAAGTGTTGATTTAATAATGTGATATATATTATATATGATATAATAATATCTTAACAAATATCATTAGCTCACTAATTATTCTTTATTTTATATATATATATATATATAATAATAATAATAATAATAATAATAATAATAATAATAGTGAAGCATGGCTTGATTTTCTATTTTTGAGAAAAATAGAAATGAGGTGTAAATTGAGAGCATGGTTGCAAGCATGGGAGTTATATTTGTTTATTTATCTTGACTCACTATTCAAGCATAGTTGCAATTTTATATTGAAAAATTCCATGCTTGAATGAGTGGGGGTCAAGAGTTTCCATTCATTCTTCGCTCATTCTCAACACTTAGCCATTTTTCATGAGTTGCTCTCATGGTTGCTCTCTAGCTTCTTTTTCTTCTTCAATTGCTATAGTTCAAGATTCAACCCTCACATGTGATGTGAACCATGAAGCTTGAACACAAACTTGTGAGCTTTTAACATCCCCTACTTAACCATCCTACACTTGACTAGCGATCGAGCGTAGCGTGTTTTCTACGCTAAAGAGTTTAGTGTAGAGGTAGCTTGAGTTGGAGGGATTTCGTGTGGATCATTTTCGTCATGAAGGTCATCGGAGGAAGCTCGTCCAAAGCCTCAAGTGGAGCCTAGTGGAGTCGCGGGACTACTACATGGAGCATGTGAAGTGAAAGACTTGATCCTAAAAGGTATAGCCTTCTTTCATTTTCTCTAGTTGTTCACATCACAAAGGCAAACCCTTAATAATCTAGCAAAGATCTTGTTTAGTCTAGCTTAGCACCTAATAAAATTTGAATTTGGCATGCTTGATGCCTCTAGAATCTCATGGTGGTGCTAAGGTTGACTTTCATGGTATCAGAACTACTAGGCATTGGATGTCGACCTATGGGGGTTCTCACTGTGTGAAAGTATGGCGAAGCATAAGCTCTTACCCCCAGGGTGTTCCGAGACCGGAAGGTGTTCCAGCGGGTTGTAGTCCTCGCGAGGGGGCATGTGTAAAAAGTAGCTGCCGAGGGACCTGTAGGTGCCACGGCGGGCCCATTGGATAGGGTGGCTTCCTGACTTTCATGGTATCAGAGCCAGTCTAGAACATTAGGGTAATTTGTAGCGACGTTAAGAATCCGCCGTTTTTGTCGCGCAAAAACTGCCAATGAAAACAATTTTCAAAAGTGATGTTTTGAGTTGTTTGCACACCCCGCGGGCTCACGGTTTGAACCGAGAAGCCGCGGGATGGAGCGTACGCATCCCGGGGACACCCCGGGGGGGACCGAACGGCTGGGAGCACTCCCTAAGACCACCACAAGGTGGTCTTGGCAGTGGGGACCCGAAACTGCCCCACCTTAGGCAGTTTCGGGTCCGCCTCACCCCTGGCCATCTCGTGGTAGCCTCGGGGGTGGGGTACCCCCTCTAGGCCTCCCATTCGATAGTTAATTTTAGGATCTTCGTCCCCGTGAAGATTCAGGCGAGTTTCGAGTTTGTTTCGACTCCCGGATTGGCTTAAAACGATCGGTTTTGGAACTTTAGCTCACTGGATTTTTCATGTCTTGGAAAAATTGGTTTAATTTGCTAATTGCGTGCGGAATTCTAATGTCGCGGTTAATTTACAAGCTTTGTGATGTGTGATACAATTATTAGAATCCGGATTAATTAGTTTTATGAAAACTAGTTAGTAAATTGTAAACCTAGCCGTTTAGTCTCAATTGATCGATTGCCACGAAGTTTTGATTCGGATCAAAACTCCGCCGCAATTGCGTATTGTACACGATCATTAAGTCGGGAATCTTTTTGAATTATCCGACAACTAATTGAAAAGAGTTTTCAATTTTAGACTAAAATGCAAGTTTTATAAGTTAGGCATGAAATCCGGAATATGAGATATTCCGGGTTTATGATGTCTAAGGATATTGCGAATTCTAATTATTGTAGTTTTCTGTTTTCTTTTCTGCGACCGTAAGTGTAATATATAGGGTATCCCAATCTCGTTGCTATATGTCAATAAGGTTTAGGGATACACATATTTTCTTACGTTGATGATATGTGATATCATGTGTTGCTGTTGAGATGATTTATTGGATCGCCGTGAAAGAATAGCCGGGTTTTTTTTATGTGAGATGAGGGTTTTTATTTTCATTCATGTAAAATTTGTATGTAATATTCTTTTATTAGGGCACTTCCAGGTTGAGAATGGTGTCACCACTGTTGTATATTATTTACTTTTTCGTATTAGGATAGACCCAAGACGGGGAGCATAAGTAACCGGGTTCTAGAGTCCAGTGGGAGACAAGGAGTTGAGATCTGGTCTCCTAACTCTAGAATTGGCAGGGTTACTTGCTGCTCTTGTAGGGGTCTAGGGATTTGGGTTTTGCTATTCATCAAAATTGTGGAATCCGTGTTTTACATTACTGGCTGAATTTAAAACACGGACATCCTAATATATCCAATGTTTCATATGTTGCTTCTGCTCCTTATTTCTGTGATGTTGATCATATAACTGCATGAGACGGATGTAATATTATATATATGATATATAATAAACGTTGCTTATATTTTGCACCCGCTCTAGTCCAGCCCCCGCTCTGCCGGTAGTTAAGTAACTTAACGGTGCATGACGGGGCCCCGTGGCGAATATGGATGGCATAAGCGTACATTCTATTTTCGTTTCATTTTTCTGTGATGTTTAGGAAACATTAAATAATGAGACTTTATTAATGAGATTAATGAAAAGAAAGAAACCAAAAGATGTTGTAGAATCAAATTTTTAAAAAGGATAGCTCTAGTTTTTGTTTTGCATAGTGATATTCCTTGATGAATATCCAGCACCTCATTCGATGAGGAATGAATCGAGATCACTTCACCGGGAGTGACCTCTTTAGCAAAACCAGTAAATGCTACAACCCACTCGATTTTGTCTTTTGATTGCTTGTCTAGTTCTTACTTTGCATAGTGCTATTCCTGAATATCCTGTACCTCATTCGATAAGGAAAGAGCCGAAGTCCGTTCACCAGGAGTGACCTTTTTAGCGAAGCTAGAAAAGCCTCAAAAAACTCCTTTTCAAAATCAATAGATTCTACAACGATATCAAGTTCATTACGCTCATGGTTTTCTTAAAAACCTGCGTAGCCCTCCGTCATTTCAGATAACTACCATTTAGTATTCGTGCTGCGTTTGTTGACCTCCGTCAAGGCGTAGTGTGCGATAGTTGATTAGTGCTTATCTGCCAGCATGTGATGCGGTTGGATTAGGATAGTCGTGCGGCCTTGTTGACCTCCGTCAAGGGTCGTGTGGGTGGGTTTAATTCAATCAAGAAATGAATGGGTTAAACTTTACTAGCGGCCTATGGTTTGTTGACCTCCGTCAAGATCATAGGAAGTTAGGGGTCAAAACCATTATCGGGAATTTCAAGGGTTGAAATTTGTAATGAGATTGCATACTTTCTATATGATAGTTGGATCCCGATACCCACTGCGAGTAAGAGTTACTTCTGGGAGAATTTTGCACTTTACAAATATCTAATCCAGTAGGTGTCTAGAAAGGTGTCAACAGGGTTATGCCTCTAGGGAAACGAGGTTTATTTCAATTAGGTCAGTGCGAAAGCACTGGAAACCTCCCTCGGAGTACCGATACCTGCCTGGCCGAACGATTGGCGAATCTGTAGGGTGTAATTAATCCCGGCTAATCTTACCTTTTAGGGTTTGAAGGAAGATTTGATAAAAACAGTGGGAGCCATCCTGATTAGATAAAATAACCAATCCAATCTTGCAAAGAGCGCACGCAAAGTGATTATCCTTCTCTCTCTCCTGGTAGCGACCAATGAAATGCCTTAATCATGATAATAATATGGATATATTGACCAAACCTACTTATTATACTGGGCTAGGTTCCACTCTATCTTATGATTGTCATAATTCTGAGCAGGGAATAGGGGAATATTCAGATTCCCACGCCACCCAAACGAAGAATAAGCTTGTTGATGCATCGTCTTCGGGTGTGTTCGTTACCAAGATCTGTTTCTCTGGGTATGTGATACCGAATCAGGATCCCACATATGTAATTTGTTACATGGGCTAAAGAAAGGTAGAGAACTGGGATAGGTTGATATGTCTCTAAGTAGTAGAGATGGTGCAATTGTTGCAGCCAAAGCAGTTGGTAGATATCACCTGGTGTTACCAACTGGTAATACATTGATTCTTAGCGACTGTTATTTCGTACCAATAAATATTGTGAATATTTTCCTAAATCAAGTGTTGATTAGGTAAGTTATGTTGTATAACAGTATACACGTTCTGAATCAAACTACAGTTCTAAACGTATAGAACACAAACAAGAGGAACAGTTCAGAAATGAACGAAGTCTTCTTATGGCATTGTAGACTGGGTCATTTCAATGAAACAAGACTAGCTGAAGTTCCATAAGGATGCATTTTTGAATCCATTCGAATTTACATCTTATGAAACTTGCCAGTCATGTCTCAAAGACTAGGTGACCAAATCTCCGTTTACTGAAAACGGAGAAAGAGCTACTGAACTCTTGGACAGATACATGGTGATGTATGCAGTCCTATGTCTACATATGCCAGGGATGGATCCGCATACTTTATTACATTCACCGATAATCTCTTAAAATACGGACATGTGTTCTTGTTGAAACACAAAACTGAATCTTTTGAGAATTTCAAGGAATATAAGTACGAAGTTGAGAACCAGATGGGTACAAGTATTCAAATCCTTTGATATGATCGGGGAGAAGAATACTGGAGCACGGAATTCCGAGACTATTTAAAAGAGAATAAGATTCTCTCTCAGCTTACTCCTCCGTATACACCACAGCACAATGGTACATCGGGGTGGAGGAATCGCACCCTATGAGATATGGTGCTCTCTATGATGAGTACTGCTGAGTTGCCTATTTCCTTTCAGGGACATACACTTGAGAAGCTGCATACCTATTGAATAGAGTTCCGATCAAATCTGTTGCCTACCACTCCATATGAGATATGGAATGGAAAGAGACCATCTCTTAAACGAGTTAAGATATGGGGTTGTCCGTCCTATATTGAAAAGCAAAATCCGGACAAGCTTGAGGTAAGGTCAGTTCTGTGCAAGTTTGTAGGATATCACAAACATACGCGAGGGAATATCTTCTACCACACCGAGGAACAAAAGATGTTTCGTTTCTCGACATACCACCTTTTTAGAAAATGAATTTCTTGTGGAAGAAATTAGTGGCGATGAGGTAGAACTGGAAGAAGTTCTAGCAAGGCAAACTATAACTAATGATTTGGTGGAACCGGAGGATTCAATAGTCCCTGACGAACCGTAGCCACTCTGCAGATCTAGTTGGTCTCCTCATCCACCTGAGAGATACTACGGTTTTCTCATGGATTGTGGGAGCGAGGATTGCATCATGGAGATGATGACCCAACTAGTTTCGAGCAGGCCATCACAAGTGGAGACTATGTGAAATGGCTGGATGCTATACGATCTGAGATGGAATCCATGTACACCAGCAAAGTGTTGACTTTGCATGTTGCTCCTGAAGGGGTAAAACCCATCGGGAACAAGAGGATCTTTGAGAAAGATAATTTGGTGTAGATGGAAATGTTGAGACTTTCAAAGCTAGACTTGTCGCTAAGGTTAAGTCCATCAGGATCCTACTTGCCATTGCTGCATACCATGACTACGAAATCTGGAAGACTGCATGTCAAAACCATTTTTCTAAATGGTGATTTAGAAGAGAGCGTGTATATGACATGCCAGAGGGCTTCGTAGAAAATGGGAGCAGCGGAAGCATGTGCAAGCTGCTTAAATCCATCTACGGGTTAAAGCAGGCATCGCGGAGATGGAACATCTGTTTTTAATGAAACTGTCAAAGAGTTTGACTTCGTCAAAAAAGTAGATGAACCATGTATAAATAAGAAGGTTGTAGAGAGTATGATTGTCTTCCTCATATTGTACGCGGATGACATACTCTTGATAGGAAAGGGGTTCCTATGCTACACTCGGTCAAGCACCTCTTATCATACAGGTTCTCCATGAAAGATCTATTTGATGTCTCCTACATCTTGGGGATATAGATCTATATAGATAGATCTAAATGGATTTGGGATTGTCCCAATCCAGGTACATAGACACCATGCTAAAGGGGTTTAGTATGGATGATCTAAGCGTGGTAATGTACCCGCTTGTTCAGGAATCACTCTCTCTAAAGAGATGTCTCTTGAGACTGATTTGGATAGGGCTCGCATACAAGAGATACCCTATGCTTTAGCAGACCGGTCAATCATGTATGCGATGTTATGTACCAGAACACATGTAGCTTACTCATTAGGTGTAGTGAATAAGTATCAAAAAGATCTTTGGTAAAACCACTGGACAGCTGAAGAACATTCTTAAGTGCTTGAGAAGGACTAAAGAGATGTTCTTGGTGTATGGTAACAGTGAACTCCAGATAGAGTCTTTTACCGATTCGAGCTTCCAGAGTGATAAGGATGACTGAAAGTCAGTCTCGGTTTTTATCTTCACCTTCAGTGGAGGGACGGTATGTTGGAAGGGTTCCAAGCTATATACCGTAGCAGACTCATTGATAGAGGCTAATTTACTACCGATGCTGCCAAAGAGGTTGTCTGGATGAATAGAGTTCATGAGATGAACTAGGTTCCTACCATTGGGCATCCAATACCTATGTATTGTGATGACAATGGAGCTGTGGTTTTGCCCTAGGAACACCGGTCCCGTCAGTGATCCAGACATATTCTTAGATAGTATCACCTGATCAGGGAGATGGTTGATTTCCGGGAGATCGAGGTCAGGAGAGTTGACACAGAGGATAACACAGCGGATCCACTCATCGAGGCCATCCCCCAGATGCTATTCGAGAGACTTCTGGGAACGTTGGGTATGCGATACTACAACAACTGACCTTAGTGTAAGTGGGAGGTAGTTAGGAATATGTATGTCCTAGAGGCCATTATTGCTGATATAGTGGATGCTTGGACATATATATAGAGGTCTTTCTTGCTCGACATGATAGTATGCTATCAGGTTACCTTTATCTTAACATGTAGACTAGTATTTATATTATCTGTCTCTTACATGTTGATAAAACCCTTAGGATATGTACTTGACTGCCAGGATTATGATGAGATCATACTAGTGGGGCCAGGGTGGTCAACAAGTACATCCTTTAATCAGTTCCTAGTCGATGGAATATCGAGACTAGGGCATCGATATTCCAGTGTAGACCAGTATGTACGTTTTTTGTCCCTTAGAGGGCGATGGTTGATCCCACAACCATTGGTGTGTGACATCAAAGATTGTACACAGGTGCTCATTGGAGAATGGGTACCCCGAACAGGACTCGCCGAGGCCTCCTATGTGGTAGTATACCTATCGTCAGATAGCAGTCCTCTAGTGACACTGGTACATGTTAGTCTGTAGACCCGAGATCGTCATGGTGTCTTGTGTGGCTCCCACCATGTTTTGATTTCCTCCATACCACGGCTCAAAGGAGTCGTGCAAACAGGTGGATTTTGGACACAGTCCCGAGTCACATGGAGGCAATGAGCGATAGGAGGGGTTTCATCTCTCCGGGTATTGGGGGTTGATGTTGCGCTATACTTGATTGGCTATAACTGGAAGTCCCTGGACAGGGATGCTGCTGAGATTTACTGATAAGAGTTATCAGTAGTTTCTTAAACCATTATAGGCCAGACATCGGCATGATTTATCATGTTACTGGGGTGTGACGATTTCCACCCCTAGACATGATATGCGACATATCAGACGAAGAGACCGGACTGTACGACAGTGTTACTGATAGGCTTCATGGAGAGTATGGACATGCTTACTTGTTGATCTTCATATCGCTCAATACCTGGGTAGCTGTTACGTCAAGCTAGTACTACTGACGGCTTGTGGGTGACTGATGTGATCATCACCTACTGCTGTCGTATTGATGAGTCTTTAGAGTCCCACACAGAAGTTCCCTGGTTCAAGCAAAACGAAATAGGACATATATGTGATATGTGCGTGGGCCTGATTAAATACGTGTATATGATACCGTATTATAATCTAGCAGTTATCTGATGTCGGTCAGGTTATATATGATATAACCGAATTATCGAATCAAGTGTTGGTTTGATAATTTGATATTCAGATTAATGATATAAGTCGGTTATATATGATATAACCGGATTATTAGATCAAGTGTTGATTTAATAATGTGATATATATTATATGTGATATAATAATATCTTAACAAATATCATTAGCTCACTAATTATTCTTCATTATATATATATATATATATATATATATATATATAATGAAGTATGGCTTAATTTTCTATTTTTGAGAAAAATAGAAATGAGGAGTAAATTGAGAGCATGGTTGCAAGCATGCGAGTTATATTTGTTTATTTATCTTGACTCACTATTCAAGCATGGTTGTAATTTTATATTGCAAAATTCCATTCTTGAATGAGTGGGGGTCAAGAGTTTCCATTCATTTTTTGCTCATTCTCAACACTTAGCCATTTTTCATGAGTTGCCCCCATGGTTGCTCTCTAGCTTCTTCTTCTTCGTCAATTGCTATAGTTCAAGCTTCAACCCTTATATGTGATGTGAACCATGAAGCTTGAACACAAACTTGTGAGCTTTTAACATCCCCTACTTCACCATCCTACACTTGACTAGCGATCGAGTGTAGCGTGTTTCCCACGCTAAAGAGTTTAGTGTAGAGGTAGCTTGAGTTGGAGGGAATTCGCGTGGATCATCTTCGTCATGAAGGTCATCAGAGGAAGCTCGTCCAAAACCTTAAGTGGAGTCTAGTGGAGTCGCGGGACTACTACATGGAGCAGGTGAAGTGAAGGACTTGATCCTAAAGGGTATAGCCTTCTTTCATTTTCTCTAGTTGTTCACATCACAAAGGCAAACCCTTAATAATCTAGCAAAGATCTTGTTTAGTCTAGCTTAGCACCTAATAAAATTTGAATTTGGCATGCTTGATGCCTCTAGAACCTCATGGTGGTGCTAAGCTCGACTGTCACATTATACCGGTTATCCTACGATTTTAGAAGGATATAGTGATGCAAGTTGGAACTCAATTTTGGGTGAGTCATTTGTAGGTTTCGGTTCTAGGGTCATGACATTCATGGATCGTGACAGAATAAGAAAACAACAATTTTTTCAAGCATAGAACCAAAATCTAAAAAAGATCATCAAATAGATGCAATTGCAAAAAGAAAAGAGAGTGAGTTTAGAGTGCTACAACTTTTGTAGCACATTAGCCACCTCTCCTTAGACTCTGGCTAGTCTCCACGAAGCCTGGAACAACCTTGCTCGGTGATCTTCCTACTAAAGATGATCCACCTTGAGATAACTTCATTACAAGTTTTAGGTTCAAATTGATCTCATCAAAATGAAACAACCCATTAATTAAACTTGCTAAGGATGATTAGTAAGAGATGTAGAATAATTAGCTCACTAATTTTCTTCTCCTCTTTTCTTTCTTCATTTGAGAAAAACTCAAGAGAGAGAGAGATGATCATGGAGATGAGAATGAGATGATAAGGCTCAAGATGAGAATAAAATCATCCAAAAATGAGTCATCAAAGAAAAACCTAAAGCTTTCTACAAGCATCTTATTTTTCTTGACTCATACCCATTTTTGAATTAATAAAAGAATAAGAATGTTCTCATCTAAACCATATAAGTCTCATACACCCATCTCAAATGTATCAACATACATGTCATAATATTTATGTCAAATATAAATATTAATAAATAGAATAAAATAGTAAAGTGAGCAAGATATTAGTTAATAAATAAATATATCAATATATAAATATACATTTAATTATTAAATCAACGCTTGATTTAATAATCCGGTTATATATATATATATATATATATATATATATATATACCGGCTAATATCATTGAACACCCAATTAATATACGTGTATCACATACACATGCTTAATCGTACTCTTACATGTATCCTTATATGTGCCCTACATTGTTTCGCCTGTACTGGAAAACATCTTTATGAGACTTTAAAAACTCGAAAATATGCTGGCAATATGTTAGGATCATATCCATAGCCCATAAGCACATCAGCGATACCAGATGCATATAACTGCTACCCAGGTATTGATTGAAAGAAGGTCAATGAGCAAGCTCATTTGAACCCTGCAAAGTCTATCAGTGACATCACAGTACAGTCTGGTCTTTTCGTCTAAGAGTATCGCATATCGGGTCTAGGGTTTGGAATCTGTCAGACCCTAATAACTCGATAAGTCGTGCGACAAAGGACTCATAACCATCTGGAGATACAACTCATAATACTTATCAGTTTATCTCTACTGCGGTGGCCACCGAATTGTTGTTGTAGTCTTGTTCTGAACAATTCGACATCAACTCCCTATACCGGGATAGACGAATCCCCTCGACCGCTCACTGCCTCCACGTGCTTCGGGACTATACCCAACAAAACCTGTTTCCACGACTCCTCTGAGCCGTGGTAGGGTTGAAGTCTAAGTATAGTGGGAACACACATGAGACACTATGGCGATCTCAGGTTCTAGGGACTACCTTATAATCATGCCACTAGAGAACTGCTATCTGACATTGGTATATTACCAATCAGGAGTTTTCGATGAGTCCATCTAGTGTAACTCATCTAATGAGCATCTATATACAATCCTTGATGTTAAACATCAATAGCTGCAGGATCAGCTATCGCCCTCCAACCGGGTCAGGAAACGTACACACTAGTCTAAACTAGAGTACTGATGCCCAGTCTCGATGCTTCTACGACTAGTGACATTTAAGGATGTGCTTATCGACTACCCAGGCCCTACTAGTATGATCTTCATTATCGTCTTGGTAGTCAAGTAAAATCCAAAGGGCTTTATCTTATGTCTAAACGATACATGATAATGAATAAACGCATCACATGAAAGATAAAGACAAACCAGATAGCATACTATCATCTTGAGAAAGATTATTCTCTCATATAAGTCTTCATTCAGTTACAATAATTATCTTGAGGGCACCTATATCCAACATCATTATCAACTAGTGGTTCGGTTTTTTACTCTAGGGGGTGCTGCGATTTCTTGGAAATAAAAAAGCAAACCACTATTACCCATTCCACAATGGAATCAGAGTTTATTGCTCTGGTTGATTTTTGGTACGGAAGCAGAGTGGCTAAGCAATATTCTTTTAGAGATACCTTTGTGGCCTAAGCCTATGCCACCGATTTGCTGGGTTCGCTTAGCACCCTCGCTGGGTTTCGGCACGCATCAAGCATGCTATTTCAAAAAATCTAGGGTGCCGAGCGAGCCCGACCAAGGATCTAACTAGAGAATTAGGGTTTTTATAACATGTAAACAAATTTTACCCTAAGTGAAATAGGAATACAACGTTTGTAGACCAGTCCTTCACTTCTAAAATTCCGTGTAGTAGTCCCTTAGCTCCAAGTAGTGGTGTTTCAGACTCTTCTTTGGCTCCACTTGGCGAAAAGAATGGGCTTACTCAAAGATTTTCAAGGCCAAAGATGATCTACGTCAAAGAATCGCTAACTTAAGCTACCTCTTCACTAATTGATGAATTAGTGAAGTAAACGAGCTTTACTAAATGTCTAGTTTAGTATAGATTGATGAAGGAAGAATTTTGCTCACTTTAGAATTATTTTTCTTTTTCTCTTTTTCACCTCACTAGAAAGCTAGAAAGCAAAGAAGGAGATGAAAAAGAAACTCAAGTCCTCAAGTGATGGACCATGGGTGAGAAAATATCTCATATAATCTCTTGTAGAGACTTAACCATGGCTAAAGATAATGATTAGGTTAATAAATATCTAGAGTAAAACAAAATTAGTGGACTGATTAAAGATTTCTACATGCTTCCACAAGCATTTTAAACCATACCATTTTCCACCTAATTTTGATTTATCTCTTAATAATTAATCACCCAAATTATCTTTAGTTAAGTATGAGTCTCATACACCCAAGTCCAATGTATCATTTAGCATGACACAAAAATAAACACATTAATATATATCATATATATATTTATGTATTTAGAGAAAATAGATTCTTAAGGGAGCTAATATTAGTTAATATATATTAATATATCAAATATATAATTATATATTAAATTATTAAATCAACACTTGATTTGATAATCCGGCTATATCACATATAACCGACTAATATTATTTATATCAACTTATTGAATCAACACTTGATTCAATAACCCGGCTATATCTAATATAACCGACTGATATCATATATCGCGAGATTAGAATACGGTATCACATACACATATTTATCTCGGTCCCGCACATATCATATATATGCCCTACTTCGTTTCGCTTGAGCCAGGAAATCTCTGTGTAGGACTCTAAAGACTCGTCAATACGCCAGCAGTAGGTGATGATCATATCAGTCACCCACAAGCCGTCAGCGGTACTAGTTCGACGTAACGGCTATCTAGGTATTGAGCGATCAGAAGATCAATAAGCAAGCTTGTTCATACTCCCATGAATCCAGTAAGTAACACTACCGTACAGTCCGGTCTCTTCGTCTGATATGTCGTATATCAAGTCTGGGGTTGGTAAACGTCAGACCCCAATAACTTGATAAGTCATGAAGATGTGAGGCTCATAATGGGTCAAAAAACTACTGATAACACTTACCGGTAAATCTCATCATCATCCCTGGCCAGGGACTTCCTGTTATGGCCAATCGAGCACAACACAACATCAACCCCCAATACCGGGAGAGACGAAACCCCTCCTATCGCTTATTACCTCCATGTGACTCAGGACTATACCTAAAAACCATCTGTTTGCACGCTCTCTTGAACGTGGTAGGGTTGAAATCAAAGCACAGTGGGAATCACACAAGACTCTATGACGATCTCGGGTCTACAGACTAACCTGTACCAGTGTCACCAGAGAACTGCTATCTGACGTTAGGTATAATACCATCTAGGTGTTCTCGGCGAGTCCTGTTCAGTGTATCCAGTCTCCACTGAGAACCCATATACAATCTTTGATGTCAAACACCAATGGATATGGGATCATCCATCGCCCATCAAATGGGTCAAGAAACGTATACGCTAGTCTACTCTGGAATATCGATTCCCCGTCTCGATACACCTACGACTAGGAACAATTAAATGATGAACTTGTGGACTACCCTGACCCCACTAGTATGATCTGCATCATAATCCTGGTAGTCAAGTACACATCCTAAGGACATTACCAACATGTGAGAGCAAGACGGTATCACTATACTAGTCTACATGTTAAGATAAAGAGTAACCAGATAGTATACTATCATGTCGAGCAAGAAATTCCTTCCTATATATGTCCAAGCATCCATTAATTATGTACAATAATGGCCTCTAGGGCATACATATAACTAACAATCTCTCACTTGCACTAAGGCCAGTTGTTGTAGTATCTCATACCCAACATCCCAAAATCTCTCAAATTGTATCTGGGTATGGCCTTGGTGAGTGGATCTGCCATGTTATTCTTTGTCTCAACTCTCCTGATCTCGATCGCCCGGAGATCAACTATCTCCCTTTATCAGGTGATACCACCTAAGAATATGTCTGGATCACTGATTAGACCAGGGTTCTTAGGCCAAAGCCACAACTCCATTGTTATCACAGTACATAAGTATTGGATGCTTAATGGTAAGAACCACACCAAGTTCATTTCATGAACTTTTACATCCAAACAATCTCTTTAGCAGCATCGTTGGTAGAGATGTATTCAGTCTTCATCGATGAGTCTGCTACGGTATTTTGCTTGGAACTCTTCCAACATACCGTCCCTCCACTGAGGGTAAAGTAAAAACTTGAGACTGTCTTACAGTTGTCCTTATCACTCTGGAAGCTCGAATCGGTAAAGGACTCTACATGGAGTTCACCGTTACCATACACCAAGAACAATTCTTTAGTCCTTCTCAAGTACTTAAGAATGTTCTTCACAGCTGTCCAGTGATTCTTGATTTGCCTAAAATTATCGCTTCTTCGATTTTAAAGAAAAAGATGTAGTAAAGAAGTGCTAAAATGTTTTGTAGTTTAGTAACCACAATCAATAACGGTGTCGCGTGTAGCGAGCGTTAGTGAGTACGAGTCGTCCTTTGGGATTCGTGGAACTCGTCAATTCTTACTTTAGTTGAGTCGAAAGAAATAGTAAAGAAAATTTAAGTAGTTCAAGATTGTGTTGAATTCATATTTTCAAGAAGTTTAAGAAATTGTTTTCAAGAAAGAGAATTCAAGATAATGTTCAAGAATTATTTATCAAGAAAATTGTAGAAGGCTTGTACGATTAGAACGGAATTAGTAGCCAATGATAATTATTCAAGATGATTCATCTTATCAATTGGTAGAATTAAAACTAATTCGATGGCTAATAATGAGAATTAGGGATCATTTGAAGAAAGTATGGTTTCTTCTTCATTGCCCCTTATCCTTTCATTAATTGCCAATCTTATCTAGCCTTTAGAAAGAAAGATCATCAATCTAATCCCCAAATTTTGATGAAATTCTCAATAGATTGATCTCACTCACAATTTAGACATTAATGATTTTTTTTGCCAAAGTTTATAATCTCCATAAGACTTAAGATGAATATATAATTATTTCACCATTTGATCTACCAAATTCCTTCGAATCTTTAGCAAGCGGAGATTTATTCACACATTATGAAAATATAAGAATCAACAAATAGAGATTTTATAATGTGAAGAATTAAAGAAAGCGAGATTAAAAGTAATGATCACCTTTATTATTCAATTTCAAATTACTGCTTCTTCAATTCGAGGTTACAAGAAAATTCGCTCTTGATCACTCTTTGAAGAGGTAATTTCTCCGTCGATCTTCGCTTCACTCGATCACCGTGAGTCTTGGATCTATCGAGGATCACGTGCTCGTTGATGACGATCGGCTTCGCGTAAAGGATCTTGAATGATCTCGCTCGATGAATTTCTCACGATTCTTGATCTTGGATCTTGATTTGGAATTGGATCTTGATTTGGTTTGGTTTTTAGATCAAAAGTGTCGAAAAAATCATAACCCTTTTCAATGTAGCTTTACGTCCTTTTTATAGCGCTTAATCAAGCTTCCTTTATAAGCTATGTTGTTACAAGGAGGCTTCTACAATAAGCTAGGTAGTTATGTAGCTTCCTCAACAAGCTAGATCGTTATAGAGAAGTTTCCAGAACAAGATTGTTATAACGAAGCGTCTCAAATAAGCTAGGACATTGGAATGAAGCTTATGGAGAATTATCGTCACCGGAGCCCACAACTCGGCTGTGGATCCACGGCGACTCGGGCTGACTCGGCCGTGGTTCCGCGGCCGATTTGTGAGTTCATAGCTTCCAACTTCTGTGGTCTTCTGGTATTGATCTCTGGGTATTTATTTGATATCTGGAATCTTTTTATCTCTTCTGAATCTCTGCCAGAATTTAACTCTTTGATTTGCTGCATTTTAATCGGCTAATTTCTGATTCCGATATCTGATCTGGGCTGATTTTTGCATAAGATCTCATGAAGAATGTTAGAGATGTAAAATATTATGCGTGAAATAATAAACATACAATTTTCTTCAAAAGTGTTGATTATAATGTATAACACATGGTAATTGATATTTTCCAGATGAACTTGTAATATGTGTTATATTTATAACAAACACACTTAGATGATTAGAAAAGCGAGGAAATTGTTATGTTAAAAATTGCAATAATTTCGACTGAACAAATTCCCCCAAACTTGACTTTGATCGTCCTGAGCAAACTTTCTTTTATTCAGGAGAAGGAGAAAAGAAAAAGAAAAACTAACTAGCACACTTTCGTAGGCAACACGATTGCACTGAGCACGTGCACCAAGCCTTTAAACATCTAGGTGTCCCTAGTAGGAGGAGTGTTATCTCCTGAGGGTTTTCAGCGGATTACACCCACAAAATCCTATAATAAAAGAAATACTGTGAAAGTTACATATAAAGATATGATTTGTAAAAGAAAGAACTTGAAAATCAGAGTTTTCAACTAAACTAGCTTTTTGGTTGTTATGAGCCCTATCTTAATAGTCATGAAAAGATGTTAGAAATAACATCATCTCTCAATAAAAAATCGCCTTTATTCTTCATCCCTACCTATCTTCCAAACACCGATCATATACCCCTACGTGTGTGTAAAAGACATCCCTACGCTCAGAGAATTCAATTCAAGCTATCATACTCTTGTCCATCTATCTTAGTAATTTTTAGTCGGTGAATATTTTGGATGGAATTGCTCACACATTTCTTATGCGACCGTTAATACTTCTTGAGGTACTAACCGACCGATTACTAAACACGCTCACTTATTAGGTGTAATTAGCAATTTCCTCGTCTTGCAACACCTAAGGCTTAGCAGTGACTCCCAAACTAGTTGGTTTAAGGCATTAGGTGATGAAGCACCCTTGCTATATTTTTTTATACTGCCTTAGTGATTACAAAACCAGTGTTCATTTTTCTTCACCATTTTATATTTTTATGCTTTATTTATTATTTATTTACTTCGTACTTTGGCTTTTAGACAAGAGCATTTCAAGGTATCCTCTACTATCCCGAGTTTCCAGACGTGTGTAAGTGTGTATAGTAGGGTATCAACGTTCAAATGTTTGGCTTCCAGAATAGGAACTATTTTTCAGACTTATTTTTATCCTCAGATTAGTGACTTCCTTCATCTTACTAACCCTTGGGACAACGGCTCATAACTACTTATTACTAGTTTTGTTTAAGAAAACATCTAACTTTCTTTGTTTTCTTAAACTTTTCTAATCTTTTAAATATAATTTTTCACTTTCTAACCTTTCATTATAAAAAAAAATTTAGAAATTTTTGAAATTTTTGTGCTTATACAAAGTGTACTGCAAAGTAATGCGTAAATAAGCACAAACCTTTCCCAAACCTGTTTACAGCAGTGTCCTCACTGTTGTCATTTTTTAAATCTCAAAATCCTGTAGACTTGGGAGGAAATGTTATTAACGGGGATATGAATAAATGGACGTGAAAACCTCCCCCAAACTTATTTTTGGCTCACAATTTTGTGTACAAATTTTATTTTCAAGAGCCAAAAATATACCCTCCCAACTTGAGTTAAACAATATTAAGCTTTTAAAATCATTAGGGGGTAAAATTATTGGTCAATGCAAAGCTTTACAAAGACCAAAAGTCAACACTAACCATTTGAAGATTTTATCAATGTAATGCACTGGTAGATGTAAGAACATGTTATATAGAGCCAAGAAGAAGTGGGGAAGAGATACGTGGTGTAATAGAACAAGTTTGCATGTTGATTTGTAGAGACGATACAATGATAATGATGGATTACTCGCATTCTTGTTATTGTCAAGAAGAAGGGGTGGTGGTTCAACTTCTTTGTTTTGGAGTTTATTCATCACAACTCCCGTGTTTTCTAAAAATGCGAGTTCATCAGCGAAAATTTCTTCAAAGTTTTCATCGATACCCCGAAGAATAATCTCATTGGAAAGAACGGGATGATACCTAGACTCCATAAAAGGTTTATAATCAGTGTTAGATGTTGACCCGGACAGCTCGATAGATGAGTCCGTATGTGTACAATACATAGCCGGGTCAAACAATAACGTATTGAGAGAGTCTAGATCAGTATCATGAAGCAGTTCAAATTCGCTGCTGTCGACATCCATTAATTCGACAGAACATACTTGAGCAGAAGGTTCGGATTCCTAATTTGTAAATGTTAAGCTCAATTGACATCTTCCCGAAGGATAGGTTCATAGAGCCGTTTCGACAATTAATTACAGCGTTAGAAGTGGCCAAAAAGGGTCGACCGAGAATCACCGGAATTTGGTTCCGTGGGTTCGCTACAGGCTGTGTATCTAGAACAATGAAGTCTACAGGGAATATATATTCCCCGACTTTTATCAACACATCCTCAAGCTCACCTCTAGGTTTGGTGATAGATCGATCAGCCATCTGGAGAGTGTAATGTGACGGTTTTAACTCTCCGATATCTAATTGCTCATAGACAGAGTATGGAAGCAGGTTAACACTAGTGCCAAGATCGAGTAGAGTACGATTGATATTTTTACCCCCAATAGAAATAGAGATTGTAGGACAGCCGGCGTCCTTACGTTTCTTAGGTAATTGATGGGTAAAAACTGTGTTTACATTACTTGACAAGAAAACATTTTTCAGCACTTGAGTTTTCCTCTTCCTAGTGCACAAGTCCTTAAGTATTTTCGCATAGGACAGAACTTTTTGTATAGCATCTAGGAGAGGGATATTAATGTTAACCTGTTTAAATATTTCCATAATCTTCTCCATTTGTGGACTTGGTCTATTTTCCCTTAACCTATTAGGATAAGGAGCTTTACCAATAAAAGCTGGGTCCAACCTTAGAGAAGATCGAGAGGGTGGAACAGATCCCAGAATTGGAGTGGGGATCGTTATAGGCAGACTAGAAGGTGTGGGCTGAGGGTTCAAGCCTTGAGGAAAACGGAGAATAGGCTTGCAAGAAGGTGGAGTAGACGAAATAGGGTAAGAAGTGGAAGTGGAAGCCGGGGTGTCATTGACTATTTCATCATTATCAATATCAATCTGTTCACCGACTTGGTTATTCAGCACTCTTTTGGATCTCAACATTGTAATGACACTCACATTGAAGTGTTGTGAATGCCCAGGATTCGGTAGGGATTGAGATGGAAGTTTCCCTTTCTCTCTAGCACTCATTTCGGCGTTTAATCGTGCAATTTGTGCTTCTATCGATTTAATACTCTCACCGTGGGAGGCGGAGTCCTTCTTTATAGTATCTACAGAAGACTTTATCTCAGCCGAAACTTGCATGAAATTTTTCAGAAACAAATTCATGGTTTGTTCGAGTGAAAAGAAATTATCGGTACCGGCCAATTGCAAAGAATTATTATACGGTGCAGAAGTGTTGCCCGAATTTTGAAAAGTTTGTAGTTGAAAGGGGTGCTGACTCAGTTGTGGTGGTTGCTGTTGTTGTGGAAGGACCCCTTGAAAGTTATTTTGGTTTGGAACCGTATTTTGAGTTTGGTGTTGGTTCCAAGCAAAATTAGGGTGATTTCTCCAACCCTGATTATATGTGGAAGAATAAGGATCGTTTCCAGGTCGTTGCTGAAAAGCAATATTAATGTGTTCTTGACCTTGAAACGGAGAATTCAAAGGACATTCTTTCGTCAGATGTGATGGATTGGAACAATATCCACTCACGGTTTTAGGGAGTGTCACCTGGTTTAAGGAGGCTGAAGAGACTTTGTTTTCTATAGCATCGAGTTTCCTTTGTATCGCGGCCATTTCGGCCTTCATGGCGATGGAAATATCGAGCTGATGGATACCTTCCCTAGACGATGGCGGTCTAACGCTTTCCCATTGCAAAGTGTTTTGGGCAAGATCTTCCAGGTATTTCCAAGTTTCACCATCGTATTTAGACAAGAATTGACATTGACACATGGTTTCAAGTATCTGTTTTGTTGATGGATCAATACCCTCATAAATAATTCGATACAGATCCCATATATTGATTCCGTGGTGAGGGCATTGTAAAAGAAAATCCTTGAACCGTTCAAAGCATTTCCAAAATGGTTCATTGGGAAGCTGGGTAAAATGGTTGATTTCGCTCCGAACACGGGCAGTCTTATGATTGGGATAAAATTTCTTAAGGAATACTGCAACAAATTCATCCCATTTGGCAATAGAGTGTGCGGTTTTGTTATAAAGCTATTTTTCGGCTAAATCGCACAAAGTGAACAGGAGAAGACGTAAACGCACAGCATCCATAGAAAGTTGTGACGTGCCAATCATTGCACATACGTTTTTGAATTTGTTTATAAAAACGTATGTGTCTTCGGACTCAAGCCCGTGAAATTTGGGCAACAGTTTGATAAATTGTGGGTTGATTTCGAAATTCTCCCCATTGGCTGGTGGAATGGAAAGACAAGTAGAAAGAGGCCCACGTATAGGGTAGCATCTCTCTTGGAGAGATATACGCGGTAGATTCTGCGTACCTGCGGGTGGCAGCAGCGTGGTATCATAAAAATTTGATGGATAACCGTCCATCTCGGTCGACGTGGTGGGTGGTGGGGAAAAAGAAGACGAAGAATTACCGACTTCGGAGTCGATAGAAGAAATGCGGACAAGATGGGCACTAGAATTCCGTGTCCAGCCGAGCATGCACTAAGCGGTTTAACACAAGTGGCAACGTTTGTGATAATTAGAGAAAGTGGTTTGTTTTGAAAAAGATGGATTTAGAAAAATCACACAAAAATGCACAATCAACCCTAGATCTAAGGTCACCTAGGTCAAGTCACTAGACCGCTCCTAGACTTCCAGAAGATAAATCGTAGGATAAATCCTGTACTACCTCTTTATCCCTCCTGTGGCCAGGTAAGTTCCAGATAAGTGGGAGGTATCCGCTATATAAATAGCGGGCCTAATTAAGTAACCACTTACCTTAGACACACTTGCCTATACACCACAAAAGAAATGTGGATAAGCAGTAAATTACCCACGACCTTCCTCTGTCCTAATTGAGCGCGACGGTGCTTAGAATCTTTGTCTATATATTTTTTTAATTAATGAAGGGTGATGCGAATGCTAGTTGTGTGATTTTGGGGCTTAGGAAGGGTAATGAAATCCCCACCTAATCTGAATTTGGTCTTTACCCCTTAATTTCCGTATTAAAATATGCAAAAACAACCAATATCAAAACACGCAACAAATTTTTTTAAGCGGCGAATTTTGCAAAGAATCCTGCAGAAAAGTTGTTATTGGACAAGATCAGCGGAGAGAGAAGAGAGTAGAGAATATACCAGAAAAAATTGAAGCAGTGATTCACCAACTCAATGACGGATCCGCCGCAAAAACCATGAATCCGCCGCGGTTTTGCGGTGGACTGGAGGAGCTAGGTGATGTTCTTTTCACTGTAGCTTCCTTTGCTCCTCTGGAATTTCCAGAATGTCTCTGAATCTTTATCTCTCTGCTATAGTGAAGCCAGATTCCCTCGTAAAAAAATTCAAACACTAATCATTAAGCACACGATGCGATTTTGATTTAACATTTTGATGGAATAATAATATTTCAACTCAAATAGCAAGAACGAACAAATTACGCACGCATCCCCGACAACGGCGCCATTTGATTTGCCTAAAATTATCGCTTCTTCGATTTTAAAGAAAAAGATGTAGTAAAGAAGTGATGAAATGTTTTGTAGTTTAGTAACCGCAATCAATAACGGTGTCGCATGTAGCGAGCGTTAGTGAGTACGGGTCGTCCTCTGGGATTCATGGAACTCATCAATTCTTACTTTAGTTGAGTCGAAAGAAATAGTAAAGAAAATTCAAGAAGTAGTTCAAGATTGAGTTGAATTCATATTTTCAAGAAGTTTAAGAAATCGTTTTCAAGAAAGAGAATTCAAGATAATGTTCAAGATTTAGTTATCAAGAAAATTGTAGAAGACTTGTAGAATTCAAAAGGAATTAGTAGCCAATGATGATTATTTAAGATGATTCATCTTATCAATTGGTAGAATTAAAAATAGATCGATGGCTAATAATGAGAATTATGGATCCTTTGAAGAAAGTAGGGTTTCTTTTTCATTGCCCCTTGTCCTTTCATTAATTGCTAATCTTATCTAGCCTTTAGAAAGAAAGATCATCAATCTAATCCCCAAATTGTGATGAAATTCTCAATAGATTGATCTCACTCACAATTTGGACATTAATGATTCTTTTTGTTAAAGTTTATAATCTCCATAAGACTTAAGATGAATATAGAATTATTTCACCATTTGATCTACCAAATTCCTTCGAATCCTTAGCAAGCGGAGATTTATTCACACATTATGAAAATATAAGAATCAACAAATAGAGATTTCATAATGCGAAGAATTAAAGAAAGCGAGATTAAAAGTAATGATCACCTTTATTATTCAACTTCAAATTACAACTTTTTCAATCCGAGATTACAAGAAAATTCGCTTTTGATCACTCCCTTGAAGAGGTAATTTCTCCGTCGATCTTCGCTTCACTTGATCACCGTGAGTCTTGAATCTATTGAGGATCATGTGCTCGTTGATGACGATCGGCTTCGCTCTCGATGAATTTCTCACGATTCTTGATCTTGGATCTTGAATTGGAATTAGATCTTGATTTGGTTTGGTTTTTGGATCAAAAGTGTCAAACAATTCGGAACCCTTTTTAATGTAGCTTTAGGTCCTTTTTATAACCCTTAATCAAGCTTCTTTTATAAGTTAGGTTATTACAAAGAGACTTCTCGAATAAGCTAGATAGTTATGTAGCTTCCTCAACAAGCTAGGTCATTATAGAGAAGTTTCCAGAACAAACTTGTTACAACGAAGTGTATAAATAAGCTAGGACGTTGGAATGAAGCTTCTGGAGAATTATCGTCACCGGAGCCTACAACTCGGCCGAGGATCCGCGGCGACTCGGGCTGACTCGGCTGCGGTTCCGCTGCCGATTTGTGAGTTCACATCTTCAAACTTCTGGGGTCTTCTGGTATTGATCTCTGGGTATTTATTTGATATCTAGAATCGTTTTATCTCTTTTGAATCTCTGCCAGAATTTAACTCTTTGATTTGCTGCATTTTAATCGGCCAATTTCTGATTCCGATATCTGATCTGGGCTGATTTTTGCACAAGATCTCATGAAGAATGTTAGAGATGTACAATATTATGCGTGAAATAATAAACATACAATTTCCTTCAAAAGGGTTGATTATAATGTATAACACATGGTAATTGATATCTTCCAGATGATCTTGTAATATGTGTTATATTTACAACAAACACACTTAGATGATTAGAAAAGTGAGGAAATTGTTATGTTAAAGATTGCAATAATTTCGACTGAACAATTCTCTCCAGGATGTAAGAGGCATCACCCAAATCCTTCATGGAGAACCTTTGTGATAAGAAGAGCTTGACCGAGTGTAGCATATGAAAATCATTTCCTATCAAGAGTATGTCATCCACATACAATACGAGGAAGACAACCTTACTTTCTACAACCTTCTTGTATATACAGGGTTCATCTACGTTTTTGATGAATTCAAACTCTTTGACTGCCCCATCAAAATAGATGGTCTAACTCTGCGCTACCTTATTTAACCCGTAGATTGATTTAAGCTGCTTGTACACCATTCCGCCGCTCCCACTATCTACGAAGCCCTCTGGCTGAGTCATGTACACGCTCTCTTCTAAATCACTATTTTGAAAAGCGGTCTTGACGTCCATCTGCCAGATTTCATAGTCATGGTTTGCAGCGATGGCAAGTAGGATCCGAATGGATTTAAGCATAGCTACTGGAGAAAAGATTTCATCATAATCCACACCGGGTCGTTGACGAAAACCTTTTGCTACAAGTCTAACTTTGAAAGTCTCAACTTTTCTATCTACACCAAGAATTTTCTCAAGATCCACTTGCTCCCAATGGGTTTTTGTTAGTGTATATGCCCTAGGGGCCATTATTGTATCATACTAGTTTGTATATTACTTAATGGAAGCTTGGGATATTCACAGTTGTATTGACAGTCTTGCTAAAAATGGTAGCATGCTACTAGGTTTGTGTCTACTTTAATATGTGCATATGTTTTTTGTAACGTATCGCTTAGACATATTAGTAGAGCCCTTAGGATCTTTGCTTGATTACCAGCGTTGTGATGGCAGTCACACTAGTGGGGGCTGGGTAGTCTATAAGCAACATCCTATACAGGTCCCTAGTCGTAGGATTATCGAGACTGGGCATCGATACCCGGAGTAGACTAGTGTGTACGCTTCTCATCCCTGTTGGGGAGATAGTCTGTCCCACAACCATCAGTACGTTGTACTGGAGATAGTATACAGGTGCTCGTTGGGTTACGGGTATACCGGACAGGACTCGCAGGGAACTGTTGGTTGGTATTATACCCATCGTCAGTTAACAGTTCCCAAGTGACTTGAGTACAGCATAGTCCGCAGACTTGACACTGCTACTTTGCCTCGAGTGTGTCCCACTGTTCTTAGATTGCTACCCTACCACGGCTCAAAGGAGTCGTGCAAACAGGTAGCAGTTGGGTGCAGTCCCGAGCACTTGGAGGCAGTGGCGATTAGACAGGATTCGTCTCTCCCGGTATTGGAGGTTGATATCGCGCTGTGTCAGAGAGCCATTACGCAAGTCCCTGGCCAAGGCAAGCAACATTTACTGGTAGGTTCCAGTAGTTTCTCAAGGTGTAATGGGCTACGCTCTAACATAACTTATACCGCTATTAGGGGACTGACGCTTGCTGCCCCCTAGGCCCGATATGCGATAGTCTTAGACGAACAGACCGGACTGTACGGAGATTGTCACATCAGACTCAGTAGGAGTTCGGATGGGTTCCCTCATCGGCCTTCTTATCGACATCTACCTGGGGACCGTTACGTACAGCTAGTGCCTCTTGCGGTCTATGGTTAAACCCACTGCCAGCGTAGTGTCGAGTCTTTAGAGTCCCACACAGAGAGTTTCCCTGCTCCAGGCGAAACGATATAGAGGTCGTATGGTTTTACGACAGGGTTCGGACACATACGTGTTTTTACGCACGTACGATGTTTGGACAGTTTTTACTAGTCGGCTTTGGTTTAAGCCAGATTCTAGTATCGGATTATTGGATTTATACAGTCTAAAGTTTTTCTGTGTTTTCACGGATAGGAGGGGCGTTCTCGTAATTTTTCGGGAAGCTTCTAGAAGCATGGTGACTTGGGGGTTAAGGTGGCATTTGCATTAATTGGATAAATGGGTCATGGTGTGACTCATACATGAAATTAATGAATCATTTATGATTTATATGACTCATGTGATGAATCACTTAGTGTATTAATGAAACATGATGATATATCATTATTTTTTATTCATTTAATATATATGATATGTTTCATATATACACATATGATTTCATTCATCCAAAAAGGATTCTCATTCTCACATTCTCTCTCCTCAAGCTCTCTCTCTTCAAACCCTAACCCTAACCTCTCATGTGTTGAGATCAAGGGTTAGCTAGACTAATACATCCATAATCCAACTCCATATCACCTAGGTTGCTTAGATTAGCACTTTGAGAAACCTAGTTACCTCAAGTTAGAGGTCAAGCTTGGAGTAGGAGCTCTCAGGTGGATCGTCTTTGACTCGAGGAGGCCGTTGAGGTGCCGACGTTCCAAAGAGCCTATGAGGAGTGGAGGACAGCGATGAAGACCCGAAGGACAAGTAACGTGAGGTATAATTTCGAATCCGAGTAGTTAAACCTTTCGTAGTTTGCTAGTAACGGTTTAGACACGATTCATGCGCTCAAGTCCGTGTTACGAAGATTTGATAATCGTTTTTCATATATTCCGCCTCCCCGCAAGTTCGTGGGGTGAGTGACATGGACTTACAGTGGTATCAAAGCCAACTAAACCATTACTAGCTTGTTAGCAACTAATTAGAACTTCGATCGTCGGAAAACACGAAAACAACACCTCGAACACCCTAACAGTTTCTGTTAATTTTAAACTTGTCGAAAAAAATATTTGATATACCTTAAAATTCACAGCAGGGAAATATAAGAAAACTGGGAAAATATGAGCTGTTAACTCGGTTAGATGGCCGTGGATCCGCGGCACAATAGTGCTTTTGGCCGCGGATCCGCCGCCGAGTCAACTCCGAGTTGACTCGGATTTGCGCAGTAATTCATATATTTTAGTGTTTTGCTTTCCTGTATATTCTGTTTCTGCCCAGATTACTTCTGTGCTGGCTTGCATTTGGGGTAGACACGGAAAAAGGTTGTCGATCGATGTTCTAAGTTATTTGTTAATCGGGTTTTTATCTGTAATGTTTAATGTGTTCGTAAACCTCCCCTAACTGCTAGTATGTCGGTTGGCAGGGGGTTGCACATTTCTGTAATGTTTACTGTTTGTGTATATGAACTTGATTGGATCGTTGTGATGATTAGCCGGGGTTTGAGATGGGTTTTATATTCATTCATTCGATGTAAATTGTAATATGATGTAATATTCTTTTGCGGGGCACATCCAGGTTGCGGTTGATGCCACCCTTGTATTATTTCATTTACTGTTTTTTGCTCCTAGGATAGACCCAAGGTGGGGTACACAAACTACCGAGTACGTTGAAGTGTTTAGTGGACAACTCATGTTGTTGAGGGAGACCGCTTCACTTCGGGTACTTGGCGGGTAGTTTGCCGTACCCGTAGGGGTCTAAGGTAGGGTAATGGCTATTCATCACAACTGTGTAATCCATCTTTTGTTGCAGGCTCAAAGCAAATGCGGATTGCTTGTATATCCAATAATGTTCATCAGTGATCTGGAATGCCTATTATTGTGTCTGACGAATGTACAATATCTATATATGATAGCTATTTAGACATCACTTATGTTTTACACCCGTGCTAGCCCAGCCCTCGCTCTGTCGTTAGTTAAGTAACCTAACGGGTGATGAAGGGACCCAGTGGCGAATGCAGATGGTATAAGAGGATGTTGTATTTTCGTTATTTTCTGCAATGATAGGTTAAATGATGGGACGCATTATTTTAATGCAAAGAAAATAAACTAAACTTGAATCGTTGGAACAAATTTAAAAGAAACCACTCGGTTATTTTAAAAGAGCAGAATTTTTTAATTGCGGAGCTTTAACCACTCCTTTTAAAAAGCTATCAGGTTCCTTCGATTATATCAAGTTCACTACGTTCACGGTTTCGCCAAAACCAGTCGTAGCCCTCCGTCATTTCTTATGAATGGTCAGTAGTATTCAAGCTATGTTTGTTTGGCCCTTAGTCAAGACATAGTGATTGGTAGCTGCTGGGGTATTCATTTGTTGCATAGATAGATGAGTTGGTTTGGGACAGTCGTCTTACTTTGTTTGGCTCTTAGTCAAGAGTATATACGGGTGGGTTCAAATTAACAAGATAATGATGGGTAGAACTTGACATGTGACTTATGATTTGTTGGCCCTTAGTCAAGGTCATAAGAACATGGGGCAAAAATACACATCGGGAGTTTCTAAAGAAACTGAAACTTGCTAGTGTTGCATACCATTTGGAGTTTGATGAATGTTGGTAGAATTCCTTCAACATTATCATACGACGATATTTGGATCCCGATCCTACTGTGAGTATATGCTACTTATCAAGAGATTCGTCACTGAACGATCAATGCTATAAACCAAGTAGGTGTCGAGAAAGGTGTCAGCGGGGCTACGCCCCCAGAGAAAAGAGGTTATTTAATTAAGGAACTTCGCGAAAGCGTTGGAAAACCTCCCTCGAAGTACCGACACTGGCCTGGCTGAACGGTTAAGCAAGTATTGTACAGTGAGAATAGTCCTGGCTAGTTCTTCTTTTATGGTTTGAGGAAGGATTCGAGAAACAGTGGGAGACATCCAGTTTAGATAAATTAAAAATCAATCTAAACTTGCAAGAGCATCATGCTAAAGTGTTTTCTTCTCTCTCTCTCTCTCTCTCTCTCATTGCAGCGACCTTGTGACCATGACTAGGTTACATCTAGATAAAAATTTGACTGAATCTGACTTATATGACTGGCAAAAGTCTGTCCAGATGTCCATTGCCTATGACAAGATGGACCACCTTATTACTACTCAAGATCCCGCCGTCCCAGGTCCAGTTTCCACCGTCGCGGATATGGATATCCGTCAGACAAGAGAAAAGGATAAAGCGAAAGCCAAGTGCCTCGTGTTGGCTTCAGTTGATGGTGTATACCAGAAGCAGCACTAGAAGATGGACTCAGTTTCCATCTTTCTCCATAACAAAGATTTATACGGAGAGCAATCTCATATCGAAAGATATAAGACCTCGAACGAATTAATTCAAGCGAGGTTGGCTGTCGGGTCATCTGTAGGGGACGACGTCCTTACGATGACTAGCTATATTGATGAGCCCAAGGACCTGGAGACCACGTTAAGAAACAGGTCATACGCTGACTTATTTCCACAGTCCCTACCCTCTACTTGCACCCTGAAAGAAACCAGGAAGACACAAGCTCTGCTTAATGGGGGACCTTCTTCTTCTACATCCAGGGCGAAAGCAAAGGGTGAAAAGAAGAAGACCTCTACAAAGCCGATATACGGTGTCGGTAAAGTAGGAGGAAAGGGAAGAGCAAAAGTTTCGGGACTTGGTGTAGGTAAGGAGGGATGTTCCTATTGTTATGGGAATGGACATTGGCAGAAGGATTGCAGGGCTTTGGAAGCCAGTAGCCAGGATACGAAGCATGTTGTGGCTTCGGCCTCAAGTGTGTTTGTAATTGAGAACTGTTTGTCAATTAACTCTACTTTCGGGATACTAGATACCGGAGCAGGATCTCATATCTGTAATTCATTACATGCTTTGAGAAACCGTAGAGTTATAAGGGTAGGTGATTTGTCTCTCAAAGTTGCAAACGGAATGAGCGTGGACGCTGAATCCGTGGGAGAATATCGCCTAGGTTTGACAAGTGGGCAGATATTGATTCTACGTAACTGTTTGTATGTACCTAGTTTGACTTGTAATATCATATCAGTATCCTCACTTTCGAGAGAGGGATATGATTTGACATTCGTAACCGATGTAGTTCACATCCACCTAAATCAAGTTCTGACTGGGTCCGGTACATTAGATGACGGTATATACGTATTGAATCAAGCTCAGGTTTTCAATGTCCAGAACACACTTAAAAGAAAGTCTCCAGAAATAAATCAGGCTTTCTTATGGCATTGTAGACTAGGTCACATCAATGAAACACGGTTGACGAAGTTACATAGAGAAGGATATTTGAATCCGTTCGAATATCAATCTTATGCTACTTGTGAATCTTGTCTCATGGGAAAGATAACAAAGACTCCGATTACTGGACACGGAGTAAGAGCGAGCGAGCTCTTGGGACTCGTACACAGTGACGTGTGCGGTCCAATGTCTACACATGCGCGAGGTGGTTATTCCTACTTCATTACTTTCACAGATGATTTCTCTAGGTATGGACATATCTTCTTGATGAAGCATAAATCCGAGGCCTTTGAGAAATTCCGGGAATACAAGAGTGAAGTGGAAAACCAAACAGGCAAAAGTATCAAGACACTGAGATCTGATCGAGGTGGTGAATACTTAAGTGCCGAGTTCCTGGGTTACTTAAAAGAGAATGGAATTCTCTCTCAGCTTACTCCTCCATACACACCACAACACAACGGTGTATCGGAAAGGAGGAATCGAACCCTATTAGATATGGTTCGTTCCATGATGAGTAAGGCTGAGTTACCGCGATCTTTCTGGGGTTATGCACTAGAATCAGCTGCATATCTTTTGAACCAGGTTCCAACAAACACTGTGCCTACCACACCATATCAGATGTAGAGTGGGAAGAATCCCAGTCTTAAACATTTTAGGACATGGGGATGTCCAGCTTTTGTAAAAAAGCAGCATGCGGACAAACTCGAGGCACGCTCAGTACAGTGTAAGCTTGTGGGATATCCAAAGAACTCCAAGGGATATTATTTCTATTACGCAGAGGAACAAAAGGTTTTTATTTCTCGTCATGCCCACTTCTTAGAAACTGAATTTTTAGAAAATCAGAAGAGTGGGAGCGCAGTAGAACTGGAAGAAATTCCAGAACCACAAGCTATTACTGAAAGTTTGGTAGAACCAGTAGTTTCAGAAGAAAGGGACGTACCAGCGTCTATTCGCAGAAGTAGTAGGCAGTCTCATTCGCCCGAGAGATACTACGATTTTCTCATAGACGGGGATCGAGAAGATTGCATCATTGATAATGATGACCCTACTAGCTTCCAGCAATCCATTCAGAGCGGTGACTCGGTAAAATGGCTGGATGCAATGCGGACCGAAATGGAGTCCATGTACACTAAAAAAGTATGGACTTTGGACATTTCTCCAGATGGGGTAAAACCCGTAGGATGCAAGTGGATCTTCAGAAAGAAGATTGGTGTAGATGGATAGGTTGAAACCTATAAGGCTAGACTTGTTGCAAAGGGTTTCCGTCAAAGACCTGGTTTGGACTATGACGAAATTTTTTCTCCAGTGGCTATGCTCAAATCCATTCGGGTCCTTCTTGCTATTGCTGCCTTCCACGATTATGAGATCTGGCAGATGGACGTAAAGACGGCCTTTCTAAATGGTAATTTGGAAAAGTGCGTCTATATGGATCAGCCAGAGGGATTCATTCAGAGTGGGAGCAGCGGTAAAGTGTGCAAGCTGCTTAGGTCCATTTATGGACTAAAGCAGGCATCGCGGAGTTGGAACATCTTTTTTGATGATACTGTCAAAGAATTCGACTTTATCAAAAATCCAGATGAACCATTCATATACAGTAAGATTGTAGGGAGAGTTGTAGTATTCCTCGTCTTGTACGTGGATGACATTCTCCTAATAGGAAATAATATTCCTATGCTACAGTCAGTCAAAAGATTCTTGTCACAGAAGTTCTCCATGAAGAACCTGGGTGATGCCACCTATATTCTGGGGATCCAGATCTATCGTGATAGATCAAAGAGGATGTTGGGACTTTCACAGTCCAGGTACATAGACACCATATTGAAAAGATTCAGTATGGAAGATTCTAAGCGCGATAACCTACCGGCTTGTCACGGAATCACCCTCTCCGAAGAGATGTCTCCCAAGACTGATTTGGAAAGGATCGCATGTCGATTATACCCTACGCTTCTGCGGTAGGCTCTATAATATATGCGATGTTATGTACCAGACCAGATGTAGCATACGCATTGAGCGTTGTAAGTCGGTATCAGGCAAACCCAGAGGAGAAGCACTGGATAGCAGTAAAGAACATTCTCAAGTACCTGAGGAGGACTAAGGAGATGTTCTTGGTGTATGGCGGAAAAGACTTCCAGATCGAGGCCTTTGCCGACTCCAACTTCCAGAGTGACAAGGATGACTCTAAGTCCATGTCGGGTTATGTCTTTACCCTCAATGGAGGGGCGGTCTGTTGGAAGAGTTCCAAGCAGGAGACCGTTGCTGACTCAACGATGGAAGCGGAGTACATAGCTGCTTGCGATGCTGCAAAAGAAGCTGTCTGGATGAAGAAGTTCCTCACAGAACTTCAGGTGGTTCCTACCAGTGTTATCCAATACCTCTGTATTGCGACAACAACGGGCTATAACTTTAGCGAAGCAACCCAGGTCCCATCAGAAGTCCAGACACATCTTAAGGCGGTATCACCTGATCAGGGAGATTGTAGATCACCGGGAGATCGTGGTAAAGAGAGTAAATACAGAGAATAACACTGCTGATCCATTCACAAAGGCCATTTCTCAGACGCAGTTCGAGAGGCTATTCGAGATGATAGGTCTGCGATATGCCGTACATGTCCCTAGTGCAAGTGGGAGATTGTTAGTGTATATGCCCTAGGGCCCATTATTGTATCATACTAGTTTGTATATTACTTAATGGAAGCTTGGGATATTCACAGTTGTATTGACAGTCTTGCTAAAAATGGTAGTATGCTACTTGGTTTGTGTCTACTTTAATATGTGCATATGTTTCTTATAACGTATCGCTTAGACATATTAGTAGAGCCCTTAGGATCTTTGCTTGATTACCAACGTTGTGATGGCAGTCACACTAGTGGGGGCTGGGTAGTCTATAAGCAATATCCTATACAGGTCCCTAGTCGTAGGATTATCGAGACTGGGCATCGATACTCCGGAGTAGACTAGTGTATACGCTTCTCATCCCAGTTGGGGAGATGGTCTGTCCTACAGCCATCAGTATGTCGTACTGGAGATAGTATACAGGTGCTCATTGGGTTACGGGTACACCGGACAGGACTCCCAGGGAACTGTTGGTTGGTATTATACCCGTCGTCAGTTAACAGTTCCCAAGTGACATGAGTATAGCATAGTCCGCAGACTTGACACTGCTATTTCGCCTCGAGTGTGTCCTACTGTTCTTAGATTGCTACCCTACCACGGCTCAAAGGAGTCGTGCAAACAGGTAGCAGTTGGGTGCAGTCCCGAGCATTTAGAGGCAGTGGCGGTTAGACATGATTCGTCTCTCCCGGTATTTGGGGTTGATATCGCACTGTGTCAGAGAGCCATTACGCAAAGTCCCTGGCCAGGGCAAGCGAGATTTACTGGTAGGTTCCAGTAGTTTCTCATGGTGTAATGGGCTACGCTTCGACACGACTTATACCGCTATTAGGGGACTGACGCTTGCCGCCCCCTAGGCCCGATATACGATAGTCTTAGACGAACAGACCGGACTGTACGGAGATTGTCACATCAGACTCAGTAGGAGTTCGGATGCGTTCCCTCATCGGCCTTCTTATCGACATCTACCTGGGGACCGTTACGTACAGCTAGTGCCTCTTGCGGTCTGTGGTTAAACCCACTGCCAGCGTAGTGTCGAGTCTTTAGAGTCCCACACAGAGAGTTTCCCTGCTCCAGGCGAAACGATATAGAGGTCGTATGGTTTTACGACAGGGTTCGGACGCATACGTGTTTTTACGCACGTACGATGTTCGGACAGTTTTTACTAGTCGGCTTTGGTTTAAGCCAGATTCTAGTATCGGATTATTGGATTTATACAGTCTAAAGTTTTTCTGTGTTTTCACGGATAGGAGGGGCGTTCTCGTAATTTTTCGGGAAGCTTCTAGAAGCATGGTGACTTGGGGGTTAAGGTGGCATTTGCATTAATTGGATAAATGGGTCATGGTGTGACTCATACATGAAGTTAATGAATCATTTATGATTTATATGACTCATGTGATGAATCACTTAGTGTATTAATGAAACATGATGATATATCATTATTTTTTATTCATTTAATATATATGATATGTTTCATATATACACATATGATTTCATTCATCCAAAAAGGATTCTCATTCTCACCTTCTCTCTCCTCAAGCTCTCTCTCTTCAAACCCTAACCCTAACCTCTCATGTGTTGAGATCAAGGGTTAACTAGACTAATACATCCATAATCCAACTCTATATCACCTAGGTTGCTTAGATTAGCACTTTGAGAAACCTAGTTACCTCAAGTTAGAGGTCAAGCTTGGAGTAGGAGCTCTCGGGTGGATCGTCTTTGACTCGAGGAGGCCGTTGAGGTGCCGACGTTCCAAAGAGCCTACGAGGAGTGGAGGACAGCGATGAAGACCCGAAGGACAAGTAACGTGAGGTATAACTTCGAATCCGAGTAGTTAAACCTTTCGTAGTTTGCTAGTAACGGTTTAGACACGATTCATGCGCTCAAGTCCGTGTTACGAAGATTTGATAATCGTTTTTCATATATTCCGCCTCCCCGCAAGTTCGTGGGGTGCGTGACATGGACTTACAGTTTTACCCCTTCAAGAGCAACTTCTGAAGTCCATACTTTGTTGGTGTATATGGATTCCAACTCAGATCGCATTGCATCCATCCATTTCACAGAGTCCCTACTCGTGATGGTTTGCTCGAAACTAGTTGGGTCATCATCTTCCATGATGCAATCCTCGCTCCCACCATTAATGAGAAAACCGTAGTATCTCTCCGGTGGATAAGGAACCCTACTATATCTGCGGAGAGGCTAAGGTTCGTTGGGGATTATTGAATTCTCTGGTTCCACCAATTCTTCCGTTGTAGTTAGTGTTGCTGGAACTTCTTCCAGTTCTACCTCATGACCACTAATTTCTTTTTCAAGAAATTCCTTTTCTAAAATTGTGGCATTTCGAGAAAAAAACACATTTTGTTCCTCAGTGTGGTAGAAGATATACCCTTGCTAATGCTTAGGATATCCTACAAACTTGCACAGAACTGACCTTATCTCAAGCTTGTCCGGATTTTGCTTTTTAACATAGGCCGGGCAACCCCAAATCTTAACTTGTTTAATAGATGGTCTTTTCCCATTCCATATCTCATATGGAGTGGTAGGCATTGATTTGGTTGGAACTCTATTCAATAGGTATGCGGCTTCTCAAGCGCATAACCCCAAAAGGAAATTGGCAACTCAACAGTATTCATCATAGAGCGCACCATATCCAATAGGGTGCGACTCCATCGCTCCGATACACCGTTGTGCTGTGGTGTATACGGAGGAGTAAGCTGAGAGAGAATCTCATTCTCTTTTAAATAATCCAAGAACTCCGTGCTTAAGTATTCTCCTTCCCGATCAGATCGAAGGATTTTAATTCTTTTACCCGTTTGGTTCTCTACTTCGCATTTATATTCCTTGAATTTCTCAAAAGCTTCAGACTTGTGTTTCAACAGGAACACATGTCCGAATTTTGAAAGATCATCGATGAATGTAATGAAGTACGAGGAACCATTCCTGGCACGTGTAGACATGGGACCGCATACATCACTATGTATCAGTCCCAAGAGTTCAGTAGCTCTTTCTACATGTCCAGTAAATGGAGTTTTGATCATGTTACCTTTGAGACATGACTGGCAAGTTTCATATGATGTAAATTTAAACTAATTTAAATATCCATTTTTATGTAACTTAGCTAATCGTGTCGCATTGATATGACCTAGTCTACAATGCCACAAGAAGGATTCGTTCATTTTTGAACTCTTCCTCTTGTGTGTGTTCTGTACGTTAAGAACTGTATTTTGATTCAGAACGTATAAACCGTTACATAACGTACCAAACCCAATCAACACTTGATTTAGGAAAATGTTCAGAACATTATTCTCTACTACAAAGTTATATCTTTCTTTATCTAATAAAGAAATCGATATTAAATTGCATAACATAGATGGTACGTAATAACAGTCGTTCAAAATCATTGTATTCCTATTTGGTAATACAAGGTGATATTCACTAACTGTTTTGGCTGCAACATTTGCACCATTCCCTACTTTTAGAGAATGATCACCTTTTTCCAGTTCTCTACCTCTCTTAAGCCCATGTAATATATTACATACGTGGGATCCTGATCCGGTATCTAATACCTAGGACATAGAGTGTACTGAGAAACAGTTCTCGGTAACGAACACACCCAAAGAAGATGCATTAACATGATCATTCCTCGTTCGGGTCGTGTGGGAATCTGGATATTCCCCTATTTCCTGCTCAGACTTATAACAATTATAAAATAGAGCGGAACCAACATTCCCCAGATCAGTATAACAAGCGTGTTCGGTCAATACATTCATATTATTATATTGATTAAGGCATGACATGGTCGCTACCAGAAGAGAGAGAGAGAGAAGAAAACACTGCGTGCGCTCTTGCAAGATTAGATTGGTTATTATTTTATCTAATCAGGATGGCTTCCACTGTTTTTATCAAATCTTCCTTCAAATCATAAAAGGTAAGTATAACATTTCGAAAAAAAAAAATTATTATTTTTGGGAATTTTTATAATTAAATAATATTATATTGAATATTTTAATAAGGCGGTATAATTAAATAACGATAAATTGGAAAAAAATTTGGAAAATTATGGAAATTACTAAAAGAGAGTGTTTTATGTGAATTATGCAAATTATAAGTTTTTATGATTAATTATACGCTAAATTAGTGCTAATCGTGATTAAATATCGCTAATCGCGCATTAAGCTTATTTTGTGCAAAATATGCACCATGTCTTTTTTTTCACTTGTTACCTTTTTCCTACATGATTTTTGGTGTATGGTTGTTTGTTTTGAGTTTACTATTGAGGAGAGAAGAAAAGAAAAAGAAAAGAAAAGGATATGAATATAGTATTAGGTATGGGTGAGAGAGAGAAAGGTGAGTGATTATCTTTGACTTGCCATTCTCTCATCTCCTATCTTCATCACATTCTATCCTCTCCCTCACACTCTTGCTGCTGCTACTGTTGCCCTCACTCCCTCCCCCTCTTCATCCTCTCATACTCCATGAAAAACATCTCAAAACCCAATACCCACTTCATTAAAATTGTGCATGAGCTCACTAGCAACACATTAGATCAAGAAAGCTTGCATTTTGGACACTTGGGGCAACTCAAGAAAATTCTTGAGTTGCCAAATGAGGTATTCTCTTAACCATTAGCCTAGTATTTCTATTGCTTTTGCATCCATGTAAAATTAGAACCGATATTGTGTGGTTTTGGGAACTTTGAAAACTTGAGTTGAGGATTAGGGTTTTAGTTGAACCCAAAGGTGAAATTAGGGTTACTAGAGGCTATACAACCCCTGCGGTGATTGATTGGAGACCCAAACTAGAGACTAGAACCCCAGAATACGGATTTAGAAACCCGATATCGGAGGAATTGTGGATTCTGTGAGTGTATTTTTATATCTTCTAACACCCGGAGCCTCTGAAAATTATTTTACAAACACAGAGAGATCAGCAGAAAACCTAGACCCTATACCCAAGACCCCAGCCCCTGACTCTACCTTTAGGCTGTAGATTTAATCCTTCTGGCCGCAAATTGCGGCCAGCGTAGGTTGGATTGGATTCATGTTGGTTCTGTAGCTCCATCTCCTGTAAATTTGACCCTTGGCATATGCAAAATTGTCTGATTTGACCTAGGGTAAAATCTGGGACCATTTACAAGAGTTGCTGTTTTGATTCGGGGTTTTGTTTTGCGTATTTTATATTCTGGATTTTTGTGATTTGTGACGTATTTGATCACTTGACATTTGTACGTCGAAATCGAGTGTTATTTGGTGGTTTTGAAGGCGTGGTCCATAGGTTCTAACCTATAGGCCTTAGCGTGTCGTTTTGGTTTTCCGATGTGATTTTAATACGCATTTGCGATTGTGTTATCAATGTAGGTACCTTCACGTGGGTTTCATATGATGAAGAAGATGATGGCGACATCGACACCGACACGCAAGATGCAATGTGAGTAGATTATATCTACGGGGGAAGTCGGGTGAATAGCGTATAACACCCCCGCAGTTCGATATTTAGTATGCTATATATACTATTTATATATGATATCTTTGATGTGTGACATGGATATTCAAGATATGATTAGGTGTTCAATGGTTAGATTATGGTTTTTAGAAGTGAACTAGTATAGCTTCTTAGTCGCGAACCCTAGAATAGGTTTACACCCACACGCACACACATGCTTACTTTGTTATACTTGTGCGTATATAGGGATATGTATACATACACACACACACATAGGTATGGGACGATACACACACACACACACACACACGTATACTGATCAGTCGAAAATAATGTATTTTTAACACGGCAATTTCCCAATCATTTGCACTCATCTAGAAGTGTTCGGCATTCATATAGCACATATTAGCAAATCAGTCGTTAAATATCAGATTGCATGTGTTAGACTCTAAAACTGGCACTATAAAGGAAATTGACTGCATTTCATGGCATCGCATCATACCTGTATTGCGCAACACTTGTTTCGAGATTTGTGCAGGAAATTGCAGGAGCAAAGCCAAAGGAGCTGATAAAAATACACCAACTCAAAGGTTAAACATCTGGTAGCAATACAGAAGGCAAAATAAAAATCAATATATCAGAGAAAGGTCCATGAGATAGCCCAAACATGTACCAGAGAGCCTAAGCCATAAAGCCCCCAAAGCGCCGCGGAACCGCGGCGGGAGCCGGCTTGCACCGCGGTTCCGCGGCGGTATTGCCACGTCAGTGCTAAAGTTTCAGTGCACAATTTGTATCTCTGGGCCCACATTCCTTTCTGATACTTCAAATTCCAGAAGGACCTCGAAGTTTCTGCCAGATCAGCAAAAGATCATTAAGCATGCTAAATCCTACTTAAGCTCCTAACAAACTATTGCTAGAAGCTCCCTCCTAACTAATCACATCTAGAAGCTTCTTCTCTAACTAACTTTTGGAGGGAAATTGAAATCTCCTCAACAAACTTTTGGAGGGAAACTTAAAATTCAAATCCTAGATCTAGGGTTTGGTTGTCTATAAATAGAAACCTAGATTTAAGGGTTGAGGTTAATCTTCCATATTCCTAAATCTCTAATTCTTCATCTTCTTCCACAAGTCTAGTGACAAGGCTTGTGCGAAACCCTAACCCTAATTCCATTCCAAATTCAAGATCCCGAGTACCAAATCAAGTGAGAAGCCTTCAACCTTTTATGAGCCGAGCCGATCTTCAATCGAGCAAGTGATCCAAGCCGATCCGCGACTCACGGGGACGAGAGAAGCCAAATCAACGATCGAGTTCTTCCTCTTGTAGTTCTTGAGCGATTGTAATGAAATTGTTGATATAAATAAAAGGTGAAATTCTTTAATCTTGCTTTCTTTAAATTCTTGCATCATGATTCGATCTCAATTTGTAATTGTAGTTCTTGTTGTGATGTTTGAGTAAAACTCCGCTCGTTAAGGAGTCGAGACGATCAATAGAATGATGATATAACAAATCTTTAAACGATTCTTGAGTCCTACGAGTTTTGTAAACCCTAAAAAGTTCAAGAATCGATGACCTAGTTTCGTTGCGATACTTTCTTGATTGTTATCGCTCGAAATTAGGGATCTACGATCGTTTCTTGAATTTACTAGAGGCTAGAATGTGAATGATATCGATGAAGGAACAAGGGATAAGATGAAACCCTAGTTTCACTAGAAATCCCTAATTCTCGTCGATCATCATCGATCTAGTATCAATTCATTTAAGGATAAGAATACGTCATCGTGAGATTGCATCACATCTATAGATCCGATCGATTCCTATGAGCCTCTTTTCGATTCTTGATATTTGGTTGGAAAAATCATCAAACTATCAATTCTTGATTCTATCTTTTTCTTATTATTAGATCTATATTTTCTAATTCTTGAACTTCAAATATAAATCATGAATTGTTTTGTTTTCTTTTCTTTAAAGTTTCGACTCATCTAATTCAAAAGACGAACGATTACACTTTCCCTGTGGACGATCCGCACTCACTAACAATCTACATCCGACACCGTAGTTGATTGCGGTCAAATAATTTTTGGTTGTGATTTCTTTACAATTTCAAATACTACACAACGAGAAATTCGTTTCAATCAAATGGCGCCGTTGCCGGGGATAGTGCGCTAATTGTTCGTATTTTGAAATTTGAGTTGAAAAGTTTATTCCATCTATATTTTTAGATCTAAATTCGCACAAACCCTAAACGTGTTGTTATGATTTGTTGCGAGGAAATCTGGGATCATTGGAGCTTGGGAAAAATTATTCTGAAAATTCCAGAGAGCTTTTTAAGTGAATATGAACCTACTGTGAAAGTTTCGTGCAGTGAAGAGAATAAATCATGGCGGATCCGCGGCATTTGGCGACTTGTGCCGCGGAACCGCGGTGATACAGTAGCATCACTTTGCCAATTTTCTCAGGTGACATCTACACTTTCTTATCTACTCCTAAATCTGCTCCAAATAACATTTTGTGCAGCTTTCTTTGCAAAAAAATCGCAGCGCCGCGCAAAAAAACAAAATTAAATTGTGCGTGTTTTGATTTTTGGTTGTTTGCATATTAATACGGATATTAAGGGGCAAAGACCAAATCCAAATTAGGAGGGGAGTTCATTACCCTTCCTAAGCCCCGAAAATCACAAACTTGCATCCGCATTTACCCTCATTAACTAAAAAATATCTAGAGATGACTCTAAGGACCGTCGCGCTCACTTAGGACAAGAGAAGGCCGTGGGTAATTCATTGCTTATCCGCGTTTTCTTGTGGTGTCTAAGGCAAGTGTGTCTAAGGCTAGTGGTTATTAATTAGGCCCATTACTTACGTAGTGGAGTACCTTCCCACTTACCTGGCACTTACCTGGCCACAGGGAGACAAGGAGGCAGTGGAGGATTTATCCTGCGACTTGTCTTTTGGCAGTTAGGAGCGGTCTAGAGCCTGACCTAGGTGACCAATAGAATCAGGGTTTTGCTTGTTGCATTTTTTGTGATCGCATCATTTTTTTAAAAAAAATCCGTATATTTTCAAAACAAACACCGCATTCATCATTTCCTCTAATTATACCAACGCTGCCACTTGTGCTACAACCGTTTAGCACAATGTTAGGCTGGACACGGGATTCCATTTCCCGTCTTGTCCGCGTTTCTTTTATCGACCTCAGAGTCGGTAATTCTTCGTCTTCTCCCCCACCACCCACCACAACCGCGATGGACCTAAATCCATCAAACTTTAACACTACTCTGCCACCGCCCGCAGGTGCGCAGAATCTTCCACGCATTTCTCTCCAAGAGAGATGCTATCCTACACGTGTTACCCTTCCCACCTGTCTTTCTATACCACCTGCCAACGGGGAAAATTTTGAAATAGACCCCCAATTCATCAAACTGTTACCCAAATTTCACGGTCTTGATTCTGAAAACGCATACGTGTTTATTTCCAAATTTGAAAACGTATGTGCTTTGATGGGAAATTCACAACTGTCTTTGGATGCTCTGCGTTTACGTCTTCTCCCATTCACTTTGTGTGATTTAGCCGAGAAGTGGCTTTACATCACACCCGCACATTCTATTTCAACATGGGACGAATTCGTTGCAGCATTCCTTAAGAAATTTTATCCCAATCACAAGAACGCCCGTGTTCGGAGCGAAATCTCTAAATTTACCCAACTTCCCAATGAACCATTTTGGAAATGCTTTGAACGGTTCAAGGATCTTCTTATCTAATGCCCTCATCACGGAATCTCCAGATGGGATTTGTGTCGAATTATCTATGAGGGTATTGATCTCACTTCTAGACAGATGCTTGAAACCATGTGTCATTGCCAATTCCTATCTAAAGATGATGGTGAAGCTTGGAAATACCTAGAAGATTTAGCTCAAAACACATCACAATGGGAAAGTGTTAGACCACCACCGCCTAGGGAAGATGTCAATCAGCTCGATGTTTCCGTCACCATGAAAGCCGAAATGGCCGCAATACAAAGGAAACTCGACGCTATAGAAAACAAAATCTCTTCAGCCTCCCTAAACCAATCCACACTTCTCAAAACCGTGTGTGGCTGCTGTTCAAACCCTTCACATTTAATAGAAGAAAGTCCTTTGAATGTACCGTTTCAAGGTCACACTAATGCTGCACTTCAGCAAAGACCTGGAAACTATCCCTCTTCTTCCTCATATAATCAAGATTGGAGGAATCACCCGAACTTTGGTTGGAACCAATCACAATCTCAAAACACGGTTCTAATCCTAAACAATTTTCAAAGGATCCCTCCACCACAACAGCAACCACCACTTCAATTGAGTCAGCACCCCTTCCAACCGCAAAATTTTCAAAATCCTGCCAACACTTTTGCACTACATGAAAACTCTTTGCAATTAGCCGGTACTGATAATACCTCTGCACTGGTGCAAACCTTGGTTACTTTCATGAAACAATCCATCCAAGAGTCGGCAAAGTTTCAATCTTCCATCGATAATATGATAAAGATCATTCTCACTCAAAATGAGAATATCAAATCAATGGAAGCACAAATTGAACGAATAACAGTCGAAATAAGTGCTAGAGAAGAAGGGAATCTTCCATCTCAACCCGTACCTGATCCTGGACCTTCACATTGCACTAATGTAGACGCTTTTACAACGTTGAGATCTGGAAGAGTGCTAGACAATCATTCGGGTGAACAAATTGATAATGATGAATTGATCATTAACACCCCGCCTTCCACTTCAACTTCCTCTCTCACTTCTACTTCTTACCCTATTTCGTCTAACCTACCTTCTTCTTCCGAGCCTATTCTCCGTTTTCCCAAAGGCTCGAACCCTTCACCCACCTCATCTTTTCCACCCCCACAAACTTCTCCATAAATGTTGGACCCAACACTTATTGATAGAGCTCCATTTCCAAATAGGTTGAGGCCCAAGAAACATGATGCCCAAATGGAGAAGATTGTGGACATGTTTAAGGAAGTTAACATCAACATCCCTCTCCTAGATGCTATTCAACAAGTTCCGTCCTATGCAAAAACTCTTAAGAACTTGTGCACTAGGAAGAAGAAGACTCAAGTGCCTAAAAAAATCTTCATGTCGAGTACTGTAGACACGGCTTTTCCCCAACAATTACCACGGAAACGTAAGGACCCTGGCTGTCCTACTATTTCCATTTCTATTGGGGAGAAACACATCAACCATGCTTTACTTGACCTTGGCGCTAGTGTTAACTTGCTTCCTTACTCGGTATATGAGCAACTAGGTATCGGAGTGTTAAAGCCTTTGAACATAACTCTTCAGATGGCTGACCGATCAATCACCAAACCTAGGGTTGAACTGGAGGATGTGTTAATAAAAATTAGGGAATTTGTATTCCCTGTGGATTTTATTGTACTTGATACACAGCCTGTAGCGAACCCACGGAATCAAATTCCGGTGATTTTAGGTCGCCCCTTTTTGGCCACTTCCAATGCAATAATCAACTGTCGTAATGGTTCTATGACCCTATCTTTCGGGAATAGGTCAATAGAGCTGAACATTTACAAGTTGGGAAGTGTACCCTCCGAACCTACTGCTCAGATCTGTTCTGTCGACTTAATGGATGTCGACAGCAGCGAATTTGATGATCCTCTTGATACTGATCTGGACTCTTTTCATACGTTATTGTTTGACCCAACTATATATCATACACATACGGACTCTTCCCACGAGATGTCCGGGTCAACAACTAACACTGATTATGAACTGCTCTTAGAGTCTGAAGATCACCCCGCACTTTGTGATGACATTATTCATCGGGGTATGGATGGAACTTTTGAGGAAATCTTCACTGATGAACTCGCATTTTTGAATGATACGGGTGTTGAGATGAATCATGTCCCAATCAATGAAATTGAACCTCCACCCCTTCTTTTGAATTGTAAAAAGAATGCGAGTAATCCATCATATACATTGCATCGTCTCTCCAAAATGAGACGCATACACATTCTATTCCACCACTTAACCTTTCCCTACTTCTTCTTCCACCAACCAGAGCACTGCATTGATAAAATTTTTGAATGGTTGGTATTAATCTTGGCATCGACCAATGATTTTTGACCTCCTCATGTGATTTTTCAAAGATTAACATTGCTTAAGTTTGGGGGGGCAATTTTTCTGGCTCTTGAAAAGAAAATTTTTACAAAATTTTGAGCCAAAAATAAGTTTGGGGAAGGGTCTTCACTTAAATATTTTGCCCCCACTAATAAATTCCTCCCAAGCTTACAGGTTTTCAGATTTAGCAGATAGCAACAGTGAGGACATTGTTGAAAACAAGTTTGGGGGAGGTTTGTGCTTATTTTCGCATCATTTGCATATCATTTGCATAAGCACAAAACATCTTTGAAAACCTATAAAAATTTAAAAATTTTCAAAACTATAAAAATATTTTTTGTATATAAATAAGATAATAAAAGTTTAGATAATGAAAAATTACATCCATGAGATTAGAAAAATTTAAGAAAACCAAGAAAATTAGATATTTTCTTATATGAACTAGTAATAAGTAGTTATGAGCCGTTGTCCCAAGGGTTAGTAAGATGAAGGAAGTCACTAATCTGAGGATAAAAATAAGTCTGAAAAATAGTTTCTATTCTGGAAGCCAAACATTTTGAACGTTGATACCCTGCTATTTGCACTTACACACGTGTTAAAACCTGGGATAGTAGAGGATACCTTGAAATGCTCTTGTCTTAAAGCTAAAAGTATGAAGGAAATAAAAAAAATGAATAAAGAAAATATAAAGTGGTGAGAAAAATGGACACTGGTTTTGTTATCACCGAGGGCAATAAAAAATATATAGCAAGGGTGCCTCTTCACCTAGTGCTCTAAGGCCAACTGGTCTAGGAGTCACTGCTATGCCTAAGGTGGTGCAAGACGAGGAAAATACACCAAGTAAGTAAGCACAGGAGTAATCGGTCGGTTAGTACCTCAAGAAGTATTAACGGTTGCATGAAAGTGTGTGAGCAATTTCAGCTAAATATTCATTAATTAAAAAGTACTGAGGCTGATGGGCAAGAGTATGATAGCTTGAATTGAATTCTCCGGGTGTAGGGATGTCCTTTACACACACGCATGGTTATATGATCGATATTTGGATGAAAGATAGGAATGAAGAATAAGACGATGTTTTATTGAGGGAGGATGTGATTTCCGACATTTTTTCTTGACCATTAAGATAGGGCTCATGACAACCGAAAAGCTAGCTTAGTTGGAAACCCTAATTTTCGAAAGCTTTTCTTTTACAATTCTTGTCTTTAAATGTAATATTCATGATCTTCCTTTTATTATTGGATTTTGTGGGTGCAATCCGCTGAAAACCCTCAGGAGACAACACTCCTCCTACTAGGGACACCTAGAGATTTAAAGGCTTGTTGCACATGCTCAGTGCAATCGTGTTGCCTACGAAAGTGTGCTAGTTAGTTTTTCTCTTTCTTTATTTTCTCCTTCTTTTTAATAAAACAGTTCGCTCGAGACGATCGAAAATAAGTTTGGGAGAATTTGATCAGTCGAAAATAATGTATTTTTAACACGGCAATTTCCCTATCATTTGCACTCATCTAGAAGTGTTCGGCATTCATATAGCACATATTAGCAAATCAGTCGTTAAATATCAGATTGCATGTGTTAGACTCTAAAACCGGCACTATAAAGGAAATTGACTGCATTTCATGGCATCGCATCATACCTGTATTGCGCAACACTTGTTTCGAGATTTGTGCAGGAAATTGCAGGAACAAAGACAAAGGAGCTGATCAAAAATACACCAACTCAAAGGTTAAACATCTGGTAGCAATACAGAAGGCAAAATAAAATCAATATATTAGAGAAAGGCCCATGAGACAGCCCAAACATGTACCAGAGAGCCCAAGCCATGAAGCCCCTAAAGCGCCGCGGAACCGCGGCGGGAGCCGGCTTGCGCCGCGGTTCCGCGGCGGTATTGCTACGTCAGCGCTAAAGTTTCAGTGCACAATTTGTATCTCTGGGCCCACATTCCTTTCTGATACTTCAAATTCCAGAAGGACCTCGAAGCTTCTGCCAGATCAGCAAAAGATCATTAAGCATGCTAAATCCTACTTAAGCTCCTAACAAACTATTTCTAGAAGCTCCCTCCTAACTAATCACATTTAGAAGCTTCTTCTCTAACTAACTTTTGGAGGGAAATTCAAATCTCCTCAACAAACTTTTGGAGGGAAACTTAAAATTCAAATCCTAGATCTAGGGTTTGGTTGTCTATAAATAGGAACCTAGATTTAAGGGTTGAGGTTAATCTTCCATATTCCTAAATCTCTAATTCTTCATCTTCTTCCACAAGTCTAGTGACAAGGCTTGTGCGAAACCCTAACCCTAATTCCATTCCAAATTCAAGATCCCGAGTACCAAATCAAGTGAGAAGCCTTCAACCTTTTATGAGCCGAGCCGATCTTCAATCGAGCAAGTGATCCAAGCCGATCCGCGACTCACGGGGACGAGCGAAGCCAAATCAACGATCGAGTTCTTCCTCTTGTAGTTCTTGAGCGATTGTAATGAAATTGTTGATATAAATAAAAGGTGAAATTCTTTAATCTTGCTTTCTTTAAATTCTTGCATCATGATTCGATCTCAATTTGTAATTATAGTTCTTGTTGTGATGTTGAGTAAAACTCCGCTCGTTAAGGAGTCGAGACGATCAATAGAATGATGATGTAACAAATCTTTAAACGATTCTTGAGTCCTACGAGTTTTTTAAACCCTAGCAAGTTCAAGAATCGATGACCTAGTTTTGTTGCGATGCTTTCTTGATTGTTATCGCTCGAAATTAGGGATCTACGATCGTTTCTTGAATTTACTAGAGGGTAGAATATGAATGATATCGAAGAAAGAACAAGGGATAAGATGAAACCCTAGTTTCACTAGAAATCCCTAATTCTCGTCGATCATCATCGATCTAGTATCAATTCATTGAAGGATAAGAATACGTCATCGTGAGATTGCATCACATCTATAGATCCGATCGATTCCTACGAGCCTCATTTCGATTCTTGATATTTGGTTGGAAAAATCATCAAACTCTCAATTCTTGATTCTATTTTTTTCTTGTTATTGGATCTATATTTTCTAATTCTTGAACTTCAAATATAAATCATGAATTGTTTTGTTTTCTTTCTTTAAAGTTTTGACTCATCTAATTCAAAAGACGAACGATTACACTTTCCCCGTGGACGATCCGCACTCACTAACAATCTACATCCGACACCGTAGTTGATTGCGATCAAATAATTTTTGGTTGTGATTTCTTTACAATTTCAAATACTACACAACGAGAAATTCGTTTCAATCATATACCTACAGTTGGATGATGAGGATAGTGAATGATATTTGGAGATGAGTCGATGAGTTTGGGAATGGTGCCATGAGATCGGTGATATGATGTGTTTTGTATTATGAGATACGACATGAGTTATAACGGGCCTTTGGGCGTGTGTTTCATACACGCATATATATTTATAGATGGTATCAGTTTGTACTAGACTTAGGTCAGTACCCAGTTCATGAGAGATGATGATAAAGATACCAGATAAATGATGAGATGAATGTGATTGTTTCCCCCATTCAGAGCAAAGCTCTGTTTGAATTTTAAATTCAAAAGGTGAAGCAACGCTTCAGATCTCTTGCGCTATGCGCAGAGCGACACGTGTCAAAAGCAGACACGACAGCGCAAGGGGCACTGCGCCCAAGGCAGCGCACCCCCAATCAGAGCAAGGCTCTGTTTTAAAATTCAAATTTTAAATAAAGAAAGCAACGCTTCAGATAACTTGCGCTCTGCGCTGCGCGCCATGCGTCAAACAGTGGTGCGCTAGGGCAGTTACGCTGCGCTCTGCGCTGCGCGACACGTGTCAGCGCAGATGCGCTAGCGCAGTTACGTTGCGCTCGTGCAGCTGCAGTTACGCTGCGCTCTGCGCTGTGCGAAACGTGTCAGCGCAGGTGCGCTAGCACAGTTGCGCTGCGCGACACGTGTCAAGCGCAGGTGCGCTAGAGCAGTTGCGCTGCGCTCTGCGCGGCACGGCACATGTCAAGCGCAGGTGTGCTTGCGCCAACTGCGCCAGCACTAAAATTTAATTAATAAATTATTTAATTAATCAGAATTAAAATTCTAGAAAGATCTTTCCAGTCTTATTAAAATAAGAAGATTATCTTCTGTAAAACAGAGGCCTTAGGATCAAAGATCCAACGGTGGGGAAATATCCCCGGATCAATCAGAGAAAGATCTCTGCAACTAACTCAACAAACCAATTGGCCCCATATAAAGGCCTCTAGACTCCAAGTCTCAGATATACAGAAATAGAAAAGGAGAGAACTCTGAAAAAATTTGAAAGGGAAACCTTTGAAGAAAGAAGATCATTTTCTTCAAGGTAAAGAATTAAATTCTTGGAAGAACAGAGATGAAAACATCTCACAAAAAGAAGAATTTCTTCTAAAAAAGACCAAATATCTAAGAACAAGATCAAGATCTTCACTACAAAAAAAAGAAAAAGATAAAAAAAAAAGATCCAATCAAAAAAATTAAAGAAGTAATTTACTTCATCCCTAGATCTTTTGATCTATATAAAGGCACAGCCTTTTGATGAACCATTGGTTCTTGAATCTTAAGGTAGAACCTCTTTAGAACTAGAAAGATTCTTTTTTTTGATCTAAATTTGATCAAGATGCGCCCTGCGCTATTGAACAGTGCTCTGCACTCTTAATCTGTGCCTTTGCGCTCCTTGGACTGGCGCAAGTCACCAGAACGCGCCACGTGTCAACCACAGAACAATCTGCGCCTTGCGCTCCTAAAAACAGAGCGCTGCGCTCTTGGATTGGCGCACTGCACCAGAGCACGCCACGTATCAGCAGTGCACTAGCGCAGCGTACTGGCGCAGCGCACTGCGCTAACAGACTTGCGCTCTGTAGAGCGTGACACGTGTCACCTCCGCATGCGCTGGCGCCTTGTGCCCTTTAATTGGCGCAAAGCGCCTGATAGGCCATGCGGCACATTATCAGACCACTAAATGTTGTGCATTATTTAAAAAAGGGCAGAGCCTAATTATAAAGCCTAACAGGCCTAATATAAATGCTATGCATTTAATTAAAAAGCCTAATGCTATGCATTGTTTAAAAGGGCAGAGACCAAGCAAAGGCCTAACAGGCCAAATATAAATAAAATGTTACACATTTTCAAATGGACTTAGCCCAATTTTGGCCATAAGTCCTCAATATAAATTGAACTGAGCACAACTGCTCTCTCAATCAATTTACACCCGGTTCGAGGGTACATCTCTTTACTCCTCTGGCATCCGTCGTTGTAATCCTTCAACGTCGTCAGAGAGGTGACGGGTCCCGACAACCACACACTGCTACGGACTGTGGGGTCCTTAAACTCATGGACTATGATGTCCTCAACCTCGACCGTGATGTCTTAAAACTAATACCGGACTATGATGTCCTTAACCTCGACCGTGATGTCTTAAAACTAATACCGGACTATGATGTCCTTAACCTCGACCGTGATGTCTTAAAACTAACATCGGACTGTGAGGTCCTTAAGCTCATGGACTATGACGTCCTTAACCTCGACTGTGTCTTAAAACTAACACCGGACTGTGAGGTCCTTAAACTCATGGACTATGATGTCCTTAACCTTGACCGCAATGTCTTAAAACTAACATTGGACCGCAATGTCCTTGAACTACTTATCGACCGCAATGTCACTAAACTAAACAATAGAGTCCCCAATTGCTCTCTTGTTGGATCTAAACGATCCCGTTAAGTCGATCTTAGTCTAAAATTAAACTAACATGTTCTTAACGAACGTTTAAGTTGATCTTAGCCTCACATAAGGCTAACGTATCCTTAAACACACCCCCTAAATCCAAATCTAAGAAAGATACGGATTTGGACTAATCCACGTCCTATGGGCGACAGTACAAATTAGTCTCCGTATACAATCCACGGGCAGCCGAACACAAAAAAAACACCCACGACACGAAGTGACCACATGGAGAAGGAAAAAGTTGTTACTGCGATGCGGTAGCATAATTAACTGCAGGGGCTTGCACTTGCAGGGAAGAGCGTCCCTACAATCAAAAAACCCTTAAAGCGAGGGGAATCTGATGAAGTCTGCTACATCGGCCGCATCCGTCTAAACCTTCGATACACGGTGCCATAAATCAACTTGGCATCTTCGGAGAGGTGGACGGATAGTACCTATTAGCATCTTCCCCGAATCTCTGGCAAGACGTCTTTGTCGCGCCGTCCTTCGGAGGGAAACAGATTCTGGAACGCCCGGTGGGACCTTTTCCTCTTTCCACTCCACACTTCGTGTGTCGTGTTCGCGAACCAATCGCGGTTTGCTAATGGTTGCTCTTGGGTTTCAAGGTACTAAGATTTGGCGTTTTGCTTGCTGCAGAAAGCAAAGAATCAATGGCGTCCACTTGTGCAAGATGTTCCAACTGCAACTGCAACCTACGCTCCGCCTCACCTGGAGGTGTAGCCATGGATCTCAAGCAGCGTCCCTGTTCACGATGCTGGTAGAACAGGTCACCCAGGCTACTACTGGACTATTTTTCAGGACCATGCTCCCGCCAACAAGCTTCACTGCTCCCGTGCCCTTACCAAAAGCTCCCAAGAAGTCGGTCTTCGATCGACTTACAGCTATTGCGGCCCCTCTCAATGGGTCGCCCAACACCAGTGCCTCGGTCTTCTCCAGACTGGGCCAAAACTCCTGCGGGCCCACGATGAAGCTTGCGGTCCCAGAGAAGGTTATTCAAAAGAGAGTAGCCAAACCTACACCTGAAGTTATCAAGGTGTCTTCCCCTGCTAAGAGATCGGTCTTTACAAGACTGACCGTCCCAACTCCCACTCCCGCGCCTGCCGCTGAAAGAACATCAGTCATTAACAGGCTGACACCGGCAATGGCCCCTCACCTGAACAGGGGGCAAGCGAAGGCCATCCCCGTTACCGAGCCAACTCCATCAACTCTACATGCTCGATGTCGCCACTGGCGCCGAGTGAGGAAGGCCGGAGGCAACTCCTCTTCTGGGCTAACTCCACCAGCCCCGACGGCGGAAATTAATGCTGCTGTTCCAACTGGGAACAGCTTTGAGCTGCTGAATAAGGTGCGTAGGAATTCTCCTACCGCCGTAATGAAAAGGTCTCCTCCTCCACTGGAGATGGTTGTGGAAGCAAAGCCAGAACAGTCCCCGCAGTGGCTGTCCTCCAAGGTCTACAAAGTCTGGCGGCAGGTCCGGGACTCGGTGATCGATCCAAATTTCTCCCGCCAGCACAAGAAGCTGAAGGTCCGACAAGAAGAAAGCCATCCTGCCGAGCCACGAAAAGCTATCTGGGTGCCCACCGCGACGGCCCCCTCAACTTCGACCGCTCATAAGAAAAGAAGGCCGGAGAAGATCCCCATGCCTGCGACAAATGTCAAATGCACTGAACCTAAACGCCCTAAGTCTGGGGGCATAACGGTCCATACCGTTTACATAGCATCTGGGAAGGAGGATAGCCGCGTTTCTATTGGCCACCGACCACTCACTCGATCCATCACAAGAGCCCAGGAACAGCAGCAGCAGAAGCTTCAAGAGACGCTAACTGCGATGGCTGCACTCACCGGGCCAAAAGAAAGCCCGGAGGCGTCATCAGAACAACGTCGTGAACACGAGACTGATGCTGAATTCCTTCGTAGAATGCTTGAAAAGAAGGACAAGGAGGCTGCGGAACAAGCGGCCAATATAAAGCAGATGGCTCTTCTGTTCCAAGACATGGTTGGCATGATGATCCAGCCGGATCCCCCAGCTGAAGATCCTCCGATTATCCTCGAAGAAGACAGAGGAGAAACGTCGAATCCACCTCTGGCTCTTTCAGCAGCCAAAGAGGAAACAATCTCTGAAGCTGCCCTGGATGACTATATTGCTCAACAAATAAGATTTCACCTGGCAAATGAGGCAGCCGGCCAAGTTGTCAAGACAGGGCGACCATATCCGGGCTGGTATGATCAGATAAAATACCCGCCGGGCTACACGATCCCGAAATTCCATGTCTACAAGGGGACAGGCAATCCCCATCAACATGTCGCCCAGTTCAGGGCTCTTTGTGGCAACACCGGCGGCGATGATAAGCTCTTGCTTCGCCAATTCGTCGGCAGCTTATCGGAGACGGCGTTTGAGTGGTACTTCGAGCTTCCAAACAACTCCGTCAAAACTTTCGCAGAGATGGAGTTGCTGTTCACCCAGCGATTCGCAAGCGCCAGCGAACGCACCCCAATAACGGCGTTGATTAATGCAAAGGGGAAGCCGGGCGAAACTTGGGTTCAGTACGCAATCCGATGGCGGAACCTGTGGTCGAAGTGCGAATAGCGCATCGAGGAAGCACCAGCAGTGGGCATGTTCGTGGGTACCCTAGACCCTCATGCAACTATTTCACAGTTCATGATGTTCTTTAAACCGACCTTGTTCCAGGCTTTAATCGATAAGCTTGCCCAGATGGATCAAATGGGTCACAGACCGTCTCCCCCGAAGCCAGAACCGCGGAACGAAAAGGGTAAAGGGAAGGCGACCTTCATTGCAAACACCCAATAGCAGCCCGGTGCCCCAAAGCTATCGGATCAACTGGAGGAGAGACGGCGCTATTACAATGAGAAAATGAAGCGTCCTTACTCATTCCCACGGGACAAAACGAAGAGGCAATTCGAGCTGGCTATACGCAACAAGCTTATCAACTTGCCAAATCCAAGGCGACCACCGCAACCCAGCGAAGTGAATAATCCCAATTATTGCCCTTACCACCAAACGGTAAGCCATCCGATCGAGGATTGCTTCGTCTTTAAGGGATGGATCAAAGATCAGTACCGACAAGGCAAGTTTGCGCTGTCTGAGAAGTGGAAAGTAAACCCACCACAACCGCACACTCCTGAGAAGACGGACACACCGGGGGTAACGTGTTCTGTTGTTGAAGAAGCTCCATGGGAGGTCATGCTTTCAGCCAAAACCAAAAGGATGCTGAATGATCTTCAGACATGCCCGGCGATCAGGTGGAAGAACCCGCTAGAACCCTAGATCATTGAAGGGATGCTGAAGCCACGCCCAGCTCCAAAGATTGGTGGTGATGGCCAAAGCACTCACGCTCAGCCGTCAAAATCTTCAAAGAAGAAGAAGAAGAAATCCAAAAAGCCCGTGAAGCCTGGTGACAAGCGCACGGACCTGCAGAAATAGATTGACGCACTGGAGGAGTATAATCAGAAGGCGCGGACTCCTATCACGCTCCAAGAGTTCCTCAGCCACGTCTTTGAGGACGAAGATGATGAAGAAGACTCGTCGGATGGATCTGAGGAGTACGTAGCAAGTTGTCATGTGATTTCTCACTCGTCGATAGACGATGAAGAAACTCCTTGCACTGAGAAGCTGGGTGCAAATCCTAAGCCGGAACTCCTGGAGCCGTCAGATGAAATAATTGATGCATTCCTGAACACGGCTCTTTTGAAAAGTAAAGCTGATCGGGAGCACGAGACGACCATATTTGAAAGAGCCAAACGCCGGCAACTAGATGAAAAAGTCAAGACACTCCCGCCCAATCAAAAGACATCCGTTGCGGATAAAAACAAATTTAAGACGAGGATAAGGTTTGCTAAAGCCATATCAATGGGAATGAAGCTACCACCCTTCGGAGGAAACTCTCCCGATGAAGCAAAGATGCATCCTAGCTACTGCTCATATCATCGAAAGATTTCGCACCCCACCGAGGAGTGCAATGCTTTTAAAAGATGGTGGCAGGGATATGTTGCTCACCGGCAAAATTTTAAGCGGATGAAATTCAAAACTCGGCGAGAGCAAAGAAGTGCGACTGAGGAGTATAAAAGAGACACCGATAACTGTCACATGGTCAACACCGGGGGATCGCAAATTCTCACTTTCGGAAGCGACTCTGAAGAAGAAATGGCTCTTAGCCCCCTCTTTAAAGAATCCGAATTAGGAAAGGAGGAAGAACCGAAGGCCTGTGAAAACATCCAGTTGCGCAATCGCACACTCCCGGAAAAGAATCTCGGATCCACGAGTAAAAGAGATAAGGGAAAAGAAAAGGTCTCCGAGGATATCGCCCTGGACGACCAAGTCATGAAAGAACTGACCGCCAAGGACCCGCCAAAGAAAAGGAAGGTGGACTATAACGTTCTGGGGCACTTGAGGAAATTGCCCTCGCAGCTCAGTATTCTCGACGCCCTTTCACTATCCAAAGAAGCGAGAGATTCATTGATCAAGGCGCTACAAGAACCAGAGCAATTCCAAGCTTTTCTCACCGAAGAAAAGATGAAGGACGAGCTGGAGGAAGTACACACAGCCGATATCACCTTTAGCGACGAAGACCTACTCTTTGGGACGTGCGAGCACAACCGACCCCTCTATGTCTCAGGGTACTGCCACGATATAAAGATAGGCAAAATCCTGGTCGACAATGGGTCTTCCGTCAATCTCCTCAACGCACGAGTGTTGAAGGAAATCTGCATGAGTGTCCAGCATCTCGCTCGTGATAAAATCACCATCTCTGGTTTTGATTCCCAGTCATCGCAGACTCTCGAGTCTGTGATATTGACATTACGCTTTGGGCTGTTTATCACAGACATCAAATTTCATGTCATTGAAGCCAAGACATGCTATAACGCTTTGCTCGGCCGGCCTTGGTTACACGAGTATAATATCATCCTTTCTACACAACATCAGCGTATGAAATATTTCAAGGATGGTCTTAAATACACTGTGATAGGAGAGTTGAACCCATTCTCCGTGAACGAAGTCCGCAAGTATGAAAATGCAAAATACTTCTTGCCAGATTTCAAGGACACGGAAAGATGTCATAAACCGGAGAACAAAGCTATCGCCACCATTCTGGTCTTCGGGAGTGGTACTGAGGAAGAGGAAGAGATGGCTTATTCAGGTCCACCCCAGCACAACAAGCCAGGACCGTCCGCTCCCATGTTGATCTTTGGCAGCGACTCGGAAGATGAGGTCCATGCTATATTCTCTGCTCGGCCTTCAGTACAAACATTCGCCAATGAAGAGAAAAGTCTGCAAGTCGCCATGGTTCCACTCAAACATCATAAAGAACTGGACGCGCTTGATACCTATAATGTATAAGAGCTGCAGACGTTCTATGTCCCTCCCAGGCGAGAAGGCGAAAAGGCGATCCTATTCTACCGCTCTGGGGAAACTAAAGTGGAAAAAGAATGGTGCGGATCCTATGCTTGACAGGCTTCAGCCCATCCGTCTGCCTAGATATTATACAGAAGGCTTGAAAAGGCTGTTGAAGCGCCAGGGGATACCCTTCAAACAGACCGCTCGAAAAGCCAAATTCTATGACAGGGTCTGGAACGTTCCCGGAACTCAGCACAAGTTGCCTAATAGGAGAATGGAAGCAATCGGGCTTGGATACGTTCGATCCAAGAAACGGGAGCTGCTCAGTGACTGCTACATTGTACATGATTTTGATGAAGAAGGAGATGCTCAATGGGAGAGTGCTAATCCTGAACCAGAAAAAGTCCCCGACGTAAAAATACTCAGTCCGTCGTTCGAAGAACAAATGGACAAGCTTATAAGGGAAGCTGGTCAAAAAGTTTGAGACGACCACAACCGCGAAATGGCCATCTACGAGAAAGCCAGGACGCAACGCCTTCTCCAACAAGCTGTGAAAGACGAAAAGGCCGCTCTCTGCCAACCTGTTGTAAAAAAGGCCCGATGCAGAGGCAGAAACAAGTCAAAAAGCAGAAAAGGCATTCAGAAACGACAAAGCGGGACCAAGAAGTCACGCGAGCGGGAATCGAGCGGTCCGGATTTGTCCCTTATGAAGAAGATGAGTCGAGCATACTCTTTTCCTCAAGACAAGACAAAAGAAGATACTTGACCTCGCTATAAAACATCAAATGATTACACTGCCGGAGTCTAAACACCCTGAGCAAGCAGACGAAGTCTCTCACCCAAACTATTGCTCTTATCACCGAGTAATAGGGCACCCTCTCGAAGACTGCTTCACCTTCAAGAACTGGGTCGAAGATCAGTATCAGCTCGGCAAGTTCGCTCTATCCGACAGTTGGAGGATAACTCCGCCGCAGAAGCATGAACCCAAAGCTACGAGAGTAGAACCAGATCCACATTGGTCTTCGAAGCGAGCTCGTACTTGTCATATGATAACGATATCAAAAGAAAGGCTCGTGAATATGGATGACCTTCCCTGGTGCTTCAAAAACAATGATAACGAGGTGATCTCAGAGTTTCCACCGGCACCAAAAGAGCTGGAAGATGGAATACACACTACTGCGGATAACCTCAAGAAGATTGATTTTGGGACGACAGACGATTCTCGACCGACATTCGTCCGCGAGCTGCTATCTGAAGAAAGAGTGACTGCGTTAAGAGACGTGCTTATGCAGCATAGAGATTGCTTCGCATGGAACTATTCCAAAATGCCAGGGTTAGATCCAGAGATTGCGGTCCACAAATTAACGATATCCCCGGATATCAAGCCAATCAAACAAGCACCGAGAAGAATGCGGCTCGAGCTTGAGATGAGCATCAACGCCGAGGTCAAGAAGCTGATCGACTCTGGCTTCATCCAAGAGGTTCGATACCCTGATTGGATCGCCAACATCGTCCCGGTAATGAAGAAAAATGGGACAGTGCGCATATGCGTGGACTTCCGGGATCTTAATAAAGTCTGCCCGAAAGACGATTTCTCAGTACCGGTCACCGAGCTGATGATAGATAATACATCCACTCACGAAGTCTTCTCCTTCATGGATGGCTCATTAGGATATAATCAGATAAAGATGCATCCCGAGGACCAGAAACATACCGCTTTATGGACCCCTTTGGGTATATTCTGTTATAAAGTGATGCCCTTCGGTCTAAAGAACGCCGGCGCCACCTATCAGAGGGCCATGACGAAGATCTTCGATGGCCTCATACACGAAATTGTCGAATGCTATATCGACGACCTCATGGTAAAAAGCAAATCATATGAAGAACATCTCGAGCATCTGAAGATCGTGTTTCAACGCCTTCGGAAATACAACCTGAAGATGAACCCTCTCAAATGTGCGTTCGGGGGGTCCTCAGGTAAATTCCTAGGATTCATCGTCCGACACGAGGTATCAAGATAGATCCGTCAAAGATCAAGGCAATCATGGAAATGCCCCTGCCAAGAACTCTTAAACAATTGCGGTCTCTCCAAGGAAAGCTCGCGTACATCCGAAGATTTATAGCCAACCTCTATGGCAAGAGCCGTCCTTACAACCACCTGATGAAGAAGGAAACCCCGTTCGTCTGGGATCACAAGTGCCAAGGCGCGCTGGACGAAATCAAGAAGTATCTACAGAACCCACCAGTGCTAGCTGCTCCGGTCAAAGGAAAGCCTCTCATTCTGTATACAACAGCCTTCGAAGGTTCTTTAGGCGCATTATGGGCACAAGAGAACGACCAAGGGAAAGAAAAAGCTCTCTACTATTTGAGTCGAGTTCTCCTGGGGGCAGAAAGCAATTACTCTCCCATCAAAGAACACTGCCTGGTGTTGATCTTCGCGATAACAAAACTCTGGCATTATGCATTGGCGCATGAAGTCCGTCTCATATCGAAGGTGGATCCCCTCAAATACTTGATGTCGAAAGCCATATTAACGGGACGGCTCGCTAAATGGGCCTTGCTCTTGATGGAATTCTCAATAACTTATCAACCTCTCAAGGCAGTGAAAGGCCAGGCCATCGTCGATTTCCTCGCTGAGCATCCGATACCCGCCGATTCCCTCTTGAATTGCGAACTGCCAAACGAACATCCGTTTGACACGATCGACGGAAATGGCACCCGATGGGAACTTTACTTCGATGGAGCATCCTCCATGAAGAAGTGCAAACAAAACACTCACATAATCAAATCAGGGGTAGGCCTCATCTTCGTAACTCCACAAGGAGGGATAATGCGCTTTGCTTTCTCCTTAACAGAACCGAGGACAAACAATGAAGCCGAGTATGAAGCCATGATAGCAGGTCTCGAGATCGCTATCGACATGGGAATTAAAAACCTCCTCATATACGAAGACTCCCAATTGGTCGTCAGTCAAGTAAATGGCGACTACCAAACATGCAAACCAGAGCTGGTAAAGTACGGCGAGATTAGCCGCTTCACAGAACAACATAAATGGCGACACGTGTCAAGCGCAGGTGCGCTTGCGCCAACTGCGCCAGCACTAAAATTTAAATAATAAATTATTTAATTAATCAGAATTAAAATTCTAGAAAGATCTTTCCAGTCTTATTAAAATAAGAAGATTATCTTCTGTAAAACAGAGGCCTTAGGATCAAAGATCCAACGGTGGGGAAATATCCCCAGATCAATCAGAGAAAGATCTCTATAACTAACTCAACAAACCAATTGGCCCTATATAAATATCTCTAGACTCCAAGTCTCAGATATACAGAAATAGAAAAGGAGAGAACTCTGAAAAAATTTGAAAGGGAAGCCTTTGAAGAAAGAAGATCATCTTCTTCAAAGTAAAGAATTAAATTCTTGGAAGAACAGAGATGAAAACATCTCACAAAAAGAAGAATTTTTTCTAAAAAAGATCAAAGATCTAAGAACAAGATCAAGATCAAGATCTTCACTACAAGAAAAAGAAAAAGATCAAAAAAAAAGATCCAATCACAAAAATTAAAGAAGTAATTTACTTCATCCCTAGATCTTTTGATCTATATAAAGGCACAGCCTTTTGATGAACCATTGGTTCTTGAATCTCGAGGTAGAACCTCTTTAGAACTAGAAAGATTCTTTTCTTTGATCTAAATTTGATCAAGATGCGCCCTGCGCTATTGAACAGTGCCATGTACTCTTAATCTATGCCTTTGCGCTCCTTGGACTGGCGCAAGTCACCAGAACCCGCCACGTGTCAACCACAGAACAATCTGCGCCTTGCGCTCCTAAAAACATAGCGCTGCGCTCTTGGATTGGCGCACTGCACCAGAGTACGCCACGTGTCAGCAGCGCACTGCGCTAACAGACTTGCGCTTATGCAGAGCGTGACACGTGTCACCTCCGCATGCACTGGCGCCTTGCGCTCTTTAATTGGTGCAAAGCGCCTGACAGGCCACGTGGAACATTGTCAGACCACTAAATGCTCTGCATTATTTAAAAAAGGGCAGAGCCCGATTAAAAAGCTTAACATGCCTAATATAAATGCTATGCAGTTAATTAAAAAGCCTAATGCTATGCATTGTTTAAAAGGGAAGAGCCCAAGAAAAGGCCTAACATGCCAAATATAAATAAAATGTTACACATTTTCAAATGGACTTAGCCCAATTCTGGCCATAAGTTCTCAATATAAATTGAACTGAGCACAATTGCTCTCTCAATCAATTTACACCCAGTTCGAGGGTACATCTCTTTACTCCTGTGGCATCCATCGTTGTAATCCCTCAACGTCGTCAGAGAGGTGACTGGTCCCGACAACTACACACTACTACGGACTGTGGGGTCCTTAAACTCATGGACTATGATGTCCTTAACCTCGACCGTGATGTCTTAAAACTTATACCGGATTATGATGTCCTTAACCTCGACCGTGATGTCTTAAAACTAATACCGGACTATGATGTCCTTAACCTTGACCGTGATGTCTTAAAACTAATACCGGACTATGATGTCCTTAACCTCGACCGTGATGTCTTAAAACTAACATCGAACTGTGAGGTCCTTAAGCTTATGGACTATGACGTCCTTAACCTCGACCGTGATGTCTTAAAACTAACACCGGACTGTGAGGTCCTTAAACTCACGGACTATGATGTCCTTAACCTTGACCGCAATGTCTTAAAACTAACATTGGACCGTAATGTCGTTGAACTACTTATCGACCGCAATGTCACTAAACTAACAATAGAGTCCCCAATTGCTCTCTTGTCGGATCTAAACGATCCCGTTAAGTCGATCTTAGTCTAAAATTAGACTAACATGTCCTTAATGAACGTTTAAGTTGATCTTAGCCTCACATAAGGCTAACGTATCCTTAAACATACCCCCCCAAACCCAAATCTAAGAAAGATACGGATTTGGACTAATCCACGTCCTACGGGCAACAGTACAAATTAGTCTCCGTATACAATCCACGGGCAGCCGAACACAAAACAAACACCCACGACACGAAGTGACCACATGGAGAAGGAGAAAGTTGTTACCGTGATATGGTAGCGTAATTAACTGCAGGGGCTTGCGCCTGCAGGGAAGAGCGTCCCCACAATCAAAAACCCCTCAAGTGAGGGAGAATCTGACGAAGTCTGCTACATCGGCCGCATCCGTTTAAACCTTCGATATACGGTGCCATAAATCAACTTGGCATCTTCGGAGAGGTGGACAGATAGTACCTATTAGCGTCTACCCCGAATCTCAGGAAAGACGTCCCTGTCGCGCCGTCTTTCGGAGGGGAACAGTGATATCTGACCTGTAACCTGATTTGGGATGCCGTACGACGGATTTACGTACGAGCTATGCATTGATGATAAATCCGCACTCTTGACTCGAGGATGTCATATTGTATATTGTATCGTATATGATACTATTGAGGCGGGATCACCGACTATTATATTTATATATATATATCGACTAAGATTTAGGTGGTTTCCATACCCTTTCGATTAGCTTGTTAGTTAGATCTGTAGTTTACTTAGTAGATGTTGGACTAGACCCGGGTCATACCTATTTCAAAACTAACGAATCGTGAGTATTTTAAAAGACAGGTTAAGGGATTCTACGGATATACTTACATTTCTATCACATGTCGCATACATCATGCTTTATGATTTACGCATTGAGATATGTCGTTTTCATGAGATTTCTGGATTTGAGAACCGTGGTCATTTTAAAAGAAAATATGCATTGTTTAAAAACCCGGTTTCTCTTGATATGATATTTCAGTGCGTCTACCGTGCGTTTTCTTGGTTCTAAGACGTGTGACATGTGAAACCCGATTCGAGGAGCTGGATGTGGCCGATTGCGGGTACATGGTGGACCCGGTATGGTACCCCGGGGCGAGAACGGATCTGTCGTGCAGTAGGCGATGAGCCTGGCAGAGGGACCACTACCTACTGGTGATTGTATTTGAGCTCGGCGGATATCCGGAGGATACCGACCGGAGTTGAGAGATGATATGGGCTGATCCGGACTGACGGAGCCCGTGGGACGATCCGGACTGACGGAGCCCGATATATGAGGATTTACGTGCCGATGTTGGGCACGGGTTTCATGATGTTTTCGAGTGTCGATGCTGGACACTCAGGTTCCCTGATTTTGATGTGTCGCGAGGGACACACGTTGATTTACATCCTCATTCTTCCATGCATATGCTTTATGATATTTACCTGCATGATGTTTTGTGTCATTGGGTGACACGTGGAAGAGATCCACATACTTACAGACATGATTACATTGATGATACCTTATATTTATGATATGTTGCTACCTGAGGCACTGACACGAGCACTTGGTATTACATTGATGTATAGATGTTTACCCTTGCCACCTTATCATGCTTCAGACTTTATCATATTGAGGATATATATTATTACTGATCGTTTGACCTAGGATGAGTCAGACATACGATTTCTGCTCTGTGATGTTTTCTATTCACGAGTTGGCAACTCACCCCCGTTGTGCCACAGTTCTTGCAGGTCTTGTCGTATAGGTTTCTTTGCGGCTTTCTGGCACACTGCTTCCTTTCTGGTTGATTGCTTTGGTAGGTGGGTTCACTCGCATCGTGACCACCATTGTACTTATTTATTTTAATCGGTTGTATCTAGTAATTCCATCAACCAGACTTTTATATTTATTTCAGACTTAGAAAACCAGTTATGTATTATTTTTGACTTTAGAGTCGCGCGATGTAGTATTATGGTTTTCATGATGATTTTGAGTTTCCTTTTGAGTTTTGATCCACGCCCTTCGGCGTTGTATATTATATTGCTTGCGTGGTTGTGACCGTCGATTGACGAAGAGTTAGCTCCCGCTTGGGGATGCCTTTTATCATTATGCATATATTATTCTTGTTGTACCCCGTTTGGGGACGGTATTTACAAAGGAAACTCTGCCGAAATTTTCAGAAAAGACTTGAGATTTTAAAATGCATATTCGGCATACTTATTTAAAAACCTTATTTTTATAACATGTTTTCTTCAGTTCTTTAAAACTAGTTTTCCTTCAATTATTATTTAAAATGGTTTTAGATTTCTGGGCTTTTGGCTTACTTGAATTAGATGAGGTCCTGTAGACTTCATATGATTCAAGGGCTAGTCACGTGCTATTTCGGGTCGTGAAAAGACTAGCTGGGATTAATTACACCCTACAAATTCGTTAACCGGTAAGCCATGCCTGTGTCGGTAGTTTGAGGGAGGTTCCTCGTGCTTTCGCACGGACCTAATTAAAATAAATCTCGTTTTCCCAGAGGCATAACCTCATTGACACCTTTCTAGACACCTACTGGATTAGCTAATTGTAAAGTGTAAAACTCTCCTAGGAGTAACTCTTACTTGCAGTGGGTATCGGAATCCAACTATCTCATAGAAGGTATACTATCTCATTGCAAATTTCAACACTTGAAATTCCCGATAATGTTTTGCCCCAAGCGATTTATGACCTTGACAAGGTCAACAAACCATAAACCGCAAGTCAAGTTCAACCCGTTCATTTCGTGATTGAATTAAACCCATCCGCACGACCCTTGGCAAGGTCAACAAGGCCGTACGACTACCCTAATCCAATCACATCATATGTGTTGCAGATAAGCACTAATTATCTACCGTACACTACGCCTTGACAAGGTCAACAAACGCAGTACGAATACTAAATAGTCCTTATCTGAAATGACAGAGGGCTACGACGGGTTTTTAAGAAAACTTTTTGTGTAATGAAATTTATATCATTGTAGAATCGAGTGATTTGAAAAGGAGTGGTTTAAGCTCCGCTTTTAAAATCGAGTTTTTCAAAATAAATCGAGTGGGTGTAGCATTTGTTAGCTTTTACTAAAGAGGTCACTCCCGGTGAAGGGATCTAAGCTCTTTCCTCATTGAATGAGATGCAGGATATTCATCAAGGAATACCACTATGCAAAGCAAGAACTAGAGCTACGTTTTTGAAAATTTGATTTCTCAATATCATTAGGTTTCTTTCCTTTTCATTAATTTCATTAATGAAGTCCCATCATTTATGCTTCCTAAGCATCACAGATAAAGAAACGAAAATACAACGTGCGCTTATGCCATCCGCATTCGCCACGGGATCCCGTCATGCACCATTAGGTTAGTTAACTAACGGTAGAGCGGGAGCAGGACTAGCGCGGATGCAAAATATAAGCAACGTTTATTATATATCATATATATAATATAAAGAATTCATCTCACGCAGTTATTTGATCTCATCATAGAATATTGCAGCAGAAGTCAACATATGAAATATTGGATATAGTAGGAGATCCGTATTTTAAATTAAGCCAGTAAAAAACGCGGATTCCACGGTCGTGATGAATATCCAAACCCACATCCCTAGACCCCTATGAGAGCGGCAAGCAACCCTACCAATTCTAGAGTTTGGAGACCCGGTCTCGACTCTTTGAGATGGTCTCCTACGGGACTCTAGAACCCGGTTACTTGTGCTCCCCTCCTTTGGTCTATCCTAATGTGGAAAAGGAAATAATATACATCAATGGTGACATCATCCTCAACCATGAAGCGTTCTAATAAAAGAATATTACATACAAGTTTTTACATGAATGAAAATGAAAAACTCTCATCTCATGCAAAACCCCCCGGCTATTCAAACACGACGATCCAATATAATATATCACAGCAACACATAACATCATATGTCATCAACGTAAGTAAATATGCGTATCCTAATTGTCATTGATGTATAACAACGAAACCGGCGATACACCACTTATTACACTTACGGTCGCAGAAAAAAAATGAAACTACAATAGTTAGAATCCATAACCACCTTAAACATCATAAACCCGAAATATCACATACTTCGGATTTCATGCCTAACCGTATAAATTCCTTAGACATCATAAATGCGGAATATCACATATTCCGAATTTCATGTCTAACGATATAAACCCGATATTTTAGTCTCAAATTGAAAACACTTTTCAACAACCAGTCCGGAAATTCAACAAGATTCCCAACAAATGATCGAATGCTCGTCGGAAACATTAGTAGGCGGCTGCACCCCCGATGCCGTCGACGAAGTGCACTTAGGCAGAACACCGCGGCCGCGAGCACCCAAACGAATGCTTTTGGCTATGCGGTTCTCCTACAGTCACTTTGTCGGGTCTATGGGACGTGGCTATCTAGTAATGTTACCCAGCGAGCGTTCACATACTATACGAGATTGCGACGGAGTTTTGATCCGAATCAAAACCCCGCGGCAACCGATCAAAAGAGACTAAATTGTTAGATTTACAAAGTACTAATTAGTTTTCACAAAACTAATTATCGTGGATTCCAAATATTGTATCACAAATCACAGATATCTAGACGATGTTAAACATTTTGATCGATTTATCAAACACCCAAAATTCCCAGAGACCTCAACACTTGAGTCACAGTTAAAAATACCCAGATTGTGCCCCAATTACCTACGGATCAACACAAGAAGGCACGCTCCCTGCCTCACCAACGGAGTCACGGAACCGCCGCCAAAAGCTTGTTTTGGCCGTGCTTCCGCGATCGTTTGGTCAAGTTGAGCCGTCGTTTTTCTTATGGATCCATAGAATACCCTGCACAATTTTTTGAATATTTTTAATATGAAAAATTCCAACTTTTGAAATTTTTTCCAGAGAGTGGGATTTTTGGGTTTCGTATAGTCGATCGAACACTTTAACTTCGTCTAGACAACTCCTAATACTCTAGCTTGGCTCTGATACCACTGCTGGGTTTTCTTAGCACCCCCGCTGGGTTTCAGCACGCATCAAGTATGCTATTTCAAAATATCTAGGCTGCTGAGTGAGCCCGACCAAGGATCTAACTAGAGAATGATAGCATGTAAACAAACTTTACACTAAATGAACTAGGAATACAACTTTTATAGACCGGTCCTTCACTTCTAAAACTCTGTGTAGTATTCCCTTAGCTCTAAGTAGTGGTGTTCCGGACTCTCCTTAGGATCCACTAGGCGAAAGGAACGAGCTTGTTCAAGATCTTCGAGACCGAAGATAATCTATGTCGAAGAATCGCTAACTCAAGCTACCTCTTCACGAATTGATGAATTAGTGAAGTAAACAACCTATACTAAATAGCTAGTTTGGTATAGATTGATGAAGTAGGAATTTTGCTCACTTTAAAATTATTTTTCTCTTTTTCTTTTTCACCTCACTACAAAGCTAGAAAGCAAGGAAGGAGATGAAGAAGAAGCTTAATTCCTCAAGTGATGAACCATGGGTGAGAAAATATCTCATATAATCTCTTGTAGAGACTTAACCATAGCTAAACATAATGGTTAGGTTAATAAATATCTAGAGCAAAACAAAATTAGTGGACTAAGTCAAGGTTTCTACATGTTTCCACAAGCATCTTTAACCATGCCAATTTCCACCTAATTTTGATTTATCTCTTAATAATTAATCACCCAAATTATCTTTAGTTAGGCATGAGTCTCATACACCCAAGTCCAATGTATCATTTAACATGACACAAAAATAAACACATTAATATATATCACATATATATTTATGTATTTAGAGAAAAGAGATTCTTAAGTGAGCTAATATTAGTTAATATATATTAATATATCAAATATATAATTATATATTAAATTATTAAATCAACACTTGATTTGATAATCCGGCTATATCACATATAACCGACTAATATTATTTATATCAACTTATCGAATCAACACTTGATTCAATAACCCGGCTATATCTCATATAACTGACTGATATCATATATCGCGAGATTAGAATACGGTATCACATACACGTATTAATCTCGGTTCCGCACATATCACATATGTGCCCTACTTCGTTTCGCTTGAGCCATGAAACCTCTGTGCAGGACACTAAAGACTCGTCAATATGCCAGCAGTAGGTGATGATCATATTAGTCACCCACAAGCCGTAAGCGGTACAAGATGGACGTAACGGCTACCCAGGTATTGAGCGATCAGAAGATCAACAAGCAAGCTTGTTTATACTCCCATGAATCCAGTAAGTAACACTACCGTACAGTCCGGTCTTTTCGTCTGATATGTCGCATATCGAGTCTGGGGGTGGTAAACGTCAGACCCCGATAACTTGATAAATCATGCTGATGTGAAGCTCATAACGGATCAAGAAACTACTGATAACACTTATCAGTAAATCTCATCATTAGCCCTGGACAGGGACTTCCTGTTATGCCCAATCGAGAAAAGCGCAATATCAGCCCCCAATACCGGGAGAGACGAAACCCCTCCTATCGCTCATTGCCTCTATGTGACTCGAGACTGTACCTAAAACCCACCTGTTTGCACGCTCTCTTGAACGTGGTAGGGTGGAAATCAAAGCATAGTGCGAATCACACAAGACTCTATAACGATCTCGGGTCTATAGACTAACCTATACCAGTATCACCAGAGAACTGCTATCTGACGTTAGGTATAATACCATCTAGGAGTTCTCGGCGAGTCCTGTTCAGTGTACCCAGTCTCCACTGAGCATCCGTATACAATCTTTGAAGTCAAACACCAATGGATATGTGATCATCCATCGCCCATCAAATGGGTCAAGAAATGTATACGCTACTCTACTCTGGAATATCGATGCCCCGTCTCGATACACTTACGACTACGAACAATTAAGGGATGAACTTGTAGACTACCCTGGCCCCACTAGTATGATATGCATCATAATCCTGGTAGTCAAGTACACATCCTTAGAGCTTTGCTAACATGTAAGAGTAAGACAGTATCACTATACTAGTCTACATGTTAAGATAAAGAGTAACCAGATAGTATACTATCATGTCGAGCAAGAAAGTTCTCCCTATATATGTCCAAGCATCTATTAATCATATACAATAATGGCCTCTAGGGCATACATATAACTAACACGATTGTTATCAATTGTGACAGTGAGGCTGCTAGATCGGTAGCCTATAATAAAATTTATAATGGAAAATCTAGATATATAAGTCTAAGACATGGTTATATCCGACAATTACTCAATGATGAGGGAATAATTTGGATTAACTATATTTATACAAATTGGAATCTTGCCAGCCCTTTTACAAAAGGGTTGTCAAGAGATTTGATACAGAAATTGGCATTGGGGATAAGTTAAAACCTTACAAATAAATCAACTATCGTTGAAATTATACTCGATACTTGTGCTCTATGTACTGTGAGTTCAATGGAAGAGTAGACGATATGATTGATTGAATAAGCATGAAAACTTCTACTTATTCCTGAAATGACCATGCTTGGATTTTGTAGGAAAAGAAAGAGAATGAATTATATTCTTAATGGGTGATATCATAAAGTGTGATAGTACAGACACACCAGATTACCTATCTATATGAATGTGGGGGTGTGGCCGCCTTCTATGAGATTAAAAGGTTTTCTCATAAGCATTAATGAAACCAGGACATGCACATGACCATAATAGTGCGAACATATGAATTACTTGATCTTTGAAATGTACGTATATGCTTTATATCCGGTGCTTTCGCAAATAGGTCCTCGGTTCAAAACTTCGGTTACCATGCACTTTAATTGAATTTTGATGTAAATGCACCAAGTGAAAATTTAAGTCCAGAAGATATATTCATGGTATGTTTGTATATGGATCCTAGTGCTCTCTAATAGACTAGGCGGAAGCGATAAAAATGCAAAAACAAAAATTTCCTACACGCACTAGCATCCACAACCCAAGGATGCACCCAAAGAATAAAACTTGCAACAAAAGAAAGCAAGACAAGGAGTTTAGTGTTGCTACAAACTTTGTAGCGTGTTCGATCGCCTAACCCTTGCTAGACTAGTGAGCTCCTGGATGTGTGTGGACGCCGACCGTCTCGCCGTAGATGATCCGCGGTGAAAGAAACGAGCCCAAAACTCCAACTCTATCAATAAGTGCAGTAACTAACTCTATGAACATTTTAGGTAACAGAGGTAGTGATGAAGTGTCGTCAAAACTCTCTCCTTTTCTTTTTTCATTTCTTTTTCCTCATTACCCAAAAAAAGTCAAGAAGAGGAAGAGGAAGAAGAAACCATAATCATAATAATGAAAAATGAGACGAAAAAGAAAAAGATAAAGAAGAAAAAAGAAGCTTCTTATTCTTCTTTTCTTTTCTTCATCTCATCTTTTCTCTTTATTATATATATTAAGAGTTTCAAAAACTCTTCTCTCTTTCCCTCTCTCTCCTTTTATGTCATCCAGAGAGAGAGAGGGGGGGGGGGGGGAGGGCCTCACATGCACTCTTTGTGTATTTTTCAATAACAAAGAGAATGTATTTCTATCAAAATTACAAATACACTATGTATCAAATACATAGCAAGTATTATATGTATCAAATACATATAAATGAGAGCGTGTATATGTATCCATATAAATACACATATATAATCATAAAGAGAAGAATATATGTATCATCTACATAAACAAATCCATCAGTGCCATATACTAATGAAAGAGCAAGAGAGAGTGTGTATTATATACACATATACTAGAAACCATATCACAGATACGGTTATTAAATCAACACTTGACTTAATATTCCAGTTTATAAATAAATCGGTTAGTATAGCAACCGTCCGATTAAATCATGCGTATCACATGCACGTTTTTAATCGAACCCTCGCACATATCTCCATACACATGCCACATCATCGTTTCGCCTGGGCAGGCACTTTTGTTGCGGGGCTCTAAAGACCTGTCAATACGCTGGAAGTAGGTTAAACAGGATCATATCCCATTGAATCTGAAACACTTTCAGATTCAATCCCCTCACGAGTTAACCCACAAGCTCGTCAGCGGTAGTACCTGCACATAACGGCTACCTAGGAATGATTAAGATAAGGCAGGTTGACGAGCAAACTCATCCGGACCTGACAAAGTCTATAAGCGATGAATACCATACAGTCTAGTCTCTTCGTCAAAGAGTATCACATACCGGGTCTGGGGGTAGAATCCGTCAGACCCCCAATAACCCGATAAGTCGTGCTGACATCGAACTCATAAACAACAGAGATACAACTGATAACACTTATCAGTTTATCTTACTTGCTGTGGCCGCAGACTTATGGTTATAGTCATGTCCTGCACTGCGCGATATCGACTCCCTATACCAGGAGAGTCAAAATCCCTTCGATCGCTCACAGCCTCCATATGCTTAGGGACTATACCCAACTAAAACCTGTTTGAACGACTCGGTAGAACCATGGTAGGGTAGTAATCAAGTATAGTAAGAACACACACAAGACACTATGCCGATCTCATTTTAAGAGACTATCCTGTACTATCGTCACCAGAGAACTGCTATATGACAATATGTATAATAACATCTAGGAATTCTCAATGAGTCCGTCTAGTGTAACTCATAACCTATGAGCATATGTATACAATCTTCAGTGTCAAACGCCAATGGCTATAGGATCAACCATCACCCCGGTCGGGGTCAAGAAACGTATACAATAGTATATTCTGGAATACCGATTCCCTGTCACGATATTCATATGACTAGGGACATTTAAGGATGTGCTTATGGACTACCCAGCCCCACTACTATGATCTCTATCATAATTCTAGTAGTCAAGCAAAGATCCTATAGGCTTTATCATCATGTATTAGCGATACGTGATATCGAGTAAAACGTATACACATGAAAGATAAAGACAAACATGATACTATACTATCATCTCGAACAAGATTGTTCTATCATATAGGCCCTTCCTTGAATTGAGGGACCTATATCCAACAATTTTCCACTTGAACTTAAGGCTAATTATTGCGGTATTGCATACTTACATCTCATATTCTATCGCATACCCAACTTCTCTTCCAATAGTTTCACAAACTGTATTCGAGAAATAGCCTCAGTGAGTAGATCTGCTATAATGTTTCTAACTTTATCTCTCTATATCTCAATCTTGCGGAGATTAACTATCTCTCGAATCAATCAATACCTGCCTCAGAATTTTGTTTGGATAGATGATGGGACCAAGTTCATAAATGAACAATTTTATCCAACAACTTCTTAGGCTATATCCTCTGCTGAGTCATAATTAGCTTCTAGAGTCATGACTACCTCAATATCCTATTTGGAACCCTTTCTAACATACTGCTCTTCTGAAGAGGGTAAACTTATAACTCACGACAAACACTGTGTCATCCATGTCACCTTGGAAGCTGGAATCAGAAATTGCCTCCTGTAAGAAGCTGCCATTACCATACACCAAGAACATCCTAATATGTTCTTCTCTACTATCCTTATATTTCTCTAGGATTAGACTATAATCCACATCCTATATAGAGAAACACATGTGAAAACCATAGTTTGACCGAATTGTAGCATAAGAACATCACTTCCTATCAGGAGCATGTCATCCACACACCATATGAGGAATTAGACAGTACTTTATACATCCTTCTTACAAATCGCAGGTTCATATATCATTTTGGTAAAGTCAAACACTTTGACCTTAACATCAAAACAGATGATCCACCTCTGCTATGTCTGCTTCAGTCTACAAATGGACTTAAGCAACTTGCACATGTTCCGCTGCTCCCACTAACTACGATAACCCTTTGGCAGAGTCATATAAATGTACACTTCTAAATCACCATTTAGAAAGACGTTATAGTCATCCACCTGCCAGATCTTATAGTCATGAAAAACAACAGTAGCAAGTTATATCGTATAGACTTTAGGAAATAAACTGAAGTAAGAGTTTCATCACAATCCAAACCGGTTATTTGTTGGAAACTTTTTACTACAAGTATAACTTAATTAGGTTAATACCTTTCCATCCGCACTGATCTTGAAAGATCAACTAGCTCCTAATAGGTTTTACTTCTTTAGGAGCATCTAAGAAAGTCCATAATTTGCTGGATTGAGTGGAGTCCAACTTGGATATCTTGCATCCAGTTATCAGTCGGAAGTCACTACTTACTATTGAAATTGAGTGTTGCTCACTCTATAATGTTTGTAGAGAGTCAGAATGCAAAAAAAAAATCAAATTTTGAGCAAGCAATATCAACTAGTTACCCAAAATCTGCCATATGCCTAAACAAGAAAACGTCATAGAAACTAATCTACTCGGATAGTGATTATACCTATTAGTTCGAGTCCTTCGGGTCTTCAATTTCTCTTCCTTAGCTCCTAGTCCGTCAGGATCAAACTTGGAAGTTGGCCTTCTCGTATCAAAGATGATCTACCCGAGAGTTTATGGTTCAAGCTAAAGCTTCACTAATGAAGCAACTAAATAGCCTAGTTTATTAAGCTAGGGTATTTAGAAGATGTAGAGAGTGTTAATTAGATTTATCTATATCTAAATCCTATGGTTCTCAAAACATGACAGGGTTAGGGTTGAAGAAGAATGAGATGAGAGAGAAGGCAGTGGTTAGAGTGAAAGGAAAATGGCCAGAAAAACGTATGTATCATTTTTATTTTTGCTAAATAAAATAAGTAGCCATACTTGAATAGTATTCCCAAATGAATTAAAAAATTCAAGACCATACCTTTCACCATATTTATGTCACCTCACTTATATACCTCATTTCTATTAAATAGAAAATGCTAAATGAGGTGTCCTTCTTCTAGAACCCTTTCTTGTATAAATACAAGAATACCAAACCTTATATATGAAAGTTCCTAGTGCCTCCGCTACTACCGCAACCAATGCAGAGTCGAATTTTTTTTTTATCGGAAGTACTAGAAACTAATCCCTAACGATCGATCCAAACATTAAACTAGAAAACAAGTATGCAAGGTTTAAGGATTACAATCTTTGATGCGTCTCCGCCCAATCGTGGAAGACCCCTCCAAGCTCCTCGTAGGCCGTCGGTAACAAGCTTGAGAGGCGACTGCTCTTGCCAAAGATGATCCACCTGAGTGAACTGATCCAAGCTCCGGCTTCATCTATTAAAGCAATCGACGATCCAAGCTTGATAGGAATGGAGAGTGGGGATGTAGGAATTTTCCACTATTATTTTATCTCAATCACAAAACTCAAGAGAGCAATGAAGAAGAAGAAAGAGGAGGATGAAGAGATAATCCAAAATGGCTAAGGGTAGAATAATGGAGAGAATAGAATGGATTCATAATTTTCAACTATGCAATAAAATCTCACACATTTTGTAATAAACAAATGAAGCCCATCCTTCTTTACATGTCAATAACCATGCTCAAAGCCATCTCACCCTCCACCTCATTTCTATGTATATTCATAAATATACACAAATGACGTTTCCTCCATCTAGAAAGTATTCCGTATAAATATGGAATACAACCCGGTATACATATTGAAATATATATACGTATATCCGTATAAAAATATGAATAGCCAAGAGAGAGAAAATGAATAGTGAACAATAATACTAGAATATATATATATATATATATATATTATTAAATCAATACTTGATTTAATAATCTGGCTTAATCCTAAACCGGTTAGTATTATCAACCGTCTGATCAAAGTCCGTGTAGCTTGTACACATATTTAATCAGACCTCTATATGTACCAACATATATCATCTATATCATATCGCCTGAACCGAGAACCCTTTGTGTGGAACTCCAAAGACTCGAAAATACACTAGCGGTGAGTTACTGGATAAATCCATAACCACAAGTACGTCAGCGGCACTATCTGTACGTAACAGCTATCCAGTTATATGCCGAAAGGGAGGTTGACAATCAAGTCCGTCCGTATCCTACCGAACCTGAATGTGACAATCTTCATATAGTCCGGTCTCTTCATCTAAGAGTATCGCATACTAGGGCTAAGGGGTGGATAACGTCAGACCCCTAATAACTCGATAACTCGTGTCGGAGTCAAGCCTATCACCAACTGAGAAACTACTGAACTCATATCATTAAATATCATCCACCGTGGACACGAATTTAGGGTGATGGCCAACCGAACACAACACGACATCGACTCCTGATATCAGGGGAGACAAATCCCTGACAATCGCTCACTGCCACCATGTGGCTCGGGACTGTACCTAACTAAAATCTGTTTGCATGACTCCTTTGAGATGTGGTAGGGTAGTAATCTAAGTACAGTGGGAACTCACACGAGAAAAATGACGATCTCAGGTCAAAAGACCAACCTATACTCATGCCACTAGTGAACTTCCATCTGACGATAGATATAATACATTCTTGAATTTTTTAGCGAGTTCGTCCGGTGTACTCACCTCAAGTGAGCACATGTATACTATTTTAGGTGACACAACACCAATGGCTTGTGAGAACGGCCACCGCCCCTTGTCGGGGTCTCGAAACGTATACACTAGTCTACTCCGGAATATCGATACCCAGTTTCGATACTTCCATGACTTGGGACATTTAAGGATGTGCTTATGAACTACTCAACTCTCATGTATATGATCGCCATAATAATACTGGCAATCAAGCAAGAATCTTATGTTCTTTATCATTATATATTAGCGACACGTAATACCAAGTAAAATATATACACACGAATGATAAAGACAAACCAGATAGCATACTATCATCTCGAGAAAGACTGGTCTGCTTGTATAAGCCCTCCTTCAATTATCATAATCGTCTACCTACAATTACAATAATAGCCTTGATGGCACTATATCCAACAATATACATACCTGTATTCATACAAAAAAAATACGAATAGAAAGAGATGGAATAATCCAATAATATAATACTAGATTATTAGTAAATCAATACTTGATTTAATAATCCGGCTTAATCCTAAACCCGCTAGTATTAATCGTCCTAACATAAATCCGTGTAGCTAGTATACGTTTTTTATTGGAACCCTGCACGTATAACTATATGGCCTCTACATTGTTTCGCCTGAACCAGGGAAACCCTCTATATGGGACTCTAAAGACTCGACGGTTTGCTGGCCGTGGGTTTAACCAAAAACACATCAGCGGCACTAACTGTATGTAACGGCTACCCAGGTACCTGTCGAAAAGAAGGCCGATAGGAAAACTCATCTGAACCCCTACCGAACCTATCCGTGATAATTTTCGTACAGTCCGGTCTGTTCGTCTGAGAGTATCGCATGCCGGGTTTAGGGGTGAAAAACATCAGAACCCTAATAACCTGACAAGTCGTGCCGATATGGCTCAAGACAATATGAGAAACTATTAATCTAACTATCTGTAAATCTCATCTGCCCTGGCCAGAGACTTATGGTGTTGGCCAACCGAACACAGCGCGACATCGACTCTGTATACCAGGAGAAACGAATCCCCAATAAACGCTCACAGCCTCAATGTGGCTCGGGACTTTACCCAATTAAAATCTATTTGCATGACTCAGTAGAGCCTTGGTAGGGTAGTAATCAAAGCATAGTGAGAACTCATACGAGAAAAATGACGATCTCAGATCGACAGACTATCTGTGCTCATGTCATTAGAGAACTGCTATCTGACGATAGGCATAATACCATCTAGCCAGTTCTCGGGGAGTCCGTCTAGTGTACTCACTCCCAGTGAGCACCTGTATACAATCTGTAACATTTCAGAAAATATAAAATATTATTTTGGAATTTTAAATAATAAAGTAATAAATTTAACGGATATTATATGAATAAAGATTTGAGTTTTCGTTAATTGGTACAAATATATACCTATATTTTTGGAAAATAATCGGAAATTTAAAATGAATTATCATTTATGAAAACCATTTAGTTATTGGGCTTTTCAAGAATTAGTATATGATTATATTCATATAAATTTAATGTTAAAATTTAATTAGTATTTTACTAATTACTACACTAAACCATATTTTATTTTGTTAACCATGCTTGTGTGCATGACATGTTAACATTACATTTGTGTTTGCACCATGGTTTTGCATTTGTTTTCAAAAGATAAGAAAAGAAAATAAGAAAAAGAAAATAAAATCATGGTGACAAAGAGACATGAGGGTATGGCTTGAAGAGAGAATATGATGAGAGAGAGACAAAGTATATGGCTGCCTTCACCATTTCTCTTCTTCATTTGCCTTTCCTTCATCATTTTCTTTATCTGCCTTTCCTTCATTATTTTCTTCATCTCCTTTTCATCTTCTCCTTCATCTTCACCTCCACCGTACACCACCACTGTACACCACCTCAAAATCCCATGTTTCCTTCATTAAAATTATTCATAACCTCATCCTAAACTGCATGGCATGATCAAGTTTGGACTTTGAGCTCCTTTAGCCATCTGAGAATTTTCTTGAGTTGCTTCTATGAGGTAAAACTCCCTCCTTAAACCATATTTTAGTTTATTTTACTTTCACTATTTACTTAGAGTTAGTTTAGATGCTTTAAATACATGTTTTATGAACTTGGAAAATTCTAAGGTGAGTGTTAGTGGATAAAACTTGTAGTAGTTATGTAATAGGGGGTTTAGAGAGTATTTACTAGCCTAGTAGTGATTGTATCCTCAGTTCAAATGAGCTTAGAAGTTTCAAATATGGGTTTAGAATTTTCTGATATCGGTTTTGTATGACTTGTGATGATCAAATGAAATCTGGAATGAGTTGAAGACTTTGAAAATTAAATAGCGGATATTGTGAGATGTGCGGACCAGTAGGAAGCCACCATAGAAGCCTGAGCCTAATCCTCTAAATTTTGGCAAAAATTTTATTTGTTTTTACCATAATTATCAGGTCGATTTCGGAATTTGGCTCTGAAACTTGGTCTGTAGCTTACTCATTAGATAACTAACACTACCCTATATGCAAAAAAGTCTAATATCACCTTAAGTAAAATATGGAGTTGTTTTACTTGTTTTTTGTCAATGTTTTGCAACTTTTGAAACTTGATTTCTAGATATTTATATTTTGACTCGGTCGTTTGATGTTCGTACATTGACGTCGGGGGTTGTTTTGTTGTTTTAGCACGCGTGGATCATAGGTTCTAAACTATGTGCGCTTCTCTCGTCGTATCGGTTTTTGATTTGGATTTTCATGCGATGCGATATGGTTTGATTTGTAGGTACATTCACATAGAATTTTGAGACGACAAAGGAAAGCAAGGTGTTCATCAACTTCGGCTAGAGCGAGAATGTTAGGTGAGTAGATGTATATTTACGGGTGAAGTTGGGTGGATGACGTATAGCATCCCCACGACCGTATTACTAGGATACTAGATATATAGTTATATATAGATATATTAGATAAGTATACCTAACTTATAGGATTATTAGAATACTATATGTGATAGTAGTAGACTTAGTAGAAAACATACCCTTAGTACTATTTCTTAACCTATAAACTATATCTACCTATGTAAATACACAAATACACAAATATATATATATATATATATATATATATATATATATGAGGATGTTTACGATATGATATGATGAGATGAGGATATGATTTGATATGATGACACGAGTCGATATGATTGGATATGATGATATGAGGCAATGTTATATGATATGATATGAGATGGCATGACATGATACGATATGCCATATGATGATATGAGATGATGATGTACGCGACTATAGATCCGAAATATTGATTGATGATATCATACGATAGATTATACCTTACGTGATATGATGAGGATGGATCGCCGACTTATATATATCAACTCGAGAAATATTGATTAAAATCTTCATAGTAGATATTATGATATATTTAGAGCTATATCTATTTTCAAAACTAACGAATTATTACGCACTTTTGAATGATAATTTCAACGGACGCTATGAATTTTCACATGGTGTCTTTTTCAAAAACATTGTAGCCCCTATTTTCTAAAAACAACGATTCGTACTATTTTAAACTATAATTATATGGTTCATACGTAGTTGCGTATCTTTTTATATTTGTTCACGTTTACGATTTTTTTATTCTGTTTACGCTCGCGCTACGATTTCTTATTTCTACATACGCTCGCATTATTTTCGTTTACGATATATATACTACACTTTATACCCTATCTATACGTGACTTTGTTTACTAGGACACACGCACCATTACCGATGATGCACATGTTGCACATGTAAGTGCACGGCGGCGCCCCGGCCGTCAATCCGACGGCCAAATGCGGAAGTGGTGATAAACTTTAATTTTTCTTGAACTGGCAAACCGCCGCGCACTAATACCCGGATCGAACCATTAATTAGTCCTAGCTAACTACAAGATGGGGAAGAGAGAGATACCGACTGATCCAAGTCCTCCGGTCTTCTCGTCGTCATCCCGATCTCCTGCGGAAGCTCCGGTCTCCACCTCGTCGCCGGAAGTGCACCATATCGCCTACTTCTTTTACGGGCTCCCACCTCAATGCCGAGGCAACTCGGGCACGAAGCTGGCTAGTCGACGTGCCCAAGATGTGCTGTAGAATATTGTGTAGGACTTGTGTCTCATTTTGGGGTCGTAGGAATTGCCATATGGTGGAGGAATTGATACAAGTTTTTGGAGGAGGAGCTTGGGGATTTTTCTAGCATCAAGAGAGCAAAAATCCCCACTACAAAAATGGGCAACCCCTCCTCCATGCTTGGCCGGCCATAACTAGAGGAGGAGAAGAGAGAGAGGTGTGTGAGAGTGGAGCCATCCAATAATACAATGGAGAGAGAGAGAAAGCTATCATGCAAAAGGAATCATCACCAAATCAAACCCACACTCAACTAACAACAACCACCATGATTGCACCAAAACCAACACTTCAACTTGCTAATCATCAACAACCATGATGAACCAAAAGTCAAGTCATGATGGAAAGAAAGAGTCAAATGGTCAAGGGATGGTGCAACCATCATGATACAAGGAAATATGCAAAGACCCCCTCCACAAATACTTATTTGCAACAATGCAAATAAGCCCTCCTCCACCAATCTTCGGCCAATGAACGATACAAAGGAAATCGGCCGAAACGGAAAGCAAACTGGCAACTCCAGAAAACTGGTCCCGTAATAAATTACAGGAAAACCCCGATACTGGGCATACACACCCGCATCTGTATTCCGACCGAAATACAAATGCAATGAGACAAAATCTACACTGTACTATACTAGGATCCGGCTTAAACCAAAGCCGGCTAGTATTATCTGTTCGATCCTGATCCGTGCAATACCGCACGTATCTGATCGAACCCTGCCATATATCCATACGGCCTATAGTACAAACTGTCCGATCCTGATCCGTGCAATACCGCACGTATCTGATCGGATCCTGCCATATCTCCATACGGCCTCTACAACCTTTCGCCCGAAAGCTGAGTAACTGAATGTGGGGGACTCTAAAGACTCGTCAACACCTTAGTTGTGGATTTAACCACTAGCACGTTATAGGTATAAGCCAATACATAACGGGCTACCAGGTATTGACCAAAAGGGACGTCTGTGAGCAAACTCAGCCTGACTCCCTACTGAGCCTGTCAGTGACAATATCCGTACAGTCCGGTCCGTTCATCTATGAGCATCGCATGGCGGGCCTAGGGGGTTGGTAAAAGTCAGACCCCCAAAAGCGGTACAAGTCGTGTCGGAGTGTAGCCCAGAACACCCCGAGATACTACTGGAATACCTACCAGTAAATCTCCTTGCCTCGGCCGAGGGCTTCGTGTAATAGCTCTCCTAGACACAGCACGACCTCACCCCCAATACCGGGAGAGACGAACCCCTGAAGATACGCTCACTGCCTCCATATGGCTCGGGACTGTACCCAACTAAAACCTGTTTGCACGACTCCTTTGAGCCGTGGTAGGGTAGTAATCAAAGTACAGTGGGAACTCACACGAGACAAATGACGATCCCCAGGTCGATGAACTAACCTGTACACATGTCACCAGGGAACTGCCATCTGACGTCTGGTATATGACCAACTAGCATGTTCCCGGCAAGTTCTGTCCGGTGTACTCATAACCCAATGAGCACCTGTATACATCTTAGGTGATCCAACTGACACCAGTGGCTTGTGAGACTGGCCACCGCCCCTCGTCGGGGTCTCGACTGTATACACTAGTCTACTCTGGAGTATCGATGCCCTGTCTCGAAACTCACACGACTAGGGACCATTTAAGGATATGCTTATAGACTGCCAGCTCCCACGTATATGATCGCCCTCATACTGCTGGTGGTCAAGCAAGAATCCTAGGGGCTCTACCAACGTGTAATAGCGACTTGTCAGGTCACCTAAAGCAGTACACGATGATAAAGGTAAACCAGATAGCATACTATCATCTCGAGTAAGACTGTCCTACCGGGATATATCCTCCATCAATCATTGCAATCACGTACCTGTGACCTAATAATTGACTCTGAGGGCACTATCTCCAACAATCTCCCACTTGCACTCAAGGCTAATTATTGCGATGTCGCATACTCACAGCCCGTGTGATACCGAACACCCAACTCCTCTACTAGTCAGTCTCACAAAGCTCGTTTGCGAAACTATTGCGTTCGAGGAATAGCCTCAGTGAGTGGATCCGCCTTGATGTTTCTTTCTATGTCTCTCTATATCTCAAGTTCGCGGAGAAAGCCATCTCCCGAAAAGAGTAATACCTGTCTTAGAATGTGTCTGGATGTCTGATGGGACCTAGCTCATAAATGAACTCCAAATCCAAACTTCTTAGACTGTATCGTTAACTGAACTTAATCAGTATCCAGCGCCATGCCTCCCTCAGTATTGCCTTGGACTACCTGTCCAAAATACTGTCCCTCGTCAGAAGGAAAACTATAACTCTGACAACCTCCTTGTCGTCCAGGTCACCTTGGAAGCCTGGAATGATAACTGTCTCCCGAATGAGGCTGTCGTTATCATATCCATAGAACATCCACTTATGTTCTAAAACTGCTTCCGGCTGTTTCTCCAGGATTGGATCAATGTCAACTTATTGCATCTAGTGCAAGAACAACATCTGGTGTGGTACTTGACATCTCATGATTGACTCAATTGCCTAAGCAAGTGATCTGCCAACCATGCACATCCCTCTCCACTTTAGTCTATAAGACACCTTTAGAGAGGGTGACTCCATCACCTGCAGGTACACTACCATGCCAGGAGTCGTCCATTCTAAATACTCTTAGAATGGTGTCTAAGTACCCTGATTGGGAAACTACCCAAATCTAGATCTAAAGCCATAGATCTAGTAACCAGAATGTCTGATATAATGTCCAAGTCCCATGTGGAGAAACCACTGTGTGACGACCAAAGTATATCCGATCGTAGTATAGGAGTTTCTTTTCTTACTCTGTGTATGTCATCCAAATACCAGGATATCACACCCTACTACCTTCTCAACAGATCCATCCCCTATTCTGATGAAGTCAAACCCATGACTGTCATGTCAGAAATAGATGATCTATCTCCGCTACTGGTGCTTTAGTCTGTAAATAGACATAAGCTACCTGTCCACCAATGCTTCCGCTGCTCCCACTGACTACGACAACCCTCTGGCAGAGTCATATACACGTACACTTCTAAAACTAGTTTAGAACGACGCTATACTCATCCTCCCGCCGGGTCTCGCAACCTGGAACAACAGCAATGGCAAGTGTGGGTAAACAAGAACTTCCCTGTCACCGTCCTTGAGGCTACCGGAGTACCTCTCGGGTGCCTGAAGTTACCCACCATATCTGCGGAGTGGCCAATGGAATGTCAATCCAGATTGAATCTTTAGGTTCCTGTCAAATCTTCAGTAATCGTTTGTGGTTCTGGAATCACTTCCAGTTCTACCATACTCCCACTACTGTTTTCTGAAAAAATCCATTTTTAATAAAACTGTGGCGAGTCTAGAACAATATCGCTACTGTTCATCCAGATGGTAGAAAATCAACCCTCGTCATAGCCTGGGTCAACCCACAAACAGCCATTACAGAAACGTGCCTCGAGTTGTCTAGTGTCTGGTTTTAATCATAAACCGGACAACTCCCCGTACCTTAACATCGTTAAGATATGAACTGTTCTATATCAATTATAGAAACAGAGGCACTGATTTAATTGAACCAGATTCAAATCATGCAGCTGTCTCCAGTGCATGTCAACTAAATGGAAGGAGGCCGATCAGCGTTACTCAACTTAGGAATGCTTCCAATTATGAGTAACCTGAAAGAGAAGCAAGTTCTCTTAGTCATTACTATCAACTTAATACCATACACAAGTATCTACATCTTCGATCACTTTGAAGAATCCCAATACTTGCTATGCCTGGTTCTCTACTCTATTCAAATACCTATAACTTCTCCAAATTCGGACCCTGTGTTTCCACGAAACACTTGTCTAAAAACTAGAGAAGTCATAAGTAAACAGAATATAGTACGAGGACCAACCCCTCTGTCCTGATGGACCCTGGACAACATACAATACTCTGTATAAGTCCCTTGAGTCTGATAACTCATTCACTGTGTGTCGTAGGTTGAAAACTGTACTTATGGTTAAGAAGAATTACACCGCTGTTTAATGCTCCTTACCTAACCATCCACTGATATAGGTAAATGTCATAGAAATAATTTCAAAAAGGCATATCTCACTCTATGAAAATAGACGTACAGATATATCAATTTGAAATTGGTGCATGACAGCGGATATTCAAAACCAAATACTTGCCGACTGGCAAACAACCCAGGTGACTTCCTCAAATATCACCGATTACAACGAATCCCGATATAATGAGGATGATCACCTAATTCCCAATAACTTACTCCCACTCATCATCTGTAAAACCATACAGATGTGAGAATCATACCTGGTAAATACATACCCTGGAGCAAGTGTCTAATCGGGAAATCAGTTTTCTTTTAACAGTACACAGTGAAACTGAAACATGAAATGTTTCGATGGGGTATCCTGGTATTCCTAGTAATGCCTTTTCCATTATCAGATTCACAACTGTAACCGTATAGTTCTTTGCCACCTCTCCAAATCCCTTCATATGTCTTTAGTCATTACCTTCTGCACACCCCTTTAGGCCAAATGGTTTTCTTCCTTCCCTACCATTCGGCACCAGCCTATGGTTTGGAAGAAGACTATCCAATAAGCATAATGGGTGTACTGTCCTAATCCTAGGAGCACTCGCAATGCGAGAGAAGGTGAGGATAAAAGACAACCGAATAAACCTTATTCCTATTTCTCCTGAACCAGAATCCATCCCCGAACTGGAACAAGTTCCTTTCGAGTTCGTATATAACCATACGATGGAGTATCCAAATAAACTGTGGATCTTCGTAGTGATACGGAGTGTCCTGGAGAAATACAAAGGTGATTTAGGATTGGCGAAGGAATACATGGTTTGGTCGTGAATATCTGTTGCAATTTACTTTGCCCTCTTACTAATCCCTTGCTTTGTCTTAACTTAATACCTTCTGCACACCATCGTTACGCTAATTGGTTTTCTTCATTCCCTACCGTTCGGCACCAGCCTAAGGTTTGGAAGAAGACTATCCAATTTGCACAATAGGTGTACTATCTCCTAAACCAAGGAGTACTCACAACTTGAGAGAAGGTAAAAGGAAAAGACAACTGGATAATCCTATCCGTTTCCTCCAGAACCTGAAACCATCCTTGAATTCCTTCGAGTTCGTATATAACCATACGATGGTTTTGTCCAATGGAAATGGACGTTCGTAGCAATACGGGGTGTCCTGGAGAAATAGGTAAAAGTAGGAGTGGAAATGAGGTCTGCAACTCTGACAATCCAAAAGCCAGTGTTAAGAAGGTTCGGTCAACTTGGTCACTGAGTCATAGTCTTAGGGTCAGGTCAATGGTCGCTGCCAAAGAGAGAGAGAAAAGAAACACTCAGCGTGCACTCTAACCTAGATCAGAATGGTTACCAATTTATCTAATCTGGAAACCTCCCACTGTACCGTCAAATTCTCCTCCAAACCTAAAAGAAGAATTAGTCGGGATCACCCGAGGAGTAAACTAACTCATCAGTGGGAATCGGGATCCAACTATCATCGTATGATAACGTGACGGAATCCGCTCACGTCATCACACTCCAGAAGGTATGCGCATATCTGGCAAGTTTCAGTTCTTTTGAAACTCCCGATGTGATTTCTGCCCCATGCTCTTATGACCTTGACGAAGGTCAACAAATCATAAGTCACATGTCAAGTTCCACCCATCATTGTCCAGGTTAATTTGAATCCACCCGTACAAGCCCTTGACGAAGGTCAACAAGGCTATACGACTGTCCCAAACCAACGCATCTATCTATGCAGCAGAAAGGTAACAAGCAGCTACCATACACTATGCCTTGACGAAGGTCAACAAACATAGCATGAATACTACGTGCTACTCTTCTGAAACGACGGAGGGCTACGAATGGTTTCTGGCGAAAACCTTTAACGTAAAGAACTTGATATCGTTGAAGGAACAGATAGCTTTTAAAAATATAGTGACAAAAACCTTTGCTAAAGAGGTCACTCCCGGTGAAGGGATCTCGGCTCTTTCCCCGTAGAATGAGGTGCAGGATATTCCAACTGAATACCACGGTGCAAAGCAAAAGTAATCGGCTATAGTGAAGTTAATGCCCTGACGCAAACTTTTGTCCAAGGGGTCACTCCCGGTGAAGGGATCTCGGCCCTTGCCTCGTCGACTGAGGAGCAGGATATTCCAACTGAATACCACGATGCAAAACAAAAGTGAACGTCCTTGCAATAACAACTTTTTGAAAAGTGTTCCAACAACATCAGATTAGGTTTGTTTTTAACTTGCATTGATCCGAATCAACGCAGTCCCATCAATTGATCACACCAAAAAGAACGAAAATATACTGATGTACGTATATGCCATCCGCATTCGCCACTGGGTCCCGTCATTACCTGTTAGGTTAGCTAACTAACGACAGAGCGGGGACTGGACTAGCGCGGATGTAAAACATATACAACATCTACTAATATATATACCAATATATTATATTCGCTCAAGGCGTGATAAAAAGTGCAACATCACAGAGAATGAACAGCATCACAGAAACAATACAGATATCTGGGATCCCCGGGTTTCACAGAGCCACTACTGAAACCCGACGTTCCCCTGGTCGTGTGGATAGCCTGTGCAATGAAATCCTAGACCCCTACGGGCGCGGCAAGTCACCCGCCAAAACCTGAAGCGAGGCAGCCCCCTTCAGCACCGTGAATGGACCACCCAGCACTTCACAGAATCCGGTAACTTGGGCACCCCTCTTGGGTCAACCTGTACCCCCTACGAGTGCGGCGAATAGCCTGTCAATCCCAGAGTGAAGCCCCCTCCGTCTCAATACCATGAGATGCGGGCTTGTTGCCCTCTAGAACCCGGCTATCCGTGCACCCCTCCGCGGGGCAATCCTAGTACAGAAAGTAAAATATACATACAACGGGTACATCGACCGCAACCTGGCCGTGCCCCAAAAAAAATAATACAATCAGGCAGTGACGGCAGTCCACATGTCGGACGCTCGCCCCGCAATATCAAATGTACATAATACAACAAAACTGTACTAGCATTGCATCCAGGCTATCCCCACGACCGATCCGCAACATCACAGCAAAAACAGAACATCAACGTGAAAGTCACGTTCGCAAATCCGTCTAACCGGGCTATAGCAGTTAGACCGGATTTACCGATCAAGTGACATTCATGGTCGCAGATATAATGTAAATACTGTGAAATAATGTGTTTAAAATATCCGATCAATCAAATTTTAACAAGTGGGCCCCCAAGCACTACTGTAGCAGATCAGGAAATTCTGGGCCCAATATTAATATTCCAAAAACCCTAAATTCCACTCAGGAGGCAACTGCAGAAATTTGACACAGTGATCACTGAAATGCGCGGCGGAACCGCGGCGAGAAGGGGGTGTTTGTGGCGGTTCCGCGCTCCCACAGTGGAGTCACTTCATCGAATTTTTACAGAGCTCTTAGATTTTCCAGTACATCAATGTTTTACAACCTGAAAAATTTTTAGAGACCAAAAATTTTCAACAGAAACTGATGCGAAGGAAAAACGAGTTTTGGAACATTTGATCGATCGGAACTGAAAAACACATTAAGGCAAGCTAGACTAAGTTAATGGCGAGGCTCTGATACCACTGTAAGTGCACGGCGGCGCCCCGGCCGTCAATCCGACGGCCAAATGCGGAAGCGGTGATAAACTTTAATTTTTCTTGAACTGGCAAACCGCCGCGCACTAATACTCGGATCGAACCATTAATTAGTCCTAGCTAACTACAAGATGGGGAAGAGAGATATACCGACTGATCCAAGTCCTCCGGTCTTCTCGTCATCATCCCGATCTCCTGCGGAAGCTCCGGTCTCCACCTCGTCGCCGGAAGTGCACCACATCGCCTACTTTTTTTACGGGCTCCCACCTCAATGCCGAGGCAACTCGGGCACGAAGCTGGCTAGTCGACGTGCCCAAGATGTGCTGTAGAATATTGTGTAGGACTTGTGTCTCATTTTGGGGTCATAGGAATTGCCATACGGTGGAGGAATTGATACAAGTTTTTGGAGGAGGAGCTTGGGGATTTTTCTAGCATCAAGAGAGCAAAAATCCCCACTACAAAAATAGGCAACCCCTCCTCCATGCTTGGCCGGCCATAACTAGAGGAGGAGAAGAGAGAGAGGTGTGTGAGAGTGGAGCCATCCAATAATACAATGGAGAGAGAGAGAAAGCTATCATGCAAAAGGAATCATCACCAAATCAAACCCACACTCAACTAACAACAACCACCATGATTGCACCAAAACCAACACTTCAACTAGCTAATCATCAACAACCATGATGAACCAAAAGTCAAGTCATGATGGAAAGAAAGAGTCAAATGGTCAAGGGATGGTGCAACCATCATGATACAAGGAAATATGCAAAGACCCCCTCCACAAATACTTATTTGCAACAATGCAAATAAGCCCTCCTCCACCAATCTTCGGCCAATGAACGATACAAAGGAAATCGGCCGAAACGGAAAGCAAACTGGCAACTCCAGAAAACTGGTCCCGTAATAAATTACAGGAAAACCCCGATACTGGGCATACACGCCCGCATCTGTATTCCGACCGAAATACAAATGCAATGAGACAAAATCTACACTGTACTATACTAGGATCCGGCTTAAACCAAAGCCGGCTAGTATTATCTGTTCGATCCTGATCCGTGCAATACCGCACGTATCTGATCGAACCCTGCCATATATCCATACGGCCTATAGTACAAACTGTCCGATCCTGATCCGTGCAATACCGCACGTATCTGATCGGATCCTGCCATATCTCCATACGGCCTCTACAACCTTTCGCCCGAAAGCTGAGTAACTGAATGTGGGGGACTCTAAAGACTCGTCAACACCTTGGTTGTGGATTTAACCACTAGCACGTTAGAGGTATAAGCCAATACATAACGGGCTACCAGGTATTGACCAAAAGGGACGTCTGTGAGCGAACTCAGCCTGACTCCCTACTGAGCCTGTCAGTGACAATATCCGTACAGTCCGGTCCGTTCGTCTATGAGCATCGCATGGCGGGCCTAGGGGGTTGGTAAAAGTCAGACCCCCAAAAGCGGTACAAGTCGTGTCGGAGTGTAGCCCAGAACACCCCGAGATACTACTGGAATACCTACCAGTAAATCTCCTTGCCTCGGCCGAGGGCTTCGTGTAATGGCTCTCCTAGACACAGCACGACCTCACCCCCAATACCGGGAGAGACGAACCCCTGAAGATACGCTCACTGCCTCCATGTGGCTCGGGACTGTACCCAACTAAAACCTGTTTGCACGACTCCTTTGAGCCGTGGTAGGGTAGTAATCAAAGTCTAGTGGGAACTCACACGAGACAAATGACGATCCCCAGGTCGATGAACTAACCTGTACACATGTCACCAGGGAACTTCCATCTGACGTCTGGTATATGACCAACTAGCATGTTCCCGGCGAGTCCTGTCCGGTGTACTCATAACCCAATGAGCATCTGTATACATCTTAGGTGATCCAACTGACACCAGTGGCTTGTGAGACCAGCCACCGCCCCTCGTCGGGGTCTCGACTATATACACTAGTCTACTCTGGAGTATCGATGCCCTGTCTCGAAACTCACACGACTAGGGACCATTTAAGGATATGCTTATAGACTGCCAGCTCCCACGTATATGATCGCCCTCATACTGCTGGTGGTCAAGCAAGAATCCTAGGGGCTCTACCAATGTGTAATAGCGACTTGTCAGGTCACCTAAAGCAGTACACGATGATAAAGGTAAACCAGATAGCATACTATCATCTCGAGTAAGACTGTCCTACCGGGATAGGTCCTCCATCAATCATTGCAATCACGTACCTGTGACCTAATAATTGACTCTGAGGGCACTATCTCCAACAACACATACACCTACTTGCCGGCTCACACACACATCATCGGTAATTGCCATGCCACATACACATTAGAAATCGCTACGTCACTGTATCATCTTATAACCTGTTAGCATTTTAGTTATTGATTAATATACAGTACCCCATATTATTGTAGATATTGCGCTTTCTTTACCTTACTATACGACCCGCTCATATGAACATACTTGCTACGCATTACAGTGTTGTTCTGTGCATGTACAAATTACTTCATTACTGCCATGCTTTTATGAGATTCGGTTTTCATGATATTTCTGAATTTAAGAAACCGAATATATTATTTAAAAACTTATGGTTGTTTTAAAAAAAACGTGGTTTCTCTCGATATGATATTTCGATGTCCACCATGAGATTTCTCGGTGCTGAGCTATAGTGATTACCCAATTCGAGAAGTGAGGATTCACCATCTGCGGGTATATGGTGGACTCGGTAGGTAACTCGGGGCAAGAAGATTGTACAGAAAGGCGTTGAGCCTGGCAGGGAATACTACCTACCGGTGACAGTACTGGACTCGGCGGATATCCGGAGGATACTGACCAGAGTGATATGGGATAGATGGATATGAGGACCGATCTGATGAGATGATAGCTGAGATATGAGGGCCGATTCGATGAGACGGCGTCTGAGATATGAGGATTTACATGTCGATACTGGACACGGGTTTTATGATGATTTTGAGTGTCGATGCCGAACACTCAAGATTTTACGATTATGTTGATGTGTCGTTGATGGACACATATTGGATGACATATACATATATATAACACAGATGACATGGTACCACATATTGATACAGGCATGATATTATATATTCATACACATATGTATACACGATCACCTTCTATTCCATATTACATGATATGATATTACAGTATGACTTAGGAGATCGTTATACATTCGATTTCTACCTGATGATGTCTTCTACTCACGAGTTGGCAACTCACCCTCGTTGTACTATAATTTTCTTGCAGGACCGACTGCTCGGATTCAATAGTGGCTTGCTGGCACATTGCTCCTTTCTGGATGATTTGCATTGGTAGGTGGGTTATATTTCAGAGCATAACCACCATTGTTTACATTTATATTCATTGTATCTAGTTAATATCTCTATCAAATAGACTATGCATATTTGGTAGGCTTAGTTACCCATTGTATATTCTTTGGACTTAGTGAAAAACTCTTATATATATTCTTCGTATTGGATTTGATGATGTTTTGATTTTTATTTACCCTTTTTTCTGTGATTAATCTTCGCCTTGAGCGTCGTATATTCTTGTTGTGCGGTTGTATTTCCGCCGATTAGCGAAGAGTTAGCTCCCGCTTAGGGATGCATATATTATATGTTTATGTACTAGTTTTAATCAAAATTTACATAGGAAGCGCTATCCAAATTTCAAATGACAAAAACGTCTTCAAACTTTAGTATACTACATGCTTGTATTTCTATAAACTTGTTTATACTTTAAAAGAAAGAACTTGATTTCAGTTATACCTCTATTTCAAAACTTCACCTCCACTATTTTCTTAAAAAGGTTTAGATTCCTAGTTTTCGGCTTATTTGGGTTACAGTGGAGTTCTATAGACATCACATGATCCAAGTTCCGGTCACGTGCCATTTTCGGGTCGTGCATAATCTTAGGTGAAACACACCAATGGCTGTGGGACCAACCACCGCCCTTCGTCAGGGTCTAAAAACGTATACACTAGTCTACTCTGGAATATCGATGTCTAGTCTCGATACTCCCATGACTATAGATATTTAAGGATGTGCTTATCGACTACCCAGCTCTCACAAGTATTTCCATCACAACACTAGTAGTCAAGTAAGGATTCTACGGGCTTTATCAACATGTATTAGCGATATGAAATAACTAGTAAAACATATACACATGTTAAGATAAAATCAAACTAAATAGCATACTATCATATCGAGCAAGATTATCCTGTAGATACATATGTCCAAGTATCCATTACATATATACAATAATAGCTTCTAAAGCATACATATCCAACAATCTCCCACTTGCACTAAGACCAGTTATTGGCGTATTGAGAACCTAACGTTTGCTCTAGGGCCAGTTGTTGGCGTATCGTATACCCAACATCTCAAAAATACGCTCGAACTGTACTTAAGGGAGGGCCTTTATGAATAGATCCGCTGTGTTTTCTTTTGTGTTCACTCTCCGAACCTCGATCTCCTGGCGAACTACGATTTTGCTGATTAGGTGATACTGCCTTAAAATGTGTCTGGATTTTTGATGGAACAGGGGTTCTTTCGTTAAAGCCATAGCCACATTGTTATCGCAATACAAAGGTATTGGATCAATATTGGACGGAACCAGCTCAAGTTCAGTAATGAACTTCTTCATCTAGACCGCTTCTTTTGCGGCATCATTGGCAGCAATGTATTTAGCCTCCATCATCAATTCTGCTACGGTGTCCTGTTTGGAGCTCTTCCAATAGATCGCCCCTCCGTTGAGGGTAAAAACATAACTCGAGACAAACTTGCTGTCATTTTTGTCATTTTGGAAGATTGAGTCGGTAAAGGACTCCACCTGGAGGTGTCCATTACCGTACACTAAGAACATCTCTTTAGTCATTCTCGGATACTTGAGAATGTTCTGCACAGCCATTCAGTGCTTTGCTCCTGAGTTTGAATAATACCGGCTTACTATGCTAAGTGCGCAAGTTATATCTGGTCAGGTATATAACATCGCATACATTAGAGACCTGACCGCTGAAGCATCGGGTATAATGCTCATGCGAGCCCTCTTCTCATCAGTCTTAGGAGACATCTCTTTGGAGAGGGTGATTCCATGCAAAGCGGGTATATTACCACGCTTGGAATTTTTCATACTAAATCTCTTTAGTATGGTGTCTATGTACCTGAACCGTGAAAGTCCCAAAATTCTCTTAGATTTATCTCTGTAGATTTTTATCCCCAGAATATAGGAGGCAACACCCAAGTCCTTCATTAAGAAATTTTGTGGCAAGAACAGCTTGACCGATTGTAGCATAGGAATATCATTTTCTATCAGGAGAATATCATCGACGTATAAGACGAGAAATACGACAACTCCTCCTAAATCTTCTTATAAATATATGGCTCATTCTCGTTCTTGATGAAGTCAAATTTCTTGATTGTCTCATCAAGACAGATGTTCCAACTCAGCGATATCTGCTTTAATTCATAAATAGATTTAAGCAACTTGCATACCTTCCCGCTGCTCCTACTGTCTATGAATCCTTCTGGCTAGTCCATATAAATGCACTCTTCTAAACTTCCATTTAGAAAAGCCGTTTTAACGTCCATCTTCCTAATATCTGTTGGATATAGTGCCTTCAAGGAAATTATTGTAATCACAGGCAGGCGACTATAATGATTGAGGGTGGACCTATACGGATAGAATAGTCTCACTCAAAATGATAGTATGTTATTTGGTTTGACTTTATCATTATGTACATGCCTTATGTAGTATTGCATATCATTATTACATGTTGATAGAGCACATAGGATTTATGCTTGACTACCAGAGTTATTGTGGCGATCACACTTGTGAGAACTGGATAGCCTATAAGCACATACTTAAATGTCCCTAGTCATGGGAATATCGAGACTGGGCGTCGATATTCCAGAGTAAACTAGTGTATATGTTTCTTTATCCTTAAGAGGGGCGATGGCTGGTCTCACAACCATTGGTGTCAGTCAGTCACCAATATTGTATACATGTGCTCATTGGGTTATGAGTTATATTGGACGGACTCGCCAAGATCATGCTAGATGGTATTATACCTATTGTCAGGTAGCAGGTCTCTGGTGGCATTAGTATAAGTTAGCCTATTGACCCAAGATCGTCATTTTTCTTGTGTGAGTTCCCACCGTACTTTGATTACTACCCTACCATGGCTCAAAGGAGTCGTGCAAACAGGTTTTAGTTGTGTACAGTCCCGATCCGCATAGAGGCAGTGAGTGGATTGCGGGGACTCATCTCTCCCGTTATTGGGAGTTAATGTCGCGCTATGCCTGATTGGCCATCATCATCAGACCTGGCCAGGAAGCTGAGATTTACTGATTTGGATCAGTACTTTCTCATATGGTGATGGGCTTGATATCGGTATGACTTGTTGCGTTATTAAGAGTCTGACGTTTACCACCCTCCAAGACCTGGTATGCGACAATCTCAGATGAACAGATCGGACTATATGATACATGTCGCTGATAGGCTCAGTAGGGTTCCGGACCAGCTTGCTTGTCGATCTCTTTTTCGACAATACCTGGGTAGCCGTTACGTACAGCTAGTGCCGCTAATGTGCTTGTGGTTAACCCACTGCCAGCGTATTGTCGAGTCTTTAGAGTCCCATACAAAGGGTTTCCGGTTTTGGCGAAATGTTGAAGTTGCGGTACATTTGTATGCACCAGGGTTCGATTAAAACTAGTGTATTTTATACACTGACGGTAATCGGACAATTGTAATACTAATCGGTCATTTTGGAAAGACGGATATTAAATCGGGCATCGATTTAATATTTAATACATATATATTGTATATGTATATACTAGTATTATATCACTATTAATTAATCTCACTTTTATGTATTTTAAATATCTTGGATAACAATTACAAGTATATATGTATTTAGTATGTTATATTACATATATATATATATATATATATATATATATATATATATATATATATTGTTTTTGTTTATTCTTTTTCTTTTGTTTTCTTCAGCTTATGTTATTCCAAAAGAATAACATAACTTTTGCCTCACTTTTAAGGATAACATGTGGAAGGGAGAGAAAAGGGTGGACACTTGGTAGCTTGATTAAATCTTATGGTTAGGATTTTGTAGAGAACGATTATTAGTAACCATTTTCTTTTTAATGTGAAGGGTTAACTAATTCATTTCTCTAGTTTTTTTTCTCTTTTTAGCCATGAAGCTCTCATCTCCCTCCTCCTCTAAAATGAGAAAACAAATTAGAAAAAGAAAGAAAATTGAGAGAAAAATTATAGTGAAGAAGAAACTGCAACTCCTAACTAGTTAGTTTAGCAACCTAACTATTTAGGTTATCTCATTTTGAGATTAGAGCTAAAGTTCTTGAGTCTTCAAGGTGGATCATCTTCGATGGAGGAGGTGGGGTTGCAAGCATGTTCCATGGACCTTAAAGGAGCCTACAATGGAGTCCAACACAATTTGGAGCATTTGAAGATACTACAAAGGTTATATGATTCTTACCTTGGTTGCAACTCTTGGTTTTTGTTGCTATGTTTAATTCTTTAGCTAGTATCCCAGTATATGTAGACTTGAGTTTACTAGAAATTTTTAAACCCTAGTTTTGCATGTTCTAAAATTCTAGTAGTGAGCTCATGGTCTCCTAACAATATCATAGTCATGGAAGACAGTAATGGCAAGGAGGATCTGAATGTTTTTCAGTATAGCCATTAGAGAAAAAGTTTCGATATAGTCCACACCGAGGCTTTGACGAAAATCTTTTACAACAAATCTAACTTTATAGGTTTCCATCTGCTCATCTACACCAATCTTTTTTTTGAAGATCCACTTGCATCCAACGGGTTTTATCTCTGAAAGAGCAATATCCAAAGTTCAAACTTTGTTAGTGTACATGGACTCCATTTCGGATCGCGCAGCATCCCAACATTTTATAGAGTCTCTACTGATAATGGCCTGCTGGAAACTAGTAGGATCATTTTCTTCCAAGATACAATCCTCTCGATCCTCATTTATGAGAAAACTGTAGTATTTCTCGGGAGGATGAGAAATCCTATTAGATATGCGGAGTGGCTGTGGTTCGTTGGGGATTATCAGATCCTGAGGTTCAACTAAATTTTCAGTTGTAGTTAATGTTTTTGGAGTTTCTTCCAGTTCTACTATGCTCCCATTGGTTTATTTTGCAAGAAATTGCCATTCTAAAAATTTGGCATTCCAAGCAATAATAATGCTTTGTTACTCAGCGTGGTAGAATAGATATCCATTCGAATGCTTTAGATATCCCAAAAATTTACAAAAAACTGATCGTGCCTCAAGTTTGTCGTGATTCTACTTTGTAACATAAGCATGACAACCTCCAATCTTAACACGTTTAAGATACAAATTCTTATCACTCCATATTTCATATGGAGTTTTAGGCACGGATTTAGATGAAACTTAATTCAGTAGATATGCCGCTGTTTCAAGCGCTTATCCCTAGAATGAAAGAGGTAACTCGGCATTACTCATCATGGAGTGAACCATATCTAATAGGGTATGATTCCTCCGCTCTAATATACCGTTGTGCTGTAGTGTATATGGAGGAGTAAGCTGAGAGAGAATACTATTCTCTTTTAGAACGTCAAGGAATTCCGTGCTCAAGTATTCACCTTCTCGATCAGATTGTAGGACTTTAATACTTATGCCGGTTTGTTTCTCTATTTTTCTTTTATATTCTTTGAATTTCTCAAAAAGTTCAGATTTGTGTTTCATCAAAAATATATATCCGAACCTAGAGAGATCATTAGTGAATGTAATGAAAAACGAGAACCCACCCCTTGCATGTATAGACATTGGACCATACACATCACTGTGTATGAGTCCTATGAGCTCTATAGCTCTTTCTCTGTGTCCCATGAACGTAGTTTTGGTCATCTTTCCTTTGAGACAAGACCGACAAGTTTCATATGATGAAATCGAATGGATCCAAATATCCATCCTTATGCAACTTAGTCTTTTCTTATTGATATGACCAAGTCCACAATGCTATAAGTAGGCTTCGTTCACATCTGAACTCTTTCCCTTCTGTGTGTTTTTTATATTAAAAACCGCGTTTTGATTAAGAACATAGATACCATTATATAATGTAGCTTTTGCAACCAATACATGATTTAGGTAAATGTTCATGATATTTCTATCTAGAACAAAATTATATCCATCTTTATTTAGTAAAGAAACTGATATAATATTGCAAAACATAGAAGATACATAGTAATATTTGTTCAAAATTATAGTGTTGCCACTTGGCAACAATAGGTGATTTTCGCCGATGGCAGCAACATCAACTTGTGCTCCGTTCCCTACTCCAAAGGACATATCATCCGGTTCAACCATTCTGCTTTTTCTCAGTCCTTATAATAGCTTACATATATGAGATCCTGATCCGGTATCTAGTACCTAGGAGGTAGGGTTGGCGGAAAAATAGTTCTTAATAACAAATACACCCGAAGAAGATACATTAGAATGCATCTCCATCATTAGGGTCATGTGGAAGTCCATGCAATACTCTTTCCCTTACTTATACTCATGACAATTAACATATCTTAGAGCCAAACCGACGTTCCCTAGCCCAGTGTCATAAGCTGATTCAGTCTAGTCATACATTTTATTATCTTGATTAAGGCGTGATATGGTTGCTATCTAGAGAGAGAGAGAGAGAGAGAGAGAAAAGAAACACTCAACGTATGCTCTTGTAAGATTAGTTTGGTTTTTAATTTATCTTATCAGGACTCAAATTATCCTTCAAATCTTAAAAGAGAGAGAAAAGAAACACTCAACGTATGCTCTTGTAAGAACTAGTCGGGATCATTTATACCTTACAAGTTCGCTAACCGTTCAGCCAGGTAAGTGTTGGTACTCCGAAGGAGGTTTCCCGTGCTTTCACATGGAACTAATTAAAGTAAACCCCATTTCCGCAGAGGCATAGCCCCGTTAACACTTTCTAGAACTTAATAGGTTAGCTATTTATGAAGTGAAAAATATGTCTCAAGAGTAATCCTACTCATTAGTGGGAATCGGGACCCAACTATCATTGCGTGATAACCTAGATGGAATCCACTCTAGTTACCACAACGCAGAAAGTATGCACACACTTGGCAAGTTTCCTTTATGTCTGAAACTCCCGATATGGTTTTTACCCTAACGGCTTATAACCTTGACACAGTCAACATATCATACGCCGCTAGTCAAGTTCAACCCGTCATTTCTTGATTGCTTTAGACCCGTAGTATAACCCTTGACACAGTCAACATTGTTACACGACTGTCCTAACCAATCGCATCGCATGCTACAAACAAGCACTACTTAGCTACCGTACACTATGCCTTGACACGATCAATATATGCAGAAAGAATACTAAGTACTACTTGTAGGCAATGACGGAAGGCTACGACTGGTTTTTAGCGAAAACTTTTAACGTATTGAACTTGATATCGTTGAAAGAACCTAGTAGTTTTGACAAGGAGTGGTTTAGGCTCCGTTCTTTAATACAAGTGGTTTTGAAGAAAACCGAGTAATCTATAGTAACACAAATTTTAGCTTAAGAGAGAAATCCCCATGATGGGATCAAGGCTCTTCCCTCATTGAATGAGGCACATGATATTCCTAATCGAATATCATTTTGCAAAGCAAAAAAATACGGCTATAGTTTTCGAAAAATTGGTTCTGACAACATCATATTAGGTTTATTTCCTTGCATTAATCAAAATTAACGTGGTCCCATCATTTAAGTTCTTATCACACTAGAAAACAATAAAAATAGAATGTACATATATACCACCCGCATTCGCCACGGGGTCCGGGGACTTCACCGTAAGGTTACTTAACTTACGGCAGTGCATGGGCATGGCTATCGCGGATACAAAACATATACAACATTTATTATATATATATGTAACCATTTGTCACTAGCATGATAAACAAATATTAGATATCAACTTCACAGAAAATGGAAATATAGATCGATTAGGAACTTTTGCATTTCATTGAGCCACCTATAAAATACAATTCTCCATGGTTGTGTGAATAGCCCGAGTGTGAACAATCCTAAACCCCTACGAGTGTGGCAAGTTACCCGCCAATCCTAGAATTGGGTGACTCGGATATCAACGCCTAAAGATGTCCACCCACAGAATTATAGAACCTGGTAACTTGTGCACCCCTCCGCGGGTCAATCCTAGATGCAAAACTGGAAAAATAATATACAGCCGGTGACAACAATCTCAACCCTGATGTGTCCCAATAAAATAATATACATCAATTTTTACACAAATTACATCATCCACTTACAGCTCTGTCACGACCCGAATGTGGAAATGCAAATGGCACTTAAATCATGCCACTTCTAAAGGCATAACATAATCTAAGTAAGCCAAATTCCCAGAAATCTAAACCGTTTAATGAAATAGAGTGAAGAATACTTAATTTAAAAGGTTTATTTTTAACAAAATAGAGTTACATCAAAAATCACTTAAAAGCATCATGTTTTTCTGAAAATTTCGGCAGAGTTTCCTTTGTAAAAACTGGCCCTAAACGTATATAAAACATGAATAAATATATAAGCAAATGAAAAAAGGCATCCCCAAGCAGAAGCTAGCTCTTCGCCCAAATGGCGGAACACAACCACAAGCAAGATATATAATAATAATGTGAAATGAACATTAAAAGCAAGAAAACAGAAAAGCATAAAGTCGGCTCACACGAGCTCGACACCAGATATCAAATAATATAAGTTCACGGTCTCATAGTCTAGGTCCAATATACAAATGGTAGGTATGGTAGATGCAGTGTATTAGATACAAAAGTACATATACCCGGTGGAAACAAAAGAATATCCTTACAAGACCCACCTACAATCAAAGTCCTCAAATCGAAGCAAGTAAAGCAGAAGAAGTAGAAGCAGTGCGCCCGCCGCGACTATGCTGACGGGTCGATCCTGCAAGACACTGTGGCACAACGTGGATGAGTTGCCAACTCGTGAGTAGCAAGTAACATCTAATGAGACAATCGCAAGCATGCCCGCAAATGCGTCGACAATCTAAGTATAAACTATGATGCAATGTACTAATGTGAATGCAACATAAATGAATGATCAAACAAGAAATCTGGATATATCTGGTTAAAGAAAAATCTGTGTTCTTTTCTTAGTAAAATTTTAGTATTATGAAACTGGAGTATCATCAAATGAATCGACAGAAATCCATGTCAACATCGGCACAATATATATATATATATATATATATATATATTTATCGGGTACTGTCTCTCAGATCGGCCCTCAAATCTGTCAAATCACACGATTCCAGTCGGTATCCTCCGGATGACCGCCATGCCAATAACAACCGGTAAGTAGTGCTCCCCTGCCGGGTTCAACATCTCTCTGTACGGTCTTCTTGCCCCAGGATATCTCACCGAGTTCACCACGTACCCGTAGACGGTGCCTCCTCTCTCCTCAAATCGGGTATATGTACATACGCGGCTCAAGAACCGAGAAAACTCATGGTGGACGCCACACATCATATCACGAGAAAACCGCAAATTTCCATTTTACAATGATAATAAGTTTATAAAATTTCTTTGCGGTTTTCCCAAAATCCAGAAATCTCATGAATACGGAAATCTCCAAGAAGAATCACAATATATGAATATGTCGATAATAATGAATGTCCATGATATCAATATGATGCAATGAGATGGACGACTTGAAACTACATATCAATAATTATGCAATGCTAAATGCCAAATAAAGCAAGTTCTATAGTGTTCGTGACATAGCAATTACCAAGGACGTGTGTGTTCACATAACATAGTGCACGTGCGTCATAAACCATCTGTTAGTGTATATGCCCTAGTGGCCATTATTGTATCATACTTGTTTGTATATTAGTTAATGGAAGTTGGGATATTCACAGTTGTATTGACAGTCTTGCTCAAAATGGTAGTATGCTATATGGTTTGTTTCTACCTCAATATGTGCATGTGTTCCTTTTAGCATATCGCTTATACATATTGGTAGAGCCCTTACAATCTTTGCTTGATTACCAGTGTTGTGATGGCAGTCACACTAGTGGGGGCTGGGTAATCTAAAAGTACATCCTTATACAGGTCCCTAGTCGTAGGACTATCGAGAAAGGGCATCAATACTCCATAGTAGACTAGTGTATATGATTCTCATCCCAGCAGGGGAAATGGTATATCCTACAGCCATTAGTACGTCGTACTGGAAATAATATGCAGGTGCTCGTTTGGTTACGAGTACACTGGACAGGACTCGTCGGGAACTATTTGTTTGTATTATACCTATCGTCGGGTAGCACTTCCCAGGTAACATAAGTACAGCTTAGTCCGTCGACTTGACACTGCTACTTCGCCTCGAGTGTGTTCCCACTGTACTTTGATTACTATCCTACCATGGCTCAAAGGAGTCGTGCAAACAGGTAGTAGTTGGGTGCAGTCTCTAAGCACTTAGTGGCAGTGGCGGTTAGATAGGATTCGTCTCCCCCGGTATTGGGGGTTGATATCGTGCTGTGTTCGGAGAGCCATTACACAAAGTCCCTGGCCAGGGCAAGCGGGATTTACTAGTAGGTATTCCAGTAGTTTCTCAGGGTGTTTTGGGCTACACTCCGGCATGACTTATTGCGCTATTAGGAGTCTGACGATTAGCGCCCCCTTGGCCCGATATGCAATACTCTTAGATGAACAGACCAGACTGTACAGATATTGTCACATTCAGGCTCAGTAGGAGTTTGGATGGGTTTCCTCATCGTCCTTCTTATCAAAAGATACCTGGATAGCTGTTACGTGCATCTAGTACCGCTTGCGGCTTGTGGTTAAACCCACTGCTAGCGTACTGTCGAGTCTTTAGAGTTCCACACACAGAGTTTCTCTGCATCGGGCGAAAGATGTAGAGGCTGTATGGTTTTACGGCAGGGCTTCGATCACGTATGTGCACTTGTGCACGTACGATGTTTGGGCAAAAAATACTAGTGGGCTTTGGTTTAAGCCGGATCCTAGTATTTTATTGATGGATCAGTTTCGTCTCTTTGTATTCGTGTTTCTCGGAACACGGATGCGGGTATGTATATACGGATGAGAGGGGCATAGAAGGAGACACCTCATTAGGGTTTTGACCATTGACTTGATTAAAACAATTATGAGGTGGAGGAAAGTATTTGTTATTTTTATAAATGATAATTGTGGCATGACTACTTAGTTTGACCACTTGACTTGGTTTGACTCTTTGACTTAGATATTTCTTGTGAGATATTTTGTGGCACTAGATATTTTGGGTGAGATATTTTCTTGCCATACTTGTAGTCATATCAAGTGAACCATCTCATTTTCAATAATGATTATCAAAAACCATTTCTCTTTCTTCAAGTTAACTCTCTTCTTCTTCTTCTCAACTTTCAACCCTTAAGGTCTCATGAGTTGAGTAAACTACGGTTCCAAGAAACAAATAAATCCATTTTCATTCTCTACATTACCTAGGCCATCTAGTTTATCAAGCCATTTTCCTTAGTTACCTCAGATTTGAGGTTGGAGCTCGGACTATAGACTCTCGGGTGGATTGTCTTTGACTCGAGAAAGCCGACGAGGATGCTACGATCCGGATCGATCCTCAGAGACTACGATGACGAGGAGGACAGAGGAGAAGACCCAAAGGACTTGAATCATGAGGTATAACTGTAGGGTTAGCATAGCACCTTGTGAAGGTTTTGGCAAGCATCAATCATGCTACTTTAAAATTTTGGGGTGCTAAACAAACCCTAACCAAGATCTTAACTAGAGATTTAGGGTTAAACATGCATGTAAACAACTTTACATTAGGGATTACAACCTTTGTAGTCCGTTCCTTCACTTCATAAACTCCGTGTTGAGGTCCCTTCGCTGCGATCATCAAGTACCCGGACTCTAGAGAGGCTCCATGAAGAGAAAGATGCAAGCTTGCTACCAATCTTCAACAACTAAGATGATCTACCTTACAGAAACTCAAACCCAACCACTTGCTTCACTAATCAAGTATTAACAAAGCAAACACCCTAATCTAAGTGGCTAGAATAGATGAGGATGATGAAGTAGGAATTTAGCTCTCTTTTGTTTTCATATTCTCATTTATTATCATCACTTATGAAAAAGCTAGTGAAGCTTTTCATCAAAAAAGAAGAAGAAGAAGATCAAGCAATCCTTTTGTGATGAATAATGAAAATCATTGTTGTGGTTACAAATCAACCATGGGTTTAGAATGAAGGCTTAACCCTTGTAGAGAATCAACTAGGGTAAAGGGTTTGAGTTGGGTTAAGAAATATCTACACAAAAAATCAAAGGTCAAAGTCAAAGCTTCAAGAAGCTTCATGAAAGCTTCATCCAAGTTTAACCCTAATTCAAACCCTAACCATATTTAAACTCCAAAAAACATGTTGCATTTGTAACCCTAACTTGTTACTATATTATATATCACATATATAATATATTTTGTAACAAAATAAAATAATACAATTAACATATATCAATGCATTATCCTAGTGAGAAAAAGAATCTTTAAGTGGGCTTATATTAGTTAATGTAATATAATATATCAAATATATAATTATACATTAAATTATCGAATCAACACTTGATCCGATAATCCGGCTATTTCACAAACAACTGACTAATATAATCTGTATCAGTTCATCGAATCAACACTGGATCCGATGACCCGGCTATATCACATATACCCGGCCGATATCTCATATCGCGAGAATCTAATACGGTATCACATACTCGCATTATTCTCGGTCCCGCACATATCACATATGTGCTCCTACTCCATTTTGCCTGAGCCAGAAAACCTTTGTGTAGGACTCTAAAGAATCGTCAATACACCGGTGTTTCCTAATTAAAAAATCAGGAATTACCTCAATGGGGTATCACGTGTTCACACGTGACCAATGGTCACGTGATGACACGTGATGGTTAAAATCTCATCAAACAGAAATGAAAACAAACGGCTGAAAAATGACTCAATTGGGGGTCACGTACTCACACGTGATCAAGGGTAACGTGATAGGCTTTGAAAGCCTTACAGCTTAATAGAATTTAATTCTAAAAATCAGGAATTACCTCAATGAGGTATCACGTGCTCACACGTGACCAATGGTCACGTGTTGACATGTGATGGTTAAAACTGAAGCGTAAATAAACGCTGAGAAAAGGACTCAATTGGGGGTCACATGCTCACGCGTGACCAAGGGTCACGTGTCAGCACGTGACTGGCTTCGAAAGCCTTACAGTTTAATAGAATTAAATTCTAAAAGTTTCTAAATCTTTCTAAATGGAAAAGGATTATGGGGACCATTGGATTAAAGATCCAAGGGTGATTAAAAATCACCAATTTATGGAAAAAAATCTTAGACAAGGAAAGATTTCCCCTAAATCTCACCGGAAATAACAAACAGAATATCTTTGGATTGAAAATCCAACGGTGAATAAAATCCACTGAATGATCTAAAGGCTCATATTAATTATGAAAACAAACAAAATCGTTCAATGAAAGATTTACTAAACAAATTGATTCTTTTCCTTCTCCTATAAATAGGAGCCAAGAGGAGAAGGAAAGGAGAGAGGGAATTTTGATATAGAGTTTTAGAATCTTGAAATTCGAGAGAGAAAAAAAAGGAGAATTTAATTCTCAATAAAGAAAACCCTAGGTGAGAAAAGAAAGGGGATCAATAGTTCAAACAGAGAATTTAATTCTCAAATCTAAGAGTTTAACTCTTCTGCAAAAAAAAAAAAGAACTTAGTTCTTCCTCTGGTTGAAGATCTGCAAGAGCACATCTCCCCATAAGTTGAGAATTTAATTCTCATCGAGTTGAGATCCTGCCATGCAGATCCAAAACTTAGAGGGGGAATTAAGTTTAGAGAATTTAATTCTCCTAAATTTATAGGAATTTAATTCCTCCAAGATGAAACTAGGGTTTAACCCTATATGAGAATTCAGTTCTCCTAAAATTACAGGAATTTGATTCCTTCAAGATGGACAGAACTAGGGTTTAACCCTAATTGAGAATTTAATTCTCTCAAATTCGTAGGAATTTAATTCCTCTTAAAATGAAATTAGGGTTTCACCCTATACAAGAATTTAATTCTTTTGCATATATGGGAATTTAATTCCTCTAAAAGAAATTAGGGTTTAACCCTACATAAGAATTTAATTCTTTCGTAATAGGAATTTAATTCCTCCAAAATCATGATTAGGGTTTAACCCTATAGAGAATTTAATTCTCAAAATAAAATAAGGAGACTTAAAAGATCTCCATGCATGCAAAGAACCAAGGTCACGTGTCCCTACATGACCCTTGAAAAGATCCCTGAAGAAAGGAAGCTTTGAGGCAACGCCTCACGTGCTCCCACGTGACTCCCGAAACGCAGAAAGAAAAAGCAAAGGAAGCTTTGGGCGCTCTCACGTGTTGCCACGTGACCCCTTGGCAGGCGCTTTAACAGTCAGTACATCACGTGTCAACACGTGATATAAAAGTGTTTAACACTTAATTACAGAACGAAGAAAAGAAGATCTGTCCTCACATTTGAGGCAATGCCTCACGTGTCCACACTTGACCCCTTTTTCTTTAGTGTTTAACATTAATTCGAGAGCTTTATTCCCAGTGTTTAACTCTTATTATCTTTTAGTGTTTAACACTAATTTGAAAATCTTATTTCCAGTGTTTAACACTGTTATTTTCTAGTGTTTAACACTAATTTGGGATTCTATATTCCCAGTGTTTAACACTGCCGGTCTTTTAGTGTTTAACACTAATTTGAGAGTTCTGTCTCCAATGTTTGACACTGTTGTTCTTTAGTATTTAACACTACTTTTAGCCAAATTGGCTAATTTTCCAGAGACAAAAGTCCCTCCTCCAAATGAATCTCAAAATTGAGTAAATCAAAGATGAAAATGTTTAGCATTGCTAAATGATATGTGCTTAAACCCAGACAAATGTCTAATGGACCAACAGAGGGCCAACATTTCAAACTTAATTGGACTTAGCCTAAGTAGGCCTTAAGTCCTCAATTCAGACTTAACTGAACCAATGTGCTCATGATATAATTAATTGGTCTTAGTTCCAAACTGGGCTACAGATCATTTAATCCACCTTGGTTCAAGGGTACATCTCTTCATTCCTTTGATATTTGTCGTTGTAATTCCTCAACGTCTTCAAAGAGGTGATGGGTCCCGACAACCATACATTTCAAGGACTGTGGGGTCCTTAAACTCATGGACTATGATGTCCTTAACCTCGACCGTGATGTCTTAAAACTAACAATGGACTGTGGGGTCCTTAAACTCATGGACTATGATATCCTTAACCTCGACCGTGATGTCTTAAAACTAACAACAGACTGTGGAGTTCTTAAACTCACGGACTATGATGTCCTTAACCTCGACCGTGATGTCTTAAAACTAACAACGGATTGTGGAGTCCTTAAACTCACAGACTATGATGTCCTTAATCTCGACCGTGATGTCTTAAATCTAACAACGGACTGTGGAGTCCTTAAACCCATGGACTATGATGTCCTTAACCTCGACCACGATGTCTTTAAACTAACAATGGACCGAGATGTCCTTAAACTAACAATGGACTGTAATGTCTTTAAACTAATTATCGACCGCAATGTAACTAAACTAAACAATAGAGCCCAGTCGCTCTCTTGTTGGATCTAAACGATCCCGTTAAATTGATCTTAGTCTAAAATTAGACTAACGTATTCTTAACAAATGTTTAAGTCTATCTTAGTCTTAAATAAGGTTAACGTATCCTTAAACCCAAACCCCCCAAACCCAAATCTAAGAAAGATACGGATTTGGACTAGTCCACGCCCTACGGGTGACAGCATTACTTAGTCTCCGTATACAATCCACGGGAAACCAAATATAAAACAAACACCCACGACACGAAGTGACCCTCTGGAGAAGGAGAAAGTTGTTACCGCGATGCGGTAGCGTAATTAACTGCAGGGGCTTGCTCCTGCAGGGAAGAGCGTCCCCACAATCAAAAACCGCTCAAACGAGGGGGAATCTGACGAAGTCTGCTACATCGGCCGCATCCGTTTAAACCTTCGATACATGGTGCCATAAATCAACTTGGCATCTTCGGAGAGGTGGACGGATAGCACTAATTAGCATCTGCCCCAAATTTCAGGCCAGACGGACCTACGCGATCGCGTCTCCATGTTCGGAGGGAAACAGATTCTGGCACGCCCGGTGGGACCTTTTCCTCTTTCCACTCCACACTTCGTGTGTCGTGTTCGCGAACCAATCGTGGTTTGCTAATGGTTGCCCTTTGGTTTCGAGGTACTAAGATTTGGCATTTTGCTTGCTGCAGAAAGCAAAGAATCAATGGCGTCCACTTGTGCAAGATATTCCAACTGCAACTGCAACCTACGCTCTGCCTCACCTGGCGGTGTAGCTTACGGACCTCAAGCGGCGTCCCTGTTCACAATGCCGGTGGAACAGGTCACCCAAGCAACTACTGGATTGTTTTTCGGGACTATTCTCCCCCAATGAACTTCGGCACCCCTGTAACAGCGTCGGAAGCTCCCAAGAAGTCGGTCTTCGATCGGCTTGCTACTACCACGGCCCCTCTCAACGGGTCGTCCAGCTCCAACTCCTCGGTCTTCGCCAGACTGAGCCTGAACTCCGATGGGCCTGCCAAGAAGCCCATGACACCAGAAGTGGCCATCCCAAAGAAGATAGCCATCTCTGCTCCTGAAGCCGTCAAGGCGGCTTCTCCTGCCAAAGAGTCGACCTTTACAAGACTGACTATTCCGGCTCCCGTTCCTGCTCGAAGGTCTGTCTTTGAAAGATTGAATACCGCTACTCAAATGACATCAGTCTTCAAAAGGCTGGCACCAGCGGCGCCTCATCTGGACAGAGGGAAACTCAAAGCCATCCCCATCGCCGAACCAGCCCCAACAGCTCGACACGCTCGACGTCGCCACTGGCGCCGAGTAAGGAAGGCCGGGGGCAACTCCCTCTCTGGGCTAACTCCACCGGCTCCAACGATGGAAATTAATGTTGCTGTTCCAACCGGGAACAGCTTTAAGCTGCTGAACAAGGTGTGCAGGATTTCGCCTACCGCCGTATTAAAAAGATCTCCTCCACCAGTAGAGACTGTCGCAGAAGCAAAATCGGAACAGCCCCCTCAGCAACTGTCCTCCAAAGTTTACAAAGTCTGGCGACGTGTCAAAGAGTCAGTGATCGATCAAGACTACCTCCGCCGACAGAAGAAGCTGAAGGTTCAGCCGGATGGGAACCGTCCCAGTAAGCCGCAAAAGACGACAATCACCTGGGTGCCCACTGCAACGGCCCCCTCAACGTCGACTACTCAAAAGAAAAGGAGAAGGCCGGAGAAAATCCCTATGCCTGCGACAAATGTCAAAATCACTGAGCCCAAACGCCCTAAGTCTGGGGGCATGGTGGTGCATACCGTCTACATGGCATCCGGGAAAGAGGATAGCCGTGCGTCTACGGGCCACCGACCACTCACCCGATCCATCACAAGAGCTCAAGAACAGCAGCAGCAGAAACTTTAGGAGATGCTGACTTCGATGGCCGCACTCACCGGGCCAAAAGAAAGCCCGGAGACGTCATCAGAACAACGTCACGAACACAAGACTGGTGCTGAATTCCTTCGGAGAATGCTCGAAAAGAAGGACAAGGAATCTGCGGAACAAGCGGCCAATATAAAGCAAATGGCCCTTCTATTCCAGGATATGGTAGGCATGATGATCTAGCCGGATCCCCCAGCCGAAGATCCTCCGGTAATAATTGAAGATGACAGAGGAGAAACATCGAATCCTCTGCCGGCTCTGTCAACAGCCAAGGAGGAAACAATCTCTAAAGCTGTCCTAGATGACTATATTGCTCAGCAAATAAGAGTTCACCAGGAAAATGAAGCAGCCGGCCAAGTTTTAAAAACTGGGCGACCGTATCCAGGCTGGTATGATCAGATAAAGTACCCGTCAGGCTACATGATCCCTAAATTCCACGTATACAAGGGGACGGGCAATCCCCACCAGCACGTCGCCCAGTTCAGAGCTCTGTGCGGCAACACTGGGGGCGATGATAAGCTTTTGCTCCGTCAATTCGTCGGCAGCTTGTCGGAGACGGCATTTGAGTGGTACTTCGAACTTCCAAACGACTCCGTCAAAACTTTCGCAGAAATGGAGTTATTGTTCACCCAGCGATTCGCAAGTGCTAGTGAATGCACCCCAATAACGGCATTGATCAATGCCAGGATGAAGCCAGGCGAGACGTGGGTTCAATACGCAATCCGATGGCGGAATCTGTAGTCGAAATGCGAACAGCGCATCGAAGAAGCACCAGCGGTGGGCATGTTCCTAGGCACCCTAGACCCTCATGCAACTATTTCAAATTTCATGATGTTCTTCAAACCGACCACATTCCAGGGTTTAATCGACAAGCTCGCCCAGATGGGTCATAGACCGTCTCCTCCGAAGCCGGAGCCGCGGAACGAAAAGGGTAAAGGGAAGGCGACCTTCGTTGCGAATACCCAACAACAGCCCAGTGCCCTAAAACTAACGGATCAACTGGAAGAGAGACGGAGCTATTATAATGAGAAAATAAAGCGTCCTTACTCGTTCCCACAGGACAAACGAAAAGACTCTTTGAGCTGGCGATGCGCAACCAGCTTATCAATCTGCCGAATCCAAAGCGGCCATTGCAACCCGGCGAAGCAAATAACCCCAATTATTGCCCTTACCACCAAACGGTAAGCCATCCAATAGAATATTGCTTCGTCTTCAAGGGATGGATAGAGGATCGGTACCAACAAGGCAAGTTTGCGTTGTCTGAGAAGTGGAAAGTAAGCCTACCCCAACCGCACACTCCTAAGAAGATAGACACACCGGGGGCAACGTGCTCTTTTGTTGAAGAAGCTCCATGGTAGGTCGTTCTTTCAGCCAAAACCAAAAGAATGCTGAATGATCTCCAGAAATGCCCGGCGATTAGGTGGAAGAATCTGCTGGAACCCCAGATCATCAAAGGGATGCTAAAGCCGCGCCCAACTCCAAAGATTGGTGGTGATAGCCAAAGTGTTCACACCCAGCCGTCGAAATCTGCGAAAAAGAAGAAGAAATCCAAAAAACCCTTGAAGCCTGGCGACAAGCGCACGGACCTGCAGAAACAGATCGACGCGCTGGAAGAGTATAACCAGAAGGTGCGGACTCTAATCATGCTCCAAGAATTCCTCGGCCACGTCCTTGAAGACGGAAATGATAGAAAAGACTCATCAGATGGATATGAGGATTACATAGCAATTTGCCATGTGATCTCTCACTCATTGATAGACGATGAAGAGGCTCCTTGCACCAAGAGACTGGGGGCAGCTCTTGAACCGGAACTTCCAGGGTCGTCAGATGAAATGATCGACGCATTCCTGAACAAAGCTCTTCTAAAAAGTAAAGCTGATCGGGAACGTGAGATGGCTATACTGGAAAAGGCCAAACGCCGGCGACTGGACGGAAGAGTCGAGACACTCCCGCCGAATCAGAGGACATCTGTCACAGATAAAAACAAGCTCAAGACGAGGAAAAGGTTCGCCAAGGCCATATCAATGGGAATGAAGCTGCCACCCTTCGAAGGAAACGCTACTATTGAAGCGGAAATACATCCTAGCTACTTCTTATATCACCGGAATATTACGCACCCCACCGAAAAGTGCAACGCTTTTAAAAGATGGTGGCAAGGATATGTTGCTCACCGACAACATTTTAAGCGGATGAAACGCAAAACTCGTCGGGAGCGAAGAAGCACGACCGAGGAGCTTAGAGGGACCGCCGGCAACTGTCGCGTGGTCAACGCTGGGGGATCGCAAGTCCTCACCTTTGGAAGTGACTCCGACGAAGAGATGAATCTTTGCCCTCTTTTCAAAGAATCTACCTCGAGGAAAGAGGAAGAACCGAAGACCTGCGAAAATATCCAGCTGCGCAGTCGTACGCTGCCCGAAAAGTATCTTGGACCCGCGAACAGAAAAGATAAGTGAAAAAAAATGGTCTCTGAAGATATCGCCCTAGATGACCAAGTCACGAAAGAGATGACTGCCAAGGACCCACCAAAGAAGAACAAGGTGGACTACAATGTTCTGGCACACTTGAGAAAGCTACCCTCGCAGCTCAGTATTCTCGACGCCCTTCTGTTATCCAAAGAGGTAAGAGATTCATTGATCAAGGCGCTACAAGAGCTAGGAAAATTCCAAGCTTTCCTCGCCGAAGAAAAGATGAAGGACGAGCTGGAAGAAGTGCACACAGCCGATATCACCTTCAGCGACGAAGATCTCCTCCATGGGACGTGCGAGCACAACCGTCGCATGCCTCAGGATACTGCCATGATATAAAGATAGGCAAAATCCTGGTCGACAATGGGTCTTCCGTCAATATCCTCAACGTGCGAGTGTTGAAGGAAATCTGCATGAGCGTTCAGCACCTCGCTCGCGATAAAATTACCATCTCCGGTTTCGACTCCCAGTCATCACGGACTCTCGGGTCTGTGATACTGACGCTGCGCTTTGGGCTACTCATCACGGATATTAAATTTCACGTCATTGACGCTAAGACTTGCTACAATGCTTTGCTCGGCCGGCCCTGGTTATACGAGTACAACATCATCCCTTCTACACAACACCAATGCATGAAATACTTCAAGGATGGTCTCGAATACACTGTAACAGTGGAGTTGAATCCATTCTCCGTAAACGAAGTCCGAAAATACGAAGATGCGAAATACTTGTTACTAGATTTCGAGGACACGGAGAGATGTCACAAGCCGAGGGACAAAGCTATCACCACTATTCCAGTCTTCGGGAGTGATACCGAGGAGGAAGAAGAGATAGTTTATTCGGGGCTGCCTCAACGCCACAACCTGGGACCATCCGCCCCCATGTTGATCTTCGGCAGCGGCTCGGAAGACGATGTCTATGCTATATTCTCTGCTCGTCCTTCAATACAAACATTCGCTGATGAAGAGCAAAGTTTGCAAGTTGCCATGGTTCCGCCCAAACATTATAAAGAGCTCGATATGCTTGAAACTTATAGTGTGCAACAACTACAGACATTCTACGTCCCTCCCAGACGAAAAGGTGAAAAGGCGATCCTATTCTACCGATCCGGGGAAACCAGAATGGAAAAAGAAATTTGGCATGGCGCGGATTCTACACTTGACAAGTTTCAACCCATTCGTCTGCCGAGATATTACACGAAAGGTTTGAAAAGGATATTAAAGCGTCAAGGGGTACCCTTCAGACAGACAACTCGACAAGCTCGATTCTACAACAGGATTTGGGATGTCCCCGGAACTCAGCACAAGTTGCCCAACGGGAGAATGGAAACGATCGGGCTTGGATATGTTCAATCCAGAAAACGGGAACGAGTTCATGGTAGCTACGTCATATATGACTTCGATGAAGAAGAGGACGCCCTATTAAAAGATGCTGATCCTGAACCAAAACAAAGTCCGGTCATCAAAGCGCCGAGTCCGTCATTCGAAGAACGAATGGACAGGCTAGTAAGGGAAGCGGGTCAAAAGATCCGGGATGACCATAACCGCGAGATGACCATTTACGAAAAAGCCAGGACACAGCGCCTCCTCCAACATACCGCGGAGAACAGCAATGCTCCTCCTTATCAACCTGTCATACAAAAGGCCCGACGCAGAGGCAAAAACAAATCAAAGAGCAGGAAAAGCGTTCAAGAGCGATAAAGCGGGATCAAGAAGCCACGCGATCGGGAATCGAGCAATCCAGAGTCGTCTCTTATAAAAAAGATGGGTCGAGCATACTCTTTTCCTCAGAACAAAACACGGAAGATACTTGATCTCGCCATAAGACATCAGATGATTACACTTCCGGAGCCTAAACACTCCGAGCAAGCCAACGAGGTCTCTCACCCAGACTACTGCTCTTATCACCAAGCAATAGGACATCCTCTCGAAGATTGTTTCACCTTCAAGAATTGGGTCGAAGACCAATATCAGCTTGGCAAGTTCGCTCTATCCAGCAGTTGGAGGATAAACCCGCCACAGAAGCACGAACCAAAAGCCGTGCATATAACGGGAGTAGAACCAGATCAACATCAGTTTTGGAGGCGAGCTCGTACTTGTCATATGATAACGCTATCAAAAGAAGAGCCCGAGGATATGGATGACCTCCCCTGGTGCTTCAAAAACAATGATGACGAGGTGATCTCAGAATTTCCACCGGCGCCGAAAGAGCTGGAGGATGGAATACATACTACTGCAGACGATCTCAAGAAAATTGATTTGGGGATGGCAAGTGACCCGCGACCGACATTTGTTAGTGAGTTGATGTCTGAAGAAAGGGTGGCTACACTAAAATATCTGCTTATGCAGCATAGGGATTGCTTCGCATGGAACTATTCCGAGATGCTAGGACTAGATCCAGAGATTGCTGTCCACAAACTAGCAATATCCCCGGACGTTAAGCCAATCAAACAGGCACCAAGGAGAATGCGTCTCGAGCTTGAGATGGGCATCAACGCCGAAGTCAAAAAACTAATCAACTCCGGCTTCATCCAAGAGGTGCAGTATCCTGACTGGATCGCCAACATCATCCCGGTGATGAAGAAAAACGGGACAGTGCGTATATGTGTGGATTTTCGGGATCTCAATAAAGCCTGCCCGAAGGATGACTTTCCAGTACCGGTCACCGAGCTAATGATAGACAATACGTCCACTCATGAGGTTTTCTCCTTCATGGATGGATCGTCAGGATATAATCAGATAAAGATGCATCCCGAGGACCAGAAGCATACCGCTTTCCGAACCCCTTTAGGTATATTCTGCTACAAGGTGATGCCCTTCGGTCTAAAGAACGCCGGCGCCACCTATCAGAGTGCCATGACGAAGATCTTCGATGACCATATACATGAAGTCGTCGAATGCTATATCGACGACCTTGTGATTAAGAGCAAATCATATGAAGAGCATTTAGAGCATCTGAAGACCGTATTTCAACGCCTTCGTAAATACAACTTGAAAATGAACCTTCTTAAATGGGCGTTCGGAGTCTCCTCGGGCAAATTCCTGGGGTTCATCGTCCGACACCGAGGCATCGAAATAGATCCGTCGAAGATCAAAGCGATCATGGAAATGCCTCCGCCAAAGACTCTCAAGCAATTGCGGTCTCTCCAAGGAAAGCTCGCGTATATTCGGCGATTTATAGCCAATCTTTCAGGCAAGTGCCGCCTCTTCAGTCACTCGATGAAGAAGGGAACCCCTTTCGTTTGGAATCACAAATGCCAAAGCGCACTGGACGAAATCAACCAATACCTGCAGAATCCGCCAGTGCTGGCTGCTCCGGTCATGGGAAACCCTCTCATTCTGTATACAACCGCCCTTGAAGGTTCCTTAGGCACATTATGGGCATAGGAGAACGACTAAGGGAAGGAGAGAGCCTCTACTATTTGAGTCGAGTTTTACTGGGGGCAGAAAGCAATTATTCTCCCATCGAAAAACACTGCTTGGCATTGATCTTCGCGATAACGAAGCTCAGGCACTATGCGTCGGCACATGAAGTCCGCCTCATATCGAAGGTGGATCCTCTCAAGTATTTGATGTCAAAGGCTATATTGACGGGGTGATTCGCTAAATGGGCCCTGCTCTTGATGGAGTTCTCAATAACTTATCAGCCTCTTAAGGTAATGAAAGGCCAAGCCATCGCCGATTTCCTCGCTGAGCATCCGATACCTGCCGATTCTCCTTTGAATTGCGAACTGCCAGGCGAACATGCGTTTGACACGATCGACGATAGTGGCACCCGATGGGAACTTTAATTTGATGGAGAGTCTTCCATGAAGAAGCGCAAAAAAAGCACCCCCATAATCAAATCAGGGGTAGGCCTCATCTTCATAACTCCGCAAGGAGGGATAATGCGCTTTGCCTTCTCCTTAACAGAGCCGAGGACAAATAATGAAGCCGAGTATGAAGCTTTGATAGCAGGTCTCGAGATCGCCATCGACATGGGGATTGAGAACCTCCTCATATACGGAGACTCACAGCTGGTTGTTAGTCAAATAAATGGCGACGACCAAACGTGCAAACCAGAGTTGGTGAAGTACGGCGAGAGAGTGCAGCAACTGCTGACTCAAATCCCTTCCTACACCTTGCAAAGCATACCGCGTGCGGAAAATAGCAAAGCAGATGCATTAGCCAAGCTTGCTAAAGAATTGGCTGATGAGAACCTCGATGACGTAAGAATCGTGGTACAAGCCGTCGGGTTCTTGCACCGGCGGAAATATCTCCAGAGTCGTCCGAAGAAAAGGGAGGGACCGAGCAAGCAGCTCTGCAAATAAAAGACCAAGAAAAGGTCGAAGATTGGAGAGAAGTCTTTATAGACTACTTCAAATCCCGTCGAACACCTGAAGATTCGTCCTCAAGACATCAGCTTATGAAACGAGCTCTGTCTTTCGCTTTCGTCAATGATACTCTGTACAAGAGGTCATTTGATTCTTTATAGCTGAGATGCCTGGGACCTAAAGAAGCAAGAAGAGTCGTCCAAGAAACTCATGACGGACTCTGTGGTTCTTACCAAGCCGGGCTGAAGATGAAGTTGAAGATTAAATGGATGGGTTATTATTGGCCCGCGATGATCCAGGACTGCCTTGAGTATGCGAAGCAATGCCACTCATGCCAGATCCATGAGGACTTTATCCATCAGCATCCAAATCCTCTACATCCAACGGTGGCCAGCTAGCCGTTCGAAATGTGGGGGACTGACATAATCGGCCCCATCGAACCAGTATCGTCCAGAGGACATCGATTCATTTTGGCGACAACTGATTACTTCTCCAAATGGGCAGAAGTAGTACCGCTGAGGGAGGTGAAGACGGAGAACATCCTCCATTTCTTCAAGACGCACGTCATTTATCGGTTTGGATCTCCGAGACGGATCATCTCTGATAACGGGACAGCCTACAGGAGCCACAAGATTAGCCACTTCGCACAACAGCACAACATAAACTGGAGATACTCCTCAGTTTATAATCCCCGAGCTAACGGTCTAGCTGAGGCTTTCAACAAGACCTTGACGAAGATCGTGAAAAAGACGGTGTTACGAAATAAGAAGGACTGGCACGAGAGACTGCATGAAGCTCTCTGGGCGTATCAAACTACGTTCAAGACGGCCACGAACACAACTCCATAAGCACTGGTATTCGGTACAGAAGCGGTACTCCCTCTCGAGATAGAGTTACCCTCTCTACGAGTGGCAGTTCATTACGAGCTAACGGACGAAGAGAACACTCACCTTCGACTTGAGGAGCTCGACGCCCTTGATGAAACCCGGCTCATAGCGCAACAAAATCTGGAAGCTTATAAAGCAAAGATGACGCGCTCCTACGAAAGATTGGCTAGGCCGAGAACATTCCGCCAAGGCGAACTCGTGCTAGTGGTCAAAAGACCTATGATCCCCAATCGCGCTAAGTGGGGGAAGTTCGAGCCGAACTATGAAGGCCTATATATCATAGACAAGGTCTACCAGGGTGGAGCCTATCTACTCATGGACATGCATGGCGAAAGGCCCTTCAGGCCAATAAATGGTCACTTCCTGAAGAAATACTACGCCTAACGAGTCACGGCCTAGGTCAATGATAGATGACGATGACTATGTCCGCTCGCTATCTTCCTAAGCCCAAACTCTATAAGTAGTAACCGGCTTCCTTTACAACGGACCGAAATGTCCTTAAACTAACCACGGACCGAAATGTCCTTAAACTAACGACGGACCACTATGTCCTAAAACTAGCTGTTGATCGAGATGTCGATAAACTATGGTGGATTGCAGCATCCCAAAGCTGATACAAAACAAAAAAGAATAAAAATAGAGAGAGAAACGGTATGTCCATGAGCGAAAAGAGCACGGATGAAAACCCGAAAGGGCTCCGTGAGTAAAAACAGCAGGGCTACCAGCGAGTTTTGTGAAAACCCGAAAGGGCGCAACCTAATTAGAATAAAAAAAAAGAGAAAAAGAAAACGGTATGTCCATAAGAAAAATGGGCACGGATGAAAACCCGAAAGGGCTCCGTGAGTAAAATCAGCAGGGCTACCGGCGAGTGTTTGTGAAAATCCGAAAGGGCGCAACCTAATTAAAAGACACTTGCAAGGTCCTCTCGACCTTGTAAGGAGAAAATACCTGCATGAGATCTTTACGACTCATAAGGGAGCAACACACTTAGGGATCCCCACGATCCCTAGGGAGAAATTACACTTACGAGATCCTCACGACTCGTAAGGAGAACCCTCTTATGAGAGCCTCACGGCTCATAAAATTCAAAAGTATTAAGCTACAGGGATCTGAACCTGTTCTTAAGCAGCCCCCACAACCTTCAATACTGCCCTACAAGCGGTTCAGTATTGACCCTTGTATACAATCCACGGGCGCGAATAAACATTTCCCTAACAATGTCTCATCCGTGACTAGGGATATGTTTACACGGTGAACAGCCCTTGTAAGTCCTCTCGACTTATAAGAAGAAAGCACTCTTGTAAGATCCTTAAGACTTATAAGAGACCATGCATTTAGGAATCCTCACGACTCCTAAGGAGAAAACGCACCTACGAGGTCCTCACGACTCGCAGGAAGAAATACCTTTTTGAGACCCTTACGGCTCATGAAGTCAAAAACCTTAGTTGACAGGATCTTAACCCTGTTCGCTAAGCCGCCTTTGTTCGACATTGACAGAGGCAAATGATGATTCGCTCCTAGAAATATCCCAATTGTAGCGATGCTGATGCCGAAATCGGTGTCTAATTCCAGTCTTGCAGCAAAAAGCCGGCGAGCCACACATGCATGCAAAATAGCCGAAATGATGGGGCAACTTGCAACAAAATCAGCAACTAAAAATATATGCATACAAAAATAGTCGAAATGATTGGCCAACTCGCAGTAAAAAGCAGCGAGAAAAAATAAAATAAATAGCCGAAATGATTGGGCAACGCGACCTTCGCAATATAAAAGCTGAAATGATAGAGCATCGCGGAAAGAAAAAAATATAAAAATATAAAATTTATGCCCTACAGGTGATATCACAGCAATCATTGTATACGATCCAGGGGCGCAAACAAAGAAGGAACCACACCTTCCCTCCCCAGGTCTCATCAGAAGAAGAAGCCAAATCTCAACGTTTCACAGATAGCCTGAAGATCATCTCAACATTCGTCTCATTACAACAGACACAACATCGAGCAAAGCAGAACAGCGGCAACCCCCAGTTCCATGACTCGACGGTGCACAGATAACCAAGAGTCAAACCCCGACTCCGTGAAATGCGGATAAAGGCAAAATTCCTGGTTACGTGCAACGCGGCAATGACCCCGTGGGAAACGTCCAGAGCGGATACTGGTCCTCTCCGAACACGGCAGTGAACCCGTAGGAAGCATCCAGAGCAAAATTCCTGGTTTCGTGGAACGCGGCAATGATCCCGTGGGAAACGTCCAGAGCGGATCTTGGTCTTCACAGAGCACGACAATGACCCCATGTGAAGTATCCAGAGCGGAGCCTGGTCCTTGCCGAACACGGCAGTGAACCCGTGGGAAGCATCCAGAGTAAAATTCCTGGCTACGTGGAACGCGGATTATGTCACTCCTGACCCCGTGGAAAACGTCCAAAGCGGATCCTGGTCCTCGCAGAGCACGGCAGCGAACCTGTGTGAAGCATTCAGAGCGGATCCTGGTCCTCGCAGAACACGGCAGTGAACTCGTGTGAAGCATCCAGAGTGGAGCCTTGTCCTCGCCGAACACGGAAGTGAACCCGTAGGAAGTATCTAGAGCAAAATTCCTGGCTATGTGGAACGCGGCAATGACCCCGTGGGAAATGTCCAGAGCGGATCCTGGTCCTCGCAGAGCACGGCAATGACCCCGTATGAAGCATCCAGAGTGGAGCCTGGTCCTCGCCGAACACAGCAGTGAACCCGTGGGAAGCATCCAGAGAAAAATTCCTGGCTACGTGGAACGCAGATTATGTCACTCCTGACCCCGTGGAAAACATCCAGAGCAGATCCTGGTCCTCGCAGAGCACGGCAGCGAACCTATGTGAAGCATTCAGAGTGGATCCTGGTCCTCGCAGAACATGGCAGTGAACCCGTGTGAAGCATCCAGAGCGGAGCCTAGTCCTCGCTGAACGCGGCAGTGAACCCGTGGGAAGCATCTAGAGCAAAATTCCTGGCTACGTGGAATGCGGCAATGACCCCGTGGGAAACGTCTAGAGCAGATCCTGGTCCTCGCAGAGCACGGCAATGACCCCGTGTGAAGCATCCAGAGCGGAGCCTGGTCCTCGCCGAACACGGCAGTGAACCCGTGGGAAGCATCCAGAGCAAAATTGGACTGTGAGGTCCTTAAACTCACGGACTATGATGTCCTTAACCTCGACCGTGATGTCTTAAAACTAACAATGGACTGTGGAGTCTTTAAATCCATGGACTATGATGTCCTTAACCTCGACCGTGATGTCTTAAAACTAACAATGGACTGTGGAGTCCTTAAATCCATGGACTATGATGTCCTTAACCTCGACCGTAATATCTTAAAACTAACAACGGACTGTGGAGTCCTTAAATCCACGGACTATGATGTCCTTAACCTCGACCGTGATGTCTTAAAACTAACAACGGAATGTGGAGTCTTTAAATCCATGGACTATGATGTCCTTAACCTCGACCGTGATGTCTTAAAACTAACAACGGACTGTAGAGTCCTTAAATCCACGGACTATGATGTCCTTAACCTCGATCGCGATGTCTTTAAACTACAGTATCCTGAAAAACATTCAGAGCGGAGCCTGGTCCTCGCAGAACAGGGCAATGAACCCGTGGGAAGCATCCAGAGCAACCCCTCACCCCGTGAAATGCGGATAAGGGCAACTTCACCCATCACTTGCGGGTCCTCATGACTCGTAGGGAGGTAAATTCTCTTGTGAGATCCATACGACTCGCAAAAGAAAAACACACTTAGGAATCCTCATGATTCTTAAGGAGAAATTATACCTATGGGATCCTCTCGACCGGTAGGGAGAAAATTCTTTATGAGACCCTCACGGCTTATAAAGTTGAAAAGTCTTAGGAGGCAGATCTTAACCCTGAATCCTAAGCCATCGTTGTCCTGCAAAGAGTTCAAGATAGACTATCCGCAGAATACACTTACTAAAAAGGGACACACCATTGAAAAGAAAAATATGTTTTTTATTCATGAACCAAAATGGATACAAAGTACAATTCGTGAAAGAACAAATAATGTACTCTTATTCAGGAGTATGTACAAAGGAAAAATAAAAGAGGTATATACAAGTTTTCAGGTCGGCAGGCGATTTAGCAGATTGGTCAGCTCATCCCTCTTGCGCTGGACCTCGCCTTCATGATTCAATATCGCCAAAAGACGGGCCTCCGCCTGGGCTTGTTGGGCCTGATATGAGGCAAGCCGGCCTTCGATCTCTTTCTCGGTAGCTTTGTGAGCCTCAACCCTTTCACGAGTGAACACGGCGGCTTTGTCGATGGCCACCACCTCCTTGATGGCCTCTTGAAGCACTCGCCAAAGTTCATATGCTTTGTTGGCCTTGGCCATAAGGTTGGCTTGAATCTCTACTAGCGCTTTAGAAGCCAGCTCCATCTCCGAAAACTTGCGGCTAAGCCTTTTCTCGCACGACACCATGTTCGCCTGGCACCGCTCAATCAGCCCCCACAAGCTTGCCTTTGCAGCTACAACCTCTGAGGGAAGGCGTGTAGATCCAAGAATATGCAAGCAAAACTCTGTTTCAACGACAATACTTAATCCAGAATAAACACAAACCACTTGATATGGGAAGCAACAAGGAAAGCCCAGGATATATATCCCATCAAGCATACATGTGAAACTGTATGAACAGAATTGAGAAAAAAAATGCGCATGCAACATAACGATGATGCTCACAATTAAAGAGAATTTCCATGGAAAAATATGAAGCTCATTTACGCAAGTAAGACGCACACACGAGTTCCCGACAAACATGAAAATTCAACAGAAAAGCATACAACAACCAATGATAAAAAGAGTACATCGATTTAAGCATACTACACTACCGGGAAAAGGTCACCAAACAAAGGATCAGTGGCACAAGGGTTAACAAAACAAAACGCAAAATTTTCTAAATCCTTCTCTGCCTTCTCCAACACATCGAAACGACGATTCTCATGAGGAGTGGCTCCCCACTGATTAGCACCGTGTTCATCCGCAAAGGCAGACATAATAGCCCGTCGGGCTCTTATCTGGCTCAACAAACAGACCGAGCAGTCTTTCAGAGCCTGAGTAATCAGGCACACCTCGTAAAAACACTTGAGCTTGTCTTCAGCCGCATCAAGGATCGTTAGGGTCATCTCTGCTGGGTGGGGAGGGATGTCAGTGAGCACGGCAGCGAGAATCATCCGGAGCCAAATAGATCCCATTGGAAGAGGGGACCCCCTACGGATCAGGAGTTCATATGTCGCTGAGTCACATTCGTTGTCGGTGAGAAGGGGATCCACCAGTTGGGCAGCAAAGCAAGGAACCATCCCCTCAATGGGTACTTCCCATGGTTGTCGACGAGCATGGGGACGGTTGCAAGCCATAGCACTCAATTGTCTCTTCAAGATAAATCACCCTAAAAGTTGTAATTGGAGTTCTCTGTGAAGAGAGAAGGAAAACTACGGCTTCAAGTTATAAAGGGAAGCATTAAATGTTGTACACGGAATATACTACATGATGAAACTATTTCCAAGGCCCAGAAAAAGGGAAGGAATTGGAAATCAAAGCGATGGATCTATTTCCAAGGCTCCTTTTTTTGCATCTAATGTTATGCACAGAAAATATGGCATGAAAAACCAAACAATCCCATCAATAGAGCACCACGCGCAGGGCACGTGATCACACACCTTGGCATATACTGATAATTGAAATCATATCGTGCGTGAATAACACGTGAGTGGATGCCGATGTGAGATCAAAATCCCTAACAGTGCCTCACATGCAAAACATGTGAGCAACAACAACAATATCACAAAATTTCATAAAGGAGGCATGCAAACACAAAAGGGGAAAAGAAAGACTTAGCATTCATATTCTGAAAATTCATACAAAAAAGAAGAGAAAACAAGTACAATGGTAAGACCTCAGATCCAGGACATGGATTGAGGAACTCAAAAGTGACTTTGTCTAGAATCTTCCAGGCATTTCGAACCATCCTAGTATGCTTTCTTTCGCGATCATAAGTGTCGGGATCCTCACGGATGTCCTCCACCCTCCGATAGGAAGCAAGTATGGCCGACTGTTGAAAAGCCTGATGCAGGAGATCAACAAGATTGTCTCGCCTTCTCTTCGAGATTAGACTCATCAGATACACCGAATGCACTTTATCCTCGGCGGCATCCAATGCCCCAAGCGGTACGCCGGTACAGAATAGAGGGAGTGCCTCCCAGATCGCCCTTACGATGAGTTTCAAAAGAGGAGAGCGACGAGGGAGTAGTAGACCGTCGTACTCATCGAAGCGGCTCATGATCTCAGCACACTAAGCGTTGGTGAACTCCTGGTTCTGGCTGCGGCCCAGTGCACGAATGTCTCCGTAAGAAATGATTTCATCAAGATCATACAAATGGGCATCCATAGTATCTGAAATAAAGATCATGAGAAATTTAATGAATAAGTCGATCAAGAAGAATACTTGTCTAGATGAACAGTGGATTTCAAATGACCCTACACATTCCCTTAGGAGAAATCCATTTTGGACTCTGTGACAAATCAAACAGAATCAAGGGAATTAAATTCCCAGAAAGCGACACTGCAGGCCTCTTCTTCTTGGTTGCAAAGAGACAACTTAGGGCAAGAAAACCCCAAGAAGTTCTCTAGGAAGAACTAAGTTCTTCATAAGAATTAAATTCCTTTTGGAAAAGGGGAATTAAATTCCTAGAGACTCTTTTTTTAGATGGAATTAAATTCCATGAAAAAGACAAACACCACCATTAACACCTGAAGATCAGAGAAACCCTAAAGGGCCCGTTGATTAAAGAATGAGTGGTTTTCTTCTTAAAGAACTTAAAAAAATGGGTTCTTGTTAAAGGGGAAAACCCTTGGCGTGGATTTAAAATCCAAAGAGTTTTATATGAAAGTTCTTCGATCGTCCAAATCCATTACCTGAAGAGATGGGTCTTTCTTAAACAGAGTTAAACTCTGAAGATTTCGGAACAGAGAACTAAGCTCTGAGAACGAGAATTAAATTCTCAAAAGAAAAGTTTGCAACGAGGAAGATGAAAGAGTGGAGGCGCTTCTGAAGAGACCCCTGCATTTATAGGATGTGATGGAAACGCTTCATCTCCCTGATTCCCTAGACAGATCCAACGGTCACAAAAGTGACAGCGTTGCACTCACGTGCAGACACGTGAGAGCAACGCTGTGGGGGCATTTGTTTCCTGATTAAAAAAATCAGGAATTACCTCAATAAGGTATCACATGTTCACACGTGACCAATGGTAACGTGATGACACGTGATGGTTAAAATCTCATCAAACAGAAATGAAAAAAAACGGCTGAAAAATGACACAATTGGGGGTCACGTGCTCACAAGTGATCAAGGGTCATGTGCCAGCACGTGACAGGCTTTGAAAGCCTTACAGCTTAATAGAATTTAATTCTAAAAATCAGGAATTACCTCAATGAGGTATCACGTGCTCACACGTGACCAATGGTCACGTGTTGACACGTGACCAATGGTCACGTGTTGACACGTGATGGTTAAAACTGAAGCGTAAATAAACGCTGAGAAAAGGACTTAATTGGGGGTCACGTGTCAGCACGTGACTGGCTTCGAAAGCCTTACAGTTTAATAGAATTAAATTCTAAAAGCTTCTAAATCTTTCTAAATGGAAAAGGATTATGGGGACTATTGGATTAAAGATCCAAGGGTGATTAAAAATCACCAATTTATGGAAAAAAATCTTAGACAAGGAAAGATTTCCCCTAAATCTCACCGGAAATAACAAACAGAATATCTTTGGATTGAAAATCCAACAGTGAATAAAATTCACTGAATGATCTAAAGGCTCATATTAATTATGAAAACAAACAAAATCTTTCAATGAAAGATTTACTAAACAAATTGATTCTTTTCCTTCTCCTATAAATAGGAGCCAAAAGGAGAAGGAAAGGAGAGAGGGAATTTTGAAATAGAGTTTTGGAATCTTGAAATTTGAGAGAGAAAAGAAAGGAGAATTTAATTCTCAACAAAGAAAACCCTAGGTGAGAAAAGAAAGGGGATCAAAACTTCAAACAGAGAATTTAATTCTCAAATCTAAGAGTTTAACTCTTCTGCAAAAAAAAAGAACATAGTTCTTCCTCTGGTTGAAGATCTGCAAGAGCACATCTCCCCATAAGTTGAGAATTTAATTCTCATCGGGTTGAGATCCTGCCATGCAGATCCAAAACTTAGAGGGGGAATTGAGTTTAGAGAATTTAATTCTCCCAAATTTATAGGAATTTAATTCCTCCAAGATGAAACTAGGGTTTAACCCTATATGAGAATTCAATTCTCCTAAAATTACAGGAATTTAATTCCTTCAAGATGGACAGAACTAGGGTTTAACCCTAATTGAGAATTTAATTCTCTCAAATTCACAGGAATTTAATTCCTCTTAAAATGAAATTAGGGTTTCACCCTATACAAGAATTTAATTCTTTTCCATATATGGGAATTTAATTCCTCTAAAAGAAATTAGGGTTTAACCCTACATAAGAATTTAATTCTTTCGTAATAGGAATTTAATTCCTCCAAAATAATGATTAGGGTTTAACCCTACAGAGAATTTAATTCTCAAAATAAAATAAGGAGACTTAAAAGATCTCCATGCATGCAAAGAACCAAGGTCACGTGTCCCCACATGACCCTTGAAAAGATCCCTGAAGAAAGGAAGCTTTGAGGCAACGCCTCACGTGCTCCCACGTGACTCCCGAAACGCAGAAAGAAAAAGCAAAGGAAGCTTTGGGTGCTCTCACGTATTGCCACGTGGCCCCTTGGCAGGCGCTTTAACAGTCAGTGCATCACGTGTCAACACATGATATAAAAGTGTTAACACTTAATTACAGAACGAAGAAAAGAAGATCTGTCCTCACCTTTGAGGTAATGCCTCACGTGTCCACACGTGACCCCTTTTTCTTTAGCGTTTAACATTAATTCGAGAGCTTTATTCCCAGTGTTTAACACTGATTATCATTTAGTGTTTAACACTAATTTGAAAATCTTATTTCCAGTGTGTAACACTGTTATTTTCTAGTGTTTAACACTAATTTGGGATTCTATTTTCCCAGTGTTTAACACTGCCGGTCTTTTAGTGTTTAACACTAATTTGAGAGTTCTGTCTCCAATGTTTGACACTGTTATTCTTTAGTGTTTAACACTACTTTTAGCCAAATTGGCTAATTTTCCAGAGACAAAAGTCCCTCCTCCAAATGAATCTCAAAATTGAGTAAATCAAAGATGAAAATGTTTAGCATCGCTAAATGATATGGACTTAAACCCAGACAAATGTCTAATGGACCAACAGAGGGCCAACATTTCAAACTTAATTCGACTTAGCCCAAGTAGGCCATAAGTCCTCAATTCAGACTTAACGGAGTAAATGTGCTCATCATATAATTAATTGGTCTTAGTTCCAAACTGGGCTACAGATCATTTAATCCACCTTGGTTCAAGGGTACATCTTTTCATTCCTTTGATATTTGTCGTTGTAATTTCTCAACGTCTTCAAAGAGGTGATGGGTCCCGACAACCATACATCTTCAAAGAGGTGATCGGTCCCGACAACCATACATTTCTCGGACTGTGGGGTCCTTAAACTTATGGACTATGATGTCCTTAAGCTCGACCGTGATGTCTTAAAACTAACAACGGACTGTGGAGTCCTTAAACTCACAGACTATGATGTCCTTAATCTCGACCGTGATGTCTTAAAACTAACAACGGACTGTGGAGTCCTTAAACTCACGGACTATGATGTCCTTAATCTCGACCGTGATGTCTTAAAACTAACAACGGACCGTGGAGTCCTTAAACCCACGAACTATGATGTCCTTAATCTCGGCCGCGATGTATTTAAACTAACAATAGACCGAGATGTCCTTAAACTAACAATGGACTGTAATGTTCTTAAACTAATTATCGACTGCAATGTCACTAAACTAAACAATAGAGCCCAGTTGCTCTCTTGTTGGATCTAAACGATCCCGTTAAGTTGATCTTAGTCTAAAATTAGACTAACGTATCCTTAACAAACGTTTAAGTCGATCTTAGTCTTAAATAAGGCTAACGTATCCTTAAACTCAAACCCCCCAAACCCAAATCTAAGAAAGATACGGATTTGGACTAGTCCACGCTCTACGGGCGACAGCATTACTTAGTCTCTGTATATAATACACGGGCGACCAAACATAAAACAAATACCCACGACACGAAGTGACCATCTGGAGAAGGAGAAAGTTGTTACCGCGATGCGGTAGCGTAATTAACTGCAGGGGTTTGTGCCTGCAGGGAAGAGCGTCCCCACAATCAAAAACCCCTCAAACGAGGGGGAATCTGACGAAGTCTGCTACATCGGCCGCATCCATTTAAACCTTTGATACATGGTGCCATAAATAAACTTGGCATCTTCGAAGAGGTGGACGGATAGCACCAATTAGCATCTGCCCCGAATTTCAGGCCAGACGGACCTACGCGATCGCGTCTCCGTGTTTGGAGGGAAACAGCCGGCAGTAGGTGATGATTATATCAAACACCCACAAGCTGCAAGCGGTCAGCTAAACATAACAGCCACCTAGGTATTAAGCAATCAAAAGATCAACAAGCAAACCTGTACATTCTCCTGCGAATCCAATTAGTAACACTCCCGTACAGTCCGGTCTCTTCGTCTGATATGTTGCATATCTCGCCTAGGGGTGGTAAACGTCAGACCCCAGTAGCTTGATAAGTCGTGTCGATATGAGGTCCATAAGAGTTTGAGAAACTACTGATAACACTTACCAGTAAATCTCAGCAATCCTGGCCAGGGATTTCCAGTTATAGCCAATTGAACACAGCGCAACATCAACTCCCTATACCGGGACCAAACCCCTCCTATCGCTCATTGCCTCTATGTGATTCGGGACCCGTTTCGCACGCCCTCTTGGACTTGGTATGATGGAAATCAAAGCACAGTGGGAATCCCACAAGACTCTATGACGATATCGGGTCTACAGACTAATCTGTACCAGTGTCACCAGAGAACTGCCATCTGACGTGAGATATAATTCCATCTGGGAGTTCTCAGCGAGTCCGTCCAGTGTACCCAGTCTCCACTGAGCACCCGTATACCTTCTCTGATGTCAAAACACCAATGGATATAGGATCATCCATCGCCCATCATATGGATCAAGAAGCGCATACGCTAGTCTACTCTGGAGTATCGATGCCCTGTCTCGGTACTCCCACGACTAGGAACATTTGAAAGATGTACTTAGCGACTACACTGTCCCCACTAGTATGATCTGCATCATAGTCCTGGTAGTCAAGTACTCATCCTACGGGCTTTATCAACATGTAAAATAGAGACAATCAGAGTACATGTTAAGATAAAGGGCAACCAGATAGCATACTATTATGTCGAGCAAGAAAGTCCTCCCTATATATATCCAAGCATCCACTACAATATACATCGTATGTACAGTAATGGCCTCTGGGGCATACATATAACTAACAATAACATTCTTTCCGAGTAGTTAAATCTCATGTAGTTTGCAAGCTAGGGTTTATGGTCGATCATTGGTTCTAGTCGGTGTTCCGAAGCCCGTAAAAATCATTTTTTGCAAATTCTGCCTCCCCACGAACACGTGGGGTGTGCGATATCGACTTATAGTGGTATCAGAGCTTCTCATAAACCTTATATAGCTTGTAGCGACGTTATAAATCTGCCATTTTTGTCGCACAAAAACTGCCGTAAAAAACAGTTTCCAAAAATGATGTTTTGAGTTGTTTGCACAACCCGCCGGCTCACGGTTTAAACCGAGAAGACGCACACCCCGCAGGCTCACGGTTTGAACCAAGATGCTGTGGGGAAAGCGTGCACACCTCGGGGACACTCCGGGGGGGAGCAACGGCCGGGACCACCCCAAAGGCTACCACAAGGCGGTCTTGGGGGCTGGTGACCCGAGAGCACCAAGGATTGGTGCTCTCGGGTCTGCCTCCCTTTGGGGGCCACCTCATGGTGGCCCTCGGGGGTGGGTACCCCCCGAGGCCCCTAGTTCGACAGTTATTTATGTGTATTAGCCTCCGTGAAGATTTGGGCGGGTTTCGAGTTTTTGGAACTTTAACTCACTGGATTTTCAAGTTTTGGAAAATTGGTTAAGTTTGCTAATTGCGTGCGGAATCCTAATGTCGCGATTACTTTACAAGCTTTGTGATGTATATATGTGTTTAGAAATGTCGACTAATTGCTATACATCGATTAGTCGGGGTTGCCAATATCTGTGATGTTGTTACGATGGTTTGTGTATATGAACTTGTTGGATCGTCGTGGATAAATAGCTGGGGATGTGAGATGAGGGTTTTCATTCTTTCATTAGATGTAAATTTGTAAAGTGATGTAATATTATTTTTGCAGGGCACATCCGGGTTGAGATTGTAGACACCGTTGTATTATTTCTTTTACTGTTTTCTGCTTCTAAGATAGACCCAAGGTGGGGTGCACAAACTATCGGATTCTTGAAGTGCCGAGTGGCCTACTCACTTTGTTGAGGGCGGTTGCTTCACTTCGGGAATTTGGCGGGTAGTATGCCACACTCATAGGGGTCTGGGGTGGGTTTTGGCTATTCATCACGAACGTGGAATCCGTCCTTCATTACAAGCTCAAACGAAACGCGGAATTCCTAGTATATCCAATGTGTTCATCTGTGATCTGGAATGCTTATTATTGCGTCTGACGAATGGATATTGGGGTGTGTGTGTGTGTGTGTGTGTATTATGTAATAGACGTTGCTTATGTTTTTCATCCATGCTAGTCCAGCCCCCGCTCTATCGTTAGTTAAGTAACCTAACGAGTGATGACGGGGCCCCATGGCGAATGAGGATGGCATAAGCGTACGTTGTATTTTCGTTGTTTTCTGCAATGGTAGGTTAATTGATGGCACTATTTTAAATTAATGCAAAGCAAACAAACTAAAGCTGAATCGTTGGAACAAATTTTAAAACCACTCGATTATTTTAAAACATGAGACTTTTAAATGCGGAGCTTAAACCACTCCTTTTAAAAGCTATCAGGTTCATTCGATTATATCAAGTTCACTACGTTCACGGTTTCGCCAAAACCAACCGTAGCACTCCGTCATTTCATATGAATATTCAATAGTATTCAAGCTATGTTTGTTGACCTTCGTCATGGCATAGTGATTAGTAACCGCTGGATGTTCATATGTATCATAGATATAGCGTTGGTTTGGGACAGTCGTATTACCTTGTTGACCTTCGTTAAGGGTATATATGGGTGGGTTCAAATTAATCTCGACAATGATGGGTAGAACTTGACATGTGACTTATGATTTGTTGACCTTCATCAAGGTCATAAGAGCATGGGGGAAAAATCCATATCGGGAGTTTCTAAGGAAACTGAAACTTGCTAGTGTTGCATACCATTTGGACTGTAATAATGTTGGTAGGATTCCTTCAGGATTATCACACAATGATATTTGGATCCTGATCCTACTGTGAGTATCCGCTACTCCTCGGGAGATTTTTCACTTAACGATCAATGCTATAAACCAAGTAGGTGTTTAGAACAGTGTTAGCGGGGCTACGCCTCCAGGGAAAAGAGGTTATTTAATTAAGGAATTTCGCGAAAGCGTCGTAAAACATCCCTCGAAGTACCGAAACTAGCCTGGCCGAACGGATAAGCAAGAATTGTTCGGTGAGATCAATCCTGACTAATTCTTTTTTTTTGGTTTGAGGAAGGATTTGAGAGATAGTGGGAGCCATCCTGTTTAGATAAATTAAAAACCAATATAAACTTGTAAGAGCATCATGCTAAGTGTTTTCTTCTCTCTCTCTTTTAATTGCAGCGACCCATTGACCAAGACTAGGTTACATCTAGATAATAAAATGACTGAATCTGACTATAATGACTGGCAAAGGTCTGTCCAGATGTCCATTACCCATGACAAGCTGGGACACCTCTTTACTACTCAAGCCCCCACCGTCTCAGGTTCAGTTTCCACCGTCGCGGATATTGATATCCGTAAGACATCAGAAAAGGACAGTGCGAATGCCAAGTGCCTCGTGTTAGCCTCAGTAGATGGTGTAAACCAGAGGCAGCATGAGAAGATGGACTTAGCTTCCATCTGCCTCCATAAAGATTTATATGGAGATCAATCTCGTATCGCAAGATATGAGACCTCGATGGAATTGCTTCAAGCGAGGTTGGCTGTCGGGTCATCTGCAAGGGACAACGTCCTTACAATGACTAGCTATATTAAAAAGCTCACGGACCTGAAGACTACGTTGGAGAAAGAGTCATATGCTGACTTGATTCTACAGTCCCTACCTCCTACTCACGCCCAGAGGAAGAAAGTTATACTTCCAATTGAAGGCATCCTGAATGAAACTACGGAGACACCCCCTCTGCTTATTGGGGAATCTTCCTTTTCTGGATCTAAGGCAGATTCCAAGGGTGAGAAGAAGAAGACCTCCACAAAGCTGATATGTGGTGTCAGTAAGGTAGAAGGGCAGGGAAGGGCAAAAGTTTCTGGGCTAACAGTAGGGAAGGAGAGATGTTCCTATTGTTACGGGAAAGGACATTGGCAGAAGGACTGCAGGGCTTGGAAAGCCAGAAGCCAGGATTTGAAGCACGTTGTGGCTTCGGCTTCAAGTGTGTTTGTAATTGAAAACTGTATGTCCATTAACTCTACTTCCTGGATACTAGATACCGGATCAGGATCTTATATCTGTAATTCATTACAGACATTGAGAAACCGTAAAGTTATCAAGGTAGGAGATATGACTCTCTGGGTTGCCAATAGAATGAGCGTGGACACTGAATCTGTAGGAGAATATCACCTAGGATTGACAAGTGGGCAGATATTGATTCTACATAACTGTTTGTATGTACCTAGTCTAGCTTGTAATATCATATCTGTATCCTTAATTTCTAAGGAAGGATATGATTTTACATTTGTAACCGATGTGGTACACATCCACCTAAATCAAGCTCTGATTGGGTCGGGTACATTAGAAAACGGTATACGTATTAAATCAAGCTCAGGTTTTCAGTGTCCAGAACACACTTAAAAGAAAGTCTCCGAAATTAAATCAGGCTTTCTTATGGCATTGTAGACTGGGTCACATAAATGAAACACGGTTGACGAAGCTACATAGAGAGGGATATTTGGATCCGTTCGAATATCGGTCTTATGCAACTTGTCAATCTTGTCTCATGGGAAAGATGACAAAGACTCCGTTCACTGGATACGGAGTAAGAGCGAGCGAGCTCTTGGGACTCATACACAGCGATGTGTGTGGTCCAATGTCTACACATGCACGAAGTGGTTATTCCTATTTCATTACTTTTACAGATGGTTTCTCTAGGTATGGACATGTCTTCTTGATAAAGCATAAATCCGAGGCCTTTGAAAAATTGTGGGAATACAAGAATGAAGTGGAAAAACAAACAAGTAAAAATATCAAGACACTGAGATCTGATCGAGGTGGTGAATACTTAAGTGCCGAGTTCCTGAACTACTTAAAAGAGAATGGAATTTTCTCTCAGCATACTCTTCCATACACACCACAACACAACGGTGTATCGGAAAGGCGGAATTGAACCCTATTGGATATGGTTCGTTCCATGATGAGTAAGGCTGAGTTACCGCGATCCTTCTGGGGTTATGCACTAGAATCAGCTGCATATCTTTTGAACATGGTTCTTACTAAGTCAGTGCCTACCACACCATACCAGATGTAGAGTGGGAAGAAACCTTCCCTTAAGTACCTTAAGACATAGGGATATCCAGCTTTTGTAAAAAATCAGCATGCGGACAAGCTCGAGGCACGCTCAGTACTGTGTAAGTTTGTGGGATACCCTAAAAACTGTAGGGGGTATCTTTTCAATTACGCAGAGGAACAAAAGGTTTTTGTTTCTCAACATCCCCACTTCTTGGAAGCTGAATTTTTAGAATATCAGAAAAGTGGGAATAGAACTGGAAGAAATTCCAGAACCATAAGCTATTACTGAAAGCTTGGTAGAACCAGAGATTTCAAAAGAACTGGACATTCTCGCGCCACTCTGCAGAAGTAGTAGGCAATCTCATCCACCCGAGAGATACTATGGTTTTCTCATAGACGTGGATAGAGAGGATTGCATCATTATCAATGATGAGCCTACTAGCTTCCAGTAAGCCATTCAGAGCAGCGACTCGGTAAAATGGCTGGATGCAATGCGGAATGAAATGGAGTACATGTACACTAACAAAGTTTGGACTTTGGACATTGCTCCAGAAGGGGTAAAACCCGTAGGCTGCAAATGGATCTTCAGAAAGAAGATTGGTGTAGATGGACAGGTTGAAACCTGTAAGGCTAGACATGTTGCAAAGGGTTTTCGTCAAAGACCTGCTTTGGACTATGATGAAACCTTTTCTCCAGTGGCTATACTCAAATCCATTCAGATCCTTCTTGCCATTGCTGCCTTCCACGATTATGAGATCTGGAAGATGGACGTAAAAGCGGCTTTTCTAAATGGAAATTTGGAATAGTGCGTCTATATGGATCAGCCAGAGGGCTTCATTCAGAGTGGGAGCAGCGGGAAAGTGTGCAAGTTGCTTAAGTCCATTTATGGACTAAAGTAAACATCGCGGAGTTGGAACATCTGTTTTGATGATACTGTCAAAGAGTTTGACTTTCACAGGATTTATAGTAAGATTGTAGGGAGAACTGTGATATTCCTCGTCTTGTACGTGGATGACATTCTCTTGATAGGAAATGACATTCCTATGCTACAATCAGTCAAATGATTCTTGTTACAGAGGTTCTCCATGAAGGACCTGGGTGATGCTTCCTACATTCTGAGGATTCAGATCTATCGTGATAGATCTAAACGGATAGTAGGACTTTCACAATCAAGGTACATCGACACCATACTGAAAAGTTTCAGTATGGAAGATTCAAATTGTGGTAATCTACCGGTTTGTCACAGAATCACCCTCTCCATAGAGTTGTCTCCAAAGACTGATTTGGAAAGGGCTCGCATGTCAACTATACCCTACGCATCTGTGGTAAGCTCTATAATGTATGTGATGTTGTGTACCAGACCAGATGTAGCATACGCATTGAGCGTTGTAAGCCGGTTTCAGTCAAAACCAAGGGAGAAGCACTGGATAGCAGTAAAGAACATTCTCAAGTACCTGAGAAGGACTAAGCAGATGTTCTTGGTTTATGGCAGAAAAGACCTCCAGATCGAGGCCTTTGCTGACTCCAGCTTCTAGAGTGACAAGAATGACTCCAAGTCCATGTTGGGTTATGTCTTTACCCTCAATGGAGGGGCGGTTTGTTAGAAGAGCTCCAAGCAGGACACCATTGCTGACTCGACGATGGAAGCGGAGTTCATAGATGCTTGCGATGCCGCAAAAAAAGCTGTCTGGATGAAGAAGTTCCTTACGGAACTTTAGGTGGTTCCGACCATTATTGATCCAATATCTCTGTATTGTGACAACAACGACGCTATAGCTTTAGCAAAGGTACCCAGGTCCCATCAGAAGTCCAAACACATTTTGAGGTGGTACTACCTAATCAGGGAGATCGTAGATCGCCGGGAGATTGAGGTGAAGAGAGTAGATACGGAGAATAACACTGCAGATCCACTCATGAAGGCCATCCCTCAGACACAGTTTGAGAGGTTAATCGAGATGATAGGTTTGCGATATGCCAATACATGGCCTTAGTGCAAGTGGGAGATTGTTAGTGTATATGCCCTAGAGGCCATTATTGTATCATACTGGTTTGTATATTACTTGATGGAAGTTGGGATATTCACAGTTGTATTGACAGCCTTGCTCAAAATGGTAGTATGCTACTTGGTTTGTTTCTACCTCAATATGCGCATGTGTTTCTTTTAGCATATCGCTTATACATATTGGTAGAACCCTTACGATCTTTACTTGATTACCAGCATTGTGATAGCAGTCACACTAGTGGGGGCTGGGTAATCTATAAGTACATCCTTATACAGGTCCCTAGTCATAGGACTATCGAGACGGGGCATCGATCCTCCAGAATAGACTAGTGTATACGCTTCTCATCCCATCAGGGGAGATGGTATGTCCCACATCCATTAGTACGTTATATTGGAGATAGTATGCAGGTGCTCGTTAGGTTACGAGTACACTTGACAGGACTTGTCGGGAACTGTTGGTTGGTGTTATACCTATTGTCGGGTAGCAGTTCCCAGGTGACATGAGTACAGCTTAGTCCGTCGAATTGACACTGCTATTTTGCCTCGAGTGTGTTCCCACTGTACTTTACTACCCAACTACGGCTCAAAGGAGTCATGCAAACAGGTAGTAGTTAGGTGGAGTCCTGAAGCACTTGGAGGCAGTGGTGGTTAGATAGGATTCGTTTCCCCCGGTATTGGGGTTTGATATCGTGCTGTGTTCGGAGAGCCATTACACAAAGTCCCTGGCCAGGGCAAGCGGGATTTACTAGTAGGTATTCCAATAGTTTCTTAGGGTGTTTTGGGCTACACTCCGGCATGACTTATTACGCTATTAGGGGTCTGGCTATTACCGACCCTTAGGCCCGATATGCGATAATCTTAGACGAATAGACTGGACTGTACAGAGATTGTCACATTCAGGCTTAGTAGGAGTTCGGATGGGTTTCCTCATCGGCCTTCTTATCGATAGGTACCTGGGTAGCCGTTATATGCAGCTAGTACCGCTTGTTGCTTGTTGTTAAACCCACTGCCAGCGTACTGTCAATTTTTTAGAGTCCCACACAGAGAGTTTCCCTACATCGAGCGAAAGATGTAGAGGCCATATGGTTTTACAGCAGGGCTTCGATCACGTACGTGCACTTGTGCGCGTATGATGTTCGGGCGGATAATACTAGTAGGCTTTGGTTTAAGCAAAATCCTAGTATTATATTGATGGATCAGTTTCGTCTCTTTGTATTCGTGTTTCTCGGAACACGGATGCGGGTATGTATATACGGATGAGTAAGGCATAGAAGGAGACACCTCATTAGGATTTTGACCATTGACTTGATTAAAATAATTATGAGGTGGAGGAAAGTATTTGTTATTTTTATAAATGATAATTGTGGCATGGCTACTTTTTTTGACCACTTGACTTGGTTTGACTCTTTGACTTAGATATTTCTTGTAAGATATTTTGTGGCACTGAATATTTTGGGTGAGATATTTTCTTGCCATGCTTTTAGTCATATCAAGTGAGCCATCTCATTTTCAATAATGATTATCAAAAACCAATTCTTTTTTCTCAAGTTAACTCTCTTCTTCATCCTCTCAACTTTCAACCCTTAAGGTCTCATGAGTTGAGTAAACTAGGGTTCCAAAAGACAAATAAATCTATTTTCATTCTCTACATCATCTAGGCCATATAGTTTAGCAAGCTAGTTGCCCTAGTTATCTCGGATTTGAGGTTGGAGCTCGGACTATAGACTCTCGGGTGGATCGTCTTTGACTCGAAGAAGCCGACGAGGAAGCTACGATCCGGATCGATCCTCGGAGCCTATGATGACGAGGAGGACAGTGGAGAAGACCCGAAGGACTTGCATAATGAGGTATAACATTCTTTCCGAGTAGTTAAATCTCATGTAATTTGCTAGCTAGGGTTTATGGTCGATCCTTGGTTCTAGTCGGTGTTGTGAAGCCCGTAAAAATCATTTTTTGTAAATCCCGCCTACCCGCGAACACGTGTGGTGCGCGACGTCGACTTACACCATCGGTAATGGTGAAAGTGTCCTAGGTGATAATATCTATGTGCATGATGATGCAAATGCTACATGAATATGATATACGCATATGAAAACAAGAATTATAAATAAATCCTAACTATCGGGCGCTTTACGCCATCCAAGTGATTCCCCCATAGATGTGGATATCTACTCACTGGAACATCTCTGCTAATCGAATCCGACTACCGCCTTTCCTTTCCTTACCGATCCAAAATGAAATAAATAGCTAATTAAATACATAATTAACAAGTAATTACATAAGTAAAATGGGTACATTTATGTCTATGTGGAAAAATAATTATACTAGGTTATACGGAAAAACAAATGTTATACTACTAATTAACATATAATTATTCTAAATGATTTTTTAAAGCGTTACAATCTTCCCCCTTAAAGAAATTCGGTCCCCGAATTTAAAATCTATTTACGCGTACCTTCGAAAGATGGGGAAACTTCTTCCTCATCTCGTCCTTAGCTTCCTTGGCGACCTTTTCACTACTCGGGCCATGCCCAAGAAACTTCACGGATGGTAAGACCTTTGATCTCAGTTTCTTCACTTGCCGATCCAAAATAACTACCGGCTGCTCGGTGAAAAAAAGATCGTGCTCCAGCTAGATCGTCTGGAGATGAATCGCGTTAGAGGGGTCATGAAGGTAATTGCGAAGCATCGACACATAAAATACAGGGTGAACATCCGGAAAACTGGACGGAAGAGCCAAACGATAAGCAACTGCACCGACTCGCTCAAGAATCTCGAAAGGACCCACATATCTGGGACTAAGCTTCCCTTTCCTCCCGAACCTCATCATGCCCTTCATCGGCGAAACCCGTAAGAAAACATGATCACCAACAGCGTACTCAAGTCTGCGACGGTGTCTATTAGCATAAAATTTCTGCTTGCTCTAGGTCGCTCTCATCCTGTCCTGAATCAACTAGATTTTCTCTGTAATCTCCTGCACTAGCTGTAGTCCTAAAATATTGCTCTCACTAAGCTCTGTCCAACAAACAGGCGATCGAAACTTTCTCCCATACAATGCTTCGAAAGGTGCCATCTGAATCGTCTCTTGGAAGCTGTTATTGTAGGAGAACTCTATCAAGGGCAAGTGACGATCCCAACTACCTCCGAAATCTAGAACACACGCTCGGAGAATATCCCCAAGAGTCTGTATGGTCCACTCTAACTGATCTTCGGTCTTCGGATAGAAACCTGTACTGAAACTCAATCGGGTGCCTAAAGCCTCCTGAAGTTTCTGCCAAAGATGGCTGGTGAACCAGGTGCCTCTGTCGGACACAATGCAGGTCGGAACGCCGTGTTGTCGCACAATCTCATCAATATAAATCTGAGCATACTGAGCGAATCCGAAAGGAGTCTTCACTGGCAGGAAGTGATCCCCATTCGTTAACCGGTCTATGATCCCCCACACAGAGTCATGCCCTCGACGGGTCCTAGGTAGCCCCACGATGAAATCCATAGAGATCTGCTCCCATTTCCACTCCGGAATGGGCAAAGGTTGTAACTCTCCTAACGGCCTCTGATGCTCTGCCTTGACTTGCTGGCAAGTCAGATATCTCAAAACGAAGTCTGTGACATTTCTCTTCATCCCTTCCCACCAGTAGATATCTCTCAAGTCATGATATATCTTGGTGGAATCTGGATGAACGCTGTATACTGACTGAGGCGCCTCCTCTAAGATCTCGTATTTCAGCCCCTCGGAATTTGGCACACATAGTCGAGTCCCAAATCGTAGTACTCCCTAGTCATCGATCACGAACTCTGAATCTCTACCCTGCCGAACCTGCTCCATGATCTTTAACAAACGAGTATCCTCCGGTCGATGTAAACTCAAATTGTACTCGGCTGTCGCATATGATCTGCCAATCGGCCGAAGACTGTCTCTGAACTGCGCTCAAATAGGACAAGCTGCCATTGGGCCTCCGACTCAAAGCGTCAGCTACAACATTCGCCTTGCCCGGATGATAAAGAATCTCACCATCATAGTCCTTCACGAGATCCATCCAACGGCGCTGCCTCAAATTCAGATCCCGCTGCTGGAAGATGTGCTTTAAGCTCTTGTGGTCCATGAATATTTGGCACGACTTGCCGTATAAGTAATGCTTCCAAATCTTAAGTGCAAAGACCACCGCGGCCATCTCTAAGTCGTGAGTGGGATAGTTCTGCTCATTCTTCTTCAACTGCCGAGAAGCATAGGCGACGGCCCTGCCGTGTTGCATCAACACACAGCCTAAACCTACTCATGAAGCATCATAATAAACAACAAAGCCTCCTGACCCTGAAGGCAAAGATAATATTGGTGCAGTCATCAAACGAGTCTTCAACTGCTGAAAACTCTGCTCATAAGCCTCGGTTCAAAGAAAAGGAACTCCCTTCTAGGTCAATCCGGTCAGAGGTGCAGCGATACGAGAAAAATCCTGCACAAAACGTCGGTAGTAATCGGCCAAACCCAAGAAGCTATGAACCTCTGTCACTGAAACAGGTCTGGGCCAATACTGTACGGCCTCGATCTTCTTCGGGCCCACTCATATACCATCTCTCATAACTACATGACCCAAGAAGTCTACACTGCACACTTGGAGAATTTTGCAAACAGCTGGTGCTCCCTCAAAGTCTGCAACGTAATTCTCAAATGCTACTCATGCTCCTCTCGGCTCCGGGAGTATACTAGAATATCATTAATGAACACGATAATGAACTGGTCGAGAAAATGATTAAATATGCGGTTCATTAAATCCATGAACGCTGCTGGGGCATTGGTGTCCGAACGACATCACCAAAAACTCATAATGCCCGTAGCGCGTACGAAAAGCAGTCTTCGGAATGTCATCCTTCCGAACCCGCAACTAATGATAACCTGACCGTATATCAATCTTCGAGAAATTTCCCGCACCCTGGAGCTGATCAAACAAATGTCGATGCGAGATAGGGGATATCTATTCTGCACAGTAACTGGATTCAATTGACGATAATCAATGCACAATCTCATACTGCCGTCTTTCTTCTTGATGAACAGAGCAGGAGTTCCCCAAGGCGACACACTCGGACGAATAAGTCCCTTGTCAAGCAAATCTTGCAACTGATCCTTAAGCTCTTAAAGCTCCGCCGGGGCCATCCGATAAGACGGTATAGAAATAGACCCCGTGCCGAGGATCAAGTCAACGCAAAACTCGATATCGCGCTCTGGCGGCAATCCAGGTAACTCATCAGGAAAGACATCAAAAAACTCCCTCACAATCGGAACCTGGTCCAACGGAACCTCTGCGACTCCAGCATCATGAATATACGCCAAGAATCCCTAACATCATTTCCTCAAGAGACGACTAGCGTGATGGGAAGAAATCAAACTGGGAAGGATGACACTTTGGTCTCCCTGAACAACAAGAACTGGCACACCTGTAAAACTAAATCTGACCGCCTTCTCACGGCAGTCTATGGATGCATAACAAGTGGCTAACCATTCCATGCCCAGAAGAACGTCGAAGTCTAATATATCGAGGAGAATCAAATCAACAAAAGAATCCATATCCTCGATACGAACATAACACGATCGAAATACATATCGAGCGACAAAAGACTCGCCTATGGGAGTAATAACAACAAGTGGCAGATCAAGTAAAGACGACTCTCGGCCTAACCTCGGTACGAAGTGTGTGGATACATAAGGTTGCGTAGAACCTGGGTCAAACAATATACGCACGTCGAAAGAACACACTAGTAGAGCACCTATCACGACAGCATTCGATGCCTGCGCATCCTGAGAAGTCAAAGAAAAGACTCGGGCATGTCCCCTACCGGTACCCGGCTATCCTCTGCCTCTTCTAACCCATCCTCTCTGAACCGGACCGCCATGACTATAGCCTCTCGGGGCATCGATCTGGCATGGAGCAACAGCAGGTGTAGGAGGTAAAGTGCTCGGAGGATGGGGTGATGGTGGTAAAGTCACATGTGGAACTGTCGCCTCGCCTTAGCGCCTCATGATACAATGTCTGATATGGTCCAACAGACTCCCACATCGATAACATCCTGGTGATGGATGCTGGCCCGGTAAATAAGAGCTGAACAACTAACCTCGCATCATGCCTCGACCACCACCACGGCCTCTGCCTGTCATATCTCTGCCAAACCGCACTAGAGCTGATATACCTGTATGAATTCGCTTTGGCACTGTGGCCTCAGAAATACGCCCCTCTACTAATATAGCTTCGTCTATCACTGCTGCGTAGGTGTCAAAATGCTGGGCGCCGATAGCAAGAAACAGCTGTGTGTCAAGGCCTTGTACAAATCTCTTTATGTGTTTCTCTTCAGCGTCCACCAGGAAAGGAGCATATCTAGACTGCTGAGTGAACTAAACGACGTACTCGGCCATGGTCATACCAGGAGTCTTGCGTAAAGACTCAAAACTATGAGCTCGAGCATCCCTGACGCTCTCCGGAAGGAAACGAGCAAGAAACACTGCCGTAAACTCATCCCAGATCATAGAAGGTAGACCTGCAGCTCGGCCTCTCTCAACTGACTCGCACTATATCTGAGCATGACCCTCCAAACAAAAGCTCGCAAGCTCGACCAACCTCTCATTAGAACATCTTAGTGAACGGCAAATCCTGGCCATCCTGTCGAGGAACGTCTATAGATCCTCCGCTGCGTCTGTGCCGGTGAAAACTGGAGGTTTCAGCCTCATAAACTCCTGTAGTGATACAGGGATAGTCTCAGTAGCAGCAGGTACAGCTGTTTGGGCAGCAGGTACTATCACTGTCCCCGTAGAGGGAGGAACATCCTCAAATCTCGGTGCTCGGCTGGGCTCAACTAAGGATCCAACCATCTGGCACAAATCCTGAATACTCGCCTCCAGCCTAGCTATCTGGCCTGGAGAAGGGGGATCAATCTGTCCCTGAGGGGTAGGCGTACCGCCCTGGTCGGTCCTTGTCTCGGACGAGCCCACTCTAACCTCATCTCTGGCGGTAGTCCTTTGAGCCCTCGTAGTCTTCGGCGGCATAGTGACTGGAACAAGAAAAATGATTCGATAAGAATATTGCAATCAAATCAAAGGATATATGGAATCAAGGAAGGAAATACAAGCAATATCCTAAGGTTACTTAGGTGGAGTATCGTATCGTGAGTATGCCGCGGGACATACACATGCTACGTCACTCTACTTAAGTCACCTACTCCATCGTACCAAGGGCCATCCTGCACTCAGAAAGGTAAAACCTAATGCTCCGATACCATATTTGTCATGACCCGAATGTAGAAATGTGAATGGCACTTAAATCACGCCACGTCTAAAGGCGTAACGTAATCTCTAAACCAAATTCCCAGAAATCTAAACCGTTTAATGAAATAGAGTGAAGAGTACTTAATTTAAAAGGTTGATTTTTAACAAAATAGAGTTGCATCAAAAATCACTTAAAAGCATCAAGTTTTTATGAAAATTTCGGCAGAGTTTCCTTTGTAAAAACTGGCCCCAAATAGGTATAAAACATGAATATATATAAGCAAATGAATAAAGACATCCCCAAGTGGGAGCTAGCTCTTCGCCTAAATGGCAGAACACAACCATAGGCAAGATATATAATAATAATGTGAAATGAACGTTAAAAGCAAGAAAACAGAAAAGCATAAAATCGGCTCACACGAGCTCGACACCAGATATCAAATAATATAAGTCTCATAGTCTAGGTTTAATATACAAATAGTAGATATGGTAGATGGAGTGTACTAGATACAAAAGTAAATATATCCGGAGGGAACAAAAGAATATCGTCACAAAACCCACCTACAATCAAAGCCCTCAAGTCGAAGCAAGTAGAAGCAGAAGAAGTAGAAGCTATGAGCCCGCCGCGACTATGCTAACGGGCCGGTCCTGCAAGACACGGTGGCACAACGTGGGTGAGTTGCCAACTCATGAGTAGTAAGTAACATCTAATGAGACAATCACAAGCATGCATGCAAATGCGTCGACAATCTAAGTATAAACTATGATGCAATGTTCTAATATGAATGCAACATAAATGAATGATCAAACAAGAAATCTGGATATATCTGGTATGAGAAAAATCCGTGTTCTTTTCTTAGTAAAATTTTAGTATTATGAAACTGGAGTATCATCAAATGAATCGACAGAAATCTGTGTCAACATCGACACACAATATATATATCAATATCTCGGGTGCCGTCTCTTAGATCAACCCTCAAATCTGTCAAATCACACGACTCCGGTCGATATCCTCGGATGATCGCTGGGCCAATAATAACCAGTAGGTAGTGCTCCCCTGCCGGGCTCAACATCTTTCTATACGGCCTTCTTGCTCCGGGATACCTCACCGGGTCCACCATGTACCCGTAGACTGTGTCTCCTCTCTCCTTGAATCGGGTATATGTACATACGTAGCTCAAGAACAGAGAAAACTCATGGTGGATGCCATACATATCATATCACGAGAAAACCGCAAATTTCCATTTTAAAATGATAATAAGTTTATAAAATTTCTTCGCGGTTTTCTCCAAATCCAGAAATCTTATGAATACGGAAATCTCTAAGAAGAATCACAATATATGAATATGTCAATAATAATGAATGTCCATGATATCAATAAGATGTAATGAGATGGATGACTTAAAACTACATATCAATAATTATGCAATTTTAAATGCCAAATAAAGCAAGTTCTATAGTGTTCGTGACATTGCAATTACCAATGACGTGTGTATTCACATAACATAATGCACGTGCGTCATGAACCATCAGTAATGGTGCAAGTGTCCTAAGTGATAATATTTATGTGCATGATGATGCAAATGCTACATGAATATGATATACGTATATGAAAACAAGAATTATAAATAAATCCTAACTATCGGGCGCTTTATGCCATCTAACTGATTCCCCCATAGATGTGTACATCTAGTCACCGGAACGCCTCAGCTAATCGAATACGACCACCGTCTTTCCTTTCCTTGCCGCGTCCGACGTCTCCGCAACCGATCCTAAAATCGCACAATATCAATACATAAGGCTAAATATTCGATATAACGCGAAGACAAAACGATACGAAGAAACTAACACGCACTAGCTAAACACATGTGCACTTGGTGCACAAAACGTGTCCGACAATGTCACAAACCACACCTAGGGTTGTTACACACAGCAAACACTAAAACGAGGATCGAAACGTGCGTATCGTATATAAACAAAACACATACATTAAAGGAAAACGGTCCCGGATTTTATGTGTAGCTAAACTAGGAAAAACAAACAATACCAAATACCTTACAAGACCCATAGAAGACTACCTGCAAAAACTCATCACCTAATTGCTACAATGGACTGGCGATGCCGGGAAATTCTTGAATCTCGCCGGTCGAACTACAAAGGTTTGGCTTCGGGTTTCTAGGGTAAATTTAGGACTCTTAACACTATACTATTGTACTGTTTGATTTAATTGTAGATTAACGCAAAGATAGCGGATATCAGATATCACTAAACTTGATTAAAAACCGTTTTAAAACACTAAATTAGAACAATATGATGTTTTAGTGCAAACTTGGTGGATTAGTGAGACTATTAGGTGTTAAACTATACTGAACTACCCTAATAAGTGATTAAAATATTAACTTAACCTAACCCTATCTTAAACATACTAAACTTGCATTAAAAACCATATTAGCACCTAGTTAAGACTACTCAAGGCAAGGATATGCAAAACAAGTTAAAAAATGGTTTCTTATCTCAAGAATGATTTGGAAAGATCCTACTTGAGAAAATCTCCACCCAAGATGAAGACTTGCATCAAGAACTATAAAAGAGGTTTGAAATTTGAATGTTTTGAATTGATTTGTGATGAATTTGTGGGGTTTGTTGTAAGGTAATGAGATTTTAGCATGAAAGAAGGAGGGAGAAGGGGGCTGCCAAGTGAGGAAGAGAGAGAGTGTGATCCTATGCCATGGCACACACACACCATGACATATAGTAAACTTGCACCAAACCTTATTTCCTTTTATTTTTCATTTTTATTTTCTACAAATATCTAGATCCTTCTTCATTTCATTTCATTTTTTTAAAAAAAACATGTTACAAATTGTGATTAACCAGCCATGGTTGCATAAACAAGTATTAGTCTATACTAGCCTATGATTATCACTTGATTAGTGTGTGTGTATGCAAGTTAGAAAAATATTTAATATTTAATAAATAGAGAAATAATTAAATAAACAAATAATTGAATAAATAGCTAATTATATACATAATTAACAAGTAATTACATAAGTAAAATGGGTACATTTATGTCCATGTGGAAAAATAATTTTAACTAGGTTTTACGGAAAAACACGTGCTATACTACTAATTAACATATAATTATTCTAAACGATTTTTTTAAAGCGTTACAAGCTCACATCTAAATTCACGCAGGGCTTTTCACACGGCAATTCGTCAATCCATTACAAACACCATAGAACATCAACGCGAGTATTAAGTTCGTAATCTCGTCTAATTGATACATATATCAATTAGGCGGATTTTACAACGCTATGATACTCATGGTCATAGAAAAGCAAGTAACGAAAAAAATGACGTTAGAATTTCACACACTATTAGCAAACACATCTAAATTTTCCAAGTCCGAAAATTTAGTCAGCTAAAACCTAAATATTCCCTCGTTTTAAGACAATTCGGGAGTCAAAATGAACTCAAAACTCGTCCGAAACCACGCTGAGGCACTACATAAAAAATCAGACATCACTTAGGGACCTAGGGGGTTACCCCCGGGGCCACCATGAGGTGGCCCCAAGGGTCTGGCAAACCCAAGACCACCTTATGAGGGTAGTAACGGGTCCCCATCCTCCATGGCCATCTCACAGTGGTCTTGGGGTTGGGTCCCAACCTTCGGTCCCCTTGAAGTCTTCATTGGGTTCCCACGCATCTCCCTGGGGCTTTTCAGTCCAAACCTTGAGCCTGCGAGGAGTGCAAAATTCTAAACAAAGTGATTTTTAGGACCGTTTTTTGACAGTTTTTCATACTGGAAAAAACCATGAATTCTAACGTCATAACATGTTTTTTAGGCTTAGAGAGCGGCTATGATACCATGAAATTGAGTGTTGCTCACTCTAAAATGTTTATAGAGAGACAGAATGCTCAAAAAATTAAATTTTGAGTAAGCAATATCAACTAGTTACCCAAAATCTACCATATGCCTAAATAAGAAAACATCATAGGAGCTAATCTACTCGGATAGTGATTATAACCATGAGTTCGAGTCCTTCGGGTCTTCAATGTCCTCTTTCTTAGCTCCTAGTCCATCGGGATTGAGCTTGGACATTGGCCTTCTCATATCAAAGATGATCCACCTGAGAGTTTATGGTTCAAGCAAAAGCGTCACTAATGAAGCAATTGAATAGCCTAGTTTGCTAACCTAGGGTATTTAGAAGATGTAGAGAGTGTTAACTAGATTTATTTATCTTTAAAACCCTATGGTTCTCAACACATGAGAGGGATTAGGGTTGAAGAAGAATGAGATGAGAGTGAAGGCAATGATGAGAGTGAGAGGAAAATGGCTAGAAAAACATATGTATCATTTTCATTTTTGCTAAATAAAATAAGTAGCCATATTTGAATAGTATTCCTAAATGAATTAAATAATTCAAGACCATACCTCTCACCATATTTATGCCACCTCACAAATACACTCATTTTCTGATTTCTATTAAATAGAAAATGCTAAATGAGGCGTCCTTTTTCTAGAACCCTTTCTTGTATAAATACCAGAATACCAAATCGTATATATATACTCGTATTCATATAAAAAATATGAATACCAAGAGATAGAATAATCCAATAATATAATAGTAGATTATTATTAAATCAATACTTGATTTAATAACCCAGCTTAATCCTAAACCCGCTAGTATTAACCATCCGAATATAAATCTGTGTAGCTAGTATACGTATTTGATTAGAACCCTGCATGTATAACCATATGGCCTATACATCGTTTCTCTTGAACTAGGAAAACACTATGTGTGGGACTCTAAAGATTCGACAGTACACTGGCAGTGGGTTTAACCACAAGCACGTCAGCGACACTAGCTATATGTAACCGCTATCCAGATACCCGTCGAAAAGAAGGCCAATGAGTAAACTCATCCGAACCCATACTGAGCATGTCCATGACAATCTCCGTATAGTCTGGTCTGTTCGTCTGAGAGTATCACATGCCGGGTCTAGGGGTGGAAAACGTCAGACCCCTAATAACCTGACAAGTCATGCCGATATGGCTCAAGACCATCCGAGAAACTAATGATCTAACTATCAGTTAATATCATCTGCCTTAGCCAAGGACTTATGATGTTGGCTAACTGAACACAACACGATATCGACTCTCTATACTGAAAGAGACGAATCCCCAACAATCGCTCACTGCCTCCATATGGCTTGGAACTGTACCCAACTAAAACCTGTTTGCATGACTCAGTAGAGCCGTGGTAGGGTAGTAATCAAATCACAGTGGGAACTCACATGAGACAGATGATGACCTCGAGTCGACAGACTATCTGTACTTATGTCACAAGAAAACTGCTATCTGACAATATGTATAATACAATATAGCTAGTTCTCGGTGAGTCCGTCAGTGTATTCACCCTTAGTAAGCACATGTATACAATCTTAGGTGAGACACACCAATGGTTGTGAGACCAACCATCTCCCCTCGTCAGGGTCTAGAACGTATACATGATTGATGCAAAAAAGTGTTGTATGTGTATTGTAAATAACCGTAATCAAGACGGTGTCGTAAATAGCTAGCCGCGATGAGTACGAGTTGTCCGCTGGGAAACGGTGAACTTCTTTTCTTGTTTTAGACGAGTTGATAGAAAATAAGTGGGATTGTTGTCGTTTTATACTAAGAAGGTTTGAAAAGTTTATAATAGAAGGACTTGTAGGGTTTACAGGATTTAGTAGTTAATAGATGAAATTAAAAAATAATAATTCTTTTTATCTTTTAATTATTTAATACTAGAGAGATAGCGATAAATGTAGATTAGGCTTCTTGTAGGGAATTAGGGTTTCCCTCTACTGACCCTTGTCCTTCCATTGATCTCTATTTATCTCAAGCTTTTAACAAAACGATTATTAACGAATCTCAAATCATGGTCGTGACTATCATGAGGTGATGGCGCGCCCGATAAGAGGGTTAATATTCATTTTGCTAAAATTTAAAACTTTAAAAATAATTCAAGTGATATTTTTCATTCATTATTCTACCCTTTCCTACAAACCCTAGCAAGAAAGAATTTACTCGCTCACGGATATTAGCATAGTAAAAAAAGGTGGAAGAATACGGAACCTATAATTAAAATTAAAAACGTAGAAAGTAAATATAGAATGTAATTGCAGAAAGTAATGCGGAAAGTAAAATGCAGAAAGTAAATGCGACAAAATAAATGCGAAAAGTAAATGTGAAAAGAACTATCATTATTGATCAACTAGTGAATTACAAAATTGCTTTGCTGAAAAGGTAAATTACAAAAAGCCTACTTGCTAGTTAGATCTCTCTCGATCAATGGATAGATAGTTCGATTCTATATTGAATGTTGAATGGTTTTGATAGACAGCTCTCGGTCCTTTATATAATCTCTGAAATTAGAAACCCTAGATGACATATTGAAGTTTATAATTACGATCAAGACCCTGAAATTTCATATCCTACAACTGCCACCTGACCGCGGAACCGCCGCCCATATACCCCTTTGATTGCGGATCCGCCGCCCTTTTATGGGTTTGTGACCTCAAATTTCTCGTAGCTTCTTCTCTCGATATTTGGAGATCCTCTTGATAAAAAGATTCTAAAAATATATCTTTTCGTCTTTGCCGTTGAGAGATTCTTTGATTTGCTCCTAATATTAGGCAGATTTGGTTTGGAGAACTAATTTGTTTTGGATCTCCTACTTATATTTCAGACCTGGGCTAATCTTTTATAATACATGCACAATATCTCAAATCATCTTATTAGTAACATTTATTTTATTTGAGATATTATTTCAACCAATTATATGATATAATATTTTAAGAATATTGGTTAAGAATATTTGAAATGATATGCATATTTTAATGAATATTTTATTTAAATATGATATGCATATATTTTCTCTAATTATATTAATTATAAATGAAAAAACATAAGGCAATAATCTTTTTACAAATAAACCTATATATGTTCTTTATTTACAATTAATACATTTTAGTAGTTAATAATAGTAGGGAAAATGTTCATACAAATTTGCAGTAAATTTGACTGATAAATGTAAGTGCACGGCGGCGCCCCGGCCGTCAATCCGACGGCCAAATGCGGAAGCGGTGATAAACTTTAATTTTTCTTGAACTGGCAAACCGCCGCGCACTAATACCCGGATCGAACCATTAACTAGTCCTAGCTAACTACAAGATGGGGAAGAGAGATATACCGACTGATCCAAGTCCTCCGGTCTTCTCGTCGTCGTCCCGATCTACTGCGGAAGCTCCGGTCTCCACCTCGTCGCCGGAAGTGCACCACATCGCCTACTTCTTTTACGGGCTCCCACCTCAATGCCGAGGCAATTCGGGCACGAAGCTGGCTAGTCGACGTGCCCAAGATTTGCTGTAGAAAATAGTAGAACTAGTGTCTCATTTGGGGTTTATGGAGGTGCCATTTTGGTGGAGGAAATGAGGTATGAACTTTTGTGGAGGAACTTGGGGATTTTTCTAACATCAAGAGAGCAAAAATCCTCACTACAAAATGGGCAACCCACCCTCATGGTGGCCGGCCATCACTAGAGGAGAAGGAGAGTGAGAATGAGGGAGAGTCTCAAAAATAATGGGAGCCATTCTCATATCATCCAAGAGAGAGAGAGAGGAATGGTTATCATGAAAAGCAAGTGATGATGAGAAACAATGATCACTCCCAAAACCAATACTCAACCAACAATCATCAACAACCATGATTGTCTACAAAGTCAAGCCATCATGAAGTGATCAAGTCAAAAAGGTCAAGGTATGGTGCTCATCATGAAAACCATCATGATGCAACAAGATGCAAAGAACCCCCTCCACTAATGCCTATTTGCAACAATGCAAATAAGCCATCCTCCACCAATCTTCGGCCAATGAACGATACAAAGGAAATCGGCCGAAACGAAAAGCAAACTGGCAACTCCATAAAACTGGTCCCGTAATAAATTACAGGAAAACCACGATACTGTGCATACACACCCGCATTTGTATTCCGACCGAAATACAAATGCAATGAGACAAAATCTACACTGTACTATACTAGGATCCGGCTTAAACCAAAGCCGGCCAGTAATATCCGTTCGATCCTGATCCGTGCAATACCGCACGTATCTGATCGAACCCTGCCATATAACCATACGGCCTATAGTACAAACTGTCCGATCCTGATCCGTGCAATACCGCACGTATCCGATCGGACCCTGCCATATCTCCATACGGCCTCTACAACTTTTCTCCCGAAAGCTGAGTAAGAGAATGTGGGGGACTCTAAAGACTCGTCAACACCATGGTTGTGGATTTAACCACTAGCACGTCAGAGGTATAAGCCAATACGTAACGGGCTACCAGGTATTGACTAAAAGGGACGTCTGTGAGCGAACTCAGCCTGACAACCCTACTGAGCCTGTCAGTGACAATATCCGTACAGTCCGGTCCGTTCGTCTATGAGCATCGCATGGCGGGCCTAGGGGGTTGGTAAAAGTCAGACCCCCAAAAGCGGTACAAGTCGTGTCGGAGTGTAGCCCAGAACACCCTGAGATACTACTGGAATACCTACCAGTAAATCTCCTTGCCTCGGCCGAGGGCTTCGTGTAATGGCTCTCCTAGACACAGCACGACCTCACCCCCAATACCGGGAGAGACGAACCCCTGAAGATACGCTCACTGCCTCCATGTGGCTCGGGACTGTACCCAACTAAAACCTGTTTGCACGACTCCTTTGAGCCGTGGTAGGGTAGTAATCAAAGTACAGTGGGAACTCACACGAGACAAATGACGATCCCCAGGTCGATGAACTAACCTGTACACATGTCACCAGGGAACTGCCATCTGACGTCTGGTATATGACCAACTAGCATGTTCCCGGCGAGTCCAGTCCGGTGTACTCATAACCCAATGAGCACCTGTATACATCTTAGGTGATCCAACTGACACCAGTGGCTTGTGAGACCGGCCACCGCCCCTCGTCGGGGTCTCGACTGTATACACTAGTCTACTCTGGAGTATCGATGCCCTGTCTCGAAACTCACACGACTAGGGACCATTTAAGGATATGCTTATAGACCCCAGCTCCCACTTATATGATCGCCCTCATACTGCCGGTGGTCAAGCAACAATCCTAGGGGCTCTATCAACGTGTAATAGCGACGTGTCAGGTCACCTAAAACAGTACACGATGATAAAGGTAAACCAGATAGCATACTATCATCTCGAGTAAGACTGTCCTACCGGGATAGGTCCTCCATCAATCATTGCAATCACGTACCTGTGACCTAATAATTGACTCTAAGGGCACTATCTCCAACAATCTCCCACTTGCACTTAAGGCTAATTATTGCGATGTCGCATACTCACAGCCCGTGTGATACCGAACACCCAACTCCTCTACTAGTCAGTTTCACAAAGCTCGTTTGCGAAACTATTGCGTTCGAGGAATAGCCTCAGTGAGTGGATCCGCTTTGTTGTATCTTTCTATGTCTCTCTATATCTCAAGTTCGCGGAGAAAGCTATCTCCCGAAAAAAGTAATACCTGTCTTAGAATGTCTGGATGTCTGATGGGACCTAGCTCATAAATGAACTCCAAATCATAAATGAACTCCAAATCCAAACTTCTTAGACTGTATCGTCAACTGAACTTAATCAGTATCCTGCGCTATGCCACCCTCAGTATTGCCTTGGATCACCTGTCCAAAATACTGCCCTTCGTTAGAAGGGAAAACTATAACTCTGACAACCTCCTTGTCGTCCAGGTCACCTTGGAAGCCTGGAATGATAACTGTCTCCTGCATGAGGCTATCGTTATCATATCCCTAGAACATTCACTTATGTTCTAAAACTGCTTCCGACTGTTTCTCCAGGATTGGATCAATGTCAACTTATTGCATCTAGTGCAAGAACAACATCTGGTGTGGTACTTGACATCTCATGATTGACTCAATTGCCTGAGCAAGTGATCTGCCAATCATGCACATCCCTCTCTACTTTAGTCTATAAGACACCTTTAGAGAGGGTGACTCCATCACCTGCAGGTATACTACCGTGCCAGGAGTCAACCATTCTAAATACTCATAGAATGCTGTCTAAGTACCCAGATTGGGAAACCACCCAAATCTAGATCTAAAACCATAGATCTAGTAACCAGTATGTCTGATATAAAATCCATTTCCTTTGTGGAGAAAACACTGTGTGACGACCAAAATATAACCGATTGTAGTATAGGAGTTTCTTTTCCTACTCTGTGTATGTCATCCAAATACCAGGATATCACACCCTACTACCTTCTCAACAGATCCATCCCCTATTCTGGTGAAGTCAAACCCATGACTGTCACGTCAGAAGTAGATGATCTATCTCCGCTACATCTGCTTTAGTCTATAAATAGACATAAGCTACCTGTCCACCAATGCTTCCGCTGCTCCCACTGAATACGACAACCCTCTGGCAGAGTCATATAGACGTACACTTCTAAAACTAGTTTAGAACGACGCTATACTCATCCTCCCACCGGGTCTCGCAGCCTGGAACAACAGCAATGGTAATTGTGGGTAAACAAGAACTTCCCTGTCACCGTCCTTGAGGCTACCATAGTACCTCTCGGGTGCCTGAAGTTACCCACCTTATCTGCGGAGTGGCCAATGGAATGTCAATCCAGATTGAATCTTTAGGTTCCTTATCAAATCTTCAGTAATCGTTTGTGGTTCTGGAATCACTTCCAGTTCTACCATACTCCCACTACTGTTTTCTGAAAAAAAATCCATTTTTATTAAAACTGTGGCGAGTCTAGAACAATATTGCTATTGTTCATCCAGATGGTAGAAAGTCAACCCGCATCATAGCCTGGGTCAACCCACAAACAGCCATTACAGAAACGTGCCTTGAGTTGTCCAGTGTCTGGTTTTAAGCATAAGCCGGACAACTCCCCGTACCTTAACATCGTTAAGATATGAACTGTTCTATATCCCATATAGGACCAGAGGCACTGATTTAATTGAACCAGATTCAAATCATGCAACTATCTCCAGTGCATGTCAACTAAATGGAAGGAGGCCGATCAGCGTTACTCAACTTAGGAATGCTTCCAATTATGAGTAACCTGAAAAAGAAGCAAGTTCTCTTAGTCATTACTATCAACTTAATACCATACACAAGTATCTACATCTTCGATCTCTTTGAAGAATCCCGATACTTGCTACACCTGGTTCTCTACTCTATTCAAATACCTATAACTTCTCAAAATTCGGACCCTGTGTTTCCGCGAAACACTTGTCTAAAAACTAGAGAAGTCATAAGTAAACCGAATATAGTACGAGGACCAACCCCTCTGTCCTGATGGACCCTGGACAACATACAGTACTCTGTATAAGTCCCTTGAGTCTGAAAACTCATTCACCGTGTGTCGTAGGTTGAAAACTGTACTTATGGTTAAGAAGAATTACACCGCTGTTTAATGCTCCTTACCTAACCATCCACTGATATAGGTAAATGTCGTAGACATAATTTCAGAAAGGTATATCTCACTCTATGAAAATAGACGTACAGATATATCAATTTGAAATTGGTGCATAACTGCGGATATTCAAAACCAAATATTTGCCAACCGGCAAACAGCCCAGGTGATTTCCTCAAATATCACCGATTACAACGAATCCCGATATAATGAGGATAATCACCCAATTCCCAATAACTTACTCCCACTCATCATCTGTAAAACCATACAGATGTGAGAATCGTACCTGGTAAATACATACCCTGGAGTAAGTATCTAATCGGGAAATCAGTTTTCCTTTAACATTACACAGTGAAACTGAAACATTGAAATGTTCCGATGGGGTATTCTGGTATTCCTAGTAATGCCTCTTCCAGATTCACGACTGTAACCGTATAGTTCTTTGCCACCTCTCCAAATCCCTTCATATGTCTTTAGTCTTTACCTTCTGTACACCCCTTTAGGCCAAATGGTTTTCTTCCTTCCCTACCGTTCGGCACCAGCCTATGGTTTGGAAGAAGACTATCCAATAAGCATAATGGGTGTACTGTCCCAATCTTAGGAACACTCGCAATGAGAGAGGGTGAAGATAAAAGACAACCGAATAAACCTTATTCCTATTTCTCCTGGACCAGAATCCATCCCCGAACTGGAACAAGTTCCATTCGAGTTCGTATATAACCATACGATGGAGTATCCAAATAAACTGTGGATCTTCGTAGTGATACGGAGTGTCCTGGAGAAATACAAAGGTGATGTAGGAGTGGTAACGAAATATTTGGTTTGGTCGTGAATATCTGTTGCAATTTACTTTGCCCTCTTACTAATCCCTTGCTTTGTCTGAACTTAATACCTTCTGTACACCATCGTTAGGCTAATTGGTTTTCTTCCTTCCCTACCGGTCGGCACCAGCCTAAGGTTTGGAAGAAGACTATCCAATTTGCATAATAGGTGTACTATCTCCTAAACCAAGGAGTACTCGCAACCTGAGAGAAGGTAAAAGGAAAAGACAACTGAATAATCTTATCCGTTTTCTCCAGAACCTGAAACCATCCTCGAATAAATTCCTTCGAGTTCGTATCTAACCATACGATGGTTTTGTCCAATGGAAGTGGACGTTCGTAGCAACACGGGGTGTCCTGGAGAAAAGGGTAAAAGTAGGAGTGGCAATGAGGTTTGCAACTCTGACAATCCAAAAGCCAGTGTTAAGAAGGTTCGGTCAACTTGGTCACTGAGTCATAGTCTTAGGGTCGGGTCAAATGGTCGCTGCCAGAGAGAGAAAAGAAACACTCAGTGTGCACTCTAACCTAGATCAGAATGGTTACCAATTTATCTAATCTGGAAACCTCCCACTGTACCTCAAATTCTCCTCCAAACCTGAAAGAAGAATTAGTCGGGATTAGCCGAGGAGTATACTAACTCATCAGTGGGAATCGGGATCCAACTATCATCGCATGATAACGTGACGGAATCCGCTCACGTCATCACACTCCAGAAGGTATGCGCATATCTGGCAAGTTTCAGTTCTTTTGAAACTCCCGATGTGATTTTTGCCCCATGCTCTTATGACCTTGACGAAGGCCAACAAATCATAAGTCACATGTCAAGTTCTACCCGTCATTCTCCAGGTTGATTTGAACCCACCCGCACAAGCCCTTGACGAAGGCCAACAAGGCTATACGACTGTCCCAAACCAACGCATCTATCTATGCTGCAGAAAGGCAATAAGCAGCTACCATACACTATGCCTTGACGAAGGCCAACAAACATAGCATGAATACTACGTGCTACCCGTCTGAAACGACGGAGGGCTACGAATGGTTTCTGGCGAAAACCTTTAACGTAATGAACTTGATATCGTTGAAGGAACGGATAGCTTTTAAAAATATAGTGACGAAAACCTTCGCTAAAGAGGTCACTCCCGATGAAGGGATCTCGGCTCTTTCCCCGTAGAATGGGGTGCAGGATATTCTAACTGAATACCACGGTGCAAAAACAAAGGAGTCGGCTATAGTGAAGTTAATGCCCTGACACAAACTTCTGTCCAAGGGGTCACTCCCAGTGAAGGGATCTCGGCCCTTGCCTCGTCGACTGAGGAGCAGGATATTCCAACTGAATACCACGATGCTAAGCAAAAGTGAACGTCCTTGCAATAACAGCTTTTTGAAAAGTGTTCCAACAACATCAGATTAGGTTTGTTTTTAACTTGCATTGATCCGAATCAACGCAGTCCCATCAATTGATCACACCACAAAGAACGAAAATATACTGATGTACGTATATGCCATCCGCATTCGCCACTGGGTCCCGTCATTACCCGTTAGGTTAACTAACTAACGACAGAGCGGGGACTGGACTAGCGTGGATGCAAAACATATACAATATCTACTAATATATATACCAATATATTATATTTCGCTCAAGGCGTGAATAAAATGCAACATCACAGATATGTACAGCATCACAGAACAATACAGATATCTGGGATCCCCGGGTTTCACAGAGCCACTACTGAAACCCGACGTTCCCCTGGTCGTGTGGATAGCCTGTGCAATGAAATCCTAGACCCCTACGGGCGCGGCAAGTCACCCGCCAAAACCTGAAGCGAGGCAGCCCCCTTCAGCACCGTGAATGGACCACCCAGCACTTCACGGAATCCGGTAACTTGGGCACCCCTCCTGGGTCAACCTGTACCCCCTACGAGTGCGGCGAATAGCCTGTCAATCCTAGAGTGAAGCCCCCTCCGTCTCAATGCCATGAGATGCGGGCTTGTTGCCCTCTAGAACCCGGCTATCCGTGCACCCCTCCGCGGGGCAATCCTAGTACAAAAAGTAAAATATACATACAACGGGTACATCGACCGCAACCTAGCCGTGCCCCAAAATAATAATACAAACAGGCAGTGACGGCAGTCCACATGTCGGACGCTCGCCCCGCAATATCAAATGTACATAATACAACCACAACTGTACTAGCATTGCATCCAGGCTATCCCCCACGACCGATCCGCAATATCACAGCAAAAACAGAACATCAACGTGAAAGTCACGTTCGCAAGTCCGTCTAACCGGGCTATAGCAGTTAGACCGGATTTACCGATCGAGTGACATTCACGGTCGCAGATATAATGTAAATACTGTGAAATAATGTGTTTAAAATATCCGATCGATCAAAATTTAACAAGTCGGCCCCTAAGTACTACTGTAGCACATCAAGAAATTCTGGGCCCAAAATTAATATTCCAAAACCCCTATTTTTATCCCAGAAAGCAACTGAAGAAGTTTGATGCAGTAAGGACACCATTGTGCGGCGGAACCAGGGCCCAAGGGGGCGTTTTGCCGCGGTTCCGCGCTCTGGTGGTCGACTTACTGCGTTGAATTTCTACAGTGGGCTTACAGTCTCCAGTACAACACTATTTTACAACCTGAAAAATTTTTGGAGACCAAAAAATTTCAACAGAAAACTGTCGTTAACAAAAAAGTAGATTTTGGAATTTTGGTCGATCGGAAATGCAAAACACATTAAACAAAGCTAGACTAAATTAATGGCGAGGCTCTGATACCATTGTAAGTGCACGGCGGCGCCCCGGCCGTCAATCCGACGGCCAAATGCGGAAGCGGTGATAAACTTTAATTTTTCTTGAACTGGCAAACCGCCGCGCACTAATACCCGGATCGAACCATTAACTAGTCCTAGCTAACTACAAGATGGGGAAGAGAGATATACCGACTGATCCAAGTCCTCCGGTCTTCTCGTCGTCGTCCCGATCTACTGCGGAAGCTCCGGTCTCCACCTCGTCGCCGGAAGTGCACCACATCGCCTACTTCTTTTACGGGCTCCCACCTCAATGCCGAGGCAACTCGGGCACGAAGCTGGCTAGTCGACGTGCCCAAGATTTGTTGTAGAAAATAGTAGAACTAGTGTCTCATTTGGGGTTTATGGAGGTGCCATTTTGGTGGAGGAAATGAGGTATGAACTTTTGTGGAGGAACTTGGGGATTTTTCTAACATCAAGAGAGCAAAAATCCCCACTACAAAATGGGCAACCCACCCTCATGGTGGCCGGCCATCACTAGAGGAGAAGGAGAGTGAGAATGAGGGAGAGTCTCAAAAATAATGGGAGCCATTCTCATATCATCCAAGAGAGAGAGAGAGAGGAATGGTTATCATGAAAAGCAAGTGATGATGAGAAACAATGATCACTCCCAAAACCAATACTCAACCAACAATCATCAACAACCATGATTGTCTACAAAGTCAAGCCATCATGAAGTGATCAAGTCAAAAAGGTCAAGGTATGGTGCTCATCATGAAAACCATCATGATGCAACAAGATGCAAAGAACCCCCTCCACTAATGCCTATTTGCAACAATGCAAATAAGCCCTCCTCCACCAATCTTCGGCCAATGAACGATACAAAGGAAATTGGCCGAAACGAAAAGCAAACTGGAAACTCCATAAAACTGATCCCGTAATAAATTACAGGAAAACCCCGATACTGTGCATACACACCCGCATTTGTATTCCGACCGAAATACAAATGCAATGAGACAAAATCTACACTGTACTATACTAGGATCCGGCTTAAACCAAAGCCGGCCAGTAATATCCGTTCGATCCTGATCCGTGCAATACCGCACGTATCTGATCGAACCCTGCCATATAACCATACGGCCTATAGTACAAACTGTCCGATCCTGATCCGTGCAATACCGCACGTATCCGATCAGACCCTGCCATATCTCCATACGGCCTCTACAACTTTTCGCCCGAAAGCTGAGTAACAGAATGTGGGGGACTCTAAAGACTCGTCAACACCATGGTTGTGGATTTAACCACTAGCACGTCAGAGGTATAAGCCAATACGTAACGGGCTACCAGGTATTGACTAAAAGGGACGTCTGTGAGCGAACTCAGCCTGACAACCCTACTGAGCCTGTCAGTGACAATATCCGTACAGTCCGGTCCGTTCGTCTATGAGCATCGCATGGCGGGCCTAGGGGGTTGGTAAAAGTCAGACCCCCAAAAGCGGTACAAGTCGTCTCGGAGTGTAGCCCAGAACACCCTGAGATACTACTGGAATACCTACCAGTAAATCTCCTTGCCTCGGCCGAGGGCTTCGTGTAATGGCTCTCCTAGACACAGCACGACCTCACCCCCAATACCGGGAGAGACGAACCCCTGAAGATACGCTCACTGCCTCCATGTGGCTCGAGACTGTACCCAACTAAAACCTGTTTGCACGACTCCTTTGAGCCGTGGTAGGGTAGTAATCAAAGTACAGTGGGAACTCACACGAGACAAATGACGATCCCCAGGTCGATGAACTAACCTGTACACATGTCACCAGGGAACTGCCATCTGACGTCTGGTATATGACCAACTAGCATGTTCCCGGCGAGTCCAGTCCGGTGTACTCATAACCCAATGAGCACCTGTATACATCTTAGGTGATCCAACTGACACCAGTGGCTTGTGAGACCGGCCACCGCCCCTCGTCGGGGTCTCGACTGTATACACTAGTCTACTCTGGAGTATCGATGCCCTGTCTCGAAACTCACACGACTAGGGACCATTTAAGGATATGCTTATAGACCCCAGCTCCCACTTATATGATTGCCCTCATACTGCCGGTGGTCAAGCAACAATCCTAGGGGCTCTATCAACGTGTAATAGCGACGTGTCAGGTCACCTAAAACAGTACACGATGATAAAGGTAAACCAGATAGCATACTATCATCTCGAGTAAGACTGTCCTACCGGGATAGGTCCTCCATCAATCATTGCAATCACGTACCTGTGACCTAATAATTGACTCTGAGGGCACTATCTCCAACAATAAAATACCCCCAAACTTATCTTTGATCGTCCCAAGCAGACTATTTATTAAAAAGAAAAAGAAAAATCTAGCACAATTTCGTAGGCAATACGATTGCAGTTAGCTCGTGCAACAAGCCTTTAAAATTCTAAGCGTCCCTAGTAGGAGGAGTGTTTTCTCCTGAGGGTTTTCAGCGGATTACACCCACAAAATCCCAAAATAAAAGAAAGAATATGAAAATTACATGCAAAGATAAGGAGCTTATAAAAGAAAAAAAAACTTAAAAATAAGTGTTTCAAATTACACTAGCTTTTTAGTTGTCATGAGCCCTATCTAAATGATCTTGACCCGATTTCGGAAATCACATCCTCCCTCAATAAAAAAAGCATCATCTTTAGTCTTCCTCCCTACCTTTCTTCTAAATATCGATCGTATACCCCTACGTTTGTGTAAAAGACATCCCTACGCTTGGAGAATTCAATTCAAGCTATCATATCCTTTATCCATATTCCTTAGTACTTTTTAGACGGTAATGTTTTAGATGGATTTGCTCACACAATTTTCATGCGACCGTTAATACTTCTCAAGGTACTATCATCTTTAGTCTTCCTCCCTGCCTTTCTTCTAAATATCGATCATACACTCCTACGTTTGTGTAAAAGACGTCCCTACGCTTGGAGAATTCAATTCAAGCTATCATATCCTTTATCCATACTCCTTAGTCCTTTTTAGACGGTGACGTTTTAGATGGATTTGCTCACACAATCTTCATGCGACCGTTAATATTTCTTAAGGTACTAACGAACCGATTACCGAATGTGCTCGTTTATTAAGGCGTAATTAGCAGTATCCTAGTCTTACAACACATAAGGCTTAGCAGTGACTCCCAAACCAGTTGGTCTAAGACACTAGATGATAAGGCACCCTAGCTATATTTTTTATGCTGTCTTAAGTAATTACAAAACCAGTGTTCATTTTTCTGCACCATTTATATTTTGTTAATTTATATTTTTTCTCCTTCATACTAAGACTTCTAGGCAAGAGTATTTCAAGGTATCCTCTACTATCCCAAGTTTCAAGATGTGTGCATATGCGTATAGTAGGGTGTCAACGTTCAGAAGTTTGGACTTAAGAATAGGGATTATTTTTCAGATTTATTTCTATCCGCAGATTAGTAATTCTTTCATCTTACTAACCCTTGGAACAACAGCTCATGACTACGTATTACTAGCTTCGTTTTAAAATATCTAATTTTCTTGCATTTTTTAAATCCTTTCATTTCTTTCATATATGTTTTTCACTTTCTAACTTTTATTTTCAAATTTTTTTTTATAGTGCTTAGTGCCAAATGATATATTAGTAAATACAATCCTTCCAAACCTGTTTGCAGCAGTGTCCTCACTGATATTGTTCTTCGAGCACATAAACCTGTAGACTTGGGTGGAGAATAATAGAGGCAAAAGATAGTCAAATGAAAAACAACTCCAAAACTTATTCTTTGGCATGCATAGATATTTATTTATTTATTATTATTATTTTTACACACTTTCACTCTTAGATGAAACAGTATTACCGAAATATGAAGGTGAGGCGGAGAAAAGTTAGTCGTGATAAAGCGGCTCCTGCAAGAACATGAGCTCCTCCAATTGGTCAGCGGAAAAGTACGGTTTTAATATATGACCATTTACTTTGAAAATAAAACCGTTTTTAAAATTTTCTACATTCACTGCACCATGTGGGTACACATACCGCACCACAAAAGGTCATTTCTAACGAGATCTTAGCTTACCCAGATGAAGATAAAGAGGAGAATCGTAAAGAAGGACTTATTGTCCCGGTGTGAATGTTTTCTCAAAAGATATTTATCGTGGAACACCTTTGTCCGGTTCTTTACAATAACCGTGTTATCATAGGCTTCATCACGAAGCTCTCTTAGCTCATTTAATTGCAGCTTCCGATAGCTGCCTGCTTGGTCAAAATAGAAATTAAGCTCTTTAATTGCCCACATTGCTTTATGTTCAATCTCGACAGGAAGGTGGCAAACACCAGTCAGTAAGGAGACATTCCAAAATCGGTCTTATATGCGGTACGAAATGCCCAAAGAGTATCAGTCAGTTTGGTGGACCAATCTTTACGGTTCTTAGAAACCGTTTTCTCCAAAATTTGCCTGATCTGTCTATTAGAGATCTCAGCTTTCCGGCTCGTTTGGGGATGATAGGGCGTAGAAAGCTTATGGTTGATTGAATATTTCTGCATCAAATCCTCGAAAGAACGATTACATAAATGTGTCACATTGTCGCTAATGATAGAGCGAGGGTGCCCAAATAGAGAAAAGATGTTTTCTTTAAGGAACTTATCAACAAGCTTGTTATCATTAGTATGGCATGGTATTGCTTCCACCCATTTAGAGATATAATCAACCGCTAATAAAATGTATAAGTTCCTAAAATAGTCGGGAAATGGGCCCATGAAATCAATTTCCCATACATCAAATATCTCCACAACCAAGATTGGTTGGAGCAGCATCTCGTTTCTCTATGAAATCTGACCCATGTGTTGACACCATGAACAAGTTTTACAATAATCATATACATCTTTGAATAACATTGGCCAATAAAAGCCACATTGCAAAACTTTCTCCGCAGTTTTTCTTGAACCAAAGTGACCGCCATATGCTTGATCATGGCAGAAAGACAATACACTCTTGAAATCGTTATTAGGGACACATCGACGAATGATCTGATCGGGACAATACATAAACAAATAGGGTTTGTCCCAGTAGAAAGGGTTTACCAGGGATAAAAATCTGTAATTGTCTTGATTTGACCATTCGCTGGATAAAAGTCCCGTTGCTAAATAATTCACAATATCGGTGAACCAAGGTTCGCATGATATGGTCAAGAGATGTTCGTTTGGAAAAGAATCGTTTATTGGCAATGTCAACGTTGGTGAAGAAGAAAGTCATGAAAGATTGTCAGCTACGACGTTTTCACATCCACTTTTATCTATTATGATAAGATAAAATTATTGTAACAAAAGGATCCAACGTATAAGCCTGGATTTAGCATCTTTCTTCGATAAAAGATATCTTAAAGCGGAATGATCGTTATAAACTACGACCGGAGAGCCAATTAGGCATGGCCTGAATTTTTCTAATATAAATACAACTGCCAATAGTTCTTTCTCGGTGGTCGTATGGTTCATTTGGGCATCGTTCAAGATCCTACTCGCATAATAATTTACATATGGTATCTTATCGATGTGCTGTTCTAAGACTGCACCAATAGCAAAATCGGATGCATCATACATAAGATCAAAAAGGTGATTCCAGTATGGAGATGATAGAATGGGGGCTGTAGTGAGGTAACATTTAAATGATTCAAAAGCAGCCATGCAATCCGAGTCGAAGTGAAATGTTGTATCCTTGGCCAAAACAAGAGTTAAGGGTCTAGTAATTTTGATAATGTCCTTAATGAATCTTCTATAAAATCCGGCATGACCAAGAAAGAATCGTATATTTTTGACGCATTTGGAAAGAGAAAGGTTGGAAATGACATCTATTTTAGCTTTGTCTACCTCAATACCTTTTCGTGAAATAATATGCCCTAAGACAATACCTTCTTAAACCATGAAATGACACTTTTCCCAATTCAAAGTTAAATACTTATCCTTACCGCGGGCAAGAACAACATCAAGATGACGTAACTGTTAGTAATATATATGCCCTAGAAGCCATTACTGTACATATGATGTATATTGTAATAGATGCTTGGACATATATAGGGAGGACTTTCTTACTCGACATGACAATATACTATCTGGTTGCTCTTTATCTTAACATGTACACTTATTGTCTCTCTATTACATGTTGATAAAACTTTTAGAATGAGTACTTGACTACCAGGATTATGATGCAGATCAAACTAGTAGGGACAGGGTAGTCGGTAAGTACATCCTTCAATTATTCCTAGTCATGGGAGTATCGAGACAGGGCATCGATATTTCAGAGTAGACTAGCGTATACGCTTCTTGACCCATATGATGGGCAATGGATAATCCCATATCCATTGGTGTTTGAAATCAGAGATGGTATATGGGTGCTTAGTGGAGACTGGGTACACTGAACGGATTCGCCGAGAACTCCCAGATGGTATTTTACCTATCGTCAGATAGCAGTTCTCTGCTCACACTGGTACAGATTAGTCTGTCGACCCGACATCATCATAGAGTCTTGTGTGTCTCCCACTATGCTTTGATTTCTAACCTACCATGGCTCTACTGAGTCGTGCAAACCGGTGGTTTTTGGGCACAGTCCCGAGCCACATGGAGGCAATGAGCGATAGGTGGGGATTTCGTCTCTCCCGGTATTGGGGGTTGATGTTGCGCTATGCTCGATTAGCCATAACAGAAAATCGCTGGCCAGGGTTGCTAAAATTTACTGGTAAGTGTTATCAGTAGTTTCTCGAACCGTTATGAGCCTCATATCGGTATGACTTAACAGGGCTATTGGGATCTGATGCTATACCACCCCCAGGCTTTAATATACGACATATCTGACGAAGAGACCAGAATGTAAGGTAGAGTTACTTGATTGGATTCGCAGGAGTATGAGCAGCCTTGTTTGTTGATCTTCTGATCGCTCAATACCCGGGTGGCCGTTATGTTTAGCAGACCGCTTGAGGTTTATGGGCGACTGATATGATCACCACCTACTGCCGGTGTATTGATGAGTCTTTAGAGTCCTACACAGAGGTTTCCTGGCTCAAGCGAAACATAGTAGGAGCACATATGTGATATGTGCGGGACCGAAATTAATGCTCGTATGTGATACCGTATTCTATTCTCGTGATATGTGATATCGGTCAGTTATATGTGATATAGCCGGGCTGTCGAATCAAGTGTTGATTCGATAAGTTGATACATTTGATATTAGTCGGTTGTATATGATATAGCCGGATTATTAATTCAAATATTGATTTAATAAGTTAATGTATAATTATATATTTGATATATTATCTTACATTAACTAATATTAGCTCACTTAAGTATTCTTTTACTCACTAGTGTACACTTGGAATATATGTGATATATATTAATGTACATCTTTTGTGTCATGCTAGATGCCACTTGCTACATAGGTGTATGAGACTCACACCATGCTTATATTAATGTGAGGGTTTTGTTTATTTAAAGTAAATCAAATTAGTTGGAAATTGTCACATGGTTGAAATTTGTATAAGCTTGTGGAACCATTGACCAAGTCCACTCATTTTGTTTTACTTGAAAATATTTATTAACTCAACCATTATTGTTTAGCCATGGTTTATTTTCTACATGAGTTAGTGTATGACACTGACTCACCCATGGTTGCTATTCTCACTCATTATTCCATTCACACTTCATCTTCTTCCTCATCTCCAAAAGCTTTCTAGCTTCATGAGAGGTGAAGAAAAATAGTGAGAAAATTATTTCTAAATTGAGCAAAATTCCTACTTCATCAATCTCTTCCCTACTAGCCATTCAGATTGGGCTGTTTCTTCGCTAGTTCATCACTTAGTGAAGAGATAGCTTGAGTTACTGTCTTCTCGATATAGATCATCTTCGGCCTCGAAGGCTTCAAGCAAGCTTGTTCATTTCACCTTGTGGAGCCTCACTAGAGTCCGGGAGATCACTACTTGGAGTGAAGGGACTACTACACAGAGCTATTGAAGTGAAGGATCGGTCTACAAAGGTTGTATTCCTTGTTCACTTAGATGTAAAGATGTTTACATGCTTGTTCGTCTAATTCTCTAGTTAAAGATTCTAAGTTAGGGTTCTCTAGCACGCCATTTTTTTTGAAAACGTTATGGTCGATACCTCCCGAAATCCAGCGGTGACACCAGGAATCCCAGCAGTGGTATCAGAGGCATGCTAAAGAATTAGACGATGTTGTAGTATTACGAAACCGAAACAACTCCGAAACATTGAAACAAAACCCATAGTTTCTGTCGATTTTTAAACAGCCTCTAAAATTTTTTTAAGCAAATGCAGAGTGTTACATATGATGTAACATGAACACCACAGAAAATTTAGCCCCGTCGCCGGATTTGGACCAGCCACATATGCTATAAAACCGGCCTGGTCGGTTTTCTAGTGTAGTCTCCTGTTGAATTTTCTCTGGTGTTCTAGGCTCTGGATCTTAGTATTTCAGGTGTTGCTTGTTTTTGCTAAAATTACATGTGATGTTATTTTTGTGCAAAGGAAATTCGGAGTGTTTCGTAATCGTAATTCTAATATCATTTCAGGTTATTTAGACGATATTAAAAAGTTCGAACGGATATCAATAACCCAATTTTTCCCTCGCTGGAAATTTTCCAAGAGTTGGATTTTTTCCAAGTTTGAAATCTTCAGAATATCGTGCAGGTGTTTTCTATGGACCCTCTAGAAGAACAAAACCCTAACTCGATTCTGTGACCGTCGGAACCGCCACTAAACCCTAGGGTTTATGGTAGTTCCGTGGCGCCATAGGTGAGGCAAGAGTTGACCCTTCTACGGTTGGTCCGTAGAAGCTGTGGCATGTTTTGGGTACTTTTTAAACTCCGCTCAAGTGTTAAGCTCTTTGGGAAATTTTGGGTGTTTATTGATTCGATCGAAAAGTTTAATATTTTCTAGTTATCTGTGATTGTGATACAATATTTGGAATGCACATATTAGTTTTATGAAAACTAATTTGAATTTTATAAATCTAGCAATTCAGTCTCATTTGATCGGTTGCCACGGAATTTTGATGTGGATCAAAAGTCCGTCGCAATCACGTAGCATACACGAATACTCGCCGGGTAACCTTATTAGATAGCCACGCCCCATAGCCCCGACCAAGTGACTGTTGGAGAACCTCATCGCCAAAAGCATCCGTTTGGGTGCTCGCGGCCGTGGTGTTCCGCTTAAGTGCACTTCGTCGACGGCATCGGGGGTGCGGCCGTCTACTAAAGTTTCCGACGAGTATTCGATCAGGTTAGCGGGAATCTTGTTGAATTACCCGACTGGTTATTGGAAAGTGTTTTCAATATAGAGACTAAAATGTGGGGTTTATAATTGTTAGGCATGTGATGTCTAAGGAATTTATTGGGTTAGGCATGAAATCTAAAGTATGTGATACATTGGGTTTATGATATCTAAGGTAGTTGCGGTTTCCAATTGTTATAGTTTTTCACTTTCTTTTCTGCGACCGTAAGTGTAATATGTGGTGTATCTCCGGTTTCGTTGCTATATGTCAACGACAATTGGGATACGCATAGTTACTTATGTTGATAATATGTGATGTTATGTGTTGCTGTGATATGTTATATTGGATCGTCGTGTTTTAAATAGCCGAGGTTTTTTATGTGAGATGAGAGTTTTTCATTTACATTTATGTAAAAGCTTGTATGTAATATTCTTTTATTGGGGCACTTCCGGGTTGAGAATGATGTCACCATTGATATATATTATTTACTTTTCCGCATTAGTATAGACCTAAGGGGGGGAGGACAAATAACCGGGTTCTAGGGTTCAGTGGGAAACCATCTCGAGGAGTCGAGTCCGGGTCTCCTAACTCTAGAATTGGTAGGGTTGCTTGCCGCTCTCGTAGGGGTCTAGGGATGTGGGTTTGGCTATTCATCGCGACCGTGGAATCCGTGTTTTATACTGGCTTAATTTAAAACACGGAATTCCTGGTATATCTAATATTTCATATGTGTTCTTCTGCTGCTGATATACTGTGATGTGATCACTTATTATTCTGAGACGAATACTTATATTATATATATGATGATATATAATAAATATTACTGTTTTCGTTTCTTCTGTGATGCTTGGGAAGCATAATTTGATGGGATTTTATTAATGAGATTAATGAAATAAAAGAAACCTAAAGATGTTGTAGAAACTTGTTTTAAAAACTGGTAGCTCTAGTTCTTGCTTTGCATAGCGGTATTCCTTGTAGAATATCCAGCACCTTATTCGATAAGAAAAGAGCCAAGATCCCTTCACCGGGAGTGACCTCTTTTGCGAAATTGGAAGATGCTACAACCCACTCGGTGTTGTTTTTTGATTGCTTTTTTAGTTCATGTTTTGCATAGTGGTATTCCTTGTAGAATATCCAGCACCTCATTCGATGAGGAAAGGGCCAAGATCGTTTCACCGGGAGTGACCTCTTTAGCAAAACTAGTAAAAGCCTAAAAAACACTCATTTTAAAAATCACTCGATTCTACAACGATATCAAGTTCAAAGCGTTAAAGGATTTCGTAAAAACCATCTGTAACCCTCCGTCATTTTAGAAAGTAGAGTACTTAGTATTCGTGCAGCGTATGTTGACTATAGTTAAGGCGCAATGTGCGATAGCTAAGTGATGTCTTCCTACACAGCATATGATGCGATTAGTTAGGACATTCATATGATTATGTTGATTATAGTTAAGGGTCATGTGAGTGGGTCTAATTAATTATGAAATGACGGGTAGAACTTGACTAGTGCTTATGATATGTTGACCATAGTTAAGGTCATAAGTGCTAGGGGTAAAAAACATTATCGGGAATTTCAAGTGTTGAAATTTATAATGAGATTGCATACCTTCTATGAGATAGTTGGATCCCGATACCCACTGCGAGTAATTGTTACTCCTGGAAAAGTTTTGTATATTACTACTTGCCGATCAAGTAGGTGTCTAGGAAGGTGTTAACGGGGTTACTCCCTTGGGAAGAAGAGCTTTATTTTAATTAGGCTCGTGCGAAAGTATGGGGAACCTCCCTCAAAGTACCGACACTAGCCTGGCTGAAAGATTGGCGAAATTGTAGGGTGTAATTAATCCCGGTTAGTCTTACCTTTTAGGGTTTGAAGGAAGATATGATAAAAACAGTGGGAGGCATCCTGATTAGATAAAATAATAACCATTCTAATCTTGCAAAGAGCGCACGCAGAGTGTTTTCTTCTCTCTCTCTCCTGGTAGCGACCATGTCACGCCATAATCAAGATAATGATATGGATGTATTGACCGAACCTACTTATTATACTGTGCTGGGGAATGTTGGTTCCGTTCTTTCTTATAATTGTTATAAGTCTGAACAGGAAATAGAGGAATATCCGGATTCCCATGCCACCCAATCGAAGAAAGTGCATGTTGATGTATCTTCTTCGGGTGTGTTCATTACCGAGAACTGTTTCTCAGTATTCTCTGCGTCGTGGGTATGTGATACCGGAACAGCATCCCGTATATGTAATTTGTTACATAGGGTACATAAAGGTAGAGAACTGGGAAAGGGTGATATGTCTCTAAGTGTAGAGAATGGGGCAATTGTTGCAGTCAAATTAGTTGGCAGATATCACCTTATATTAAATACATTGATTCTGAATGAAACATTAGTTTCTTTAATAAGTTAAAGAAGGATATAATTTTGTATTGATGGATAATGTTTTGAACATTTTCCCTAATCAAGAGTTGATTGTATCAGGCACGTTATATAATAACATATACGTTCTAAATTAAACCACAGTTCAAAGTATAATGAACACACACAAGAGGAGTAGTTCAGAAATGAACAAATCCCACTTATGGCATTGTAGACTAGGTCATATCAGTGCAACACGACTAACCAAGTTACATAAGGATAAATATGAGAATCTGTTCGAATTTTCATCTTATGATACTTACCAGTCTTGTCACAAAGGTAAAGTGACCAATACTCCGTTTGCTGGAAACAGAGAAAGAGTTACTGAACTCTTAGGACAGATACATGATGAAATGCCAGGGCTGGTTCCTCATAATTCATTATATTCACTGAACATCTCTCAAGATTCGGACATATGTTCTTGTTGAAACACAAGTCTGAAACTTTTAAGAAATTCAAGCAATATAAGCTTGAAGTTGAGAACCAGAAGGATAGAAGTATTAAGTTCTTCGATGTGATCGAGGAGGAAAATACTTGGGCATGGTGTTCATGGAGTTTCTAAAAGGAGAATGTGATTCTCTCTCAGCTTACTCCTTTGAGTACACCACAGCATAAACGGTGTATCGAGACGGAGGTATCGCACCCTATGAGATATGGTGCGCTCTATGATGAGTACTGCTGAGTTGCCTATTTCCTTTTTGGAGTTATGCACTTGAGAAGCTACATACCTACTGAATAGGGTTCCATCCAAATCAATGCCTACCACTCCATATGAGATATGGAATGGGAAAAGACCATGTTTTAAATGAGTTAAGATATGAGGTTGTCCGGACTATGTTGAAAAGAAAAATCCGGAAAAGCTCGAGGCAAAGTCAGTTCTGTATAAATTTGTCGGATATCCCGAACATTTTCTAGGGTATATCTTCTACCAAACTGAGGAGGAAAAGGTGTTTTGTTTCTCAGTATGCTACCTTTTTACAAAAGGAATTTCTTGTGAAGAAATTTGTGTTCATGGGGCAGAACTGGAAGGAGTTCCAGCTAGACAAACTAGCAGCTGATGATTTGGTGGAACCAAAGGATTCAATAGTCTCCAAAGAACCTCAGCCTCTCTGCGAATCTGGTAGGGTTCCTCATCCACTTGAGAGATACTACGGTCTTCTCGGTGACAGTGGGAGTAAGGATTGCATTATGGTAGATGATGGCCCAACTAGATTTAGGCAGGCCATCACGAGTGGGGACTCTGTGTAAAGGCTGGATGCTATGCGATCAAAGATGGAATCCATATACACCAACAAAGTATGACTTTAAATGTTGCACCAAAAGGGGTAAAACCCCTCGGGAGCAATCGGATCTTAAGAAGATTCTTGGTGTAAATGGGAAAGTTGATACTTTCAAAGCTATGCTTAAGTCCATCAGGATTAAAGCAGGTATCGCGGAGTTGGAACATCTGTTTGATGTGGCAGTCAAAATGTTTGACTTCATCAAAAAGGTAGATGAACCTTGTATATACAAGAAGGTTGTAGAGAGTAAGGCCGTCTTCCACGTATTATACGTAGATGACATACTCTTGAAAGGAAATGGCTTCCTAGGCTACACTCGATCAAGCTCCTTTTATCACAAGGACTCTCTATGAAAGATCTGGATGATACCTACTACATCATATGGGTCATGATCTATGGTGATAGATCTAAGTGGATGTTGGGAGAGTCCCAAATCTAGGTACATTAACACCGTACTAAAGGGGTTTACTATGGAATATTCTAAGCATGGTTGTTCGCCCACTTACTCAGGAATCACTCTCTCCAAAAAGATGTCTTCCGAGACTGATTTAGAGAGAGCTCGCATGTAAGGGATATCTTATGCTTCGGCAGTAGGCTCTATCATGTATGCGATGTTATATACCAGACCAGATGTAGCTAACTCACTAGGTGTAGTGATTAGGAATCAATCGGATCTTGCGAGAATCACTGGACAGCTATGAAGGACATTCTTAAGTACTTGAGAAGCACTAAAAGAATGTTCTTGGTTCGAGCTTCCAGAGTGATAAGGTCGACTGAAAGTCAGTCACAGGTATTGTCTTTACCGTCAGTGGAGGGACGGTATGTTGGAAGAGTTCCAAGCTAGATACTGTAACATACTAGACGATAAAGGTTGAATACATCGCTACCAACGATACTACCAAAGAGGTTGTCTGGATATTTCTTGTTCATGAGATGAATATGGTTCCTACCATTGAGCGTCCAATAACTGTTATTGTGACAACAATGGAGTTGTGTTTTTGGCCTAGGAATGCAGGTCTCATCAGTGTTCCAGACATATTCTGAGGACAGTATCACCTGATCAAGGAGATGGTTGATCTCCAAGGGATCAAAGTTAGGAGAATTGACGCGAAAGATAACACGGAGGATCCACTCACAAAGTCCTTTCCCTAGAGAGACTTCTATAGGACGTTGAGTATGAGATACTACAACAAATGACCTTAGTGCAACTGGGAGATTGTTAGTAATATATATGCCTTAGAGGCCATTACTGTACATACGATGTATATTGTAGTGGATGCTTGGACATATATAGGGAGGACTTTCTTGCTCGACATGATAGTATTCTATCTGGTTGCTCTTTATCTTAACATGTACACTTATTGTCTCTCTATTACATGTTTTCACTACCCAAGTTTGGATGTGACTGGCACTTAGATTGTATCATATCTAAAGATATGCACACAGTCCAAGTAAGCCGAAAACCAAGATCAAAATCCTTTTTTGCGGAATTCTTTATATAGAAATTTAGTTTTAAGTAAAAATCACATTTTATGAAGTTAAAATATTAAACAAGTATAAAGTGTTAAGTTTGGTTGCATCTATAGTTGGGATCAACAATATCAACAGCGAAAAATAAAATCTCAGAATATAAGACATCAATACTAATCCCAAACATAAGGAAAAGAAACCACAATTTATAGAACTAAACGATCTCAACTTTCAATATACAAATAACCATTTCTCACTCTAAGTCAAAATACAGGTCTGATGGAGATCTTCTAGATACAAAATACAATACCCAAAAGAGAAGGTTACTACATATGTAACCCACCTATCAAAAGATGGATAAAAGCGGAAAGAGTAGATCTGCACCGCAGCTAACAGTCCACTCTACCCCTGCAAAGAATTGTGGCACAACGGGGGTGAGTTGCCAACTCAGTGAATATAACTAACATATATCGGCTGATAATGTAAGTATACCGATCTAGAACTAATATCAACAATGATGAATATGATGCATACTAACAGGCGGAAGCATAAATTTGTACTACTCAATATATAAATCCAAAACTGAAATCTCATCAATTATTTTCCAAATAAGGTTCATTTTCTTCCCGTGTCCAACATCGACACAAATTTTCGGTGTTTCATCAGGCATCGTTCCCCGAACAATCCTGTCAATCAATAACACCGGTCGGTATCACATAGATATCCGCCGTGTTTACCACTGACTCCGGTATCGAGTATCCTCGTTAGGCTCACCGCCTAAAGTGCGGCCCCTGCCCCTCGGCCCCGACCGGGTCCACCATGTATCCAACTGTATATCTCCCCCACTCAGTATGGATAACGTAAAATCCGCGACCGTATATCTCCCCCACTCGGTCCGGAATAAAACCAAATTATAAAACATCCCATGGTGGACATGACACATCAATCATGAAAATCACTGGATTTATGTAATAGTATTCAAAACTCAAAACCATAAATCCTCAATAATACATTTACCTCTTATACCAACATGAAATACTCAGATAATAAACATGATATTAATGATGCAATTTACTACTATTATTGGTGTGTAAGATACGATATGAATCATTTTAACAAGAAATTTGCTAAGTGTAAAGGTGACATGGTAATATCGATGAGGTGTGTGTAACATATAAGATGTGCACGTGGCATGACTCGTCGATACTTGTGTAGTGTTCTAGCAACTAAGCAATTATATGTGAATGGTGAATGCATATTGTCAATTTGGCATAACAAAATAAAGCATTAAGTTAAATAAAACTACGGGCGTATCACGCCATCTTTACAAAATTCCCCGGTAGATGTTTAGTCTACTCACCGGAAAACGTCGAATCTATTCAGGAATTGCCAATCATTTCCCTTTCCTCGCTGCCTCCGAAAATCCCGTATTCGAATCTAACATCACAATTTAACTTATATAACGAAACGGCTACTCCGATATGACGGAAATGAAAAACACCCATTCCCGCGTACTAGTTATATTGCATACGATTATATCAAGCTATTTAACACTTAACCTTACTGGATTTCAACCCTGACCTGTATCGCTACAGAAAACAGATCGTGATATTCATTAACCATGTCATATTTTGATTTCTTAGATAACTTTTCCGATATTAACTTCCAGATTCTATCTGCAGTGAAACTAACTTGTTTAAATATCACCAAAATAGCCAAAAGTATACACTGAAACCTACCCAACAAGATAAACCCACCTAGCTTCCTATAAATCCGGCGACGCTGGATTTTTCCTTCTGGTCGCCGGCCCAACTCCGAGCCCTCTGGTTCGTGATCCTATGGTTTTCTCTATGTGTTACATACATCATTTTAGCACTGTTTTGTTAAGTTTATTTTTCTCTGAATAATAGCAGATTCAAACAGAGCCTAGTTTGGACAAAAATACGAAATTATAGAACTTGTTCATTTCAATTTAAACTAAGTACAGAACTTTAATTTCCTACTGTGATTAAGAATTTTACCCACAATAAGTTGTTGGAATAACCCCTCCAAGATGTTAAGCCCCTTGTCCAAGCTTGATGATGATGAATTCCTTGTCTAGCTCTTCTTCTTTCCTTTGTTCATCTATGTTTGTTCTTGATTTTCCTTTCCTTTCCTTAAATTTTCAGAATTTAAACTTGCTAATGATCTGAATATATGCTATATATATGAGAGAAGGAAGGGATAAGGTGAAGGAGGAGGTGTCAAGGACCAAGGGTGCCATCTTCATGCAAGGAGGAGGTGGTGGATGTGTATGTGCATGCAAGGAAGAGGTGTCACTACTTATCTCCTAATTTTTATTTTAATTAACAATAAAATTCTGAACTAAATGGTTTTCTACCAGTTTTCATTTACACCCTTAACCAATTCCCATTTGCACAAAATACCTAAACTTTACCTAGAAACCCTTCACAACTTATGTTATTATAAAACACACATTTTATTAAAATGAAGCTAAAATTATCACTAAAACCCTTATAACTTATTTATGTTGCATACTAAAATTTTAATTTAAATTGTTTTACATACATCTTATAAAATTGACTTATTTGTTTTTAATAACTTTTTAATTTATCATTTTATTATTAAATTAATTAATTTTATTTATTTCTAAATTTTCAAAATGTTACACATGTTTATAAAGCCCTTAGGATGAGTACTTGACTACCAGGATTATGATGCATATCATACTAGTGGGGACAGGGTAGTCGGTAAGTACATCCTTCAATTGTTCCTAGTCATGGGAGTATCGAGACAGGGCATCGATATTCCAGTGTAGACTAGCGTATACGTTTCTTGACCCATATGATGGGCGATGGATAATTCCATATCCATTGGTGTTTGACATCAGAGTTGGTATACGGGTGCTTGGTGGAGACTGCGTACACTGAATGGACTCACCGAGAACTCCTAGATGGTGTTATACCTATCGTCAGATAGCAGTTCTCTAGTAACACTGGTACAGATTAGTCTGTCGACCCGAGATCGTCATAGAGTCTTGTGTGTCTCCCACTGTGCTTTGATTTCCACCCTACCACGGCTCTACTGAGTCGTGCAAACCGGTGGTTTTTGGGCACAGTCCCGAGTCACATGGAAGCAATGAGCGATAGGAGGGGATTTCGTCTCTCCTGGTATTGGGGGTTGATGTTGCGTTATGCTCGATTGGCCATAACGGAAAATCCCTGGCCAGGGTTGCTGAGATTTACTGGTAAGTGTTATCAGTAGTTTCTCGAACCGTTTGAGCCTCATATCGGCATGACTTATCTGGGCTATTGGAGTCTGACGTTATACCACCCCAGGCTGTGATATGCGACATATCTGATGAAGAGACCGGACTGTACGGTAGAGTTACTTGATTTGATTCGCAGGAGTATGAGCAGGCTTGCTTGTTGATCTTCTGGTCGCTCAATATCCGGGTGGCCGTTATGTTTAGCAGACCGCTTGCGGCTTGTGGGTGACTGATATGATCACCACCTACTGCCGGCGTATTGGCGAGTCTTTAGAGTCCTACACAGAGATTTTCTGGCCCAAGAGAAACGAAGTAGGAGCATATATGTGATATGTGCGGGACCAAGATTAATGCGCGTATGTGATACCGTATTCTATTCTCGAGATATGTGATTTCGGTCAGTTATATGTGATATAGTCGGGTTGTCGAATCAAGTGTTGATTCGATAAGTTAATACATTTGATATTAGTCGGTTGTATGTGATATAGCCGGATTATTAAATCAAGTTTTGATTTAATAAGCTAATGTATAATTATATATTTGATATATTATCTTACATTAACTAATATTAGCTCACTTAAGTATTCTTTTTCTCACCAGTGTACACTTGGTATATATGTGATATATATTAATGTACATCTTTTTTGTCATGCTAGATGCCACTTGCTACATGGGTGTATGAGACTCACACCATGCTTATAATACTATGAGGGTTTTGTTTATTTAAAGTAAATCAAATTAGTTGGAAATTGTCACATGGTTGAAGCTTGTAGAAGCTTTTCGAACCATTGACCAAGTCCATTCATTTTGTTTTACGTGAAGATATTTATTAACCCAACCATTATTGTTTAGCCATGGTTTATTCTCTATATGAATTAGTGTATGATACTAACTCACCCATGGTTGCTATTCTCACTCATTATTCTATTCACACTTCATCTTCTTTCTCATCTCCAAAAGCTTTCTAACTTCATGAGAGGTGAAGAAAAATAGTGAGAAAATTATTTATAAAGTAAGCAAAATTCCAACTTCATCAAACTCTTCTCTACTAGCCATTCAGATTGGGTTGTTTCTTCACTAGTTCATCACTTAGTGAAGAGGTAGCTTGAGTTAGTGTCTCCTCGGCGTAGATCATCTTCGGCCTCGAAAAATTCAAGCAAGTTTGTTCATTTCACCTTGTGGAGCCTCACTAGAGTCCAGGAGATGACTTCTTGGAGCGAAGGGACTACTACACTGAGCTATTGAAGTGAAGAACTGGTCTACAAAGGTTGTATTCCTTGTTCACTTAGATATAAAGATGTTTACATGCTCGTTCGTCTAATTCTCTAGTTAAATATTCTAAGTTAGGGTTCTATAGCGTGCCAATTTTTTTGAAAACGGTATGGTCGATGCCTCCCGAAACCCAGCGGCGACACCAGGGAACCCAGCAGTAACCATTCCTCAAAGGAATCCCCAAATATGGAGAAATCATCTATAAATATCTCCAGAAAATTCTTGACCATGTCCGAGAATATCCCCATCATAAACCGTTGAAATATAGTGGGAGCATTACATAACCCAAAGGGCATATCTCTATAAGCAAAAGTACCGAAAGGACAAATAAAAGTTATCTTATCTTGATCTTTTTCGGCGATGGGAATCTGATTATAGTCTGAGTATCCATCCAAAAAACAGTAGTACTCATGCCCGGCTAAACATTCCAATATATGATCAATAAAAGGTAGTGGGAAATGATCTTTTCTCATCGCGGCATTGAGTTTTCTATAATCAATACATACTCGCCATCCGGTTTGAGTGCGTGTTTGAAATAACTCATTAGTCTCATTAGTTATGACAGTGATACCAGACTTTTTAGGGACAACATGAATAGGACTTGCCCATTGACTATCAGATATTGGGTAAATCATACCATTATCTAAGCATATGATGATTTCTTTCTTCACCATCTCTTTCATGACGGGATTTGACCATCTTTGTAGGTCACGAGCTGGTTTAGCTTAATCCATCAAATGCATATGATATTCAACAATCAAAGGACTAATCCTTTTGATGTCCGCTATTGTCCAACCAAAAACTTGCCGATTAGATCTCAAGACAGACAGAAGAGGTTTCTCTTGTTCTAAAGCTAGAGAAGCTGATATGATAACGAGCAAAGACCCATTCTCACCTAAATAAGAAGATTTAAGATGAGACGATAGCGGCTTGAGATCAAGTATCGGTGGAAAGACGATAGAAGGTAGGGTAAGGGAATGATGCTAGGACTCCATAAGAGGTTCATAGCTAGTATAAGAAATTGACTCGGATAGCTCAACTAACTTATTCGACAAGTCAAAAAATTCAAACTCGGGGGTGGACACGTCGACAGAAAGGTCCCTACTCATATAATAAATAGCTGGATCAAATAATAACACACTAGTGGCGTCAAGATCATTATCGTAAAACTCTTCAAATTCTTAAGTGTCGAAAGCTATCTCGTTGACGGAACATATATCAATCATATGAGCAGAAGGTTCGGAGGGTTGACTTCCTACCCTGAAAATGTTAAGCTCAATTATCATCTTCCCAAAGGATAGGTTCATGGAATCGTTATGACAATTGATTAACGCATTCGAGGTTGCGAGAAAAGATCGACTAAGAATCACCGGGATTTGGTTTCGTGGGTTCGCCACAGACTGTGTATCTAAAACTATAAAGTCCACAGAGAATATAAATTCCTCTACTTTGATCAACACGTCCTCTAGCTCACCGTTAGGGTGGGTGATAGATTGATCGGCCATCTGAAGAGTGCAGTGCGTAGGTTTCAACTCTCTTATGCCTAATTTCTCATAAACAGATTACGGGAGCAAGTTAACATTAGCACCTAAATCGAGTAAAGCGCGATTGATGTTTTTACCCACAATAGTTATAGAAATTGTAGGACAACCGGGGTCCTTATGTTTCTTAGGCAAATATTGGGTAAGAGCATCACTCACATTGCTCGCTAAGAAAACCTTTTTAGGTACTTGAGTTTTCTTTTTCTTAATGCACAAGTCCTTAAGAATTTTTGCATAGGATGGAACTTGTTGGATAGTATCTAAGAAGATAGTATCTAAGAGAGGAATATTTATGTTAACTTGCTTAAACATTTCCATAATATTCTCCATTTGCGGACTTGGTTTGTTGGGCCTCAACCGGTTTAGAAAAGAGCTTTATTAACAGGGGTTGGGTCCAACTCTTATGGAGAAGTTTGTGGGATGGAATGGATCCTAAAATTGGATTTGGGGTGGTCTAAGATAGTAATTCATTCAAGAAAGTGGACTGAGGGTTTGAGCCCAGTGAAGAACGGAGAATGAGCTCGGAAGAAAACGTTGGGTTAGACGAAGTAGAAGTAGTAGCCGGGGTGTCATCAAAATTGTCAACTTGTTCACCAACATGGTTGTTCAGCACTCTTCCCGATCTCAACGTAGTTACAACACCCACGTTATGATTTTTTTTGTTAAGGACGATGTTCGCGCTTTGTGGGTGGCCGGGATTTGGTATAGGTTAAGATGGAAGTTTCCCTTTCTCTCTCTCACTCATCGCGGTATTTAACTGTGCAATTTGTGTTTCAATCGATTTTATACTTTCATCGTGGAAAGCAGTGTGTTGCTCCAACATTTGGATAGAAGAAGTTAAATTAGCTGACGTTTGCGCGGATGGTTTAATCAACGCTTCTAAGTTTTTTCGAGTGCAGAGATTTTATCGATACCGGCAGGAGGAACATTTTTTTGTGGTTGGAAAGAATTGTTAAAGTTGTTGGCTGGATTTTGGAAAGATTGCGGTTGAAAGGGCTGCTGAATTTTTTGTGGTGGCTGTTGTTGTAGTAGAGGAGGCCTTTGATAATTATTTTGACTTGGGAACTGATTTTATTTTGAGTTTAGTTTTGGTTTTGGTTCCACGCAAAATTAGGATGATTCCTCCATCCCTGATTATATGTGGATGAATAAGGATTGTTTCTAGGTCATTGCTGAAAAGCAGTGATTAGTCTAAAATATTGCAAATTTGAATGAATATTTTCCCTACTATTGTTAAGTACTACAATGTGTTTCATGTAAATATAGAACATATGTGGGTTTATTTGTAAAAAAATTATTATCATATGTTTCTATATTTTAATCAACATAATTAAGGAAAATATATGCATATAATATTTAAATGAAAAATTAGTAATTAAAATATGCATATCATATCAAATATTTCTAATCAACATTCTTAAGATTTAATATCATATAAAATGGTTAGGATAATATCTCCAAAATACCAAATACTGCTAACACTATGTCTTGAGATATTGTGCAGATATTAGCTCAGGTCTGGAATCCAAGAGATCCGAATTAAATCGGGATGTTAGAATCAAATCTGCCAGAATATAGAAGCAGATCGTAAGATTTAGCAACGGCAGAGACTCAAAGTATTATTCTCAGAATATAGACATCAAGAGAATCTCTACATGGCAACACAAGAGAACAGAAGAAATCCCAAGTCCTGATTCCACTATGTTACGGTGGAAGGGCGGCCAAAGTGTGATATTTACGGCGAATCCGCGGCGGTTTGGTGACCTTAGGATGTGATATTTTGTAGTATGGATCTTAACAGCATATGTTCACATAGGTAATCTAGGGTTTCTGGTTTAGTGACTATATAAGAGACCGAGAGCTTCACATTAAAAATGATCACCGATGAGATCAAGAGATCCAAGAGGTCCACGTATCCGAGTGATCATCATCTATTCATCTACCTCCTACATGAGAGAGATCTAGAGCAAACTAGGGTTCTTATATTCTACTTTCTAAAGAGCAAAATTGTAAATGCAATAGTTGCTTAATAAAGGTAGTATTTTTATTATTCTTTTTGCAATTAATTTCCGTACTTACTTTCTGCACTTACATTTCTGTATCTTAACTATGTTTTCATTCTTCTTCAACCTTTCTTCTAAATCTTTAACCATGAGCGAGTAATTCCTAGCTTGCTAGGGTTCGTATGATAGGGTAGAACAATGGATGATAAAATCTTTTAACTTCTTTGTCACGACCCAGAAAAAGCACGTGACTGGCACCTGAAAAAGGCACGTGACTTTCTTTTATACAATTTAAAGTTTATAAAGTTTAGCAATATAAATGTTAACATCCTTATCTGGCGTGCTACCAATTTATTGATAGTCACGACCACGATTTGAGATTGGTTTAAAACTTGTTTTGTTAAGAGATAGACATTAATAGAGATTAATGCAAGGACAAGGGTTAGTTGTGGGAAAACGCTAGTTTCTTCCAAGAACCTTAATCTACATTTATCACCATCGATCAAGTTTTAAACTATCAAAAGATAAAAAAAAAAGAGTCATTTTTAATTATTCATCCATTACTACTAAGTCCTATGAACCCTACAAGCCTTTTTATTATAAATCTTATATCCGTAACGATAAACAATCGCCGATCTTTGATCAACTCGTATAAAGCAAGAAAAAAGCTCATATTTCCCTACGGATGACACATACTCATCGCGGCTAGCTACTAGCGACACCGTCTTGATTGTGGTTATTTATGAACACACATTTTTAGCAGATCAATCAAATGGCGCCGTTGCCGGGGAGACGGTCGTAATTTTTTTCTTGTTATTCGGGTTGATTTCTTATAAAATCCGGCAACCATAAAATAAAATAAATTGCATCTTATGTATTTAACGATTATTGTACTAGTTTTGCAAGGGAATTTGGAGTAACTGGTGTTGGATTACGCCAGCGCCCCGTCCATCAATCCGTGGCCAAATAGGGAACAAAAACTTTTAGAAACCTGTGCTAACGGAACCCTAATCTACAGATCGTCCCATAAGCCCTAGATAACACAAATATGCAAAGGGTTAGAGTGATTATACCGATTGATCCGTGTCCTTCGGTCTTCAACCTTCATCCCAAGCTCCTCGCGGCTTCCTTGATCAAGTTTTATCTCCGGTCTCCCCCATCGAAGACGATCCATGTCGAGAGTTAGTAATACGGGCTCCGACCTCAAAACCGAAGCAGCTCGAGTATCTAGTTTGCTAACCTAGATAGCCCAGATGAAGTAGAGAGAATTTGTGATTATTTTATCTCAATACACCCAAGGATTCTCAACTCATGAGAAGGTTTTGGTGGAGGTTGAAGAAGATGCCATGGGTGAAGAGTGTGAAGCAAAAAAAAACTCAAGAAAATGCAGTAGTTGCCTCTTTATTTTGTGTTCTGTGTGTGTGTTATTTCTTGTGAGCAACTAAAGAAAACAACTCGAGAATAAATATCTTCTTTGCTCACAATAAATATCCCACACCACAAACAAAACAACATCATGCTACCACAAGAATCCAAGCCAAAACTTACACTCACATTTTCCACCTCATAAACATTTAACTTAAATGTTTAATCCAAAATGAAATGGCATCTTCTAAAGTGATCTAGTAATAATTTACAATATTACCCCTCATCCGTATATACATACCCGCATCCGCATTCCGACTGAATACGAATACTACGAGACGAAAATAATCCAACAATATAATACTAGGATCCGGCTTAAACGAAAGCCCACTAGTATTATCCGTCCGATCATGATCCGTGCACAAGTGCACGTATATGATCGAACCCTGCCATAAAACCATACGACCTCTACAACGTTTTGCCCGAAGCAGTGAAACCCTCTGTGTGGGACTCTAAAGACTCGTCAATACGCTGGCAGTGGATTTAACCATAAGCACGTCAGTGGCACCAGCTGTACGTAATAGCTACCCAGGTATTGAGCGAAAGGGAGGCCGACGAGCAAACTCATCCTGAAACCCCTACTGAGCCTGACAGTGACAATATCCGTACAGTCCGGTCCGTCCGTCTATGAGTATCGCATATCAAGTCTAAGGGGTGGATAAAGTCAGACCTCTAATAACGTGATATTTAGTGTTGGTATGAAACCCATCACCACCTGAGAAACTACCGATCCGAATTAGTAATTCTCGACTACCTTGGTCAAGGATTTCTGGTGATGGCCGCCCGTGCACTCCGCGACATCAACCCTCAATACCGGGAGAGATGAATCCCCTGACGATCCGCTAACTGGCTCCATGTGGCTCGGAACTGTACCCAATAAAAACATGTTTGCATGACTCCTTTGAGTTCTGGTAGGGTAGTAACCAAAGCACAGTAGGAACTCACACGAGACAAATGATGATCTCAGGTCGATAGACTAACTTGTACACATGTCACCTGGGAACTGCTATTTGACAATAGGTATAATACCAACTAGCATGTTCCCGGCGAGTCCGTCCGGTGTACTCATAACCCAATGAGCACCTGTATACATCTTAGGTGAACCAACTAACACCAATGGCTTATGAGACCGGTCACCGCCCCTCGTCAGGGTCTCGATCAGTATACATTGGTCTACTCTTGGAGCAGCGATGCCCAGTCTCGAAACTCCCACGACTAGGGACACTTTAAGGATGTGGTTATAGACCACCCAGCTCTCACGTATATGATCGCCATCATACTGCTGCTAGTCAAGCAAGAATCCTATGGGCTCTATCAACATATAATAGTGATCTGTACTGTCACCTGAAGCATGTACACGTTGATAAAGACAAACCAGATAGCATACTGTCATCTCGAGTGGGACTGTTCCACCGGTATAGGTCCTCCTTCAATCATTGCAATCATGTGCCTGCGATCCAATAATTGACTTGAGGGCACTATAGCCAACAGCTAGAGCAAGCAAATAGAGATTCAGAGATTTCAACTTAGACCAGAGGAGTATAGGGGAGCGCAGAAGAAATATAGGAAAAAGATCTCTCAAAACAGCGGCGGAACCGCGGCGGAACTAGAGGTTTGGCGGCGGAACCGCGACACTTTGGGTGAATTGCGACCCCAAAATCCTCTGGTATTTTCATAAGATCGTTCTCTCTCCTCTAAAGCTCCAATAAATTGATTCTACTTGTTGGATTCTTTGCAAACATCGCCGCTAAAAATCCTTTTGCGTGTTTTAGATTTTGGTTTGCTTTGTATATCTAAAACGGACATTAAGAGACAGTAAACCCAAATTCAGATTAGGTAGGGATTTCATCACCCTTCCTAAGCCCTACAAAACACAAACGTGCACACGCATAACCCTACATTAATAAAAAAAAATCTAGATCAAGACCTAAGGACCATCGCACTTAAATAGGACAGAGGAGGGTCGTAGGTAATCTATCGCTTATTCGCATTTCTCTTGTGGTGTCTAGGCAAGTGTGACTAAGGAAAGTGGTTACTTAATTAGGCCCACTATTTCGGTGATTCATATTGCAGATACCTCCAACTTACCTAGCACTTGCCTGGCCACAAAAGTGATAAAGAGGTGGTAGAGAATTAGTCCTACGATTTGCCCTTTGGAAGTCTAGGAGCAGTCTAGTGACTTGACCTAGGAGACCCTACTTCTAAGGATTGATTGTGCATTTTATGATTTGTTGAGTCAAGTCTCAAGTCCCTCTTTCAAAGCAAAAAAAATTCTAAAATCCAAAAAGAGCTTAAATCATTTCACCCTCTTTTCTTATAAAGGGTAACCCAAACAGACGAACTCTTGCCGAGCTTTGCTATCCAGAACCAGATATATCATATTTTCGTAACTGCTTCGGTACAAAATCCGACTCGACCATGTCTTTAAGAGTTAGGATAGAGCAAGCGGAAAAAAACAGTTGGATACCTCACTCAAGGTCCTATCAACCGCATCAAAATTCCACATCTTCTTATGTTGATAATCCGTTTAAGGCAAGTAAGGGAACTTCGAAACGCATGTTCATCGCTGAGTATATTGCGAAGGCTGAAAGCCAAAGTTTCAATCCTTTCCTTAATCCAAAACCGTTAGGACAACAAACACTATCATTTCCATATGAAAATATTGATACTCGTTTTAAGGCGAATATGACATCTTTTACACCCATGACCATTGCTGAACAAATAACAATTGTCAGTCGCCAACTAACCAACTAATCTCAATATTCTTCATATCACAATGTTGATTCTAATCATGTTTATGAAACTTGGGTTTGCCTTTCTAATTCTTATCCACGGTACCAAACTTTCACACGCTCTCATGTTGACACTTATCTTGAGGCTAATAGGACAAATCAAAAACACATGTCGATTGCGGAACACATTGAAATTGCCCGTAGCCAACAATTAATGGCATCTCTTCTTAACATTTCTCTTCAGGTTAATGCGGAAAATCATAAACGCATGTCGATTGCGAAACATATTGAACTTGCCCGTAGCCAACAATTAGACATTTCCCAACCATACTTAACTTCCTCACCTTATCTAGACGGTGTTTCTGAAAACCAATTAGGAAGTTCCACGGTTCAAAGAGAATCCTTCATTGGAACTTCTTCACAACACATGTCCAGTCTTGAAGTAGATTTGGAATTGAGTAGTGACAAGGATCAAGAGATCCATCAAAGTCAAACCAAAAACTAATTCTTTTGACCTCGACACCTTCCATCCTGCACCCCAACCGAATATATTCGATATTCAACCGCTTCATCATCTAAGTGATGAGGTGCCCGAGAATAACATGTTTGACTTTGCTAATAGTAAGTGTGAAAGAGAGCTTGACATCATTTCAAATCAAACCGATTCTTATTCGACTACACTTGATATTTCAAACCTTCTAACTCCATCAAGTGAACCGAGTGCTTTATTGATTGAATATGGTATAATTGATGCATTCTTGAATACCTATCCGTTTGATTTGACCAAAGGTGTTAGTGAGAGAGGTGATGAGAATATCGTTGAAGATGAACCTGTTATGTTAGATGAGTTGGATTTTTCGACCCATCATGTCCTTTCTATTGAATATGAACATCTTCCTGTCCAATTAACTAATTATATCCTTATCACCGACCTATCCGATAAGAAGAACGATATTCAGCCTTCATCTCCCACATCTGGTTCAACAATGCTCGACATCCAAATTTGTTTACCCATTTCATCACCCACTTTCTTTGGTTCTTCTAATTCTCTTTCAACTCCACCGAGTTTTAATGAATCACACTCCGGTATTTCGAGTTCTATAATTCTTGAAAGACCACTTGATTTAGACTCTTTTGAAAATAAGTTAGATGAGCTTTTTGAGGCTCCTACATCCATAATTAATGACAAATCAAGTGTGTTGAATTCTGGCGCGAAAAAGATTGACCTTGAAACTTTCAGTCTTCCTAGAGAATCTGTTTATTCCACTAATTCTTTTCTTTCCGATGGGATCATTATCGATGAAAGTTTCGAAAATATTTTCGCCGAAAATCTCGCGTTTCTTAAAGACTTGGATGTTGTGATGAATCAACCTCCATTAGAAATTCGTGTGCCTCCATTTGAGGCCGGAGAAGTTGAATCACTACCCCTTCTTCTTAGCCCATACAAGAATGTGACTATTCCACCCATTCCTAATCATTCACATTCTCGTTTTCGTTCACCATCATTGTTTCATCTCTACCAACCGAGACGTAAACCCAATCGATTACGCTTCTTATCTCCCCACCTCTTCACGTCTATGATCTTCTACCAACTATGTTGTTACATCGATAAAATATTCGAATGGTTGGTGTTAACTTTTGGTCTTTGTAAAATTTTGCATAGACCAATAACTTTACACCCTCTTATAATTTTAAATACTTAATACCGTTTCACTCAAGTTTAGGGGGAGAAAAATATTTTGGGTCTTGAAAGAAAAGAAAATTTTTGTACAATTGTGAGCCAAAAATAAGTTTGGGGGAGGATTTCACTGTCATTGACTTTTGTCCCCTTTTACTAATCATTAAGAACTTTTCCTCCTAAGTCTACAGGTTTTGAGCTTAAAAGATGACATCGGTGAGGACACCACTGCAAATAGGTTTGGAGGAGATTTGTGTTTATTCATGCATCATTTTGTATTATACTAAATAAAAGCACAAATATTTTCACAAATTTTTTTTTGGATAATAAATGTTAGGAAGTGAAAAATACATATGAAAGATAGCAAGAGCTTTAAGAAAAGCACGAAAATTAGATGTTTTAAAACGAATCTAGTAATAGATAGTCATGAGCTGTTGTCCCAAGAGTTAGTAAGATGAAGGAAATTACTAATCTGATGATAGAATTAAGTCTGAAAAATAGTCCCTGTTCTTGAGTCCAAACATCTGAACGTTGATACCCTACTATACGCACTTGCACACATCTTGAAACTTGGGATAGTAGAGGATACCTTGAAATGCTCCTGTCTAAAAGCCTTAGTATGAAGGAATATATATATATATATATATAAACAAAAATGACATAAAAAATGGTGAAGAAAAAGAAACACTGGTTTTGTAATTACTTAAGGCGACATAAAAAAATATAGCAAGGGTGCCTTATCACCTAGTGCCTTAGACTAACTGGTTTGGGAGCCACTGCTAAGTCTTGGGTGTTGCAAGACTAGAATATTGCTAATTACGCCTAAAAGAGTGAGCACATTTGGTAATCGGTTGGTTAGTAGCTCAAGAAATATTAACAGTCGCATGAAGAATGTGTGAGCATCTCCATCTAAAAGATTCACCAACTAAAAACTACTAAGGAAGATGGACAAGAGTATGATAACTTGAATTGAATTCTCTAAGTGTAGGGATGTCTTTTACACACACGTAGGGATATATGATCGATGTTTGGAAGAAAGGTAGGGAGGAAGACTAAAAGCGATGTTTTATTGAGGGATGATGTGATTTCTGATATCTTTTCATGACCATTAAGATATGGCTCATGGCTACTAAAAAGATAGGGTAGTTTGAAACTCTTATTTTCAAGTTCTTTCTTTTCTATGTTCATTATCTTTGTATGTAACTTTCATCTTCTCTCTTTTATTATGAGATTTTATGGGTGTAATCCGCTGAAAACCCTCAGGAGACAACACTCTTCCTACTAGGGACACCTAGAGGTTTAAAGGCTTGTTGCATGTGCTAAGTGAAATCGTGTTGCCTACGAAAGTGTGCTAGGTTTTTCTTTTTATAGTTCTTTTTTCTCTTTAATAATTAGTTTGTTCGGGACGATCAAAGATAAGTTTGGGAGTATTTAATTAGTCTAAAATATTGCACATTTGAATGAATATTTTCCCTACTATTGTTAAATACTAAAAGGTGTTTCATGTAAATATAAAACATATGTGGGTTTATTTGTAAAAAGATTATTATCATATGTTTCTACATTTTAATCAACATAATTAGGGAAAATATATGCATATAATATTTAAATGAAAAATTAGTAATTAAAATATGTATATCATATCAAATATTTCTAATTAATATTCTTAAGATTTAATATCATATAAAATAGTTAGGATAATATCTCAAAAATACCAAATACTACTAACACTATGACTTGAGATATTGTACAGATCTTAGCTCAGGTCTAGAATCCAAGAGATCCGAATTAAATCGGGATGTCGGAATCAAATCTGCCAGAATATGGAAGCAAATCGTAAGATTTAGCAATGGCAGAGACTCAGAGTATTATTCTTAGAATATAGACATTAAGAGAATCTCCACATGGCAACACGAGAGACCAGAAGAAATCCCAAGTCCTGATTCCACTATGTTGCGGCGGAAAGGCGGCCAAAGTGTGATATTTGCGGCGGATCCGAGACGGTTTGGTGACCTTAGAATGTGATATTTTGTAATATGGATCTTAACAGCATATATTCACATAGGGAATCTAGGGTTTCTGGTTTAGTGACTATATAAGAGACCGAGAGCTTCACATTAAAAATGATCACGGATAAGATCAAGAGATCCAAGAGGTCCCTGTATCTGAGTAATCATAATCTATTCATCTATCTCCTATAAGAGAGAGATCTAGAGCAAACTAGGATTCTTGTATTCTACTTTCTAAGGAGAAAAATTGTAAATGAAATAGTTGATTGATAAAGGTATTGTTTTTATTATTGTTTTTATATTAAATTTTCGCACTTACTTTCTGCCCTTATATTTCTGCATCTTAACTATGTTTTCATTCTTCTTCAACTTTTCTTCTAAATTTTTAACCATGAGCGAGTAATTCCTAGTTTGCTAGGGATCGTAGGATAGGGTAGAACAATGGATAATAAAATCTTTTAACTTCTTTTATACATTTTAAAATTTATAAACTTTAGCAAAATAAATGTTAATATCCTTATCGGGCGCGCTACCAATTTATTGATAGTCACGACCACGATTTGAGATTGTTTTAACACTTGTTTTTTTAAGAGCTAAACATGAATAGAGATCAATGCAAGGACAAGGGTTAGTAGTGGGAAACCCTAATTTCTTCCAAGAACCCTAATATACATTTATCACTATCGATCTAGTTTTAAACTATTAAAACATAAAAGGAGTCATTTTTAATTATTCATCCATTACTACTAAGTCCTATGAACCCTACAAGGTTTTTTATTATAAATCTTATATCCGTAACGACAAAAAATCACAGATGTTTGATTAACTCGTCTAAAGAAAGAAAAGAGTTCATGTTTCCCTGCGGACGACCCGTACTCATCGCGGCTAGCTATTAGCAACACTGTCTTGATAGCGGTTATTTACGAACACACATTTTTAGCAGATCAATCAAGCAGCATTAGTTTGTTCTTGATCTTAAGACGGAGGATTTAAAGGACATTCTTCCATTAAATATGATGAGTTAAAACATCAACCACACATGGTTTTGGGAGTGTAACTTGGTTTAGGGATGCTAGAGAGAACTTGCTTTCCATAGGTTCGAGTTTCTTTTGCATCGCAGCCATTTGGACTTCATTACGATGGAAGCGTCGAGCTAATGGATACCTGCCCTAGATGAAAATGATGTTGTTGGTCTTTTGCTCTCCCACTGTAATGTTTGTTCGGCGAGATCTTCCAAAAATTTCCACGCTTCCTCATTGCATTTTGACATGACATGACATTGACAAATAGTTTCTAGCATTTATTTTATCGCTGGATTAATATTCTCATACATAATTTGGCAAAGTTGCCATCTTTCGATTCCATGATGAGGGCATTGGACAAAGAGATCTTTAAACCGTTTAAAGCATTTCCAAAAGGGTTCGTTGGGAAGTTGTGCAAACTGGTTAATCTCGCTCCTAATACGGACAGTCTTATGATTAGGATAAAATTTCTTTAGGAATGCTTTAACAAATTCATCCTAATTGGTTATAGAATGTGAGGAGGTGCTATAAAACCACTTCTCTGCGAGATCGCATAAAGTAAAAGGGAAAAGACGTAATCGCATAGCATCCCTTAAAACTTGGGTTGTGCTCATCATTGCACATACGTTTTCAAATTTGGTTATAAAAACATATGCATTTTCATGTTTAAGCCCGTGAAATTTGGGCAAAAAGTTGATGAAGTGGGGTTTAATTTCAAAATTATCCCTATTGGCTGGTGGAAGAGACAGACACCTAGGAAAGGGTCTGCGTATGGAGTAGCATCGGTCTTGAAGAGCGATGCGTAGTGCATTTTGAATTTGCACACCAACCGGTGGTGGCAATGTGGTGTTGTTAAAACCCGGTGGAGGCCCATCCATCTCAGAAGATGTGGTAGGTGGAGGAGATAAAGAAGGTGAAGAAGTATCGACGTCGGAGTCGACAACAAAAGCGCGGACTAAATGAGCACTAGAATCCCGTGTCCAGACGATTATGCACTAAGTGGGTTTAGTGCACGTGGCAGCGTGTGATAACGTGTGAGAATGATTTTAAAAAGGTTTTGCTTTTTTTTATAAAAATGACGGATGTGAGGCTTGACTCAACCAGTCACAAAATGCACAATCAATCTCTAGAGCTAAGGTCACCTAGGTCAAGTCACTATACCGCTCCTAGACTTCCAAAGAACAAGACGTAGGATCAATTCTCTATCACCTCCTTATCAATTTTGCAGGAAGGTAAGTGCCAGGTATGTGGGAGGTATCTGTTGTACGAATCACCGAAATAGCGGGCCTAATTAAGTAACCACTTTCCTTAGTCACACTTGTCTAAGACGCCACAAGAGAAATGCGGATAATTAATAGATTACCAATGACCCTCCTTTTTTCTAATTGAGCGTGAATGTCCTTAGAGCTTTGGTCTAGATATTTTTTATTAATGTAGGGTGATAGTATGCTCGTTTGTGATTTGTGGGGCCCAGGAAGGGTGATGAAATTCCCGCCTAATCTGAATTTGGGTTTATTGCTCATTAATGTCCGGTTGAAATATGCAAAACAAACCGAAACAAAAAAACACGCAAAGTGATTTTTAGCGGTGCTGTTTGCAAAGAATCTTGCAGGTAAAAACAGTTTATTGGAGCTTTAGAGGGGAGAGGAAGACAATAGGAGAATACCAAAGAGATTTGGGGGCCCAACTCCTCACTATGGCCGCGCTTTCGCCGCCAAAAGCACCTTTGGGCCGCGGTTCCGTCACCGTTTGATGAGTTCCTCTCTTCAAACTTCTTCAGAGCACTCCAATGCTCCTCTGGTCCAAATTGAAAGTCTCTGAATCTCTGTTGGCTTGCTCCAATAACTCCAGATGTCCTTGAAAAACTTGCACAAGAATCATTAAAAACACAAGATGCGGTTTTGGTTCCCTTTTTAGAAATCAACCCGAATAACAAGAAAAATAATTACGACTGTATCCCCGGTAACGGCGCCATTTGATTGATGCGAAAAAGTGTTGTCTGTGTATTGTAAATAACCGCAATCAAGACGGTATCGCAAATAGCTAGCTGTGATGAGTACGGGTCGTCCACAGGGAAACGGTGAACTACCTTTTTTATTTAAAACGAGTTGATAGAAGACAGATGGGATTGTTGTCGTTTTATACTAAGAATGTTTGAAAAGTTTATAATAGAAGGGCTTGTAGGGTTTATAGGATTTAGTAGTTAATGGATGAAGTTAAAAAATAATAATTCTTTTTATCTTTTAATTATTTAATACTAAAGAGATGTCGATGAATGTGGATTAGGGTTCTTGTAAGGAATTAGGGTTTCTCTCTACTGACCCTTGTCCTTTCATTGATCTCTATTTATCTCAAGCCTTTAACAAACGATTATTAATGAATCTCAAATCGTGGTCGTGACTATCATGAAGTGATAGCACGCCCGATAAGAGGGTTAATATTCATTTTGCTAAAATTTATAAAAATTAAAACTTTAAAAAGAATTCAAGTGATATTTTTCATTCATTATTCTACCCTATCCTACAAACCCTAATAAGTAAGAATTTACTCGCTCATGGATATTAGTGTAGTAAAAGAAAGGTGGAAGAATACGGAATCCATAATTAAAATTAAAAAACGTAGAAAGTAAATGCAGAATGTAATTGCAGAATGTAATGCGGAAAATAACGTGCAGAAAGTAAATGCGACAAAATAAATGCGGAAAGTAAATGCGACAAAATTAAAAGAAAAAACTACCTTTATTGATCAACTAGTGTATTACAAAATTTCTCGCTGAAAAAGTAAATTACAAAAAGCCTAGTTGCTCGCTAGATCTCTCTCGATCGATGGATAGATAGTTCGATTCAATATTGAAAGTTGAATGGTTTTGATAGACAGCTCTCCATTCTTTATATAGTCTCTGGAATTAGAAACCTTAGATACCATATTGAAGTATGTGAAATTACGATCAAGACCCTGAAATTTCAGATCCTATGGCTGCCATCAGACCGTGGAACTGCCGCTCATTTAACCCTTTGACTGCGGATCCGCCGCCTCTTTGTGGGTTTGTGACCTCGGATTTCTCGTGGCTTCTTCTCTCGATATTTGGAGATCCTCTTGATAAAAAATTATGAAAATATATCTTTTAGTCTTTGCAGTTGCGAGATTCTTCGATTTGCTCCTAATATTCGGCAAATTTGGTTTGGAGTACTGATTTTCTTTGGATCTCCTACTTGTATTTCAGACCTGAGCTAATCTTTTATAATACCTGCATAATATCTCAAATCATCTTGTTAGTAGCATTTGTTTTATTGAGATATTATTCTAACCAATTATATGATATAATATCTTAAGAATATTGGTTAAGAATATTTGATATGATATGCATATTTTAATGAATATTTTATTTAAATTTGATATGCATATATTTTCCTTAATTATATTAATTATAAATGAAGAAACATATCAAAATAATCTTTTTACAAATAAACCTACATATGTTCTTTATTTACAATTAATACCTTTTGGTAGTTAATAATAGTAGGGAAAATGTTCATACAAATTTGCAGTAAATTTGACTGATCAATACACTAGTCTATTCTGTAATATCGATGCACAGTCTCGATACTCCCATGACTAGAGATATTTAAGGATGTGCTTATCGACTACCCAACTCCCATAAGTATGATTGCAATCATAACGCTAGTAGTAAAGTAAGGATTCTACGGGCTTTATCAACATGAATAAGCGATATGAAATAACTAGTAAAACATATACACATGTTAAGTTAAAGTCAAACCAAATAGCATCCTATCATATCGAGCAAGATTGTCATATACATACATATGTCTAAGCATCCACTACATATATACAATAATGACCTCTAGGGCATACATATCCAACACCTATGGCATGCTGATAACCAGTAAAGTCATTATCATTATGATACAAACCTCCCTATCACCGTCTACGAGAAAACTGAAGTATCTCTCGGGTGGTTGAGGTCACCTACTAAATCTATGAAGTAGCTAAGGTGTGTCAGGGGCAGCTGTTTCCAGTGCATATTCCTTAATGAAAAAGTCCACTCGCCATTACTCATTATGAAGCGCACTCTCGGAGGAGTAATCTGAGAGAGAATCAAATTCTCAATATGGAATATCGAGCATAAGTATCCACATTTTTTATCACCTTGAAGAATCTTAATACTTCAAACGTTCGGTTCTCTACTTTATTTGTGCTTCTCAAAATCTTTGGTCTTTGTGCTTCAACAAGAATGCGTGTTCAAAGCCAGAGAAATCATAGGTAAACAGAATGAAGTATTAGTACTAACCCCTTGTCCATATGGATATCAGACAACATACATCATCATGTATAAGTCCTTATGAGTTCACCAACTTATACTCTGTGTGTTGTAAGTTGAAAACCGTATTTTGGTTAGGAATGTCTACACCGTTATTCAATGCACCTTACCCAATCATCAAATGATAAAGGTAAATGTTCGGAACATTTTTTCAAAGTATATATCCCACTTTATTAAATAAAGAGACAGATATACCGGTTTTTAAAAATTGGTGCATAACAACGGTTATCCAAAACCAAAAGTTTGCCGCTATGCAAAATCAGGTGATTTTCCCTAATAACAACAATTGTTCCAAATTTGACTTTGAGGATCAAATCACCATTTTCCAATACTCTACTCCTCAGCATCTGTAATAACTTACAGATGTGGGATCCTGATCCGGTGTTGCATACCTAGGAAGCAGGGTTAATTGAGGAACAGTTTCAATTACAAACACATAGAGGATGAAGCATCAATATGCTTCATGGGGGTGGCCAGATATTCCCAGTAAAGCCTCTTCCACGGCCCATTCACACTACAGTAGTTGTAATTTCCTTTCCTTTCATTTGCAACCCCTTATGATGCCTCTTCGTCTTACCTTTTGTATACAGAACTTAGGCTAGTTGATTTTCTTCTTACCCTTCCTTTCATCTCAAGTCTTGGATTAGAAGAAAACTATCCAACAAGCATAACTGGTATATTCTTCTTATTTTAGGAGCTCTCAAAGTTGAGATAATGTGGAGAGGAGAGATAAATGAATTATATCATATACAATTCACTTTCTCCAGAACTTGCAGACATCCTCGACTGAAACATTTTCTCCAAGTTCGTATGTAATTATACGAGATGGCCTTCTATGCAATATAGATCTTTGTATCGGATATAGAGTGTTCTGGAGAAAGCAAAAGGGAAAGTGGAAGGAGTAAGGATATATGCGACTATGTCGTGAATTAAGAAAATCATGACATACCAAAGCCAATGATTGTAAAAAGGTTCGGTTTAATTTTGTTTACGAGTTTTAGTTTAAGTTCAGTCATGGTCGCTGCCAAAGAGAGAGAAAAGAAACACTCATCGTACACTCTATCAAAATTAGATTGGTTTATTAATTTATCTAATCAGGATGGCTCCCACTGTTCTGTCAAATTCTCTTTCAAACCCTAAAAGGAAAACTAGCCGGGATCATGTATAACCACAAGTTCGCTAGCCGGTCAGCCAGGCCAGTGCAAGTACTCCGAGGGATGTTCCCTGCGTTCGCATGGACTTAATTTAATAACCCTATTTCCTAAAAGGTGTAATCCCATAAACACCTTTCTAGTCACCTAATGGGTTAGTTAATTGTGAAATGAAAATCGGCCTAGATTAACTATTACTCACAGTAGGAATCAGGACCCAAACTATCACATAGAATGGTATGCAATCACATTGCAAATTTTAACGCTTGAAACTCTAATATTTGGTTTTTACTGCTAACGACTTATGAGCATGACTAGATCAACAAAACATAAATCGTTAGTCAAGTTCAACCCGTCATTTCATGATTAATTTAGATCCATCCGCACAAGCCCTTGACTAGGTCAACAAGACTATGCGACTGTCCTACCTAATCATATCAACATGCAAGCAGGATGTATCAATAAGCTACCGTACACTACGTCTTGACTAGGTCAATAAACGCAGCTCGAATACTAAGTAATACTTTCTGAAATGACAGAGGGTTACGGCTGGTTTTGAAAAAACCCTTTAACGTAATGAATTTGATATCCTTGAAGGAACCGAGTGGTTTTGCAAATTTATAATTACATAAACTTTTCCTTATGTGCGGATTCCCCGTGAGGAGACCAGGGCTCTTACCTCATCAAATGAGGTGCAGGATATTCCTAACCGAATACCTCGATGCAAAACAAAAGAATACGGTTATAATTTCTTTTGAAAAAATAGATTGGTTCCAACAACATGTTTTAGATTTGTTTTCTTTGCATTAATCCGAATTAATACAATTCCATCATTTAGATAGTATCATATATTATCTAGTATCTTCCCACACCATTACCGAAAAGCATGATATGAAAAGAAAATATAATGCTATATATGCCATCTGCATTCTCTACGGGGCCTCGGGTCTTCAATGTAAGTTTACTTAACTTACGGCAGGGCGGAGGCAGAGCCAGCGCGGATGCAAAACATATATCAGCATTTCTTTATATATATATATATATATATATATATATATATATATATATATCATCGTAAGCAAGCAGATAATCACATTATAGGCATGTGGTAAATATCATCATAGGCAGGTAATCACATTACAAGTATGCGGTAAATAACACAGAATAATGGAATAGTCGAATTTCCTAAGAATCCCACTTTTTGTTAAAACCGCAAATGAAACACGACATTCTTCGATCGTGAATAGCTCGTACATAGCCAAACGAAGAGCCCTACGAGTGCGGAGAGCTACCCGCCAATCCTAAAAGCGAGGCAATCCGATCTCAACATCGTAAGGGGCCACCCAACACTTTCTAGAACTCGACGGCTTGAGCACTCTACCTTGGGTCTATCCTATACCCACTACAACCGCGTTGAGCAACCCGCTAATTCTAGAACGAGACGGCCCGGTCTCAATACCTTAAGATGGCCACCTGCCTCATTCTAGAATCCGGTTGTCTGAGAGCTTCTCCATGGGGTAAAACCTATAACTTGTATTATATACAACGGTAACAACGATCGTATCCTGATCGCGTCCCGAAAAACAATAATACAAACAATGGCAACGACGGCCACAATCCAGCCACTCGTCCCGATACAGAATATACAATTAGCATATATATACAATTGGCATATACATGAATGAATATGAATACAACATTACAAACATTCACAAGAGGGGCTTTTTGTTCGTGAAAATCTGACCAAACCAACACACCAACATAGCAGACACACTATATTTAACCCCGTCGAATTGACAAGTCATCAATTCATCGACGTTAACCATCACATGTCAACATATGCAGAACAACAATGATGCTATAGTTCCAATCAAAAAACTTTTCGAATATCCCACAAACACAACGAGATCACATCTCAATTTGGGGAAAAAAGAAATACATAAAAAAATCCTATTTCCTATTGTGTAAGCCCCAGACGAAGCATGGGGCCAAAAGCTTGCATCCAAGCCGACTTGGGAGGCCAGAAGGCCATTTTGGTCGGCCTTAGCACAACCAATTTTCCCCTTGTTTCTTCTATTAAGTTTTCAAAGCAAATACAGTTCAATGGTGCCATACAAAAAAATTTCAGGCGACAATTTTGAAAATGGATAGAGGCTTAAATATAGAGATAGGAAATGGAAAACTTCTCGATTCGAAACTATAACTTCTCCAAAACAAGTTAATGTCTTTGGGATCGACTCTGATACCACTGTAGGAGTCCTAGTGCTCTCTAGTAGATTAGGCAAAAGCAATAACAATGCAAAAACAAAAATTTCCTGCAAGCACCAGCATCCATAACCCAAGAATGCACCTAAAGAATAAAACTTGCAACAAAAGAAAGCAAGACAAAGAGTTTAAGGTCTCTACAACCTTTGTAGCGTATCTGATCGCCTATCGGAAGACCCTTACTAGAATAGTGAGCTCCTGAATATGTGTGGACGTCGACCACCTCACCGTAGATGATCCGCGGTGAAAGAAATACGCCCAAAGCTCCAAATTCATCAACAAGTGGAGTAACTAACTCTATGAACTTGCTAGATAATAGAGATAGTGATGATGTGTAGTCAAAACTCTTACTTTTTCTCTTTTCATTTCTTTTTCCTCATCACCCAAAAAAAATCAAGAAGTGGAGGAGGAAGAAGAAGCCATAATCATAATAATGAAAAATGAGAAGAAGAAGAAGAAGAAAAGGATAAAGAAGAACCTTCTTATTCTTCTTTTCTCTTCTTTTCTCTTTATTATATATATTAAGAGTTTCAAAAACTCTTCTCTCTTTCCCTCTCTCTCCTCTCTTATGCCATCCACAGAGAGAGAGAGAGAGAGAGGGAGGGAGGGGGCCCCATATGCACTCTTTGTGTGAGGGCCCCATATGCACTCTTTGTGTATTTTTCAATTACAAAGAGAATGTATTTATATCAAAATTATAAATACACAATGTATCAAATACATATCATGTATTATATGTATCAAATACATATAAATGAGAGAGCGTATATGTATCCACACACACACACACACACATAAACAAATCCATCAATATTATATACTAATGAGAGAGCGACAAAGTGTGTGTATTGTATACATATATACTAGAAACCATATCATATATACGATTATTAAGTCAACACTTGACTTAATATTCCGGTTTATAAGTAAACCGGCTAGTATAGCAACCGTCCGATTAAATCACGCGTATCACACACATATATTTAATCGAACCTTCGCATGTGTCCCCATACACACGTCACATCATCGTTTCGCCTGGCCAGGAACTTTCATTGCGGGACTCTAAAGACGTGTCAATACGCTGGCAATAAGTTAAACAAGATCATATCCGATTGAATCTGAAATACTTTCATATTCAATCCCCTCTCGGGTTAACCCACAAGCTCGTCAACAGTACCAGTTGCATAGAACGGCTACCCAGATATGATCAAGATAAAGGCAAGTCGACTAGAAAACTCATCTGGACCCGACAAAATCTATAAGCGACGAATATCATACAGTCCGGTCTATTCATCAAAGAGTATCGCATATCGGGTCTGGGGGTGGAATTTGTTAGAACCCCAATAACCCGATAAGTCATGCTAACATCGAACTCATAACCAACAGAGATACAACTGATAACACTTATCATTTTATCTCACTTGCTGTGGCCACATACTCATGGTTATAGTCATGTCTTGCACCGTGCGATATCGACTCTTTATACCGGGAGAGACGAATCCACTCGATTGCAAACTGCCTCCGTATGTTTCGGGACTATACCCAACTAAAACATGTTTGCACGACTCAGTAGAGCCATGATAGGATAGTAATCAAAGTATAGTGGGAACACACACAAGACATTATGGCGATCTCAGTTCAAGAGACTACCATGTATTATCGTCATCAGAGAACTGCTATCTGACAATAGGTATAATACAATTTAGAAGTTCTCAGTGAGTCCGTCCAGTGTAATTAATAACCTAATAAGCACATGTATACAATCTTCGGTGTCAAACACTAATGGCGATGGGATCAACCATCGCCCCGGTCGGGTTCATGAAACGTATACACTAGTTTGCTCTGTAATACCGTTACCCTGTCTCGATACTCTTACGATTAGGGATATTTAAGGATGTGCTTATGGACTACCCAGACTCCATTAGTATGATCCTTATCATAATCCTGGTAGTCAAGAAAAGATCCTATGGGCTTTATCAGCATGTATTAGCTATACGTGACATCAAGTAAAACGTATACACATGAAAGATAAAGACAAACCAGATAGTATACTATCATTTCGAGCAAGACTGTTCTATCGTATAGGCATCTCTTTGAATTCAGTAATTGCATTTCTACAATTATGATAATTGCCTTGAGGGCACCTATATCCAACAGTATGTACATTTAGTACCAACTTTTGTTTGTTTTTTGAATTTTTTGAAATTGATGGGAAATGTTATGTTATTTGTATAATATAAATAATTTCAATTAATTAAAATTTCTATTTTGGTTTTTTATAGTTGACTGTGGTCAAACTCATTTGAATTCAAATCTCCCTCTCATTTTGTTAAAGGAAGTAGTTATGGAAGTTATAGGTAGTTATGGGGATTTAAATATTGAATTCAAATGATGAAGGATTACATTCGAATCCTTTCAACTTTTATTTATACAAACTTGTTTTCTTTGTTACATAGATACAATAACAATTATTTCTCTTCTCTTTTTGGTTTTGGGTACTCAAAAGATCAAGTTTTCGTAGCAATTCTCTGCGAGTGCAACGCGGAGGATTGAAACACAAGATTGGGTTGTTGTATTTTGGAAGCAATTCGCACAAACCCCTATTATATTGTAGGGAGCGAAAATTACTTTAAAGATAGTGATTACGCATAACTCAATTTATTGTGTTCTTTAGCCATTGTATTCAACTAGTACAACAATACCCTAAGCCACCAAGGTTGAGAATCTGCTAACAGTTGGTAATGATCAAAAGTAACTATACATACCTACATATTCTTTTTTCCTATATACAAGGACTGCATACTGTGAAATTGCAATGAAATAGAGGAAAAATAAGATGAAGAGGTGCTTCCCTGTGATGTGCATTTCTGGCTTAAATCACTAAGTTTTCAATCTCCTAATAGGAAAATACATAGCATTTCCAGATTGCAATTATATATGGACCTGCGTAAAGATTACATGCGCGCACGAATGCTGAACTATGATTGATGGAGGTCCTTTTCAGTTCTCCTTCAGATGTTGTCTTCTGTCGATTTCCCGATGGATTCTGGAGGGGATCCCCTGTTGTGTGTGGGTCTCAATGGGTTTTGAGGAGATTTAGTGATTGGAGGAGTTGGACGCCAAGTACCTGCAAAGAAGTCCCGGGGTGGTTTGATACCACCGAGGACCCTCAGACGATCAAGTTAGTACTAGATCCGAGCAGCGTAACGGCTAAGTGGAGTAAAAAATGGCTTACTTGACCCTCCTGTGATGGGGGTTTATATAGTGGTGGAGGCATGCAGCAGCAGGCGCGAGAATATCGTCGGCAGTTACTCTCCCGATGTCACGCCTGCATAGAGAGAGGATCGCCTATGAATGGGGATCGTGAAGGCGTGGAATGTGGGATTTTGCTGGCGGAGAATCCGTGCATGGCGAGATTCTCGAAGCTGGGGTTACGCCGGTGAGCGGCGGAACTGGTCGGATGACCGAAGAAGACGTCCTTGGCAAAAGGGCTCGGGTACGAACGAGAAGGCCTAGGAGACTTGGTCTTATGGTAGCTCGGGGCGACCTGAGGGACCGAGGAGGCCAATCTGCGGGGAGCCCTAAAGAGGGCTAGCTCGTGCTGGCCAGTCGGGTACAGGGGTGGCATGGTCGGCCTTTGTAGACTCTTTCTTCTGAGTTCTGGGATGTGTCGTCTGCCACGTATCCCAATCTTAAGGGTCGTCTATATTGAGCATTATCATTAGCCCCCCACTCTTGTCCCGACCAGCCAGCAGGTCGGGTCAGAAGTGGACCGCTGGGACGCCCGGGGTGAGCTCCCTCCTAAGGTTTCGTCGGGACGCGTCCCCGGGCCGCGAGCTGCCTTTTCTGCCAGCGAATCAGGGTGAGATCCCCGCATTTAAGGAGGGTGCACCGGTTCGTGTATCTTGCCTTTGAAGTGACGGCCCACGTGTCAAGCGTCGGTTGGCTGACGCGACGTGAGCAGACCTGCGACACCTGAAAGGGTGCGGTCCAGTGCGGGGATGATAAGTGGAGCAATCGGAGCCGTTGGATGCGAGGAGGCATCTTGGCGAGAGATGAAGGGCGCCATTGGATGAGGTCGCTCGTGGCGATAAAATAGGGGTGGGGCCCATTCCAGGGCCCCCTACTCCTTCATATTTCCCGTTCTAAGTCTCGGTTGCTCAGCGCTCGTCTTCTTCCTTCCACATTCGTTCTTTGAGGATCATTCTTCCCAAGATTAGATGTCTTCTCTTGTCGGATCAGTAGATGTCGTTGAGGTAGGTTCTAGGAACCCTTTAGATGAGCCTGAGTCCTCCCAGGGAGCAGGGGTTGGCCCCTCTTCCCGGGATCATGTGGCGGGGGCAGCCCCCAGGGAGGAGGTGGTAGATGCTACCCCTAGCGCCTTGTGTTGGATAAGGCATGAGGACAAGCTTGCCAACGCTCGTGCTCGCTTCCACATCCCCTCACGCTACACGCTCCGCCTGGCCAAGGAGGGAGAGAGGGCAGACCAAGTACGGGGCAGGGAGATCACCCTGTATTTGGAAGCATTTTGGGGTGGAATGCGTCTGCCCTTCTCTCCTAAGGCCGTTGAAGTGTTGAACTTCTTCGGGTTAGCCCCCGGTCAGTTGGTGCCAAACTCGTGGAGGATTCTCCTCGGGTTCCTGGTCCGCCTGAAATTACAGGCGATCCCCTTTAGCCTTTCCCTCCTTGATTCTTCCCTCGTCTTCAAAAATCACCCCGGTGGTCTAGTGGGCGACCCGAGGTGGGTCTATCTCTCTTTCAAAAAGAGACCAGGGGGCACCGCCGGGACGGGTGTCATGCCCCGCTTCCCGGTATACAGCGAAGGGGACGCGACTAGTCTGCTACGTATTTACTCTGAAGTAAATACGCTAAGCGTATCTAAGCAATATAAAGTAAATACACAAGAGACAAGATATATAAACTGAACAGCAACTTTATTTATTAACATTCTTTTGTACAATGCATGAAAAGTAAATACAACTGAATAAAAAGCAATGCCTAAACAATGGCATAACAGATATGAAAGTACTGAATGGAAAGTGTACAATGACTAGAGCTCGGGGTCTTCACTAAACTGGTCCAAGTTTTCCGCAGCAGGCTTGATTTCTGACGGGTCCAAATCACCTGACGACATTCAGAGAAGAAAGAAAGAGAATGTCGTCAGCGAACAGATCGCTCGGTAAGTCCCATAGATAAGGAAGAATAGAATAGACAGAATGAGAAGGTAGCTTTTAAAGTTGTATTATATTGTTATAATATTGTGTTAACGCTGTTGTTTGTAGCTTGGTACAGAAGGATGCCAGTGTATACAAGAGAAGTCTCTATATGCCAGAGACTAGAGGCAAATGTAAGTACAAGGCTCCGTTAGAAGGCCCGGAACAACGGCAATTGGATTCATGTTAGGTGTCATAAATCTTGCAGTCTCGTGCCACTTTTAACACCTTCCGTACCAGTCTACCCCTTAAACCCCGTAGTGTTTTGATTGTATTGTATTGTAAACTGTATAGATTGTATAATTGGATGACTGAACGAAACCATGATATCTGTAACGGATGTAACTGTAGAATCATGTAAATGGATGTAAACTGGAGATCATGTAAATGGAATGTATATCCATGGTTCGGTTCGATCAAGTTGTATAGATTGATAATTGGATTCCTGGATTCATATTGAATTGTAATATTGTAGATTGTAAATTGTAGATTGTAAATTGTACTTGAATCATATTCAAGTCAGATTATAAAGAGACTCAAACCTGAGTCAGACAATTAGAAAAATAAATTGAAGTCCTGCTTGTTTTGATGTTATCGGTAACCGCTGCACATAGGCGGCAGGATGTGTGTCTTTTTCCAAGACGATTACCGTATTAATAATACCGTTGTTAAGTTGTCTACTTTAGATAGGCAAGTACCCACTTCTCCGGCTCCCTGAGGTTCAAGAGATTGGTCCCGCTTAAACCTATGTTTACTAGGGTCCTTAGTGTAATTTATAGAACTTGAGTGGGGTTTATATAAAAATACTTTTATATACTTTTCAAAGTACACCCCAAGTATTTATTAATCGTCTTTAGAGTTGTAATGAATGTAGATCTTATAGTGTGATATTTCTAGTGAAAATATCCTAATTTCATAAATAAAGGTATTTATTTGTAATATTGATTTATGAAGAATTTATGCTATTTTAGTGTAAAATTGATTCTTGTGATTTTTAGAAAAAGGTGGAATACTTATATCATAACAAAATAGGTATTTTAATGATAAATATACATATATTTATACAAAAATAATTTTAATATATATTTTATATTCTAAAAATCTCATTTTCTTAAGATGTCGTATTTTAAATCTTTCGAGACCGAATACTTCTTGCGGAGGTCTGAATCTCGCACTACTAAGCTCGAGGATGTGCGATAATCCGCACCGTCCCGAACGGGTTTCCCAAATGGGTTGTAGCGGCGCTTTGCAAAGATTTGTATAAATACTAATCATTAAAGGAAAAGAGTTTTATTAATTATGGTATTTATTTGTAAAGGTGTCGATTTCCCATATTCTATGTTTTAGGGTCTCCTAAGTTAACTAGACTGCTCCTAACTGGTCCAAAGCGACAAGTTGTGAGATATCCCTCAAATCGCATCTTCACCACCAATTGTGGTCAGGTAAGTATAAGTGAAGAAAAGAGGGATCCGCTCACAAATCACCATGAGGCGGGCCTTTTAAAGTTATCTTTCTCACTTGTCTAGCCTAAACATCACAAAATCAGGTTTAGATAAACGACTGAATGCCCACAACCTTCCTCTGTCCTAATGAGTGCGACAGTCCTTAATTAGTTGAGTCTAGATATTTTTATTATTAGCTCAAAGGTTATTTATTTGTAAAGATTTATCAATACTAAATCTTTTAGAAATGGTTTTATTAAGTAAAGGGTATTTAAATGAAAATGTTTGTTTTCCCGTATTCTAAGTTCTCGAGGGTATCGTATTATGTTGCATATGAGTGTGTGAGGAGGTAGGTCATTACCTCGTAATTTACTTAAAGGTATAGCAAGTTTAATGGAGTTAAATGTAGAATTGAAACAATGTGGTATTTAAGTGAAAAATACGATAAATTGAAATAGCTATCATTTTATGAAATGAAACTTGATCAATTTGGTTGATTAGTGTTTAATAGTCAACAAGAGAGAGTTTAAGCATAATTGTATTAACGAGAAGTGAAGTTTTATAAGAAACCGAATCGGAAATCGGATTTGTTCCGATTCCGTTGGGTTTTGTAAATCCGTATTTTTAGAATAGAAAAGAGAGATAGAAAATGGGACTTACGGGTTTAGGACAAACACGAGAGTGAGATAGAACGGGAAGAGTCACCGGTGCGTCGTTTCGTCGCCGGGAGTTCCTAAAACGATCGCCGGAAGTTCGCCGGGAATTTCGCCGTAGCTTCGCTTCGTGCTCATTTTCAAAGTACACAAGATTTCTTGAGAATTTTAGAGAGTTGGCTCAAGCTTTTAGAATGAGAGGGTAGGGTGTAGGGGTGGTATTTATAGGGTTAGGCTAGGGTTAAGGGTAGATGTAGGGTTTTAATTAAAAAATGTAAAAAATATATTAAAATTCATTAAAATATGGAGTAAATGGGGATTTCAAAGGTCTATGGAACCGATCTGGCAAAATAAAGTATGCAGGTAGGTAGAGGAGAGGAAGAGCCGGATTTTCCTGTTGGGGACTCGGCCGTTCGGCCGAGTCCTGCCGTCGGCGCCGGCCCGAGTCGGCCGGTCCACCGGCTGAGTCGGGCCTAGTCAGGCAGAGGGTAGGTGGGGGGTCTCCTGGTGTAGGCTCTGGTATGTTCAGTTTTTCATGGGTAGTGGGAAAGTTTGGAGTTATCACGTGTTGACTGTTGGGCTTCTATAAAATTTAAAACAAAATAAATATTAAAAATAATGTGGGGCATGGGATTTGAACTCTGATGGCTTGGTTCAGCAGTGCAAGGTATTACCAATGAGCTACAAGCTCCTTCTTGTAATTATGGAGCTAATTAATTATTTAAAGTAATAACAGTAAATGTAAATACCCCAAGTATACATTAATTTTTAAGCAAATTTTGTACACTAAAAATGGAGTTGTTACATTATTTTAACTTGTAATTAAAAAGCAAATTAATTACTTATATCTTGTGCTCAGGTTAAAATACCCCTTTCTGGATTTTTGAAAAAATTGTACAGAAATTTGTATAGGAAATTTGGGGTTGTTATATTCTACTCTCCTTATAAAAATTTCGTCCTCGAAATTTGTAAAAGAAAAGTGTAACAGATTTTGGGAAAGTTTGGTGACTGAAGTACAGATAGTGTATAACAAGATGTTGCAAGAGTTTTAAAAAGAGTGAGAAAGACTTACTGGTGTTACCTTGACCTACAGTTTCGACTTCTACGGCTGCTAATGTGAAATTCTGTCGTCGTGGTACATTCCTTCTAGCTAGAGGCATATTCTGTCTTTGGGGCCTGTTTCTTTGCCCTCGAGGCATGTTCCTCATTGCATGTTGGAATTGGCGAGTAAGCTGTGCAGGTGGTAGAGCAGGTAGTGCAAAACGATGTGCAGGAGCCTGGATAGCTGGCCGCTGCGGGTAGTTGGTGGTTATGTGAGCTGAGTTGCTATTGTAAGGACAGTTCCTAATTCCATGGTTGAATGCGCCACAAATTAGACACGGGCCTTTTGCGCGCCTACAGTCCTTCCACAAGTGTCCCTTTCTTCTGCAGTAGTAGTAGAAATCTGGACTCGACTGGTTATTGGTTTCTTCTGGTCTCCTGGGTCCAAACGATGGCCTGGAAGAGGCTCCTCCTGCTATTTGAGTGGTAGGGCGTTTCAAACCGGCAGATTGGGGTCTATAACTACGGGCAGCTTCCAAAGCATCTTCATGAGTCGGAAATTTCCCTGTGGCTAGTGCAGCCTGGATTTCCATGTCCAAACCCTGTTGAAATCGATGGGTTATGATCTCATCTGTCTGTATGAGGTGTGCCGCAAATCTGTTACGGTCTTATGTTAGCTGTGTAGTATGTGATATTAAAAATTTGAAATACTGTGACATATCTTACCGACTGAGCATGGTGAACTCAGCGTCATACTCATCTACCGATTTGATCCACATCGAACCTTATTGTAGATGAATGAACTGATGTTCCATATCGAACCTGGCAGTCACATGAAAGTACTTCGTGTCGAACTTACCGCGAAAAGTCTTCCATTCAATAGGCTAATGAAGACGGCTTTCTTCCGCCTTCCACCAGTTCTGTGCATTGTCCGTGAGCTGTAATTTTGCCACACGAACTCGAGCTATATCTGGCACTTGTGCTGCTGCCAGATCATCTTCTATGCTCTGTGCCCATTCCTCAGCTTCAAGTGGGCTTCCCTTTCCGAAGAACTGTTTGGAATGCAAAGCTCTGAATTGCTATATCCCAGGTGCGTCAGTCTCGGGACGGTTCAAAAGCTGCTGCTGTCCCTCAAGGAGGCTGCGGATCGCCTCAAGCAGAACTGTTTGCTCGGTGGGTGGAGCAGAAACAGTAGGAACGATTGGTAGTGGAGGTGGAGTGTTGTTGAAGTTGGTGCTTGTGTTGTTTGGTGAATCCATAAGCTTGAAGAAAAATTTAGGTTAGGACAGATTCAAGTACATGAAATGATAAGATTTAAGAAATATAAAATTATAAGATTCAAGAAACATGAATTGTAAAGAATGTATTAGTTGCTGGTTCTTGTGTTATATTGCTTGGCTTGTTCACGCAGAACAGAATTGCATGGCAGTGTTCCATACAACTCTGACCTGAATGGGCCACCAACAAAACCTGTCATGCCCCGCTTCCCGGTATACGGCGAAGGGGACGGGACGAGGCCGCTACGTATTTAAATATTTCGAGACCGAATGCTCCTTGCGGAGATTTGAATCTCGCATTATTAAGCCCGAGGATGTGCGATAATCCACACCGTCCCGAACGGGTCCCCCAAATGGGTTGTAGCGGCGCTTTGCAAAGATTTGTATAACTACTAATCATTAAGGAAAAACGGTTTTATTAATTATGGTATTTATTTGTAAAGGTGTCGATTTCCCATATTCTATGTTCTAGGGTCTCCTTAGTTAACTAGACTGCTCCTAACTGGTCCAAAGCGACAAGTTGTGAGAAATCTCTCAAATTGCCTCTTCACTGCCAATTGTGGCCAGGTAAGTACAAGTGAAGAAATGAGGGATCCGCTCACGAATCACCGTGAGATGGGCCTTTTAAAGTTACATTTCTCACTTGTCTAGCTTAGACACCACAAAGTCAGATTTAGATAAACGACTGAATGCCCACAACCTTCCTCTGTCCTAATGAGTGTGACAGTCTTTAATTGGCTGAGCCTAGATATTTTTATTATTAGCTCAAAAGTTATTTATTTGTAAAGATGTATCAATACTAAATCTTTTAGAAATGGTTTTATTAAGTAAAGGGTATTTAAATGAAAATGTTTGTTTTTCCGTATTCTAAGTTCTCGAGTGTATTGTATTATGTTGCATATGAGTGTGTGAGGAGGTAGGTCATTATCTCGTGATCTACTTAAAGGTATAGCAAGTTTAATGGAGTTAAATGTAGAATTGAAAAAATATGGTATTTAAGTGAAAAATACGATAAATTGAAATAGCCATCATTTTATGAAATGAAACTTGATCAATTTGGTTGATTAGTGTTTAATAGTCAACATGAGAGAGTTTAAGTATAATTGTATTAACGAAAAGTGAAGTTTTATGAGAAACCGAATAGGAAATCGGATTTGTTCCGATTCCGTTGGGTTTTGTAAATCTGTATTTTTAGAATAGAAAAGAGAGAGAGAAAATGGGACTTACGGGTTTAGGACAAACACGAAAGTGAGATAGAACGGGAGGAGTCACCGGTGCGTCGTTTCGTCGCCGGGAGTTCCTAAAACGATCGCCGGAAGTTCGCCGGGAATTTCGTCGTAGCTTCGCTTCGTGCTCGTTTTCAAAGTACACAAGATTTCTTGAGAATTTTAGAGAGTTGGCTCAGGGTTTTGGAGTGAGAGGGTAGAGGATAGGGGTGGTATTTATAGGGTTAGGCTAAGGTTAAGGGTAGATGTAGGGTTTTAATTAAAAATTATATTAAAATTCATTAAAATATGGAGTAAATGGGGATTTCAAAGGTCTCTAGAACCGATCTGGCAAAATAAAGTATGCAGGGGGGTAGGGGAGAGGAAGAGCCAGATTTTTCCTGTTAGGGACTCAGCCGTCCGGCCGAGTCCTGCCGGCGGCGCCGGCCCGAGTCGGGCCGAGTCAGGCAGTGGGTAGGTGGGGGGTCTCCTGGTGTAGGCTCTGATATGTTCAGTTTTTCATGGGTAGTGTGTAACACCTGAGAATATGTTAGTGACTAATTATATTTTAATAAGTGATTTTTTTATATAAAGGTTTACCAAATTACTTTTCAAATATTTTATCAAAATTAATAAAGATTTTTCTAGAATTTTATCTCGACCACACACACATGTGCATGTAAACTAGGGTTAAATTCAGGGTGAACCATGTTAGGCAACCATGGTGGTCTAACCCCTTCTTGTTAAACTAGTTAGTTTTACTTAAAGTCTTAGTTTTGGTTAAGAGTGATTAGGGTTTTTGTTTTGGGTTTTAAAATTTTAAATTCTTTTGGTTGACTTGAGAGAATGAGAGAGAGAATGCATGGTGGCTTGGGCACATGCAAGCATTTATGATGAAGTGAGAGATGGGTGGCTTTAAGGTTGAGTCACAATCCATCTCATTTCAAAGCTTTTTGCCATCTTTCAAACCTTCTCTTTCACATCTCTCACTCACACACCCACCCTCATCATATACCTACACTTCACCCCACACAACAACACACACACAACCATTTCCCCAGCTGCTACAACAGCAACTCACACACCAAAAACATTAGCTTCAGCTTCAAAAAAAAACAGAAGCAGCAGCAGCCTGGAACAGCAGCAACAGCAACAGCTCATTTCAGCCCAAATTTTGCAGCACCAGGAGCTATAACAGCAGCATACACACACTTCATCCTTCTCCTCTTCTCCCTCATCTAGGATCTCTAGAGGTATAACCCCTTAACTCGACTCCTATTTGCTAAGTTATGGTTGTAGTGTAGTTAGTGGTCATAATATGTAGTTTAGTGCTAGTTGTAGTAATTTTGAGTGAGATGTTGCAAAGTGATGATTTTAATGGTTAGTATAACCTAATTAGGTGCTGTTGAGACTAGATCACCCAAGTTTGGTCCCAGATTCCTTAAAAATACCCGATTTGTTCGAGTTGGTGTAATTTAGCGTTTTAGCGACTTTTCAGCCTCTGTTAGATCTGCTATTGACCCAAACCTCCCAGAATAAAATTGGTGAAACTGTAGCATGGTGAGATTAGCAGACACACACACAAAGCACGGGGACCCACCTCCAAGTTGAGGCCGCCGGTTTATTCCATCTGGCCGAAAATTGCGGCCAGATCTGGTGTTAGGGTGATGGGTTTTTGGCTGTGGGGTTTTTCTGGGTAGCTTAGGGTTTTGGTATCTGTAACTTTTTAGGTTTGGCCCAGACGCAAAATCTAGAGCTATAAGCGAGTTATCGATGTTTTTGGAACTTGTGCGACACGCGCGTGATCCGCGTGGTTCTGTGGCGCGCTGCACGACACAGCACGTCAAAGTTGGTTCTGGTGAGTTCGCGCGCGTCGCGACGTGTCATGTGCACGCGCGTTTAGTTTCACGCACGCGTATCCTTTTAGCGATAATTATACGATTTTGGTGATTTGTGTGAATTTGTGTTAAGTGATGTTAGTGTTAGTTAGACTATCCTAATTAGGTATTGTTAGGGCCAAGTTAACCTAGGAAAACCCAAGATTACACAAAAATACCCTGAGTTTTCAATTGGTGCAAAACTTGACATTTTTGTGCAAAACTTAGCTTTTTAAAATATGCTTTAGACCCAGTGAGTTTAGAATGAATTTGAGTGGACTATAGCCTACTAGAGATGTCCTAACCACACCACCAGAGCTCGACCCCACCAACCCAAACCAAGGCCGCCGAAAAATTCATTCTGGCCGCAAATTGCGGCCAGACTAGGGAGATAGGTCCTAGGGTTTTTTCTACAGGTGTCTGCAACATTTTGTAGGCATCTGGTATATATAGTTTTGTAATATTTTGATCTGGGTAAAATCTGGGGCAGTATATCATTTTCTGGTGTTTTTAGTTTGCGCGATACGCGCGATACGCGAGTGGGTTCTGTGATTCAGCGTGTCGGGTTAAGCGTTAGGCACATACACGCACGTTTCAGTGTATCGCACACACGCGTGTTAATTCGCGACTCGAGTTTCTCGCCTTGTTTTGATATCGCGATTTGCGAGATTTTTGATTATATTTGGATTCTTGTGTAATTCCAGGTTCGCAGGCGGATACATCAGACGTCGCCAGGAAAGAGAAGTAGGTGGTCGTCTATACTTAGCACGCGACCAGGTGAGTAGATTTAACATCTATGGGGAAATCGCCCGTATGGCGTTAAGTGTCAGGGCGTAATAAGATATTTAGTTTTATGTGTTCATGTAAACATACTAGAGTAGCATACCTTTTGTTATATATATAAAACTGGCAGTATAGAACACTGCACTGTCACTAACGGTACAAGTTGCACGATCACGATTTATATGCTACATTCACACCGTTAGTGATTGCCATGACACGCACAGTATAAGATTGCTAGAAATCATATATCATATTGATTCCGTTTTATTGACGTTGTCATGTTCCACATACTAGCATATGTTATATTCATACCATGTACACTATATACTTACGGTTGTGCATACCTTCATTGATATATCTCTACCTGTGCACATGTACCCTTATATTTAATCATAGTGCATATATATATATATATATATATATATATATATATATATATATATTGATATGTTTACCCTTGTGCCCCTACACAGCATATATTCATACTTGGGTACACATACATCACATATTCATACTTGTGCCATATACATCACATATATTCACACTTGGCACGGATACATCACATGTTCATACTTGTGCCCTATACATCACATATATTCATGCTTGGTACAGATACATCACAGATTCATGCTTGTGCCACATATATCATCTATTCGTACTTGGACACATATACATCATATGTCCACATTAGTGCACATGTACATTGCTACATTCACTTAGCATACTTATCTTTTCGCACATCCATACCTATACTCATATTCATATGTTACATACATGGATGATATTGACTTGATTTAAAAACTAAAGGACCGCATATGATATTTTCCAAACTGGATTTTTTAAGAGAGCGGTTTTCCCTTTCTTTTACTCTTAGGGTCATACGACGCATGGCATGGGTTTACGCATTAGATTGATTTATGTGATTTCTGGATTTGGGAACCGGAGTATTATTTTAAGAAAATACGCACTGTTTAAAAACCCGGTTTCCCTTGATATGATATTTCAGTGCGTCCACCATGTGTTTTCTCGGTGCTAGAGCGATACATGTGAACCCGGGTCGAGGAGCTGGACGAGGCCGATTGCGGGTATATGGTGGACCCGGTATGGTACCCCGGGGCGAGAACGGATCGCTGTGCAGTAGACGGTGAGCCTGGCAGAGGGACTACTACCTACCGGTGATTGGTTAGACCTGGCGGTTATCCGGAGGATACTGACCAGAGTCGAGAGATGGATACGGGACGACTCGTACTGCCGGGGCCGAGGGCCGATACCGCAGACAGAGCCCGTGGGCTGACCCGGACTGACGGATGCCCGAGATATGAGGTTTTGCGTGTCGATGCTGGACACGAGTTTTCTTGATATTTGGGTGCCGATGTTGGGCACTCACGATTTTAGGAGATTACAGGATTTGAGGGCCGATGTGGATGACGGCGTCTGAGTTGTACTGGGATTTGGGTGTATTGATAGACACCAGTTATTTTTTCCACGTTGATATTTCGTGTAGACATTATTTCTTCACATACTCAGCATTTAGTACTTGACATCTCATCCTGTAGCTAGCATACCTGATAGAGTACACATGCTTGCATATCATTGCGTACCCTGCTCATTATATATAGGGTTGTTAGATTATATTGCCATGCCTGGTTATCACATATCTTGCTCATTACTTAGAGATGTTATTAGATCGCACTTGTTGCATGATATTGAGCATCCAGTTCATCATATAGATGTTACCTGTTGGCATAGGTTAGAGTATCGCAGCACGTGCATACTCGCGATTACCTTTATATGTTATCTACTACTCACGATTTGGCAACTCACCCCCGTTGTGCCACAGTGCTTGCAGGTTGCCCTTTGGAGTAGTCGCGGCTGGCTGTTTACAGCATCGTTTGACACAGATACCATTGCTGAGGCGTATTAGCTCTTTTGCTATTAGGTGGGTTTTGTACGGTATCTGTTTACTTTCAGTTGTATATTGATGTATCTAGTACTCTCCATCTACCTTCATGTTTTGACTTAGAAACAGTTGTGAGGACGACATATATTATTTTGTACTCTGGTGTCGAGCTCGTTGTGAGCCGACTTTATTTATGCAGTCTTATATTTCTTGCTATCTTCATTTCATTTTTACTCAGTCGTACATTATCATTGTGATGCTCTGTTCATTCCACATATCATTTTACTTACATCTTGTCTTTTACCCGCTCCTCGGGACAAATTTTTATAAAGGGAATGTGCCAAAGATTATTAAACAACACTTGAACTTAAAAAGGATTTCTACTAATCAACTTAAAGTTTTATAAATGTTTTAACAAATATTCTAATAAATGTTTTAACACTCTAAATTTAATGGTTTTGATTTCTGAGTTTCGGCTTACTTAGTCGCGTTACGCCTGTAGACGTTACGTGGTTAAGTGCCGGTCACGGGCCAAACTTTGGGTCGTGACATAGTGGGAAAGTTTGGAGTTATCAGGTATTGACTGTTGGGCTTCTATAAAATTTAAAACAAAATAAATATTAAAAATAATGTGGGGTATGGGATTTGAACTCTGGTGGCTTGGTTCAGCAGTGCAAGATATTACCAATGAGTTACAAGCTCCTTCTTATAATTATGAAGCTAATTAATTACTTAAAGTAATAACAGTAAATGTAAATACCCCAAGTATACATTAATTTTTAAGCAAATTTTGTACACTAAAAATGGAGTTGTTACATTATTTTAACTTGTAATTAAAAAGCAAATTAATTACTTATATCTTGTGCTCAGGCTAAAATACCCCTTTCTGGATTTTTGAAAAATTTGTACAGAAATTTGTACAGGAAATTTGGGGTTGTTAAAACGGGGGTCGTGGCCTTGCCTTTTTCCATTCACGACTGGAAGAAGAAGTTCTTCGTTTCCCCTCTCGAGGGTGAGGACTAGCCCGTGCCTACAGAGTGGTCGAGAGAGAAGCACTTGCCAGGGAACCAGTCCAGTGACCCCATCGCGGTGAGAGTGGCGCGTGGGAGCCCATCCCCCGTTTCGACGTGTTGTTGTCTGAGAGGGTTCTGTGTTGGGCCAGGCTCAACCCTGTTGAGTTCGTCGGTAAGTTTAGGCTTTCTTTTTTGGTTCGTATATTGCCTGCATCGCTGACTCCCTTTACACTTGGTTCTGTGCGGGACCCATGGACATGGACTCGCTCCGGGCTTCAATGCGCCAGCTGAGGCCGGTTGCGAAGGTTGGGGCACCGGCTCTTCCCGTTCACAGCCTGCCCCGGCTCCTTCTCCCCCAGCGGTAGTGCCCTGTGAGCACTCGGAGGCGGATCTCGTCCCGGGGCCCAGCAGAACGTCGGGTCGGAGGCGGGCTCGGATTCTGGAGGACCCGGCCTCGGAGGAGGAGGTTGGCTCTCCCACAAGGCCGCTCAAGAGGAGATCTGCCCGGGGACCGTCTTCTCCGATCACGGTGGAGGAAGGCGGTCTCAAGTTCGCCATGCCTTCGGGGCTATCCGTCGCGGATAGCCTGCTGCATGAGATAGAGGCATCGGCCGAGGGTAGAGTCCCCGGGGGGACCTTCAGGGCTCAGCCGGCGTCCATCGCCCAGGAGTCCGTGCAGGTAAGCGCTTATCTTTTATTATTATTAGTTTCGAGGTTCGATGCCTCTCTCATCTTCCTGATCTCTCTTCTGCTTTTCAGGTCCTTCAGCACGTCGCCCTCACCTTGCGCATGGAGGCCGAGGTGGTAGCCTCGGCGATGAAAGCTGCGGGCCAGCTCGCCTCGCTGGAAGAGAGCTCCAAGCGGGAGCTGGAGGCGATGAAGGCGAGGGTCGCCGCCTTGGAGGGCGATGTGGAGGCCGGGAAGCAGGAGGTTGCCCAGAACCGTAAGGCCGCCGCGGTTGCTAAGGCCAAGCTTGAGGACGCTCAGGTGATGGCTGGCAAGCTGAAGAAGACGGTGAAAACCCTCCGAAAAGAGCTGGGGGCGGCGGCCGAGTGGGCGAAGTTGGCCGACCTGAGGGCGGCCAAGTTGGTCGACCTCTCGGCGGTGAAGGCGGTGGAGGGTTACAAGAAGTCGAAAGACTACTATGATGACCTGGCCATCGCCACGACCCTCATCTAGCATGAGGCCCTCAATGCTGTTAAGGCCCGGGTGCCGGGGTTTGCCGATGAAGAGCTCCGGGACTAGTACCCCCTCACAGACACTTGCGGACAGGGGCAGGAGATTGATGGCGAGGAAGTCGCCGAGGACCCAGCTCGCCTCATGGTGGATGTCGAGGGCCTCAAGGCCGCTCCTGGCCCCGAGGCCTAAAGCCCCCGTCTTCCCCCTCCTTTTTATTTTGCTGCATCTGGAATTTTGTAAGCCTCCGAGCATTTTATGAGGCTGGGGAGCCAAAAGCACCCTCTGTAAAGACTACCTTTTAGTAATAAAACTTTTTCTTTGGTTTCATTGGCTTGCTTGTAAAAAAAATTCTTCTTTTTCTTCTCGTGCTGTTGGGCTTCCGTATCAGGTCGATTATTTGCCTAGCGATCGTCCGTCGAGTTGATTCAAACGCTGTAGAGGAGAAGGCGTCTCCATGGCCTCGAAGTCGAGGGGAGATCGCTCGAGACTTGGATAGACCTGATGCCCTTAGTTGGCAGCTCGAATCCTCTGCGTGTGGTGGGCAGAGGGTTGTCCGCCTTATTTGCGCCGAGGATGGATGGAAGTTTCTCCGTTGCCCTTCGGCAAGGGTTTCTGATTTCTGGTGTCGTGGGTAGGTAACTACCAGCCTAGGATGACCGAGCAGGCTAGCTGCCCAGTTGCCTCTTGTGAGGTCTTTGATCCTTCAGGACGGGGACCGAGCAGGGTTACTGCCCAATACCTCTTGGCGAGGACTTTGATCCCTGTCGGTTGTGGTAGGATGCTACCAGCCGGGGATAGCCGAGCAAGGACTCGACTGCCTCTCGGAGGACTTTGGTCCTTGGCGTGGGAGGGGCTGTAGGAGCCTACCAAGGACCCTTGGCCGGGCAGGGTTACTGTCCGGTGCCTCTTGGCGAGGGCTTTTATCCTAAAGGATAGCCGAGCGAGGGATCCTCGGGCTCGACTGCCTCTGGGAGGGCTTTCTGATCCTTGGCGTTGAGGTAGGGGAGCTACCCGCTAGGGATAGCCGAGCGATGGTTGGCTCAACTGCCTCTGGGAGGACTTTCTGATCCCTGGCGTTGCAGTAGGGAAGCTACCCGCCATGGATAGCCGAGTGATGGTTAGGCCCGACTGCCTCTAGGAGGACTTTCTGATCTCTGGCGTTGCGGTAGGAGAGCTACCCGTCAGGGATAACTGAGCAGGGCAGCTACTGGGTTGCCTCTTGGTGAGGGCTTTGATCCGTGGCGTTGCGGTAGGGGATCTACCCGCTGGGGATGACCGAGCAGGGCAGCTGCTAAGTTGCCTCTTGGTGAAGGCCTTGGTCCCTTGCGTTGCGGCAGGGAGGCTACCCGCCAGGGGTGAACGAGCAGGGCAACTTCTATGTCACCTCTGGGAGGACTTTCCAATCCCTGGCGTTGTGGTAGGGAAGCCACCCGCCAGGGATAACCGAGCAGGGCGGCTGCTGGGTTCCCTCTTGGTGAGGGCTTTGACCTTTAGCGCCAGGGGTGTAAGTCTACGGTAGCGCCCCGGCCGTCTAACAGACGCCAAATGCGGAACAAAAACTTTTACAACTGGCGCTATCGCGTACTATAATCCGGATCTGCCATTAAGGCTAAACTAACAAACTACAAAGTGGGTTGAAATGTTATACCGAACGATCCGAGTCCTTCGGTCTTCAACCATCATCCCATGCTTTGTTGCGGCTGCTCCGATTTCCTGAATCTCCAGTCTTCTCGTCCAGGTGGCACCACGTCGACGGATCTTTAAACGGACTCCCGTCTCTGAACCGAGGCAACTTGATCATCAAGTTTGCCAAAAGAGATGACCAAGAATGATGTAGAGAATGAGTAGAACACTTTGTCTCGTTACAGCCAAAGCCATGGACGAACGGTTAATGAAGTTACCTTTTGGATCGGGTGAAAAGAGAAACTGATCGCATCTAATTTCTATGCACCAAAACTTATATTTTTTTTCAATCAACAACCATCCTCTCATCAAGAAAGGGGGCCGGCCATATATAAGGAGGAGGGGGGGTAAGTGTAGGAGAGGAGTGGTGACCATAAAGATATGATACTTATCATAACACACTTAAAGAAACATGACTCACTAATGACACCTAGTATGAACACATTAAAAGCAAAGGATGAATCATAAACCTAGTCACCCTTGCATTAAATGAATTATTAAATGCACTAATGAGTCACTTAACACCTCACCATCCTAGTCACCTTCCAGAAGCCTCCACACTCATCTCAAGAAAAGATAAATCCGCATTTAACCGAATGTTAAATACGGCTGATAGAAAACTGGAAACTGGCAACTTTCGAAAGAGATCCTGAAACGAATTTCAGGATAACCCCGTAACAGTATAAACATACCCGCATTTGTATTACGACCGAATACAAATGCAACTGAGACAAAGATATTATATCTACACATTATAATACTGGGATCCGTCTTAAACCAAAGCCTACCAGTATTATCTGCCCAAAAAATGACACGTGCGAAAACGCACGTGCATTTTCCGAACCCTGCCATAAAACCATACGGTCTCTACAACGTTTCGCTCGAACTTGGGAAACGGACTGTGGGGGACTCTAATGACTCATCAACACACAGGCACTGGGTATAACCACTAGCACGTCAAAGGTACAAGCTGTACGTAACGGTTGCCTATGTATTGATTGGAAGGGAAGCTGACGAGCAAACTCATCCATAAACCCTACTGAGCCTGACAGTGACAATATCCGTACAGTCCGTTCCGTTCGTCTACAGAGTATCGCATATCGAGTCTAGGGGGTGGATAAAGTCAGACCCCTAATAACGCGATAAATCGTGTCGGCATGAAGCCCATCACCACCTGAGAAACTACTGATCCAAATCAGTAATTCTCCACTACCTCGGCCGAGGATTTCTAGTGATGGCTACCCGTGCACTGTGCGACATCAACCCCCAATACCGGGAAAGACGAATCCCCGACGATCCGCTCACTGCCTCCATGTGGCTCGGGACTGTACCTAAAAAATACCTGTTTGCACGTCTCCTTTGAGCGTGGTAGGGTAGAAATCAAAGCACGGTGGGAACTCACACGAGACAAATTACGATCTCAGGTCGACAAACTAACCTGTATACATGTCACCAGGGAACTGCTATCTGACGATATGTATAATACCAACTAGCATGTTCCCGGTGAGTCCTGTCCGGTGTACTCATAACCCAATGAGCACCTGTATATATCTTAAGTGAACCAACTGACACCAATAGCTTGTGAGACCGGCCATCGCCCCTCGTCGGGATCTCGACTGTATACACTAGTCTACTCTGGAGTATCGATGCCCTGTCTCGAAACTCCCACGACTAGGGACACTTTAAGGATGCGCTTATAGACCCCAGCTCCCACGTATATGATCACCATCATATTGCTGGCTATCAAGCAGAATCCTATGGGCTCTATCATCATGCAATAGTGAACTAAAGCATGTATACGATGATAAAGACAAAACAGATAGCATACTATCATCTCGAGCAAAACTGTCATATCGGTATAGGTCCTGCCTCAATCATTGCAATCACGTACCTGCGATCCAATAATTGACTTTAAGGGCACTATATCCAACAATCTCCCACTTGCACTTAAGGCTATTATTGCGATGTCGCATACTCACAGCCTGTGTGATACCGAACACCCAACTCCTCTATTAATCAGTTTCACAAAGCTAGTTTATAAAACTCTTATGTTCGAGAAATAGCCTCAGTGAGTGGATCCGCCCTGATGTTTCTTTCTATGTCTCTCTTAATCTCAAGTTCGTGGAGAAAGCCATCTCCCGAATCGAGTAATACCTGTCTTAGAATATGTCTGGATATCTGATGGGATCTAGTTCAAAAATGAACTCCAAATCCAAACTTCTTAGACTGTATCGATAACTGAACCTAATCAGTATCCAGCACAATGCCTCCCACAGTATCCTCTTGGACCACCTGTCCATAATACTGTCCCTCGTCAGAGGGAAAACTATAACTCTGACAATCACTCTGTCATCCATGTCACCTTTGAAGCCTGGAATGATAACCGTCTCCCGAAGGAGGCTGCCGTCATCAAATCCGTAGAACATACACTTATGTTCTAAAACTGCTTCCTTATGTTTCTTCAGGATTGGATTAATATAAACTTATTGCATCTAGTGCAAAAACAACATCTGGTGTGGTACTTGACATCTCACGATTGACTCAATTGCCTAAGCAAGTGATCTGCCAATCATGCACATCCCTCTCCCCTTTAGTCTGTAAGACACCTTTAGAGAGGGTGACCCCATCACCTGCTGGTACACCACCATGCCAGGAGTCATTTATTCTAAAATACTATTAGAATACTGTCAAAGTATCCATATTGGGAAACTACCCAAATCTAGATCTAAAATCATAGATCTAGTAACCAGAATGTCAGATATTATATCCATGTCCTTTATGAAGAAACAACTGTGTGACAACCACAGTACAACCGATCGTAGTATAGGAATTTTACTTCCTACTCTGTGTATGTCATCCAAATACCAGGACATCATACCTTACTACCTTCTTAACAGATCCATCCCCTATTCTGATGAAGTCAAACCCATGACTTTCACATCAAAATTAGATGATCTATCTCCGCTATATCTGCTCAAGCCTATAAATAGACATAAGCTACTTGCCCGCTATGCTTCAGCTGCTCCCACTAACTATGACAACCCTCCGGCAGAATAATATCTACGAACACTTCTAAAGATAGTTTAGAACGACGTTATACTTATCCTCTTGCCAGGTCTCATAATCTGGAACAACAGTAGTGTCAAGTCTGGGTAAACAAGAACCTCCTTGTCACCGTCCTTGAGGCTACCGGAGTACCTCTTGGGTGTCTGAGGTTACCCACCATATCTGCGGAGTGGCTATTGGAATGTCAAACCTGATTGAATATATAGGTCAAATTAAATTTTTCGTAATCGTTTGCGGTTCTGGAATCAGTTCCAGTTCTACAATACTCCCACTACTGTTTTCTGAAAAAATCCATTTTACTAAAACTGTGGCAAGTCAAGAACAATATCACTATTGATCTTCCAGATGGTAGAAATGTCAACCCTCGTCAAAGCCAGGGTCAACCCACAAACAGCCATTACAGAAACGTGTCTTGAGTTATCCAGTGTCTGGTTTTAAGCATAAGCTGGACAACTTACCGTACCTTAACATCGTTAAGATATGAACCATTCTATATACAATATAGAAATAGAGGCACTAATTTAATTGGAACCAGATTCAAATCATGCAACTGTCTCCAGTGCATATCAACTTAATAGAGAGAGGCTAATCAGCATTACTCAACTTAGGAATCCATCCAACTATGAGTAACCTGAAAGAGAAACAAGTTTCTCAAAACCATTACTATCATCTGAATACCAATCATAAGAATCTACATCTTCGATCTCTTTGAAGAATCCCGATACTTGCGACACCTGGTTCTCTACTTTATTCTTATACCCACAACTTCTCAAAACTTAGACATTGTATTTCTACGAAACACTTGTCTAAAAACTTAGAGAAGTCATAAGTAAATAGAACATAGTACGAGGACCAACCCCTTTGTCCTGACGGACACTGGACAATATACAATACTCTGTATAAGTCCGCTGATTTGAATAACTCAAAACCTGTGCGTCGTAGGTTGAAAACTGTACTTATGGTTAAGAACTACTCCGTTGTTCAATGCTCCTTACCCAATCGTATCTGATATAGGTAAAATTTTACGGACAAAATCTCAAAAAGTTATATCTCACTTTATAGAAATAAACGTACAGATATATCATTTTGAAATTGGTGCACAACAACGGATACTCAAAACCAAATACATGCCGTCCGGCAAAAACCCAGGCGACTTCCTCAAATATCACCAATTACAACGAATTCCGATATAATGAGGATGATCACCTTATTCCCAATAACCTACTCCCACTCATCATCTGTAAAACCATACAGATATGAGAATGAAACCTGATAAATACATACCCTGGAGTAAGTATGTAATCGGGAAATCAGTTTTCCTTTAACAATGCACCGAAACATTAAAATGTTTCGTAAGGGTATCCTGGTATTCTTAGTAATGCCTCTTCCATAATCCAATTCATGACTTTAACCGTATATTTCATTTGCCATCACTCCAAAATCCCTTTATTTGTCTTTAGTCGTTACCTTCTGTACACCATCGTTAGGCTAAATGGTTTTCTTCCTTCCCTACCGTTCGGCACCAGCCTATGGTTTGGAAGAAGACTATCCAGTAAGCATAATAGGTGTACTCTCCTAATCCTAAGAGTACTCGCAACTTGAGAGAAGGTGATGATAAAAGACAACTGAATAATACCTTATTCTATTTCTCCCAAACTGGGAAAAAAGCAAAGGTGAAATAGGAGTGGCGATGAAGTACGTGGTTTGGTCGTGAATGATAACAGTCGCAATTTACTTTGCCCTCTTTCTAATCTCTTTATTTTGTCTTTAATTATTACCTTCTGTACACCCTACTTAGGCTAATTGGTTTTCTTCATTCCCTACCTTTCGGCACCTGCCTATGGTTTGGAATAAGACTATCCAATAAGCGTAATAGGTGTGCTCTCCTTAACTAAGGGGCCCTCGCAACCTGAGAGAAGGTGATAATAAAAGACAACTGAATAAACCAATTCTATTTCTCCTGAACCTGGATCTATCCTCGAAGAAGTCCCTACGAGTTCGTATATAACCATACGATGGATCTATCTAATGGAAGTGGATGTCCGTAGTAATACGGGGTGTTCTGAGAAATACAAAGGGTAAAAGAAGGAGTGGCAATGACTTATGCAACATAGACAATCCAAAAGCCAGTATTTTAAGAAGGTTCGGTCAACTTGGTCACTGAGTCATAGTCTAGGGTCGGTCAAAGGTCGCTGCCAAAGAGAGAGAGAGAGAGAGAAAAGAAACACTCTGCGTGCACTCTAACCTAGATCAGAATGGTTATCACTTTATCTAATCAGGAAACCTCCCACTGTAATATCAAATTCTCCTCCAAACCTGAAAGAAGAATTAGTCGGGATCACCCGAAGAGTAAACCAACTCATGAGTGAGAATCGGGATCCAACTATCATCGCATGATAACTTGATGGAAGCCACTCAAGTTATCACACTCCAGAAGGTATGCGCATGCCTGCAAGTTTGCTGTTTGTTTGAAACTCGCGATGTGATTTTTGCCCCATGCTCTTATGACCTTGACGAAAGCCAACAAATCCTAAGTCACATGTCAAGTTCTGCCCGTCATTATCCAGGTTAATTTGAACCCACCCGTACATACCCTTGACGAAAGCCAACAAGGTAATACGACTGTCCCAAACCAACACATCTATCTATGCTACAAATGAATACCCCAGCAGCTACCAAGCACTATGCCTTGACGAAAGCCAACAAACATAGCTTGAATACTACTGACCATCCATAAGATACGACGAAGGGCTACGGCTGGTTTTTGGCGAAAAAACCTTTAACGTAATGAACTTGATCTCGCTGAAGGAACCTGATAGCTTTTTATAAAAATATAGTGACGAAAAGCTTTGCTAAAGAGGTCACTCCCGGTGAAGGGATCTCGGCTCTTTCCTCGTGGAATGAGGTACAGGATATTCCAACTGAATACCGCGATGCAAAGCAACTTGTAATCGACTATAGAGAAGTTATTACCCTGACGCAAACTTCTGCCCAAGAGGTCACTCCCGGTGAAGGGATCTCGGCCCTTGCCTCGTCGAATGAGGTGCAGGATATTCTAACTGAATATCACTATGCAAAACTAAAGGAAACGTCTTTGTAATAACACTTTTTAAAATTTTTTCCAACAACATTAAATATAGGTTTGTTTTTCTTGCATTGATAAGAATCAACGCTGTCCCATCAATCAATCATACCAGAAAAGAACGAAAATAAAATGTACGTATATGCCATCCGCATTCGTCACTGGGTCCCGTCATCACCCGTTAGGTTACTTAACTAACGACAGAGCGGGGGCTGGACTTGCGCGGGTGTAAAACATATACAACATCTAATAGTATATATACCAATATACAATAATCGCTCCAGGCGTGACAATATGCAACATTACAGAAAAGTAATAAGTATCACAGAACAATACAGATAATCTGAGATCCCCGGGTTTCACAGAGCCGCTACTGAAACCCGACGTTCCCCTGGTCGTGTGGATAGCCTGTGCAATGAAACCTAGACCCCTACGGGTGCGGCAAGTTACCCGCCAAAACCTGAAGCGAGGCAGCCCCCTACAGAAAAAAATGAATGGACCACCCGGCACTTCACGGAATCCGGTAACTTGAGCACCCCTCCTTGGGTCAACCTGTACCCTCTACGAGTGCGGCGAATAGTCTGCCAATTCTAGAGTGAGGCCCCTCTGCCTCTCAAAGCCATGAGATACGGACCCGTTGCCTTCCAGAACCCGGCTATCCGTACACCCCGTCGTGGGGTAAACCTAGTACAGAAAATAAAATTTGTACAACGGGTACATCGACCTCAACCCGGTCGTGCCCCAAAAGAATATTATACAACAGGCAGTGACGGCAGTCCACATGTTGGATGCTCGCCCCGCAATATCAAATGTACAAATAAATCCAAACTGCACTACCATTGCATACTGCTATCCACCACGATAAATCCGCAACATCACAGTACAACACAGAACATCAACGCGAATGTCACGTTCGTAAATCCGTCTAAAAGAACTATCGCAATTAGACGCAATTTACCGCTCGAATGACATTCCCGATCGGAGATATAAAGTAAGTACTGTATACTAACAAGTTTAAAATTTCGATCGACAAAATTTCCCGAAATGGGCCCCACGAACTTCTGCTGTACATTAACCAAATATGGGCCTAAAAGAAACATTCCAGAAACCACAATTCACTGTGTAGAAACTACTGTAGAAAATTGGAGTACCAATCTGACAAAACGGCGGCGGATCCACGGCCAAACCCTTGTTTGGGCCACGGATCCACGGCGTTACTGTTGAGTTGGGCCACCAAATTTCACCAGTATTATTATAAAAGCCTGCTTGTTTTTCTGTGATGCTCAAAAAAAAAATTTAGACCCTTTTAAAAAACGACAGAAACTTTAGACCAGAAAATTGTAGTTTCGGAAATTCCGTTCGATCGATCTTTTAAACGCGTTAGCACAAGTTAGTATAGCTTAATGGTGAGGCTCTGATACCACTGTAAGTCCACGGTAGCGCCCCGGCCGTCTAACAGACGCTAAATGCGGAACAAAAACTTTTACAACTGGCGCTATCGCGTACTATAACCCGGATCTGCCATTAAAGCTAAACTAACAAACTACAAAGTGGGTTGAAATGTTATACCGAACGATCCGAGTCCTTCGGTCTTCAACCATCAACCCACGCTTTGTTGCGGCTGCTCCGATCTCCTGAATCTCCAGTCTTCTCGTCCAAGTGGCACCACGTCGACGGAACTTTAAACGGTCTCCCTCCTCTGAACCAAGGCAACTCGATCATCAAGTTTTCCAAAAGAGATGACCAAGAATGATGTAGAGAATGAGTAGAACACTTTGTCTCGTTACGCCCAAAGCCATGGACAAACGGTTAATGAAGTTGCCTTTTGGATCGGGAGAAAAGAGAAAATGATCACATCTAATTTCTATACACCAAAACTTATATCTTTTTTCAATCAACAACCATCCTCTCATCAAGAAAGGGGCCGGCCATATATAAGGAGGAGGGGGTGAGTGTAGGAGAGGAGTGGTGACCATAAAGATATGATACTTATCATAACACACTTAAAGAAACATGACTCACTAATGACACCTAGTATGAACACATTAAAAGCAAAGGATGAATCATAAACCTAGTCACCCTTGCATTAAATGAATTATTAAATGCACTAATGAGTCACTTAACACCTCACCATCCTAGTCACCTTCTAGAAGCCTCCACACTCATCTCAAGAAAAGATAAATCCGCATTTAACCGAATGTTAAATACGGCTGATAGAAAACTGGAAACTGGCAACTTCCAAAAGTGATCCTGAAACGAATTTCAGGATAACTCCGGAACAATATAAACATACCCGCATTTGTATTACGACTGAATACAAATGCAACTGAGACAAAGATATTATATCTACACAGTATAATACTGGGATCCGGCATAAACCAAAGCCTACCAGTAATATCTGCACGAAAAATGACACGTGCGAAAACGCACGTGCATTTTCCGAACCCTGCCATAAAACCATACGGCCTCCACAACGTTTCGTCCGAACTTGGGAAACGGTCTGTGGGGGACTCTAATGACTCATCAACACACTAGCACTGGGTATAACCACTAGCACGTCAGAGGTACAAGCTGTACATAACGGTTGCCTATGTATTGATTGGAAGGGAAGCTGACGAGCGAACTCATCCATAAACCCTACTAAGCCTGACAGTGACAATATCCGTACAGTCCGGTCCGTTCGTCTAAAGAGTATCGCATATCGAGTCTAGGGGGGTGGATAAAGTCAGACCCCTAATAACACGATAAATCGTATCGGCATGAAGCCCATCACCACCTGAGAAACTACTGATCCAAATCAGTAATTCACCACTACCTCGGCCGAGGATTTCTAGTGATGGTCACTCGTGCACTATGCGATATCAACCCCCAATACCGGGAGAGACGAATCCCCAACGATCCGCTCACTGCCTCCATGTGGCTCGGGACTGTACCTAAAAAATACCTGTTTGCACGTCTCCTTTGAGCGTGGTAGGGTAGAAATCAAAGCACGGTGGGAACTCACACGAGACAAATGATGATCTCAGGTCGACAAACTAACATGTACACAAGTCACCAGGGAACTGCTATCTGACGATATGTATAATACCAACTAGCATGTTCTCGGCGAGTCCTGTCCGGTGTACTCATAACCCAATGAGCACCTGTATATATCTTAGGTGAACCAACTGACACTAATGGCTTGTAAGACCGGCCATCGCCCCTCGCCAGGGTCTCGACTGTATACACTAGTCTACTCTGGAGTATCGATGCCCTGTCTCGAAACTCCCACGACTAGGGACACTTTAAGGATGCGCTTATAGACCCCAGCTCCCACGTATATGATCACCATCATATTGCTGGCTGTCAAGCAGAATCCTATGGACTCTATCATCATGCAATAGTAAACTAAAGCATGTATACGATGATAAAGACAAACCAGATAGCATACTATCATCTCGAGCAAGACTGTCATATCGGTATAGGTCCTGCCTCAATCATTGCAATCACGTACCGTCGAACCAATAATTGACTTTGAGGGCACTATATCCAACAATCTCCCACTTGCACTTAAGGCTATTATTGCGATGTCGCATACTCACAGCCCGTGTGATACCGAACACCCAACTCCTCTACTAATCAGTTTCACAAAGCTAGTTTGTAAAACTCTTGTGTTCGAGAAATAGCCTCAGTGAGTGGATCCGCCCTGATGTTTCTTTCTATGTCTCTCTTAATCTCAAGTTCGTGGAGAAAGCCATCTCCCGAATCGAGTAATACCTGTCTTAGAATATGTCTGGATATCTGATGGAATCTAGTTCATAAATGAACTCCAAATCCAAACTTCTTAGACTGTATCGATAACTGAACCTAATCAGTATCCAGCACCATGCCTCGAACAGTATTCTCTTGGACCACCTGTCCATAATATTGTCCCTCATCAGAGGGAAAACTATAACTCTGACAATCACTCTGTCATCCATGTCACCTTTGAAGCCTGGAATGATAACCGTCTCCCGAAGGAGGCTGCCATCATCAAATCCGTAGAACATACACTTATGTTCTAAAACTGTTTCCTTATGTTCCTGCAGGATTGGATTAATATAAACTTATTGCATCTAGTGCAAAAACAACATCTGGTGTGGTACTTGACATCTCACGATTGACTCAATTTCCTAAGCAAGTGATCTGCCAATCATGCACATCCCTCTCCCCTTTAGTCTATAAGACACCTTTAGAGAGGGTGACCCCATCACCTGAAGGTACACCACCATGCCAGGAGTCATTTATTCTAAAATACTATTAGAATACTGTCAAAGTACCCATATTGGGAAACTACCCAAATCTAGATCTAAAATCATAGATCTAGTAACCAGAATGTCAGATATTATATCCATGTCCTTTGTGAAGAAACAATTGTGTGACAACTACAGTACAACCGATCGTAGTATAGGAATTTTACTTCCTACTCTGTGTATGTCATCCAAATACCAGGACATCATACCTTACTACCTTCTTAACAGATCCATCCCCTATTCTGATGAAGTCAAACCCATGACTTTCACATCAAAATTAGATGATCTATCTCCGCTATATCTGCTCAAGCCTATATAGACATAAGCTACTTGCCCACTATGCTTCCGCTGCTCCCACTGACTATGACAACCCTCCGGCAAAATAATATCTACGTACACTTCTAAAGCTAGTTTAGAACGACGTTATACTTATCCTCTTGCCGGGTCTCATAGTCTGGAACAACAGTAGTGTCAAGTCTGGGTAAACAAGAACCTCCTTGTCACCGTCCTTGAGACTACCGGAGTACCTCTCGGGTGTCATAGGTTACCAATCATATCTGCGGAGTGGCTATTGGAATGTCAAACCTGATTGAATATATAGGTCCTATTAAATTTTTCGTAATCGTTTGCGGTTCTGGAATCACTTCCAGTTCTACCATACCCCCACTACTGTTTTCTGAAAAAATCTATTTTACTAAAATTGTGGTGAGTCAAGAACAATATCACTATTGATCTTCCAGATGGTAGAAATGTCAACCCTCGTCAAAGCCAGGGTCAACCCACAAACAGCCATTACAGAAACGTACCTTGAGTTATCCAGTGTCTGGTTTTAAGCATAAGCTGGACAACTTACCGTACCTTAACATCGTTAAGATATGAACCATTCTATATACAATATAGAAATAGAGGCACTAATTTAATTGGAACCAGATTCAAATCATGCAACTGTCTCCAGTGCATATCAACTTAATGGAGAGAGGCTAATCAGCATTACTCAACTTAGGAATCCATCCAATTATGAGTAACCTGAAAGAGAAACAAGTTTCTCAAAACCATTACTATCATCTGAATACCAATCACAAGAATCTACATCTTCGATCTCTTTGAAAAATCCCGATACTTCCGACACCTGGTTCTCTACTTTATTCTTATACCCATAACTTCTCAAAACTTAGACATTGTATTTCTATGAAACACTTGTCTAAAAACTTAGAGAAGTCACAAGTAAATAGAACATAGTACGAGGACCAACCCCTTTGTCCTGACGGACACTGGACAACATACAATACTCTGTATAAGTCCGCTAAGTTGAATAACTCAAAACCTTTGCGTCGTAGGTTGAAAACTGTATTTATGGTTAAGAACTACTCCGTTGTTCAATGCTCCTTACCCAATCGTATCTGATATAGGTAAAATTACGGACATAATCTCAAAAAGTTATATCTCACTTTATAGAAATAAACGTACAGATATATCATTTTGAATTTGGTGCACAACAACGGATACACAAAACCAAATACATGCCGTCCGGCAAAAACCCAGGCGACTTCCTCAAATATCACCAATTACAACGAATTCCGATATAATGAGGATGATCACCTTATTCCCAATAACCTACTCCCACTCATCATCTGTAAAACCATACAGATATGAGAATGAAACCTGGTAAATACATACCCTGGAGTAAGTATGTAATCGGGAAATCAGTTTTCCTTTAACAATGCACCGAAACATTAAAATGTTTCGTAGGGGTATCCAGGTATTCTTAGTAACGCCTCTTCGGTAATCCAATTCATGACTTTAACCGTATATTTCATTTGCCATCTCTCCAAAATCCCTTTACTTGTCTTTAGTCGTTACCTTCTGTACACCATCGTTAGGCTAAATGGTTTTCTTCCTTCCTTACCGTTCGGCACCAGCCTATGGTTTGGAAGAAGACTATCCAGTAAGCATAATAGGTGTACTCTCCTAATCCTAAGAGTACTCGCAACTTGAGAGAAGGTGATGATAAAAGACAACTGAATAATACCTTATTCTATTTCTCCCGAACTGGGAAAAAAGCAAAGGTGAAATAGGAGTGGCGATGAAGTACGTCGTTTGGTCATGAATAATAACAGTCGCAATTTACTTTGCCCTCTTTCTAATCTCTTTATTTTTTCTTTAGTTATTACCTTCTATACACCCTACTTAGGCTAATTGGTTTTCTTCATTCCCTACCTTTCGGCACCTGTCTATGGTTTGGAATAAGACTATCCAATAAGCGTAATAGGTGTACTTTCCATAACTAAAGAGCCCTCGCAACCTGAGAGAAGGTGATAATAAAAGACAACTGAATAAACCAATTCTATTTCTCCTGAATCTGGATCCATCCTCGAAGAAGTCCCTTCGAGTTCGTATATAACCATACGATGGATCTATCCAATGGTAGTGGATGTCCGAATTAATACGGGGTGTTCTGAGAAATAAAAAGGGTAAAAGAAGGAGTGGCAATGACTTATGCAACATAGACAATCCAAAAGCCAGTATTTTAAGAAGGTTCGGTCAACTTGGTCACTGAGTCATAGTCTAGAGTCGGTCAAAGGTCGCTGCCAAAGAGAGAAAGAGAAAAGAAACACGCTGCGTGCACTCTAACCTAGATCAGAATGGTTATCACTTTATCTAATCAGGAAACCTCCCACTGTAATCTCAAATTCTCCTCCAAACCTGAAAGAAGAATTAGTCAGGATCACCCGAAGAGTAAACCAACTCATCAGTGAGAATCGGGATCCAACTATCATCGCATGATAACTTGATGGAAGCCACTCAAGTTATCACACTCCAGTAGGTATGCGCATGCCTGGCAAGTTTGCTGTTTGTTTGAAACTCGCGATGTGATTTTTGCCCCATGCTCTTATGACCTTGACGAAAGCCAACAAATCATAAGTCACATGTCAAGTTCTGCCCATCATTATCCAGGTTAATTTGAACCCACCCGTACATACCCTTGATGAAAGCCAACAAGGTAATACGACTGTCCCAAACCAACACATCTATCTATGCTACAAATGAATACCCCAGCAGCTACCAAGCACTATGCCTTGACGAAAGCCAACAAACATAGCTTGAATACTACTGACCATCCATAAGATACGACGGAGGGCTACGTCTGGTTTTTGGTGAAAAAACCTTTAACATAATGAATTTGATCTCGCTGAAGGAACCTGATAGCTTTTTATAAAAATATAGTGACGAAAACCTTTGCTAAAGAGGTCACTCCCGGTGAAGGGATCTCGGCTCTTTCCTCATGGAATGAGGTGCAGGATATTCCAACTGAATATCGCGATGCAAAGCAACTTGTAATCGACTATAGTGAAGTTATTACCCTGACTCAACCTTCTGCCCAAGGGGTCACTCCCGGTGAAGGGATCTCGGCCCTTGCCTCGTCGAATGAGGTGCAGGATATTCTAACTGAATATCACTATGCAAAACTAAAGGAAACGTCTTTGTAATAACACTTTTTAAAATTTGTTCCAACAACATCAAATATAGGTTTGTTTTTCTTGCGTTGATAAGAATCAACGCAGTCCCATCAATCAATCACACCAGAAAAGAACGAAAATAAAATCTACGTATATGCCATCCGCATTCGTCACTGAGTCCCGTCATCACCCGTTAGGTTACTTAACTAACGACAGAGCGGGGACTGGACTTGCGCGGGTGTAAAACATATACAACATCTAATAGTATATATACCAATATACAATAATCGCTCCAGGCGTGATAATATGCAACATTACAGAAAAGTAATAAGTATCACAGAACAATACAGATAATCTGGGATCCCCGGGTTTCACAGAGCCGCTACTAAAACCCGACGTTCCCCTGGTCGTGTGGATAGCCTGTGCAATGAAACCTAGACCCCTACGGGTGTGGCAAGTTACCCGCCAAAACCTGAAGCGAGGCAGCCCCTACAGCAAAAAATGAATGGACCACCCGGCACTTCACGGAATCTGGTAACTTGAGCACCCCTCCTTGGGTCAACCTGTACCCCCTACGAGTGCGGCGAATAGTCTGCCAATTCTAGAGTGAGGCCCCTCTGCCTCTCAAAGCCATGAGATATGGACCCGTTGCCCTCCAGAACCCGGCTATCCGTGCACCCCGTCGCGGGGTAAACCTAGTACGAAAAATAAAAATATGTACAACGGGTACATCGACCTCAACCCGGTCGTGCCCCAAAAGAATATTATACAACAGGCAGTGACGGCAGTCCACATGTTGGACGCTCGCCCCGCAATATCAAATATACAAATAAATCCAAACTGCACTACCATTGCACACTGCTATCCACCACAACAAATCCGCAACATCACAGTACAACACAGAACATCAACGCGAATATCACGTTCGCAAATCCGTCTAAAAGAACTATAGCAATTAGACGTAATTTACCGCTCGAATGACATTCCCGGTCGAAGATATAAAGTAAGTACTGTATACTAATAAGTTTAAAATTTCAATCGACAAAATTTCCCGAAGTGGGCCCCATGAACATCTGCTGTACATTAACCAAATATGGGCCCAAAAGAAACATTCCAGAAACCACAATTCACTGTGTAGAAACTACTGTAGAAAATTGGAGTACCAATCTGACAAAACGGCGACGGATCCGCGGCCAAACCCTTGTTTGGGCCGCGGATCCGCGGCGTTACTGTTGAGTTGGGCCACCAAATTTCACCAGTATTCTTATAAAATCCTGCTTGTTTTTCTGTGATGCTCAAAAAAAAATTTTAGACCCTTTTAGAAAACGACAGAAACTTTAGACCAGAAAATTGTAGTTTCGGAAATTCCGTTCATTAGATCTTTTAAACGCGTTAGTACAACTTAGTATAGCTTAATGGTGAGGCTCTGATACCACTGTAAGTCCACGGTAGCGCCCCGGCCGTCTAACAGACGCCAAATACGGAACAAAAACTTTTACAACTTGGGCTATCGCGTACTATAAGCCGGATCTGGCATTAAAGCTAAACTAACAAACTACAAAGTGGGTTGAAATATTATACCGAACGATCCGAGTCCTTCGGTCTTCAACCATCATCCAACGCTTTGTTGCGGCTGCTCCGATCTCCTGAATCTCCAGTCTTCTCGTCCAGGTGGCACCACATCGACGGATCTTTAAACGGGCTCCCGCCTCTGAACCGAGGCAACTCGATCATCAAGTTTGCCAAAAGAGATGACCAAGAATGATGTAGAGAATGAGTAGAACACTTTGTCTCGTAACATCCAAAACCATGGACGAACGGTTAATGAAGTTGCCTTTTGGATCGGGTGAAAAGAGAAACTGGTCACATCTAATTTCTATGCACCAAAACTTATATCTTTTTTCAATCAACAACCATCCTCTCATCAAGAAAGGGGGCCGGCCATATATAAGGAGAAGGGGGTGAGTGTAGGAGAGGAGTGGTGATCATAAAGATATGATACTTATCATAACACACTTAAAGAAACATGACTCACTAATAACACCTAGTATGAACACATTAAAAGCAAAGGATGAATCATAAACATAGTCACCCTTGCATTAAATGAATCATTAAATGCACTAATGAGTCACTTAACACCTCACCATCCTAGTCACCTTCTAGAAGCCTCCACACTCATCTCAAGAAAAGATAAATCCGCATTTAACCGAATATTAAATACGGCTGATAGAAAACTGAAAACTGGCAACTTCCAAAAGTGATCTTGAAACGAATTTCAGGATAACCCCGCAACAGTATAAACTTACCCGCATTTGTATTACGAACGAATACAAATGCAAATGAGACAAAGATATTATATCTACACAGTATAATACTGGGATCCGGCTTAAACCAAAGCCTACCAGTATTATCTGCCCGAAAAATGACACGTGCGAAAACGCACGTGCATTTTCCGAACCCTGCCATAAAACCATATGGCCTCTATAACGTTTCGCCCGAACTTGGGAAACGGTCTGTGGGGGACTCTAATGACTCATCAACACACTGGCACTGGGTATAACCACTTGCACGTCAGAGGTACAAGCTGTACGTAACGGTTGCCTATGTATTGATTGGAAGGGAAGCTGACGAGCGAACTCATCCATAAACCCTACTGAGCCTGACAGTGACAATATCCGTACAGTCTGGTCCGTTCGTCTAAAGAGTATCGCATATCGAGTCTAGGGGGGTGGATAAAGTCAGACCCCTAATAACGCGATAAATCATGTCGGCATTAAGCCCATCACCACCTGAGAAACTACTGATCCAAATCAGTAATTCTCCACTAGCTCGGCCGAGGATTTCTAGTGATGGCCACCCGTGCACTGTGCGACATCAACCCCCAATACCGGGAGAGACGAATCCCCGACGATCCGCTCACTGCCTCCATATGGCTCGGGGCTGTGCCCAAAAAATACCTGTTTGCACGTCTCCTTTGAGCGTGGTAGGGTAGAAATCAAAGCACAATGGGAACTCACAGGAGACAAATGACGATCTCAGGTCGACAAACTAACTTGTACACATGTCACCAGGGAACTGCTATCTGACGATATGTATAATACCAACTAGCATGTTCCCGGCAAGTCCTGTCCGGTGTACTCATAACCCAATAAGCACCTGTATACATCTTGGATGAACCAACTGACACCAATGGCTTGTGAGACCGGCCATCGCCCCTCGTCGGGGTCTCGACTGTATACACTAGTCTACTCTGGAGTATCGATGCCCTGTCTCGAAACTCCCACAACTAGGGACACTTTAAGGATGTGTTTATAGACCCCAGCTCCCACGTATATGATCACCATCATATTGTTGGCTGTCAAGCAGAATCCTATGGGCTCTATCATCATGCAATAGTGAACTAAAGCATGTATACGATGATAAAGACAAACCAGATAGCATACTATCATCTCGAGCAAGACTGTCATATCGGTATAGGTCCTGCCTCAATCATTGCAATCACGTACCTGCGATTCAATAATTGACTTTGAGGGCACTATATCCTATAAGGGGGGCCTGAGGAGGCCGGCTAAGGATAACCGGGCAGGGCAGCTGCTCGGTCGAATCTTCAAGAGGTTTCGTCCGACCATACATTTGGGGAACAGGAACGATTAGCATGCGCATTGAATGCGGGAGGAGGTGAAGCACCAGGGCCGCGTCGCTTCGATTTCGTCGGAGGAGGCTTAATGATCGCCGCGTGGCGGTGACTCCTTGGACGAGAGCGGGTGACCATTGAGTTCCTCTGGGGGCGCAGCGGGCTATATAAGGCTTAAGGAGTACTATACCTTCCTTCCCTTGCAAACAGAGTCGAGAATGCAGGACTTCCCCTTTACCATCCTCGAGATCGTCAATTTCGAAGATGTTACCTATATGACCAGAACTGCACCGAGGACACAGTGCAGTTGGTGTGCGGAAGCTTCGAGGACCACTTCGGCCGGTTGCTCCCCCTACGTTCCTCCCTGCTGCAGTTGCTGATGTACTCCATCTGGAGGGCGTCGCCGGGGATTTACAACCTCCTGTCTGAGCAGTTCTATGACGAGGCCGTGGGCAAGTTGCGGTCTTTGAGGCGCTTCGGCCTGATCTCCGTGAACCGGCTGGCTCACTCGGAGGCGCTCGTCCGCGAGTGCTATGAGTTGAGGCTTGGGATTAACGCGCGCGGGGGAACAAAGGGGAGAGGTTGGATCTCGCGAGGCCTCGGCTGGCGGAGATCTTTACCGAGTATCACGAGCAGTGCTCTCTGCACCCCCTTCCCCCGCTGTTGTAATAATAATTTTTTCTTTTTGTATGTATGGCTGAGGAGCCCATAATACCTTTTTTGAATAAATGAGATCTTTCTCCTTTTTTTTTTTGCAACGTTCCATTGATCTTTATTTAATTAACAACAGACCCTAGGAGGAGTTTACATTGTACCAAAAGAGAAGTACATGCTAATAGATAACCTTGTTGGTGCAGCCCTAGTTCCTCGGAGGCTTGTTAGTCTCTGTGCCCGGCACCGGGTACGGGGCTCCCTGAGCACCGGACTAGTCGTCCGCCGAAACGAGCATGATCTGGCCGACGGCCAGGTCGGTGGGAGGGGGACGCTGCTCTTGCTCGCTGTCGGCTTGCCGCTTGTTTCTCAAGTAGGCGGCGAGGTGTTCCGAATGGATGAGCTCCTCCCGGAGCTGCTTACAATCCTCCGTGGCATGGCCCAGCGTCCGTTGGAAGGCGCAGTAAGGGTCTCGGGTTCGCTTCGAGGCCTGACGTGGGATCGGAGGGAATTTGAAGAACCCCTTGCCCTGGGCCTCCTCTAATAACACTGCGAGGGAAACGTTGAGCGGGGTGTACTCCTGGAACTTCGGGTGATAGGGCTGCTGACGCTCCGGCCTCTCCTCCTGAGCCCTCTTTTTCTGGTCGGATCGTTCTGCCCGGGGGAGGTTTCCGTTCACCTCGGACTCTAACTGAACCTCGCGCTCGGTCCACGCCTTAACCTCAGCCATGGTCCTAGGTTATGCCAACGCAAAGGAGCGCAGCCACTCCTTGTGCCTCAGACCAGATCTGAGCGCCGTGATGACGGTCTCGTCCCGGTGCTCGGGAACCTCGAGGAGGGCGTTGTAAAAGCGGGTGATGTAAGCCTTGAATGTCTCCTTGTCTCTACTCTTAATTGTGAAGAGGTAGTCGACCGTGCGCTTCTGCCGACGGTTCCCAACGAAGTGGCCGAGGAACTGAGTAGCGAGCTCGTCGAAGGTCGAGATTGAGCGAGGCTCGAGTCCTCGGAACCAGTCCCGACCAGAACGGATGAGGGTGGCTGGGAAGGCCCTGCACTGGGCGGCATCGGAATGGTCCTGGAAGCTCATCCCCGTGGTGAAAGCATCCAAATGGTCTTTGGGGTCGGTTTTCCCGTTGAACAGAGAGTCCTTCGGGGGTTTGTTGCGCGAGGAGATGTGGACAATGAGCAGTTCCTCGGTGAACGGTTTGGTGAGCGAGTCGGCGGCGTGCTCGGCCCCGTCGGCCGAGAGGTGACCTTCCCGGGGCATGCCCTCGATCTTCTTCTCGAGGGCGTCAGGTCGGCCGTGGTACCTCGAGGACTCGGCGCCTCATGATCCCTGGCCTCTGCTGTGGGAGACCTGCGTCTGGGCACGGCTCCGGTTCCTCTCAATGAGGTTCCTCAGATCCCTGGGCGTGGTGGCTCTCAAGCCGTCGTGGCGAGCCCCTTCTGTGCGACCCTGTCAGGGAAGAGGGTGCCGGTCATACCTGTGGACAGGCGAGGTGACCGACATCTCCTCAGGGGAGCAAGGGGCGCGAGGAGGTTCGAGGCATAGTGCTCCGGCGGCGGACCTCGGGGTAGAGCCGCGAGGCGCCCAACGGGCCTCAGGGAGTATCGGTCCGTGAGATCGGTGGTCAGGAGTCGCAGCCTGCTGGTGGTCGGCCGTGTCGACGGGGGCAGAGCATTCCGGAGGTGGAGGAGCGGCGATCTGGGGCCCAGGCCCAGCCGTTTGGTCGCGGAAGAGCGCCTCCACAAGGGACTGTAGCCGATCGATTCGGCTGGCGAGGGCGTGGATGATGGTCGCCGGAGGGGGTTCATCCGCGCCTCCGGTGAGAGGGAGGCGGCGGCTGGTATCCGAATATTCAGGATGGTCGCTTGCCATGTGGACGGAGATCGGAAGGCCAACTTTGTTTTTGTGGAGTTTGCTTTCCTACATACGGCACCATCTGATGGAGGTCCTTTTCAGTTCTCTTTCAGATATTGTCTTCCGTCGAGCTCCCGGTGGATTCTGGAGGGGATCCCCTGTTGTGTGTGGGTCTCAATGGATTTTGAGGAGATTTGGTGATTGGAGGAGTTGGATGCCAAGTACCTGCAATGAAGTCCAGGGGTGGTTTGATACCACCGAGGACCCTCCGACGATCAAGTTAGTACTAGATCCGAGCAGCGTAACGGCTAAGTGGAGTAAAAAATGGCTTACTTGACCCTCCTGTGATGGGGGTTTATATAGTGGTGGAGGCACGCAGCAGCAGGCGCGAGAATCTCGCCGGCAGTTATGCTCCCGACGTCACGCCTGCGTAGAGTGCGGATCGCCCATGAATGGGGATTGTGAAGGCGTAGAACGTGGGATGTTGCTGGCGGAGAATCCGCGGATGGCGAGATTCGCGGAGCTGCGGTTACGCCGGTGAGCGGCGGAACTGGTGGGATGACCGAGGAAGACGTCCTCGGCAAAGGGGCTCGGGGACGAGCGAGAAGGCCGAGGAGACTTGGCCTTGTGGCAGCTCGGGGCGAGCTGAGGGGCCAAGGAGGCCAATCTGCGGGGAGCCCTGAGGAGGGCTAGCTCGTGCTGGCCAGTCGGGTATAGGGATGGCATGGTCGGCTTTTGTGGGCCCTTTCTTCTGAGTTCTGGGACGTGCCGTCTACCACGTGTCCCGATCTTAAGGGTCACCTATATTGAGCATTATCAATGATCGGTTTCCAATTAACTACCTCAAAATTATCACAGTAAGCTCTTTAAGGTGATTAATTTTTAAATTTTTTTTGGGTACATTAAAGCGATTAATTCAAGGGTATTTCAATGGGGAAAACTACCCTAAAACCAATAGCCAAAAAGAAATGCTCATATTTAAAGACAGTTTAGTATAGTTTAGCCATTTTATCAATATTATATCAAAAAAACATATTATACGATTTTCCAAATTCTATACACATTTTTATTTATTTTATTTAGAAATTCGAAATTCATGTAGCTTATGCTTTTCTTTTTGTCGCTTAAGCTGTGCTATGTTACTGGATCCGCCAATTCGCTCAATGGCAACTCTTTTCAGATATTGCATCCACCAAATTTCATAGCAAAATTTGGATAAGGCCACTGGCGATTAAAAGGACAAATGTAGTAATATATCATAGAAACTAAATCGATATTCGATTCTTTTATATGCATTTCTGCAGGAATAACTGAAATTTTCATTTACAAATGAGAGCCTATGAAATAATTACCATAATTCATAACTATTATATCTTTTTATTAAGCAACTCACAACCTTTTTATTATATCTTAATTTGAAAAATACATTAGGTTTAAGTTTATTCTCATACAAACAGCCGAATCCAAATACCAAAAACAAGTAGATAAACACGATGACACGGACCAACCTTGCAATCAAAATAATAAAAATGGAGAAGCAAACAAAGGTATCGATAAGGCTAAGGCCCTAACAAGGATGCAGGTATCTTTACTGTGTCCCGGTAACAAGGGAAATCAAAGTATCTCTGTAGTTTCCGTGAGTGTTCTTCGCGATGACGTCTTCGAGTTTAGCTCCGTATTGCTTATAATACACTTCTCTGATTTCTGGCATATCGACTTCCGCTCGAGATACTATCGCTCGAGTGAGAGCTTCTTTTGTGTTCTTGTCAGCTCCATCTTTAAATGCCTGGTTTATAATCTGAAATCCCAAAAGAAAAAAAAAATTGTTTTGCACGATATAACCCAAAGCAAAAATATATGAATTATTGTGATAGGGGCACCTAATTATGTACCTTGCTGAAATATATAGGAGGCGAGTTCAGACATTGAACCGTTTCTTGTAAGCTTAAATCTCCAGCGAGATCCTGATCATAAAACCAATAAACTATGTGTCAACAATTCTCTTAGCTATGAGTATCTTTCAGTTAAATACCTTAAAGTTTTTTTTTAAACATTACAGTAAGCTCCCTTTAAGTGTATTTTAGTGAAAACAACTCCTTTAAAAGCAAAGTATAACGAAGTTTTTACTGGAGTAAAAGAACTTTAAGGCAGTTTAATGAAAACATCGATTGTTTAAGGTAGTTTAGAGAAATTGCAGTGAAGCAATTCAGTAATCGGAGGCACACCTCCTCAATGGATTTCCCAAACATTTCCTTGTAGTATTTGAAGGTCAGTTTAAGGTGTGGCTTGCTCCGAGTCGTCAATATCCTTATAATAGTGTCATTCTCAATAGGCTTCCCTGCTCCGGTCTTCTTTATAGCATCATCAAGTGCCTTTGCCTCCGACTTTGCTCTCTCCTCGTTCACTTGGGTACCCTCGTACCTGTACGCACTCACGAGTCCGACCAATAGCTGTTCAAGAATGCAAAATCAAGTTAAATACCCCCAAAAAAAACATCAAAGTGACGATTTTCGTTTCTGATGTATATGAATTTTAATAATAGCACCTTCCCTTTCATTTCATCGCTAGCCAACACATGGAAGGCCACTAAATTATTTAAAATTCATGCTTGCAAATGGTGGCGGCGAAATGATGGAGGAAATAGGAAATGATACTCACTTTGGCATTAGATTCCTTGACACGGTATGCGACGTCTTCCTCTATAGATTGGTGGAAGAGGGCATGGTACGCCTTTCTTGCCCCGAGGAGCTCCTCCGACGAACGGGTACAGGCGATCTCTACAAGGATGGTGGAAGGGTGGGCCTTGTGAAGTACGTGGTGGGCCCATCGAGCGTCCCTTTCCCATGGATGCATCGCCCATAATAGCACTGCATTCTGCATACACAATAAGCAACTCATATTGTTGTTGCAATATGAAGAAATGGACATGTTTTTTCAGATTTGTATATATCAAAAGCGAATTACATCGCAGTTAATTTATGTATGATCAAAAGTGAATTATATAATGAGAATAGAAAATTTGTATTTGGCAGATTACGAGTTGTGGAATGAATTCCTTCAATAAATCAAATGAATTTCAAAGCCTTTTTCCTGTCGAAATTGGTTGTCCATGAAGCAAAGGCTCCATGCATACTCGACAATGTTTTACGAACAACACCCGGTACTAACTCTATCTTAATTAATGTCAAATTCATGGTCAACGAAACTATGCACAAGAGGCGATTGCCATCATCCTAAATGACCAGTCGGCGTTCTCCAAAAGGGAAGATTACGGACTAAAAGTACCTATGCCCCAAAAATACGTACCTTATGATTTTGGAATTCTTATGAAGGAAAATTCTATGCATTATTGGACAAAATAAGTTTGGATTGCGAAGGAGAATCCTTTAATACAGTAATCTCATACTTGAAATATCGACTTGGAGTTTAGGTATAAAAGTTAAAGATCCATATCCATACTACAAATTCCAATTGTTAGATTCATCGTAAAGGCAATTAAAGCAAATACATCAGAAATTAAAACCCAAAGTGACTCTTTTATGTTTGGATCATGAAGGAGAATCCTTCAAATTCAATAACCCCACCACTCGAAATTTCTATTAAAACTAACTATTTGTATAAAAGTCGATAATCTATTAAAAAAAAAAACTAAACAAATACCACATTAAGTTATACGACAAATGGAATTATAGCAAATGCATCACAAATCAAAACCAAAAGTTGAAAAAAAAGGACAACTTTTTTTTTAAATAAAAAATATACCTTAAACCTCGCGAATTCGGTCTTCAAGTGCTTGACATGATCATCATCCCAGCTCTCAAAACTCCCACCATCACTCTTGAAGAGAGAAACACTCCTGCTTCTGAAATGGCTCCTTTTCTCAGGCTGGTTCTTCCACTGCCCAATTGTTGACACCAATGTCTTCTCCTCAACACCCAATCCTCCCAATCCTTGAAAACCCAATTCCCCATTTGTTCAATTCATCACAAAATCAGTTAAAGATTCAATTTTGATGATGCCCATGATCACATTTTGATGTTTTATTAACAAAAATATATATATATACCTGAAAAGGCCCTGGTGAGTTTCTCACATTCCTCTGCAATGGGATTAGCCATTTCTTTTCTTCCCTCACTTTTCTTTGTGTTTGATTTTTTTGAGGAATGGGTTTGAATTGAGGGAATGCAAATGGAGAGGCTTTTATAATTTGTGGGCACTGATTTTTTAGTTTTTTTTTGCTTTGGGTTCTTGCTCATTAAAGTTTCTTTTTTGCCCTTTTTATTTATTTAATTAATGGTTTTTAATTTTAATTAGAGTAATGAAATGCTATTAATTATGAAAAGGACTTTGACAAATGAATGACTGACAGGTGGATGTATGGGGAAAACGTTTTTTTTATGTAGTGTTTTTAATATGCATTGATTAAAGGGTTTCTTTCTGTAATTATTTTTTTATTTAGAAGTTTTTGGTACTTAATACATTTTTAATTACTTCTTAACATTTATAAGGGATTTTAGGTTCAAAAATATATGGGCCAAGATGAAACGCCTATTATATTTTGCATCCTAAAATTTATTTGGGCTGTCTTTCTTAAACACAATTTTTTTTTTTTGGGGGGGGGAGGGGGGGTTGGCGAGGGGGGTCCTGCTAACCGTGGGTATCTTTGTCATAATAGATAGTATATGGGTTAAAATCAACTTTTCACAACTTTTTCTAATGATCTCGGCACCGTTGTCTTGATCGATATATTTTAAGATATTCACGCACACACAAATTATGTAATTTCGATACCTTTTGCATATACATTGGAGGGTCGATGATAATCATTTTTCATTACGAAACCAACGATCAAAATGTATCAAATCACACTAAAATTAGTGTATATATTTTATAGGCCACTAAGCTCAAGATGGACATTGCGATCAGCCAGAAAAGCCGCGGAAAAAAGTTGACATTTTTTTAATTTCATTTGTCAATGTAATAAGCAGTAAACATTTCTTTGGATACCACAGTGAAGAAAACTTAAGAAAACAATTTTATAGATATTGTGATCTTTATATTTTCAATAGGTTTCAGGTGATTATATATTCACATCATAACTTGGCCAAAATTTGGACATTTCAGTATAAAATTAATTACTAGAAAGGACAGGAAGACCATAACATATGTATGTGAGAGGATAATGAGTATCCAAAGTTTCAAATATAATTTTGTTTAACATAAGCTGTCTAATTTGTTTTTTCTATTAACTTTATTGTTTATGTGGATCTTACGTATACAGTGTTACTTTTCGTAGTCATATGTTTTCGTATTGCTTATCAGATGGTGGAAAAATTAACAATATTTCTAACAAAACATTTTGAACCCAAAAACAAAGATATCCCTACGAAAAAATTACATGATAGTTTTTGAGATAAACGTGGGTTCAAACGAAACCCCCAGATTACATGATAATCTATTTGAGGGTAAATTGTCAAAACCCCACAAGCACCTTTTTCCGTTGTTAAAAAAACCCCTGACCTTGAAAAAGTGGTCAAAACTATTATGTGTGCCTCACATTCACCCTTACTGATTTCCCTATTTGATCCGGAGTTATCACGAAGCAAATTTGAAGTTACCTTCAGGACAGACGTCTGTACAGATGTCTGCCTCGTCTTTTCAATTCTTGAGTTTCGGTAAATACCCTACAGACGCCTGCCACTCTGTAGCGGACGTCTGTTGTTCTGTACAGAGAATTGGAGTTTCGGGATATGCTCGGACCACCGTCTGTCCACAGAGAACAGACGTCTGTCGTAGGGCCGAATGCGCAATTTTCTTAGTTAGGAAATTAGATTTTTGGGAATATCTTTTGTATCCTATTTATATGGTAGTTTGTAGCAACCCTAGATCTGATGCAATTATTAGATTTGAGAGAACATATTGTATAGTGAGAGTTCTAGGGTTCTTTGAGAGAGATCTATATTCTCCATCAATTCGTACTCCTTCGAATTTTATAATTAATAAATTTTCGCTTTCGCCTATTTGTTTTGTGGTTAGTATTCATATTTCTGTTTTGAATGTGTTTTGATACTCTTCTCTATATAGATTGTTTTGTGCTTTGTGATTGCTTTATTCGCAATAAATTGGTATCAGAGCTATTGTTGCATTGTTGTGGGATTTTTGGTTGAACCATTAGGTCTTTTATTTTGCGATCTAGGTCAACGGTGGATAACGACAACTACGTCATCTTCCATATTTTCTTAAATCGTGATTTTGAAGTTTAGGCTTTGTTGGTACTCAAAGTATTTTGATCTCACATCATGTCTCTAACAATCATAAAGTTCGATAGGAATATGAGTTTCTATTTATAGTAAGTCTGTATGGTTTCCGTTTTGACGCAAAACAATTTGAAGAAGGCGATTCATGGGAAGAAGAAGCAGCCTTCCACTATGACAGAGGACGCTTGGAAAGAGATGGATGAGAAGGCCCTCACTGCTATCCACTCATGTCTGACTAACGAAGTACTACAAAAAGTTTCGGTAGAGAAGACGGTGGCTGATTTGTGGAATAAGTTGGAGGAATTATATTTAAGAAAATCTCTCACGAATCGACTTCTGTTGAAGCAGCATCTTTACACACTTCGCATGTCAGAAATCTCTCCAATAAAATCTCATATTGGTGAATTTAATTCAATCATTACAGATCTAGGTAAGATTTAAAATCGATAATGAAGATCAATCTCTTCTCTTGTTGTGTTCGTTATCACCCTCTTATAAGCGCTTCCGTGACACCATGGTTTATGGACAAGACACGATCTCAACAAGGATGTCAAGGAGAATTTGATGAACAAGGAGAAGATCGATAAGGATTTGACTTCCATCGAAGCAGATGGTTCATCGTCTGGATTATTTGTTCGAAGGCGTGCGAAGAAGAGAGATTCATAAGCAATTATGAAGAAGTCGCAGTCAAAATCCAAGGCTAAAAACGTTTCCTGCAATTATTGTAAGAAGAAGGGGCACTTCAAGGTCGATTGTTTTAAGTTGCAGAACAACCTAAAGCAGGAAAACAAATCAAAAAAGGAATTTTTGGCTGAAGCAAATATAGCAGAAGGAGAAGGAGATCTTCTTATAGTCTTTGACAACACACAGCGATCCAAGAATGGGTGGATCATGAATTCGGGTTGTTCTTACCACACGTGTCCCAATAGGGAGTTGTTCACCATGTACGAGTCCGTTGATGGTGGAGTGATTTTGATGGCCAACAATAGCTCATGCCGAGCTATTGGAAAAGGGACAATCCAAATTAAGATGTTCGATATTGTTGTAAGGATATTGGCGAAAATCAGGCATGTACCTGACTTGAAGTAGATCTCATCTCTTTAGGTGCATTCGACGACAAGAGTTACAGATTTTCCGCTGAAAGTGGGGTTTTAAAGGTAACCAAAAGTGCTCTCGTTGTGATGAAAAGCTTGAAGAAAGGGTCCTTGTATTCGTTGTAGAGTTCGATAACTTTCGGATTGGCGTTTATTTTATCATCCAAATCTATGACGGATTTGAAAACTACCAGATTGTGGCATATGAGACTCGAGCATATAAGTGAGAGAGGATTGGCCGAGTTATCGAAGTAGGGTCTACTTGGTGAGAAGAGTACGACGAAGATGGAGTTTTATGAAAATTGCGTCTTTAGAAAGCAAAACCGTGTTAATTTCAGTTCGGCGATGCACAACACGAAAAGTACTCTAGATTATATCCATTCAGATCTTTGGGGACACTCTCTGGTTGCTTCTAAAGGAAGTGGTGCCAAGTATCTACTTACCTTCATTGATAATTTTTCGAGGAAGGTTTGGGTCTGCTTCTTGAAAAAACAAAAGTGATGTATTTACTATATTCAAGCAATGGAAGACATTGCTTAAGAAGCAGACAGGGAAGCGGATCAAAAGACTGAGAATGGACAATGTTGGAATGGATAGTTCGGCATCAGTAAGTATTTTCTCGTGCTCATACCGCTAACTTGCAGCCAAGGCAGAATGAAATACAAAATTTAAACAAGAGCATAAGCTATTACAACCTAACAATTGATACCAAACACTAAACTAGCAAATAAGAAAGAGTTTAACTACTCGGTTAGCGTTAACAACCTTTGTGTTCGTGTCCTTCGTTTTCTTTTCCACTTGTTAAACTCCTAATTCCATCGGAAATAAGCTTGGAAGTAGGTCTTCCTTGTCGAAGATGATCTACCTGAAGGAACCCTAACTCAAACTTTAGCTTCACACAAGAATACAAAGTGAAACAACTTGTGAATAAAACTTGCTAGGAATTGGTCACAAGGATGTAGTAGTGGTTAATCTCTAGGTTTTCTCCCTTTTTCTTGGTCTTTTCTCAACTTAGAAAAACTCAAGAGAAGAAGAAGAAGCAAGCATGGCTCAAAAGAAAACTTTCATTCTTTTTTCTCTCTCTTCTTTTCTTTTAAGAATTGAAATGAGTGAAATTGTGACTCACCATTGTGAGTCACAAGTCCACACAATTATAAAAAGAACTTGAAGAGATAAGAAGAGAAGAGAAGCCACCTCAAGTGTACACACACATATATACATACACTTATACAAGTATATGCTATAATACATACACCCATATTTTTGGATATGTATACCCTAGAGGCCAGTATTGTATATGTATATATATGGATGCTGGGGATATGTATGTACAGGACAATCTTGCTCAGTATATAGTATATTATTTGACTTTTCTTTATCAGGATTTGTGTTTTTATTTCTATTGATGTTTTATCCAGCTTGCACATATTGATAAAGACTCGATACAGTAGTATACTATTATGGTTTGTCTTTATCTTAACATGTGTATATATTATATATGTAGACCGCATGTTGATAAAACCCATAGGATCTTGCTTAACTACCAACGTTATGATGGCGATCATACTTGTGGGAGCTGGGTAGTCTATAAGCATATCCTTAAAATTCCCAAGTCGCGGGAGTATCGAGTTCGGGTATTGATACTCCAAAGTAGACTTGCGTATATACGAGGGGCGGTGGTTGGTCCCACAACCATTGGTGTGATCACCTAAGATTGTATACGGGTGCTCACTGGGGGTGAGTACACTAGACGGACTCGCAGAGAACCTCTAGATGGTATTATACCTATCGTCAGATAGCGGTTCTCTTGTAACATGTGTACATGTTAGTCTTTGGACCTGAGATCGTCATTTGTCTCGTATGAATTCCCACTGTGCTTTGATCACTACCCTACCACGGCTCTTCTGAGTCGTGCAAACAGGTTTTGGTTCGGTACAGTCCCGAGCCACATGGAGGCAGTGGGTGATTGTCAGGGATTCGTCTCTCTCGGTATTTGGAGTCGATATCGCACTATATTCGATCGGTTAGGACCATAAGACCTTAGCCAAGGCAGTTGGGATTTACTGATAGGTTGATCAGTAGTTTCCCAGATTAGTCCTGAGCTACATCAGCACGAATTATCGGGTTATTAGGGTCTGACGTATACCACCCCCTAAACCCGGTATGCGATACTCATAGACGAAGAGATTGGACTGTACGGATATTGTCTCGGATAGGCTCAGTAGGGATCCGGATGAGTTTGCTCGCCAGCTTTCCTTTTCGACAGGTACCTGGGTAGCCGTTACGTACAGCTAGTGCCGCTGACGTGCTTGTGGTTAAACCCACTGCCTGTGTACTGTCGAGTCTTTAGAGTCCTATACAGAGAGTTTCCCTGCTTCGGATGAAACGATGTAGAGGCCGTATGGTTTTACGGCAGGGTTTGATCACATACGTGTACTTGTGCACGCATGATGTTCGGGTAGATAATTCTAACGGTCTTTGGTTTAAGCCGGATCCTAATATTATATTGTTGGATTATTTTCGTCTCTTTTGTATTCGTATTTTTTGGAATACGGATACGGGTATGTATATACGGTGAAGGGTATTCTTGCAATTTGTTACAATAGTGCTTTTAGAAGAAGAAAGCTCATTATTTGTTTTAACCATTTAGTTAAATGGTTAATGAGGTGGAGGTATGAGGTGTTGACTTTTCTTAAGTGAACCATGGTTACTTGTTGACTCACTTGGTGAGCCATGGGTTACTATTGAGGCCAGATGGCATCTAGATATTTTACACAAAATATCTAGATATTTTGTGATGGAGATAATTGTTTATTATTATATTTTGATGCTGCTTTATTAGACACAAGTCTTAGCCATTCTTCACTTAAGTTTTCTTATATTGCTTTTTACAACTCTATCATCTCCTCCAAACTTCTCTTCTTCTACCTCAAACCCTAATAGTCTCATGTGTTGAGAAATCTAGGGTTCTTGAGACAACATTCCATCATCACTCTCTACATCACCTAGGTTACTTAGATTAGCAAACCAAGTAACCTATTTATCTTAGTTTAAAGGTAGGAGCCCAAAGTAGACACTCTCGGGTGGATCATCTTTGACGCAAAGAGCCGTCGATCAAGCTCGATCATGGAGGCTACTAGGAGCACACTAAGGGAGAGGAGTGAAGACCCGAAGGACTTGAGTCTCTTGGTATAACTCTTTTCATAGTAGATAGCTTCTTATTTTGCTAGTTAAGTTTATGGTAGATCCGGTTTAAGGTTATTCTAGCACCATATTTTAATTCGTAGAAAAAATTTTGTTCCGCGTTTGGCCACGGTAGTTGGTCGGGGTGCTAGCGTAACCTTTCATGGTATCAGAGCCAACCCATAAAACCTACACTAGAAAGTTTAAACAATGTTAATATAACAAAACCGAAATAACTCCGAAACATTGAAACAAAACTTCAAGTTTCTGTCAATTTTTCCAGAGGCTTTAAAATTTTTTTAAACAATTGCAGAGTGATCCTTTGACTGCGAGATGAACCCAGAACAAAATGGAAGCAATTCTACCAAAACTTGGCTGGCCAAAATGCAAATAAAACCGGCCCCACCGGTTTTCCTTAGTTGAAATTGCATCGTTTTTGTTTGGTTCTCTCTAACTTTTGGATTTAGGGTTTCAGGTGTTGTTTGTTTTTTCCCAGGTTGGATATTCTGTTATTTTTTAGTTTGAGGCAATTCGGAGTATTTCGAAGTCGTTATATTTGACACTGTTTAATAATTTACAGTACATCACTTCTATCTGTGACCGTGAATTCCATTAGATCGGTATAACTTGTCTAACTGCTATATGTTCTTTTAGACGGGTTTGCGAACATGACATTCACGTTGATGTTCTGTGATTGTGCTGATATTGTGGTTGGATTGTCGTGGTGGATAACCGGTGGTGCAATGGTTTAGTACAGTTAAGATTCATTTGTATATTCATATTGCGGGACGAGCGTCCGACATGTGGACAGCCTTCTTTGCCGAGTTGTGTATTATTTGTTTAGGGCAGGACCGGGTTGAGGTCGATGTCACCATTATACATATTATTTTCATTTTCTGTACTAGAATTACCCCACGGTGGAGTGCACGAATAGCTGGGTTCTAGAAGGCAACAAGCTCGCATCTCATGGTATTGAGACGGAGGGGGCTTCATTCTAGAATGGCAGGCTATTTGCCGCACTCGTAAGGGGTATAGAATGACCCACGAAGGGGTGCTCAAGTTACTGGATTCCCTGGAGTGCTGGTGGCCCATTCACTTTGTTGATTAGGGTTGCCTCGCTTCTGGGATTGGCGGGTAACTTGCCGCACTCGTAGGGGTCCAGGTTTTCATTGCACAGACTATCCACACGACCGGGAATGTCGGGTTTTATTTGCGGCTCAAATGAAACCTGAGGCTCCAAGATTATCCACCATTCTGTATTGTTGGCTGAGATTCTGTGATGTTGATTATATCATGCTTGGGACGAATGTTATATATATTTATATATATACTAGTAGATGTTGTATATGTTTTGCACCCATGCTAGTCCAACCCCCCTCTGTCATTAATTAAGTAACCTAACGGGTGATGACGGGGCCCAGTGGAGAATACGGATGGCATATACGTACATTATATTTTCGTTCTTTTCTGGTGCGATAGGTTAAATGATGGGACCGTATTAATTTTGATTAATGCAAGAAAAGAAACCTAAGTCGGTCAATCGATCAAACGGGCAGCCGGGAGCTTGTCTTCTTGACAGGCCTACTAAAAAGATGTTGTTGGAACAAATTTCGAAAAACTATAGTTTTATTCTTTCGCTTTACATAGTGGTATTTGGTCATGAATATCCTACACCTCATTCCACGAGGCAAGAGCCGAGATCTCTTCACGGGGAGTGACCTCTTGAGCAAAAATCTATACTGTAGATTACTCGGTTTTCTTCAAAACCAGAAATTTTCAAAAGCGGAGCCTAAACCACTCATTTTCAAAACTGCTCAGGTTCCTTCAACGATATCAAGTTCATTACGTTAACGGGTTTTTTGCCAAAAACCCAGCCATAGCCCTCCGTCGTTTTTGAATAGTAATATTTAGTATTCATGCTGTGTTTGTTGACCTAGTTAAGGCGTAGTGTGCGGTAGTTAAATGGTACTTTTCTGTGCATTGTAAATACGATTGGTTAGGACAATCGTACGGCCTTGTTGACCTAGTCAATGTCACGTACGGGTGGGTTTAATGCAATCAAGAAAATGACCGGTTGAACTTGAGTAGCGGTTTATGATTTGTTGACCTAGTCAAGGTCATAAGCCATTAGGGGCAAAAACCACATCGGGAGTTTCAAATATACAGGAAACTTGCAGATTTAGCATACCTTCTGAAGTGTGGTGACTAGAGTGGATTCTATCTAGGTCATCACACAATGATAGTTGGATCCCGATCCCACTGATAAGTAGGATTACTCTCGGGAGATTATTTCACTTAACAATCAATGTTATAAACCAAGTAGGTGTCTAGAACGGTGTTAGCGGGGCTACGCCTCCAGGGAAAAGAGATTGTATAATTAAGGAACTTCGCGAAAGCATTGGGAAACCTCTCTCAAAGTACCAACACTAGCCTGGCTGAAAGGTTAAGCAAGTATTGTGATGTGCGATTAATCCTGACTAGTTCTTTTAAGGTTTGAAGAAGAATTCGAGAAAACAGTGGAAGCCATCCTGATTAGACAAATTAATAACAAATCTAATCTTGCAAGAGCGCACGCAAAGTGTTTCTTTTCTCTCTCTCCAGGTAGCAACCATTTCACGTCCTAATCAAGATAATAAAATGTATCGCTTGACCGATCGGAATTCTTATTCAGGGCTGGGGAACGTCGTTTTGGCTCTAAGTTATAATGGTGGTCATGAGTATGAGTAAGGGAAAGAGGATTGCATGTATTCCTTGATAACCCCAACGAATAAGAAGCATACTATTGCGTCTTCTTCAGGTGTTTTTGTTATTGAGAACTGTTTTTCGGTCAGTCCTACCTCCTGGGTACTAGATGTCGGATCAGGATCTAATATCTGTAATTTATTGCAGGGACTGAGAAAAAGTAGGATAGTTGGACCTGGTGATATGTCCCTTAGAGTATGGAACGGAGCGCAAGTTGATGCTGCTGCCGTCGGTGAATATCACCCAGTGTTGCCAAAAGGCAATACTATGATTTTGAACAATTGCTACTATGTACCTTCCATGGTTTGCAACATTATATCAATCTATTTACTTGATAAAGATGGATATAAGTTTGTTATTGATAGAAATATTATGAACATTTACCTTAATCAGGTATTGGTTGCAGAAGGTACACTGTGTAATGGTATCTATGTTCTAAATCAAAACACAGTTTTCAATGTACAAAACACACGCATGAGGAGGAGTTCAGATACGAACGAATCCTACTTGTGGCATTATAGACTTGGTCATATCGGAGAGAAAAGACAAAGTAAATTTCATAAGGATGGATATTTTAATTCGTTCGAATTTTCATCTTATGAAACTTGTCAGTCATGTCTCAAAGGAAATATGACCAAATCTCCGTTCACAGGATACGGAGAAAGAGCAGCAGAGCTCTTGGGACTCATACACAGTGATGTATGTAGTCTAATGTCTATACATGCACGGGTTGGGTTCTCGTACTTCATCACATTCACCGACGATCTCCTTAGATTCGGATATGTGTATCTTATGAAATACAAATCTGAAGCTTTTGAGAAATTCAAAGAATATAGAAGCGAGGTAGAGCATATTGGCAAAAGTATAAAGATCCTCTGATCTAATAGAGTAAGGGAGTACTTGAGTATAGAATTTCGGGACTTTCTAAAAGAGAATGGTATTCTCTCTCAGCTTACTCCTCCGTACACACCACAACACAACGGTGTATCGGAGCGGAGGAACCGTACCCTATTGGACATGGTTCTCTCCATGATGAGTAACGCCGAGTTGCCTCTTTCATTTTGGGGACATGCGCTTTTGACAGCAGCATATTTATTGAATGATGTTCCATCCAAATCCGTGCCTAAGACACCATTCGAGATATGGAATGGTAAAAGGCCATATCTTAAAAGATTTAAAATATGGGGTTGTCCGGCTTATGTTAAGAAGCATAATCCGGATAAACTAGAGGCACGTTCAGTTTTATGTAAGTTTGTGGGATATCCAAAGAATGGCTATGGTATCTGTTCTACCACACCAAGGAACAGAAGATGTTTGTTGCTCAGCATGCTGTTTTCTTAGAAACTGAATTTCTTGCAAAAGAAATTAGTGGGAGCACGGTAGAACTGGAAGAAATTCAGGAAGCACAAACTGAAACTGAAATTTGGTAGAACCAGAAGATTCAATACTCCCAGATGAACCTCAGCCACTCCGCAGAGCTGGTAGGATTTCTCATCCGCCCAAGAGATACTACGGTTTTCTCATAGACGGGGATCGAGAGGATCGCATCTTGGAATAAGATGATCCTACTAGTTTTAGGCAGGCCATTATTAGTAGGGATTCTGATAAGTGGCTGGATGCTATGCAATCCGAAATGGAGTCCATGTACGCCAATAAAGTATGGACCCTGGAAGTTGCTCCACCTGGGGTAAAACCTGTTGGATGCAAATGGATCTATAAGAAAAAGATTAGTGTAGATGGACAGATGGAAACCTATAAGGCCAGACTTATTGAAAAATAATTTCGTCAAAGACCAGGATTGGACTATGAAGAAACTTTTTCTCCAGTGGCTATGCTCAAATCCATTCGGATCTTACTTGTCATTGTTGCCTTCTATGACTATGAAATCTGACAGATAGACGTAAAAACGGTTTTTCTAAATGGAAGTTTGGAAGAGTGCGTTTTTATGGATCAGCCAGAAGGTTTTGTAGACAGTGGGAGCAGCGTGAAGGTGTGCAAATTGCTCAAATCCATTTATAAATTGAAGCAGGCATCGCGGAGCAGGAACATCTGTTTTGATGAAACGGTCTAGGAATTTAACTTCATCAAGAATGAGGATGAGCCATATATTTATAAGAAGATTGTAGGACGAACTATCGGATTCTTAGTCTTGTACGTGGACGGCATTCTTTTGATAGGAAATGATATTCTTATGCTACAATCGGTCAAGCTGTTCTTATCACAAAGGTTCTCCATGAAGGACTTGGGTGATACCTCGTACATTTTGGGGATCAAGATCTACAGAGATAGATCCAAGAGATTACTCGGACTCTCACAGTCCAGGTACATAGAGACCATACTAAAAAGATTTAGTATGGAAGATTCCAAGCGCGGTAACATACCCGCATTGCACGGAATCACCCTCTCCAATAAGATGTCTCCCAAAGACTGACGAGGAGAGGGTTCGCATGAGCACTATACCCTACGCTTCGGCGGTAGGATCTATAATGTATGCGATGCTATGTATAAGACCATATGTAGGTTACACGCTAAACGTGGTGAGCCGGTATCAGTCGAACCCGGTGAGAACCACTGGACAGCAGTGAAGAACATTCTCAAGTACCTAAGAAGGACTAAAGAGATGTTCTTGGTTTTCGGTAATGGAGACCTAAAGGTCGAGTCCTTTATCGATTCAAGCTTCCAGAGTGATAAGGATGACAGCAAGTCTGTCTCGAGTTTTGTGTTTACCCTCAACGGAGAGGCGGTGTGTTGGAGGAGCTCCAAACAGTACACCGTCGTAGACTCGACGATGGAGGCTGAATACATTGCTGTGAGCGATGCCGCAAAAGAAGTGGTCTAGATGAAGAAGTTCATTACTGAACATTAGGTAGTTTCGTCCATAGTTGATCCAATATGTCTGTATTGCGATAACAATGGGGCTATAGCCTTAGGGTAGGAACCACGGTCAGAAATCCAGACACATCTTAAATTGATATCACCTAATCAGGGAGATCATAAATAACCAGGAGATCGAGGTCCGGAGAGTGGATATAAAAGAGAATACCGCGGATCCATTAACAAAGGCCCTCCCTCAAGCGCAGTTCGAGCGACTTTTTGAGATGTTGGGTATGCGGTACGCCAGCAGCTAACCTTAGAGCAGACGTTGGGTATTCGGTACGCCAATTACTGGCCTTTAGTGCAAGTGGAAGATTGTTGGATATGTATGCCCTAGAGGCCAGTATTGTATATGTATACATATGGATACTGGGGATATGTATGTACAGGACAATCTTGCTCAGTATATAATATATTATTTGACTTGACTTTATCAGGATATGTGTATTTATTTCTATTGATGTTTTATCCATCTTGCACATATTGATAAAGACCCGATACAGTAGTATACTATTATGGTTTGTCTTTATCTTAACATGTGCATATATTATATATGTCAACCACATGTTGATAAAGCCCGTAGGATCTTGCTTGACTTCCAGCGTTGATGGTGATCATACTTGTGGGAGCTGGGTAGTCTATAAGCACATCCTTAAAAGTCCTAAGTCGTAGGAGTATCGAGATCGGGCATTGATACTCCAGAGTAGACTTGCATATACATTTTGAGACCCCGACGAGAGGCGGTGGTTGGTCCCCCAACCATTGGTGTGATCACCTAAGATTGTATATGGGTGCTCATTGGGGGTGAGTACACTGGACGGACTCACAGAGAACCTCTAAATGATATTATACCTATCGTCAGATAGCGGTTCTCTTGTGACATGTGTACAGGTTAGTTTTTGGACCTGAGATCGTCATTTATCTCGTGTGAGTTCCCACTGTGCTTTGATCACTATCCTACCACAGCTCTACTGATCGTGCAAACAGGTTTTGGTTGAGTACAGTCCCGATCCACATGGAGGCAATGAGTGATTGTCAAGGATTCGTCTCTCCCGGTATTGGGAGTTGATATTGCACTGTGTTCGATCGGTTAGGACTATAATACCTTGGCCAAGGCAGTTGGGATTTACTGATAGGTTGATCAGTAGTTTCCCAGATTGGTCCTAAACCACATCAGCACGAATTATTGGGTTATTAGGGTCTGACATATACCACCCCCTAGACCTGGTATACGATACTCTTAGACGAAGAGACCGGACTGTACGGATATTGTCATGGATAGGCTTAGTAGGAATCCGGATGAGTTTGCTCGTCGGCTTTCCTTTTCGACAGGTACCTGAGTAGCCGTTACGCACAGCTAGTGCCGCTGACGTGCTTGTGGTTAAACCCACTGCCAGCGTACTGTCGAGTCTTTAGAGTCCCACACAGAGAGTTTTCCTGCTTCGGACGAAACGATGTAGAGGCCGTATGGTTTTACGGCAGGGTTCGATCACATATGTGTACTTGTGCACGCATGATGTTCGGGCGGATAATACTAGCAGGCTTTAGTTTAAGCCAGATCCTAGTAATATATTGTTGGATTATTTTCGTCTCTTTTGTATTCGTATTTTTCGAAATACGGATACATGTATGTATATACGGTGAGGAGTATTCTTGTAAATTGTTACAAGAGTGCTTTTAGAAGAAGAAACCTCATTATTTTTTTTAACCATTTAGTTAAATGATTAATGAGGTAGAGGTATGAGGTGTTGACTTTTCTTAAGTGAACCATGGCTACTTGTTGACTCACTTGGTGAGTCATGAGTTACTATTGAGGCAAGGTGGCATCTAGATATTTTGCACAAAATATCTAGATATTTTGTGATGGAGATAATTGTTTATTATTATCTTTTTTATGCTTGCTTTTTACAACTCTATCATCTCCTCCAAGCTTCTCTTTTTCTACCTCAAACCCTAATAGTCTCATATGTTGAGAAACCTAGGGTTTTTGAGACAAAACATTCAATTACCACTCTCTACATCACCTAGGTTACTTAGATTAGCAAACCAAGTAACCTAGTTACGTTAGTTTAAAGGTAGAAGCCTAAAGTAGACACTCTCGGGTGGATCATCTTTGACGCAAGAAGCCGCCGATCAAGCTCGATCATGGAGACCACTAGGAGCACACTAAGGGAGAGGAGTGAAGACCCGAAGGACTTGAGCCTCTTGGTATAACTCTTTTCATAGTAGATAGCTTCTTATTTTTCTAGTTAGGTTTATGCTAGATCCAGTTTAGGGTTATTCTAGCGCCATGTTTTAATTCGTAGAAAAGATTTTGTTCCGTATTTGGCCACGGTAGTTGGCCGGGGAGCTAGCATAACCTTTCACATATACGTATCAAAATACGTATACTCGTATTCGTATAAATATGAATACCCGTATTTATATTAAAATACAAATACTCGTATTTATATCAAGATACAAATACACGTATTAGTATAAATACTGTATTCGTGTCAAAATACACATACTAAAAGAAAGATACCAAAAGAGATATAAGACTATATCAAATTTCATCTAAATGTGATAATATGGCTATCTTTCAAATCTAATAGTATTAACAAAATGTCTGATTAAAAGTGCGTGTATAAAAACACGTATTTAATTGAAGCTCTGTACGTATCAAAATACGCACACTACATCGTTTCTCCTGAACCGGAAAACCCTCTGTGTGGGACTCTAAAGACTTGACAATACACTAACAGTGTGTTTAACCACAAGCACGTCAGTGGTATTAGTTGTACATAATGGCTATCTACGTATTGAACGAAAGGAAGGTCGACAAGCAAACTCGTCCATATCCCTACTGAGCCTGAAAGTGACAATCTCTGTACAGTTCGGTCTCTTCATCTGAGAGTGTCTTATATCGGGTCTAGGGGGTGCAAAATGTCAGACCCCTAATAACCTGATAAGTCGTGTCGATATGGCTCAAAACCATCCCAATAAACAACGAATCTTACTATCAGTAAATCTCATCTGCCTTGGACAAGGTCTTATGGTGACAGCCAATCGAACACAGTGTGACATTGACTCCGTATACCGGGAGAGACGAATCCCTTCTATCGCTCATTTCCTCTAAGTGCTTTGGGACTTTACCCAACTAAAACCTGTTTGCACGACTCTTTAAAGCCACGGTAGGGTTGTAATCTAAGTACAGTAGGAACACACTCGAGAAAAATGACGATGTCAGGTCTAAAAACTACCATGTACCTATGTCACCAGAGAACTGTCATATGACAATAGGTATATAACCATCTAGAAGTTCTCAGCGAGTCCATCCAGTGTAACTCATAACCTAATGAGCACATATATACAATCTTTGGTGCCGTACACCAAATGGCTTTGGGACCAACCATCGCCCCTCATCAGGGTCAAGATACGTATACACCAGTCTACTCTGGTATCTCGATACCCAATCTCGATACTCTCATGACTAGAGATATTTAAGGATATGCTTATTGACTTCCTAGCCCCTATAAGTATGATCGCCATCATAACGCTGATAGTCAATCAAAAGATCCTACGGGTTTTATCAACATTTAATAAGATCTTATGGGCTTTATCAACATTTAATAACGATATGTAATGACTAGTAAAATATACATGTTAAAATAAAGACAAACCAAATAGCATATTATCATATCGAGCAAGATTGTCCTGTACATATATCTCCCTAGCATCATATACAATAAAAGCCTCTTGGGCATACATATCCAACAATCTCTCACTTGCACTGAGACCTGTTATTGGTGTATCGATTACACAACATCTGTTCTAGGGCCAGTTGTTGCCGTATCACATACCCAACATCTCAAAAAGTTGCTTGAATTATGTTTGAGGGAGGGCCTTTGTGAATGGATCTGCCGTGTTTTCTTTTGTATCTACTTTCCGAATTTCGATCTTCCGGCAATCTACGATCTCCCTGATCAGGTGATATCGCCTCAAGATGTGTCTAGATCGCTGATGGGGCCGTGAGTCCTTCGCTAATATCATATCCCTATAGTTATTATAATACAAAGGTATTGGATCAACAATGGACGGAACCATTCAAGTTCAAAAATGTACTTTCTCATCTAGGCTGCTTCTTTTGCAGCATCGGTTGCAGCAATTTACTCAGCCTCCATCCTCGAGTCTGCTGCGGTATCCTGTTTAGAACTCTTCAAATATACCGTCTCTCCGTTGAGGGTAAATACATAACTCGAGACAGACTTGCTGTCATCCAATTGTCGCTTTGGAAGCTTGAATCAGTAAAGGACTCCATCTGGAGGTTTCCATTACCGTACACTAAGAACATCTCCTAAGTTATTATAAGGTACTTTAGAATGTTCTTCACAACTGTCCAATATTTCTCCCCTGGGTTTGACTGATATCTGCTTACCATGCTAAGTGCGTAACCTATATCTGGTCTGACACATAACATCGCATACATTGCAAATCCTACCGTCGAAACATAGGATATAATGCTCGTGTGAGCCCTCTCTTCATCAGTCTTGGGAGACATTTCTTTGGAGAGGGTAATTCCATAACAAGTGGGTAAATTACCGTGCTTGGAATCTTCCATTCTAAATCTCTTTAGTATGGTGTCTATGTGTTAGTGATATATGCCCTAAAGCCATTATTGTATAGTACTGGATTGTATATTATATTTTGGAAGCTTGGGATATACACAGATATAATAACAATCTTGCTCAATATGATAATATGCTATCTGGTTTGATTCTATCTTAACATGTGTATATATTTCTTTTAACGTATCGCTAATACATGTTGATAAAGCCCTTAGGATCTTTGCTTGAGTACCGGCGTTGTGATGGCAGTCACACTAGTGGGAGCTGGGTAGTTTATAAGCACATCCTTAAACTTGTCCTTAGTTATAGGATTATCGAAACTGGGCGTCGATACTCCAGAGTAGACTAGTGTATAAGCTTCTTATCATCGTCAGGGGAGGTAGCCTGTCCCGCAGCCATTGGTATACGGTACCAAAGTTAGTATACAGGTGCTCGTTGGGTTATGAGTTACACTGGACGAACTCGCTGGGAACTGCTGGTTAGTATTATACCTATCGTCGGTTAGTATTTCCCTAGTAACATGAGTACAGGTTAGTCCGTTGACTTGACGTCATTATTCATCTCGAGTGTTCCCACTGTACTTAGATTACTACCCTACCACGGCTCAAATGAGTCGTGCAAACAAGCAATAGGTGGGTGCAATCCTGAAGCACTTGGAGACAGTAGGGGATAGAAGGGATTCATTTCTCCCGATATTGGGAGTTGATATCGGGATGTGTACGGTTGGCCAATACACAAAGTCCCTGGAAAAAGTAAGTAAGATTTATTGGTAGGTACACCAGTAGTTTCTCAGGGTGTATTGAGCTCCACACCGACATGACTTATTGCGCTATTAGGGGTCTAATGTTTACCACCCCTACGACCGATATGCGATACTCTTAGACAAACAGATCAGAATGTACAAAGAATGTCACCTATAGGCTTAGTAGGGTTTTCGGACGAGTTATCGTGTCGATCTTCCTTTCGACAGATACTTGGGTAGCCGTTACGTATAGCTAGTGCCACTGGCGTGCTTGTGATTAAACTCACTACCAGCGTATTGTCGAGTCTTTAGAGTCCCATACAGAGAGTTTCCCGGTTCAGGAGAAACGATGTAATTTACATATGGTTTTACGCAGGGGTGTTTGATTGAACACGTGCATTTATGGACGTGCTTTAATCGAACGGTTTAGTAGTACTGGCAGGTTTGAAAGACAGCCAGTTTTGATGCTAATATTATATTGCTCTCTTTTGGGTATTTATATTTTAACACGAATACGGTATTTATACGGATACGTGTATTTGTATAAATACGGGTATTTGTGCTTTGATACAAATACACGTATTTCTTTCTAAATATGAATACGTGTATTTTGTATTTTTGGTACAAATACAGTATTCATATTTTGGTAGAAATACGATATACGTATTTATTATAAGTACGGGTTTTGGTATACTTGATTATACACATACTAGTATTTGTATGTGTATGTATATCATGGTGAGGTGACTACACACTCTCTCTCTCTCTCTTTTCTTCATCATTTAACATGGAAGTGTGTAGGCTTGTGACTCACCTTAATGAGTCACCAAGTCTACCCACTTTTTTTCTTTGTAATGAATAGATAGGATAAGAGAGAGTGTGAGATATTTTTCAAAGAGATGGTTCATTTTTCAAGTGGAGAATTTTATCTAGTTGCCACCATGTTCAGCTTCTTGCTCAATCCTCTCTCTTGAGTTTTGAGAATTAAAAGAGAGCATTTGTTTTCACAAACTACACCACTCTAAGCATCTTGTCTTAGCAAGACTTGATCTTTAGTTGCTTCGGACGAAGCTATCGCTTGAATCGGCATCCTCGGATGGATCTTCTTTGACACGGAAGATCGGCTTCGAGAGCTCGTTCTATCAACCCAAGGATCTTGATGAGTCAACTTTCAAGACCCGAAGGACCGTCTACAAAGGTTGTAATTTCAACCGAGTAGTTAAAACTCTAGTTAGGGTTTGTTTAGTTTAATGTTTGGGCTTATATCCTGGGGATTTAGTGTTATGTGCTTAAGTTTTTAAAGTTTTTGATTCCGCATAGCCGTAGTTGACACTGCAAAGAGCACATATACACTTACACTATGTACCTGGACTGTGAAACTCCCAACATTCTCTTGGATCTATCTCTGTAGATCTTTATCCATATAATGTAGGAGACAACACCCAGATCATTCATGGAGAACTTTTATAACAAGAACGACTTAACCGATTGTAGCATAGGAATATCATTTGCTATCAGGAGAATGTAATCGACATACAAGACGAGGAATACGACAGGTCCCCCTACAATCTTCTTATAAATATATGGCTCATCCATGTTTTTGATGAAGTCAAATTACTTGAATGTCTCATCAAAACAGATGTTCCTGTTAGGTGGTCGTGCTCGCTTGACGGGTTTTTATAAACATTGCGGAAGCGTAAAAACGAAAATATCCAAGCGAACAAGGCCTCCTAACCTTACAATACTATCATAGACAAAAAACTTGCAAACAAAAAGATAGAACAAGGAGAAGATACAACCTTTGAAATATCTTCTCAAGCTCCAACGGTTGAACCTAGGACTCCGGCTAAGCTGCGAGACGCTCTGGATCGCACTTGATCTCCGATCGTCTCCGTCGAAGATGATCCACGTGAAAACCACCGGTTCTAACTCCATCTTCAATCCAATTGAAGAAACTCTTATTTAATCCTTACTAGAAATAAGATAAGAGAGATGTAGAATAAGAATGGTGAGCTCTCAAAAACCACTCTTTTCTTTTTCCTACCTCTCATTTCTTTACTTAATGGATGAGAGAGAAAAGCAAAAAATGGCTAAGTCATGTGAGCAAAAATGTAGAAGCCTTTTCCATATCAACTCACATTCTTCTCTTATCTTACACATGTCATCAAGCATGCTAAGTGTAAGTCCACAAGCTTACACATAATGCATATGGCATGCATAAATCAAGAAAGAAAAATAAAAGGTGGAAAAAAGAATATACATATATATGTATAATCATATCTCACACACACACACACGTGTGTGTGTAAATATACACAAGCACATGTCATGTAATTTTACACTAAAAGAGATAAAGAGAATGTCACAATTATACTAGTTTATATTGTAGGGTTACCTAGCAGGACAGCAAGGTTTCGGGAGGTATCGTCCATGCCAATTTCAAAAATTGGCCGTACTAAACAACCCTAATCTTAGAATCTTAACTAGAGATTTAGACGAAACAACAATGTAAACAACTTTACATCTAAGTGAACAAGGAATACAACCTTTGTAGGCCGGTCCTTCACTTCTAAAGCTCCGTGTAGTAATTCCTTCGATCCAAGTAGTGAACACCCGAACTCTAGTAAGGGTTCACATGAATAAATGAACAAGCTTACTCGAAATCTTCGAGACCGAAAATGATCTACGTCGAGGAGACTCAAGCTCATGCTACCTCTTCACTAATGGTAGATTAGTGAAGCAAACACCATAAACTAAATGGCTAATATAGCAGAGGATGATGAACTAGGAATTTTGCTCACTTTAGATTTATTTTTCTCACAATATTTCTTCACTTTGAGAAAATCTAGCAAGCTTTCTCTAGATGAAGAAGAAGATGAAGTGGAGAAGAGAATGAAACTCATAAGGTGATAATAGCAACCATGGATGAGTTTGTATCATATACTAACTCATGTAGAGACTAAACTATAGCTAAGGATAATGGTTAGGTTAATAAATATCTCATGTAAAACAAAGTTAGTGGACTAAGTCAATGGTTAGCATAAGCTTCTCTAAGTTTCCAACCATGACAAATTTCCATCAATTTTGAATTACTTGGATAAATAAAAAGCCAATATTATCTTAAGTATAGTGTAAGTCTCATACACCCATGTAGCATGTGGCATCAAACATGACACAAAAGTTGTACATTAATATATATCACATATATACTAAGTATACACTAGTGAGAAAAAGAAATGTTTAAGTGAGCTAATATTAATTAATATAATTCAATATATCAAATATATAAATATACATTAAATTATTAAATCAACACTTGATTTAATAATCCTGCTATATCACATACAACCGGCTAATATCAAATGTAACAACTTATCGAATCAACACTTGATCCGATAACCCGGCTATATCACATATAACCGACCGATATCACATATCGCGAGAATAGAATGCAGTATCACATACGCGCATTAATCTCGGTCCCGCACATATTACATATGTGCTCCTACTTCGTTTCTCATGAACCAGGAAATCTCTGTGTAGAACTCTAAAGACTCGTCAATACGCCGGCGGTAGGTGATGATCATATCAAAAACCCACAAGCCGCAAGTGGTTTACTAAACGTAACGGCCACCCGGGTATTGAGCGATCAGAAGATCAACAAGCAAGCCTGCTCATACTCCTGCAAATCCAATCAGTAACACTACCGTACAGTCCGGTCTCTTCGTCGGATATGTCGCATATCACTGCCTGGGAGTGGTATAACGTCAGACCCCAATAGCCTGATAAGTCATGCCAATGCAAGGTCCATAACGGTTCGAGAAACTACTAATAACACTTATCAGTAGATCACAGCAACCCTGGCCAGGGATTTCCTGTTATGGCCAATCGAGCATAGCGCAATATCAACCCCCAATACCGGGAGAAATCCCTTCATATAGCTCATTGCATCTATGTGACTCGGGATTGTACCCAAAAACCACCGTTTTGCACGATCTCTTGAATGTGGTAAGGTGTAAATCAAAGCACAGTGGGAATCACACAAGACTTTATGACGATCTCGGGTCGACAGACTAACCTGTACCAGTGTCACCAGAGAACTCCTATCTGACGATATGTATAATACCATCTAGGAGTTCTCGGCAGGTCTGTTCAGTGTACCCAGTCTCTACTGAGCACCCGTATACCATCTCTGATGTCAAACACCAATGGATATGGGATCATCCATCGCCCATCATATGGGTCGAGAAGCGTATACGCTAGTCTACTCTGGAATATCGATGCCCCGTCTCGATACTCCCACGACTAGGAACAATTGAAGGATGTACTTACCGACTACCTCTGCCCTACTGGTATGATCTGCATCATAATCCTGGTAGTCAATTACTCATCCAAAGGGGTTTATCAACATGTAATGGAGAGACAATAAGTGTACATGTTAAGATAAAGAGCAACCAGATAGCATACTATCATGTCGAGCAAGAAAGCCCTCCCTATATATGTCCAAGCATCCACTACAATATACATCGTATGTACAGTAATGGCCTTTAGGGCATACATATAACTAACAATCTCACACTTGAACTAACGCCATTTATTGTAGTATCTCAAACTCAACGTCCTATAGAAGTCTCTCTAAGGTAAGGCCTTTGTTAGTGGATCCGCTGTGTAATCCTTCGCGTCTAATTTTCTAACCTCGATCCCTTGGAGATCAACCATCTCCCTGATCAGGTGATACTGTTCTCAGAATATGTCTGGAATGCTAATTGGACCTGCATTCCTAGGCCAAAGCCACAACTCCATTGTTGTTACAATAACAGTTATTGGACGCTCAATGGTAGGAACCATGTTCATCTCATGAACAAGAATTATCCAGACATCCACTTTGGTAGCATCGTTGGTAGCCATGTATTCATCATTTATCGTCTAGTTTACCTCGGTATCTAGCTTGGAACTCTTCCAACATACCGTCCCTCCACTGAGGGTAAAGACAAAGCCCGAGACTGACTTTCAGTAGACCTTATCACTCTGGAAGCTCGAATTGGTAAAGGACTCCTACTGGAGTTCACCGTTACCAAACCCCAAGAACATTTTTTTAGTGCTTCTCAAGTACTTAAGAATGTCCTACACAGTTGCCCAGTGATTCTCTCAAGATCCGATTGATTCCTGATCACTACACCTAGTGAGTTAGCTACATCTGGTCTGGTACATAACATCGCATACATGATGGAGCCTACTATCGAAGCACAGGGTATCCCTTGCACGCGAGCTCTCTCTAAATCAGTCATTGAAGACATCTTTTTGGAGAGAGTAATTCCTGAGTAAGTGGGCGAACCCCCATGCTTAGAATCTTCCATACAAAACCCCTTTAGTACGGTGTTAATGTACCTGGATTTGGGACATTCCCAACATCCAGATAGATCTATCATCATAGATTATAATCCAAAAGATGTAGTATGTATCATCCAGATCTTCCATGGAGAATCTTCGTGATAAGAGGAGCTTGACCGAGTATAGCATAGGAAACCATTTCTTATCAAGAGTATGTCATCTACATGCAATACGTAGAAGACAACCTTACTGTCTACCACCTTCTTGTATATACAAGGTTCACCTACCTTTTTAATGAAGTCAAACTCTTTGACTGCCACATCAAAACAGATGTTCCAACTCCGCGATGCGTGCTTTAATCCTGATGGACTTAAGCATAGCCACTGGAGAAAAGGTTTCATCATAAACCATACCTAGTTATTGACAATAGCCTTTTACTACAAGTCTAGCTTTGAAAGTCTCAAATTTTCCATCCACACCTAGAATCTTCTCAAGATCTATTTGCTCCCAATGGGTTTTATCCCTTCAGGTGCAACATCCAAAGTCATACTTTGTTGGTGTACATGGATTCCATCTTTGATCGCATAGCATCCAGCCTTTTCACAGAGTCCCCACTCGTGATGGCCTGCCTGAACCTGGTTGGGTCATCATCTACCATGATGCAATCCTCGATCTCACCATCACCGAGAAAACCGTAGTATCTCTCATGTGGATGAGGAACCCTGCCACATTTGCGGAGAGGCTGAAGTTCGTTGGAGACTATTGAATTCTTTTGTTTCACCTAATCATCAGCTGTTAGTTTGTCCAGCTGGAACTCCTTCCAGTTCTACCTCATGACCATTAATTTCTTCATAAGAAATTCCTTTTCTAAAAAGGTGGCATGCTGAGAAACAAAACACCTTTTGCTCTTCAGTATGGTAGAAGATATTCCCTCGTAAATGTTTGGGATATCCAACAAACTTACACAGACGAATTTACTTAACCGCTCCTGCCACCATGTGCTTCGGGAATGTACCCAAGTAAAACCAATTTGCATGGCTCTTTAAATCCGTGGTAGGGTAGTAATCTAAGTACAGTGGAAACATACACAAGACACTATGGCGATCTTGGGCCTAGGGACTACCCAGTATTCATGTCACCAGAGAACTACTATCTGACGATTGATATAAAACCATCTAGGAGTTCTCAGCGAGTCCGTCCAGTGTATCTCATCCAATAAGTATATGTATACAATCATTGGTGTCAAACAACAATGGCTATGGGATCATCCATCACCCCGTACAGGGTCATAAAATGTATACACTAGTCTAAACTGGAGAACCAATGCCCAGTCTCGATACTCCTACGACAGGGACTTTTAAGGATGTACTTATATACTACCCAGGCCCCACTAGTATGATCCCTATCATAATACTGGTAGTCAAGAAAAGATTGTATGGGCTTTATCATCATATAGCAGTAATACGTTATAGCAAGTAAAACGTATACTTATGAATGATAAATACAAACCAGATAGCGTACTATCATCTCGAGCAAGAATGTTCTTGGTATAGGACCTCCTCGAATTCAGTAATGCATTCCCGCTACTATGATAATTGCCTTAAGGGCACCTATATCCAACAATCTCCCACTTTTACTCAAGGCCAATTATTGCGGTATCGCATACACACATCTCATGTGTTACTGCATACTTAACTTCCGTACTGACAGTTTCATAAACTATGTTTGAGAACCAGCCTCAGTAAGTGGATCCGCTGCAACGTTTCTATCAGTATCTCTCTGAATCTCAACTTCGTAGACATCAGATATCTCTCGAAATGAGCAATACCATCCTTAGAACTTTATTTGGATAGTTGATGAGACCTTGTTCATAAATGAATGAATTTATCCAAACAATTGCTTAGGATGTATCCTCTGCTGAGTCAAAATCAGCATCTAGCGTCTTGACTACCCCGGTATCCAGCTTGAAACTCTTCCAATATACAGCTCCTCATAAAAAGGTAAACTAATAACTCGCGATAGATACTCTGTCAACCATGTCGCCATGGAAGCTGGAATCGGTAATCGCCTCTCAAAGGAGTTTGACATTACCATACACCAATAACAACTCATATGTTCTTCACTTCTTCTTGTAAGGCTACGCCAGCGCCCCGGCCGTCAATCCGAGGCCAAACTCGGAAAAAAAAAACTTTTCAAACCGGCGCTAACGTAACCCTAAATCCCGGATCGTGCCATTAACTCTATACTAGTTATACTGTAAAGTGTTTAATGAGGTTATACCGATCGATCCGTGTCCTTCGGTCTTCAACCTCTGTCCAAGCTCGTCGCGGCTACCCCGATGTAGTTCAATCTCCGGTATCCCTTCGTCGAAGAAGATCCACGTCGAGAGTTCTTTATACGAGCTCCCGCTTTAAAAACCGAAGCAACTCGAACAACTAGTTTGCTAACCTAGGTGCCCAAGATGAAGTAGAGATAGTGTGTGATTATTTTGTCTCAAAACACTCTAGGATTCTCAACTCATGAGAAGGATAGAGTGGAGGTTGAATAAGAAGCCATTGATGGAAGTTGTGAACTCAAGAAAAATCTAGTCAAGAAAACGAGCTTGCTTATTGTGTAAGATATGTTGTGAGAGGTCTAAAAAATACAACTCAAGACCAATCCCTAGCCCTCATGTGGCTGCCCCCACTCTCTCTAAAAATATCCTACACAATAATCCAATAAAGAAATAGACATGGCACAAGAAAACACGCCATGAGTCACCAAAAATGCACATGCTACATTCAATGCTCTATGTCAAAACTTGCACTCACAATTTCCACATAATTAAACATTAAACTAAATGTTTAATCAAAAAGAGAATGGCAACTTCTAAAGTAAACTCATAACGGATCACAAGAATACCCCTCATCTGTATATACATACCCGCATCCGTATTCCGACTGAATACGAATACTACGAGACGAAAATAATCCAACAATCTAATACTAGGATCCGACTTAAACCAAAGCCCACTAGTATGATCCTTCCGATCATGATACGTGAACAAGTGCACGTATATGATTGAACCCTGCCATAAAACCATACGGCCTCTACAACGTTTCGCCCGAACTAGGGAAACCACTATGTGGGACTCTAAAGACTCATCAATACGCTGGAAGTGGGTTTAACCACAAACACGTCAGTAACACTAGCTGTACGTAACGGCTGCCTAGGTATTGAGCGAAAGGGAGGCCGACGAGCGAACTCATCCTGAAACACTACTGAATCTGACAGTGACAATATCCGTACAGTCCGGTCCGTTCGTCTATGAGTATCGCATAACAGGCCTAGGTGGATGGTAAACGTCAGACCCCCAATAGCGGTATAAGTCGTGTCGGAGTGTAGCCCAGAAAACCATGAGAAACTACTGGAATACCTACCAGTAAATCTCACTTGCCCTGGCCAGGGACTTTGTGTAATGGCTCTCCAGACACAACGCGATATCAACCCCCAATACCAGGAGAGACGAATCCCCTGACGATCCGCTCACTGCCTCCATGTGCCTCAGGACTGTACCCAACTAAAACCTGTTTGCACGACTCCTTTGAGCCGTGGTAGTGTAGTAATCAAAGCACAGTGGGAACTTACACGAGACAAATGACGATCTCAGGTCAATAGACTAACCTGTATACATGTCACCAGGGAACTGCTATCTGACGATAGGTATAATACCAACTAGCATGTTCCCGGCGAGTCCGTCCGGTGTACTCATAACCCAATAAGCATCTGTATACATCTTAAGTGAACCAACTGACACCAATGGCTTGTAAGACCGACCATCGCCCCTCGTCGGGGTCTCGATCTGTATACACTAGTCTACTCTCGGAGTATCGATGCCCAGTCTCGAAACTCCCACGACTAGGGACACTTTAAGGATGTGCTTATAGACTACCCAACTCTCACGTATATGATCGCCATCATACTGCTGGTAGTCAAGAAAGAATCCTATGGGCTCTATCAACATGTAATAGTGATTTGTAATGTCACCTGAAGCATGTACATGATGATAAAGACAAACCAGATAGCATACCATCTCTCGAGTAAGACTGTTCTACCGGTATAGGTCATCCCTCAATCATTGCAATCACATGCCTGCGATCCAATAATTGACTTGAGGGCACTATAGCCAACACTTCTTATGACTCTCCAGGATTGGACTAAAAAAATACTTACTACACCCGTTTCCCCAAGCAGAGCAAAGATCTGTTTTGAATTTCAAAATTCAAAAATTGAAGCAACGCTTCAGATCCTGCGCGCTGCGCGCCATGTCTCAAAAGCAGACACGCCAGCGCCAGGAGCGCTGAGCCTTAGGCAGCACACCCCCAATCAAAGCAAAGCTCTGTTTTTCAAAATTCAAAATTTAAAAATTTGAAGCAACGCTTTAAATCCAGCGCTCTGCGCTGCGTGCCATGTGTCAAACACGGGTGCTCTAGCGCAGTTGCGCTGCGCGCCACGTGTCTAACACAGGTGCGCTAGCGCAGTTACGCTGCGCTCTGCGCTGCGCGCCATGTGTCAAGCACGGGTGCGCTAGCGCAGTTGCGCTGCGTTTTGCGCTGCGCGCCACGTGTCGAACGTAAGTGCGCCAGCGCTGGAATTAAAAATTCCCACCGTTAGATCAAAATATCTAATAATAATGATAAATCATTAATTAACCAGAATTAAATTCTGTTAAGGAAACATTCCTCAAAATCTTTCCAAACAACAAGATTGTGCTTTAAGCACCGCTGGATCAACGATCTAATGGTAAATAATAAATTACCAAAGACAGAATAAATTCTGCATGGAAAGATTTCTCAATCTTACTAAAACAAGAAGATTATCTTCTGTAAAACAGAAACCTTAGGATCAAAGATCCAACAGTGGGAAATATTCCCAAATCAATCAGAGAAATATCTTTTAAAACTGATTTAACAAATCAATTGGCCCTATATAAAGGACCCTAGACTTCAAGTCTAAAATATAGAGAATACAGAAGAAGAGAGAGAAAAACCCTCTGCAAAAAAGAGCAAGCTCTTAAGAAAAGAAGAATTTTCTTCATATTCAAGGTAAAAAAAGAACTATGTTCTTGAACAACAGAGATGAAACCATTTCGTAAAAAGAAGAACCATCTTCTAAAAAAAGGTCATAGATCTGAAAAAAGACCAAGGTCTTTGATAAAAAGAAAAAGATCAAAGACCTAATCATAAAAACTAAAAGAAGTATTTTTACTTCGTCCACAGATCTTTGATCTATAAAGGCAGAGCTTTTTATCAAAACAAGAACTTTTGTTCTTGGATCTTGAGGAAAAGCCTCTTTAGAAGAACATAAAAGTTGTTATGTGATCTTAAAATTGATCAGATGCGCTTTGCACTATTGAAAAGTGCCTTGCACTCATGAACTGCACCCTTACGCTCATTGGACTGGCGCACAGCGCCATAACTTGCCATGTGTTAACCATAGACACCACTTGCGCTTTGCGCTTTTAAAACAGAACGCTGCGCTCATAGACTGACGCTCAGCGCCAAGCGCGCCACGTGTCGCTCGCTGGCGCGCTAGCGCAAAGCACTCATAAATGGAAAGCGCAAATGCGCTAATGAACCAGCGCTTAGCGCTGAGCGCGACACGTGTTACCTTCGTGTGCGCTAGCGCAATGCGCTCTTTAATTGGTGCAAAGTGCCTGACGCGCCACGTGGCGCATTGTCAGAACACAATTTGTTTCTGATACAAGACAAAAATATCAGAGCCCAATGCTTAGCATTATTCAAAGGGCCGAGCCCAATTAAAGGCTTAATAGCCAGAAAAAAATAAAATGTTAAAACATTTTAATTGGACTTAGCCCAATTCTGGCCATAAGTCCTCAACCTATGTTGAACTGAGCACATCTGCTCTTTCAAACAACTCACCTTGGTTCAAGGGTATGTCTCTTCACTCCTTTGATATTTGTCATTGTAATTCCTCAACATCTTCAAAGAGGTGACGGGTCCCGACAACCACACATTTCATGGACTGTGAGGTCCTTAAACTCATGGACTATGATGTCCTTAACCTCGACCGTGATGTCTTAAAACTAACATCGGACTGTGGGGTCCTTAAACTCACGGACTATGATGTCCTTAACCTCGACCGCTATGTCTTAAAACTAACATCGGACTGTGGAGTCCTTAAATCCACGGACTATGATGTCCTTAACCTTGACCGTGATGTCTTAAAACTAATATTGGACTGTGGGGTCCTTAAACCAACGGACTATGATATCCTTAACCTCGACCGCGATGTCTTAAAACTAACAATGGACCGTAATGTCCTTAAACTAATTATCGATCGCAATGTCACTAAACTAACAATAGAGCACAATTGCTCTCTTGTCGGATCCAAATGATCCCGTTAAGTTGATCTTAGTCTAAAATTAGACTAACGTATCCTTAACAAACGTTTAAGTTGATCTTAGCCTCAAATAAGGCTAACGTATCCTTAAACACAACCCCTAAACCCAAATCTAAAAAGATACGGATTTGGACTAATCCACGTCCTACGGGCGACAACATAAATTAGTCTCCGTATACAATCCACGGGCAACCAAACACAATACAAACACCCACGACACGAAGTAACCATATGGAGAAGGAGAAAGTTGTTACCGCGATGCGGTAGCATAATTAACTACAGGGGCTTGCGCCTGCAGGGAAGAGCGTCCCCACAATCAAAAACCCCTCAAATGAGGGGGAATCTGACGAAGTCTGCTATCGGCCGCATTCGTTTAAACTTTCGATACACGGTGCCATAAATAAACTTGGCATCTTCGGAGAAGTGGATGGATAGCACCAATTAGCATTTGCCCCGAATTTCAGGCAAGACGGACCTGCGCGGTCGTGTCTCTGTGTTCGGCGGGGAACAGATTCTGGCACGCCCAGTGGGACCTTTTCCTCTTTCCACTCCACACTTCGTGTGTCGTGTTCGCGAACCAATCGCGGTTTGCCAATGGTTGCCCATGGATTTCGAGGTACTAAGATTTGGCGTTTTGCTTGGTGCAGAAAGCAAAGGATCAATGGCGTTCACCTGCTCAAAATGTTCCACATACAACTGCAACCCACGTCCTGCCCCAACTGGAGGTATATCTTATGGGCCCCAAGCGGCTTCCCTGTTCACAATGCGGGTGGAACAGGTCACTCAAGCCACCACAGGATTGTTTTTCGGGACCATGCTCCCGCCAGCAAGCTTCAGCACTGCTCTACCAACACCAGAAGCTTCCAAGAAGTCGGTCATTGATCGGCTTGCTACTACCACGGCCCCTCTCAACGGGTCGTCCAGCTCCAGCTCCTCGGTCTTCACCAGACTGGGCCAAAATTCCTGTGGGCCCATAATGAAGCCTGCAATCCCAGAGAAGGTTGTTCCGAAGAGGATGACCATCCCTGCTCCTGAAGTCGTCAAGGAGGCTTCTCCTACCAAAGGGTCAGTTTTTACAAGACTGGCTGTTCCGGTTCCCGCTACGGTTCCTGTCCCTGCTCAGAAATCTGTTTTTGACCGGTTGGATACCGCCTCTCAACGGACATCAGTCTTCAAGAGGCTGACACCAGCAACAGCCCCTCACTTGAACAGGGGGCAAGACAAAGCCATCTCCGTCACCGAACCAACTCCATCATCTCGACGTCGCCACTGGCGCTAGGTAAGGAAGACCGGGGGCAACTCCCCCTCTGGGATAACTCCACCAGCCCCAACGGTAGAAATTAATGCTGCTGTTCCGACCGGGAACAATTTTGAGCTGCTGAACAAGGTACGCAGGAACTCGCCTACCGCCATACTGAAAAGATCTCCGCCGCCGGTGGAAACTGTTACAGAAATAAAGCGGGATCAGTCCCCTCAACGCCTATCTTCCAAAGTTTACAAAATCTGGCGACAAGTCCGAGAATCGGTGGTGGATCAAGACTATCCCCGCCGGCAGAAGAAGCTGAAGGTCCGACAGGAAGAAAACCGTCCTGTTAAGCCACAAAAAGCGACAGCTACTTGGGTTCCCACTGCAACGGCACCCTCAACTTCGACCGCTCATAAGAGGAGAAGGCCGGAGAAAATCCCTATGCCTGCGGCAAATGTCAAAGGTACTGAGCCCAAACGCCCTAAGTCTGGGGGCATAACGGTCCATACTATTTACATAGCATCCGGGAAAGAGGATAGCCACGCTTCTACGGGTCACCGACCACTCACCCGATCCATCACAAGAGCTCAGGAACAACAGCAGCAGAAGCTTCAGGAGATGCTGACAGCGATGGCCGCACTCACCGGGCCAAAAGAAAGCCCGGAAACATCCACGGAGCAGCGCCGTGATCAGGAAATTGATGCTGAATTCCTTCGGAGAGTGCTCGAGAAGAAGGACAAAGAGGCTACGGAACAAGCAGCCAATATAAAACAAATGGCCCTTCTATTCTAAGATATGATGGGCATGATGATCCAGCCGGATCCCTCAGCCGAAGACCCTCCGATTATTATTGAAGACGACAAAGAGGAGACGTCGAACCCTCCTATGGCTCTTTCAGCAGCCAAAGAGGAAACTATCTACAAGGCCGCCCTGGATGATTATATTGCTCAACAAATACGAGTTCACCAGGCAAATGAAGCAGCTGGCCAAGTCGTGAAAACTGGACGACCATATCCAGGCTGGTATGATCAGATAAAGTACCCACCGGGCTACACGATCCCCAAATTCCACGAATACAAGGGGACAGACAATCCCCACCAGCACGTCGCCCAGTTCAGAGCTTTGTGTGGCAACACCGGGGGCGATGATAAGCTTTTGCTCTGTCAATTCGTCGGCAGCTTGTCGGAAACGGCGTTTGAGTGGTACTCCGAACTTCCAAACGACTCCGTCAAAAATTTCGCAGAGATGGAGTTGTTATTCACCCAGCGATTCACGAGTGCTAGTGAACGCACTCCAATAACGGCATTGATCAATGCAAGGGTGAAGCCGGGCGAAACTTGGGTTTAATACGCAATCCGATGGCGGAATCTGTGATCGAAGTGCGAGCAGCGCATCGAAGAAGCACCAGCGGTGGGCATGTTCGTGGGCTCCCTAGACCCTCATGCAACTATTTCACAGTTCATGATGTTCTTCAAACCGACCACATTCCAGGCTTTAATTGACAAGCTAGCCCAGATGGATCAGATGGGTCATAGACCGTCTCCTCCAAAGCCGGAGCCGCAAAACGAAAAGGGTAAAGGGAAGGCGACCTTCGTTGCGAATACCCAACAGCAGCCCAGTGCCCCAAAACTAACGGATCAACTAGAAGAGAGACGACGCTATTATAATGAGAAAATGAAGCGTCTTTACTCGTTCCCACGGGACAAAACGAAGAGATTGTTCGAACTAGCAATGCGCAACAGGCTTATCAATCTACCGAATCCAAAGCGACCATTGCAACCCGGCGAAGCGAATAATCCCAATTATTTTCCTTACCACCAAACGGTAAGCCATTCAATCAAAGATTGCTTTGTCTTCAAAGTATGGATCAAGGATCAGTACCAACAGGGCAAGTTTGCGTTGTCTAAGAAGTGGAAAGTAAGCCCACCACAACCGCACACTCCTAAGAAGATGGACATACCGGGGGCAACGTGCTCTTTTGTTGAAGAAGCTCCATGGGAGGTCGTGCTTTCAGCCAAAACCAAAAGGATGCTGAATAATCTCCAGACATGCCCGGCGATCAGGTAGAAGAACCCGCTGGAACCCCAGATCATCGAAGGGATGCTGAAGCCGCGCCCAACTCCAAATATTGGTGGTGATAGCCAAAGTGCTCACACCCAGCCTCCGAAATCTTCGAAAAAGAAGAAGAAATCCAAGAAGCCCGTGAAGCCTGGCGATAAGCGCACGGACCTACAGAAACAGATTGACGCACTGGAAGAGTATAACCAGAAGGCGCGAACCCTAATCACGCTCCAAGAGTTCCTCGGCCCTCGGCCACGTCCTTGAGGAAGAAGATGATGGAGAAGACTCGTCGGATGGATCTGAGGATTACGTAGCAAGTTGTCATGTGATCTCTCACTCGTCTACAGACAATGAAGAAGCTCCTTGCACAGAGAGACCGGGGGCAGGTCACGAGCCGGAACTTCTATGGCCGTCAGACGAAATGATCGACGCCTTCCTGAATGAAATTCATCTGAAAAGTAAAACCGATCGGGAGCGTGAGATGGCCATATTTGAAAGAGCCAAACGCCGGCGACTAGACGAAAGAGTCGAGACACTCTCGCCGAGTCAAGGAACACCCGTCGCGGATAAAAACAAGTTCAAGACGAGGAAAAGGTTTGCTAAAACCATATCAATGGGAATGAAGCTACCACCCTCCGAAGGAAACACTACCGGTGAAGCAGAAATGCATCCTAGCTACTGCTTATATCATCGAAAGATTTCGCACCCTACCGAAGAGTGCGACGCTTTTAAAAGATGGTGGCAGGGATATGTTGCTCACCGGCAACATTTTAAGCGGATGAAACGCAAAACTCATCGGGAGCAAAGAAGTGCGACCACGGACCATAAAAGAATTACTGGCAACTGCTGCACGGTCAACGCCGGGGGATCGCAGGTTCTCACCTTCGGGAGCGACTCTGATGAGGAAATAGCTCTTGGCCCTCTCTTTAAAGAATCTACCTTGGAGAAAGAGGACGAACCGAATGCCTGTGAAAATATCCAACTGCACAACCGTACGCTTCCAGAAAAGAATCTCGGACCCACGAATAGAAAAGACAAGGGAAAAGAAAAGGTCTCTGAGGATATCGCCCTGGATGACCAAGTCATGAAAGAGCTGACCGCCAAGGACCCGCCAAAGAAAAGTAAGATGGACTACAACGTTCTGGCGCACTTGAGGAAGTTACCCTCGCAGCTCAGCATTCTCGATGCCCTTTTACTATCCAAAGAAGCGAAAGATTCATTGATCAAGGCGCTACAAGAGCCAGAGCAATTCCAAGCTTTTCTCGCCGAAGAAAAGATGAAGGATGAGATGGAGGAAGTACACACAGCCGATATCACATTCGGCGACGAAGACCTCCTCCTTGGGATGTGCCAGCACAACCATCCCCTTTATGTCTCAGGATACTGCCATGATATAAAGATAGGCAAAATCCTGGTCGACAATGGGTCTTCCGTCAATCTCCTTAACGTGCGAGTGTTGAAGGAAATCTGCATGAGCGTCCAGCACCTCGCTCGTGATAAAATCACCATCTCCGGTTTTGACTCCCAGTCATCACGGACTCTCGGGTCTGTGATACTGACGCTGCGCTTCGGACTGCTTGTTACAGACATTAAATTTCACGTCATTGACGCCAAGACATGCTATAACGTTTTGCTCGGCCGGCCTTGGTTACACGAGTACAACATCATCCCTTCTACACAACATCAGTGCATGAAATACTTCAAGGATGGTCTCGAGTATACCGTAACAGGAGACTTGAACCCGTTCTCCATGAACGAAGTCCGGAAATACGAAGATGCAAAATACTTCTTGCCAGATTTCAAGGACATAGAGAGATGTCACAAACCAGAGAACAAAGCTATCACCACCATTCCTGTCTTCGGGAGTGATACTGAGGAAGAGGAAGAGATAGTTTATTCGGGTCCACCCCAGTACAACAAGCCGGGACCGTCCGCGCCTATGTTAATTTTCGGAAGCGACTCAGAAGACGAGATTAATGCTATATTCTCCGCTCGGCCACCAATACAAGCATTCACTGGTGATAATCAGAGTTTGCAAATTACCATGATTCCGCGGGAGCACTACAAAGATCTCGACACACTTGAAGTTTATAGCGTGCAAGAGCTACAAACATTTTACGTCCCTCCCAGGCAAAAAGGTGAACAGGCAATCCTATTCTACCGATCCACGGAAACAAGAGTGGAGAAAGAAATTTGGCATGGCGCCGATTCTACACTCGACAGGCTCCAACCCATCCGTCTGCATAGATACTACACAGAAGGCTTGAAAAGGCTATTGAAGCACCAAGGGATACCCTTCAAACAGACCGCTCGAAAAGCTAAGTTCTATGACAGGATCTGGAACATTCCCGGAACTTAGCGCAAGTTGCCCAATGGGAGAATGGAAAAGATCGGGCTTGGATATGTTCGGTCCAAGAAACGGGAGCTACTCCGCGACTGCTACACCGTACATGACTTTGATGAAGAAGCGGATGCTCAATGGGAGAATGCTAACCTTGAACCCAGAAAAGCTCCCGCTGTAAAAATGCCCAGTCCGTCGTTCGAGGAAATAATGGACAAGCTTATAAGGGAAGCGGGTCAAAAGGTTCGAGACGACCATAATCGCGAAATAGCCATCTACGAGAAAGCCAGGACGCAACGCCTTCTTCAACAGGCTGCGAAAGATGAAAATGCTCCTCCCTGTCAACCCGTTGTGCAAAAAGCCCGACACAGAGGCAGAAACAAACCAAAGAGAGGGAAAAGTGTTCGACAGCGACAAAGTGGGACCAAGAAGCCACACGATCGAGAACCGAGCAAACCGGATTCATCTCTTATAAAGAAGATGGGTCGAGCATACTCCTTTCTTCAAGACAAGACGAAGAAAATACTTAATCTTGCCATAAAACATCAGATGATTACACTTCCGAAGTCCAAACACCCCGAGCAAGCTAACGAGGTCTCTCATCCAGACTATTGCTCTTATCACCGAGCGATAGGACATCCTCTTGAAGATTGCTTCACCTTCAAGGACTGGGTCGAAGACCAATATCAGCTCGGCAGGTTCGCTCTATCCAGTAATTGGAGGATAAATCTGCCACAGAAGCACGAACCAAAAGCCGCGCATACAGCGAGAGTAGAACCAGATCAACATCGGTCTTGGAAGCGAGCTCGTACCTGTCATATGATAACACTATCAGAAGAAGAGACGGAGAATATGGATGACCTCCTCTGGTGCTTCGAAAATGATGATGACGAGGTGATCTTAGGATTTCCACCGGCGCCGAAAGAGCTGGAAGATGGAATACACACTACTGCAGATAACCTCAAGAAAATTGATTTGGGGATGGCAAATGACCCACGACCGACATTCGTCAGTGCGCTGTTATCTGAAGAAAGGGTGGCTGCGCTAAAAGATGTGCTTATGCAGTATAGAGATTGCTTCGCATGGAACTATTCCGAAATGCCAGGATTAGATCCAGAGATTGCTGTCCACAAATTGGCAATATCCCCAGACGTCAAGCCAATCAAACAAGCACCGAGAAGAATGCGGCTTGAGCTTCAGATGAGCATCAACGCCGAAGTCTAGAAGCTGATTGACTCTGGTTTCATCCAAGAGGTTCAGTATCCTGACTGGATCGCCAACATCGTCCCAGTGATGAAGAAGAATGGGACGGTGCGCATATGTGTGGACTTTCGGGATCTCAATAAAGCTTGCCCGAAGGACGACTTTCCAGTACCGGTCACTGAGCTGATGATAGATAACACGTCCACTCACGAAGTCTTCTCCTTCATGGACGGATCGTCAGGATATAACCAGATAAAGATGCATCCCGCGGATCAGAGACACACCGCTTTCCGGACCCCTTTGGGTATATTCTGCTATAAGGTAATGCCTTTCGGTCTAAAGAACGCCGGTGCCACCTATCAGAGGGCCATGACGAGGATCTTCGATGACCTCATACATGAAATCGTCGAATGCTATATCGACGACCTCGTGGTTAAAAGCAAATCATACGAGGAACATCTCGAGCATCTGAAGATCGTATTTCAATGCCTTCGGCAATACAACTTGAAGATGAACCGTCTCAAATACGCGTTCGGGGTATCCTCAGGTAAATTCCTAGGATTCATCATCCGACACCGAGGTATCGAGATAGATCCGTCGAAGATCAAGACGATCATGGAAATGCCTCCGCCAAGAACTCTTAAGCAATTGTGGTCTCTCCAAGGGAAGCTCGCGTATATCTGGCGATTTATAGCCAATCTCTCTGGTAAGTGCCGTCCTTATAGTCACCTGATGAAAAAGGGGACCCCGTTCGTCTGGGATCACAAATGCCAAAGCGCGCTGGACGAAATCAAGCAATATCTGCAGAATCCGCCAGTGCTGGCTGCTCCGGTCAAGGGAAAGCCTCTCGTCCTGTATACGACAGCCTTCGAAGATTCTTTAGGCACGCTGTGGGCACAAGAGAACGACCAAAGGAAGGAAAGAGCACTCTACTATTTGAGTCGAGTTCTGCTGGGGGCAGAAAGTAATTATTCTCCCATCGAAAAACACTGCCTGGCATTGATCTTCGCAATAACGAAGCGCATGCACTATGCGTTGGCGCATGAAGTCCGTCTCATAGTGAAGGTGGATCCCCTCAAATATTTGATATCGAAGTCCATATTGTCGGGGCGACTCGCTAAATGGGCCCTGCTCCTGATGGAGTTCTCAATAATTTATCAACCTCTTAAAGCAGTGAAAAGCCAGACCATCGCCGACTTCCTTGCCGAGCATCCGATACCGGCCGATTCTCCTTTGAATTGCGAACTGCCAAATGAACATGAGTTTGATGCGATCGATGGTGGTGATACCCGATGGGAACTTTATTTTGATGGAGCGTCTTCGTTGAAGAAGCGCAAATAGAACACGCCCATAATCAAATCAGGGGTAGGCCTTATCTTCGTGACCCCATAAGGAGGGATAATGCACTTTGCTTTCTCCTTAACAGAGCCGAGGACGAACAACTAAGCCGAGTATGAAGCTTTGATAGCAGACCTCGAGATCGAAATCGACATGGGAATTGAAAACCTCCTCATATACAGAGACTCCCAATTAGTCGTTAGTCAAGTAAACGGCGACTATCAAACGTGCAAACCAGAATTGGTGAAGTACGGTGAGAGGGTACAGCAACTGCTGACCCAAATACCTTCCTACACCTTGGAAAGCATACCGCGCGCGGAAAATAGCAAAGCGGATGCATTAGCCAAGCTTGCTAAAGAATTGGCCGATGAGAACCTCGATGATGTAAGAATCGTGGTACAAAGCCGTCGGGTTCTTGCACCGGCAGAAATATCTCCGGAATCATTCGAGGAAAAGGAAGCGACCGAGCAAATGGCTCTACAAGTAAAAGACCGAAGAAAGGTTGAGGATTGGAGAGAAGTCTTTATAGACTACTTCAAATCCCGTCAAACACCTGAAGATGCGTCTTCAAAACATCAGCTCATGAAGCGAGCCCTATCTTTTGCCTTCGTCAATGATACTCTGTACAAGAGGTTATTTGATTCTCTGTGGTTAAGATGCCTGGGACATGAAGAGTCAAAGAGAGTCGTTCAAGAAACTCATGACGGACTCTGCGGTTCTCACCAAGCCAGGCCGAAAATGAAGCTGAAGATCAAATGGATGGGTTATTATTGGCCCACGATGATCCAAGACTGCCTTGAGTATGCGAAGCAATGCCACTCGTGCCAGATCCATGGCGAATTTATCCACCAGTATCCAAATCCTCTACATCCAACGGTGGCTAGCTGGTCGTTCGAAATGTGGGGGACTGACATAATCGGCCCCATCGAACCAACATCGTCCAGAGGACATCGGTTCATCTTGGCAACAACTGATTACTTCTCCAAATAGGCAGAAGCAGTACCGCTGAGGGAAGTGAAGACGGAGAATATCCTCCATTTCTTCAAGACACACGTCATTTATCAGTTTGGAACTTCGCGACGGATCATGTCCGATAACGAGCCAGCCTACAGAAGCCACAAGATCAGCCGCTTCGCACAACTACACAACATAGACTGGAGATATTCATCAGTCTATAATCCCCGAGCTAACGGTCCAGCTGAGGCTTTCAACAAGACTTTGACGAAGATTGTGAAAAAGACGGTGTCTCGAAATAAGAAAGACTGGCACGAGAGACTGCAAGAAGCTCTCTGGGCGTATCGAACTACGTTCAAGACGGCCACGAACACAATGCCATACGCATTGGTATTCGGTACAGAAGCGGTACTCCCCCTCGAGATAGAGCTACCCTCTTTACGAGTGGCAGTTCACTACGAGCTAACGGACGAAGAGAACGTTCACCTTCGGCTTAAGGAGCTCGATGCCCTTGATGAAACCCGGCTCATAGCGCAGCAAAATCAGGAAGCTTATAAAGAAAAGATGATGCGCTCATACGAAAGATTGACTAGGCCGAGGACATTCCGCCAAGGTGAACTCATGCTAGTGGTCAAAAGACCTATGATCCCCAATCGTGCCAAGCGGGGAAAATTCGAGCCGAACTATGAATGCCTATATATCATAGACAAGGTCTACCAAGGTGGGACTTATCTACTCATGGACATGCATGGTGAAAGACCCTTTAGGCCAATAAACGGTCGCTTCCTGAAGAAATACTACGTCTAATGAGTCACGGCCTAGGTCAATGATAGATGACGACGACTATGTCCGCTCGCTATCTTCCTAAACCCAAACTCTATAAGTAGTAGCCGGTTAACGGACCGAAACGTCCTTAAACTAACAACGGACCGAAACATCCTTAAACTAACGACGGACCGAAACGTCCTTAAACTAACGACGGACCGAAACGTCCTTAAAACTAACAACGGACCATTATGTCCTAAAATTAGTTGTTGACCGAGATGCCAATAAACTACGGTGGATTGCAGCATCCCGTAGCTGATACAAAAAAAGAGAAGAAAGTAAAACAAAAAAAAGGAAAACGGTATGTCCATAAGCAAAGTGGGCACGGATGAAAACCCGAAAGGGCTCCGTGAGTAAAAACAGCAGGGCTACCGGCGAGTCTTGTGAAAACCCGAAAGGGCGCAACCTCGTATGAATAAAAAAAAAAGAAAGAATAAAAAAAAGGAAAACGGTATGTCCATAAGCAAAGTGGGCACGGATGAAAACCCGAAAGGGCTCCGTGAGTAAAAACAGCAGGGCTACCGGCGAGTGTTTGTGAAAACCAGAAAGGGCGCAACCTCGTTAAAAGACACTTACAGGGTCCTCTCGACCTTGTGAGGAGAAATCACCGGCATGAGATCCTTACGACTCACAAGGGAGCAACATACATAGGAATCCTCACGATTCTTAAGGAGAAAATACACCTACGGGATCCTCTCGACCCGTAGGGAGAACCCTCTTATGGGACCCTCACGGCTCATAAGATTCAAAAGTCTTAAGTTACAGAGACCTGAACCTATTCTTAAGTAGCCCCACAACCTCCAATACTGCCCTACAAGAGGCTCAATGCTGACTCTTGTATACAATCCACGGGCTCGAATAAATACTTCCCTAACAAAGTCCCACACGTGACTAGGGATATGTTCGTACGGTGAACAACCTTTGTGAGTCCTCTCGACTTATAAGGAGAAAACGCTCTTGTAAGATCCTTACGACTTACAAGAGATCATACACTTGGGAGTCCTCACGACTCCTAAGGAGAAAACGCACCTACTAGATCCTCACGACTCGTAGGGAAAAATACCTTTATGAGACCCTTACGGCTCATGAAGTAAAAAGCCTTAGTCGACAGGATCTTAACCCTGTTTGCTAAGCCACCTTTGTTCGATATCGACAGAGGAAAATGATGATTCGCTCCTGGCAATATCCCAGTTGTAGCGGTGCTGATGCCGGAATCGGTGTCTAATTCCAAGCTTGCAGCGAAAAGCCAGCGAGCCACACATGCATACGAAATAGCCGAAATGATGGGGCAACTTGCAACAAAATCAGCAAGTAAAAAAAATGTATGCGTGCAAATAGCCTAAATGATTGGGCAACTCGCAATAAAAAGTAGCGAGTAAAAATAAAACAAATGGCAGAAATGATTGGGCACCGCGAAAAATAGCCGAAATAATAGGGCAATCGCGACCTTCGCGATATAAAAGCTGAAATGATAAAGCATCGCGGAAAGAGATAAAAAATGAATGAATGAAATTTATGCCCTACAGGTGATATCACATCAATCCCTGTATACAATCCAGGGGCGCAAACAAAGAAGGAATCACACTCCTCCTCCCCAGGTTTCATTAGAAGAAGAAGCCAAATCTCGACGGTTCTCAGATAGCCTGGAGATCATCTCAACATTCGTCTCATTACAACAGACACAACATCAAGCAAAGCGGAACAGTGGCAACCCCCAGTTCCATGACTCGGCGGTGTACAGATGACCGAGAGGCAAACTCCGACTCCGTAAAATGCGGATAAAGTCAACCCTTCCTGGCTACGTGGAACGCGGATCATGTCACTCCTGACCCCGTGGAAAACGTCCAGAGCGGAGTCTAGTCCTCGCCAAACACGGCAGTGAACCCGTGGGAAGCATCTAGAGCAAAATTCTTGGCTACGTGGAACGCGGATTATGTCACTTTTGACCCCATGGAAAATGTACAGAGTGGAGCCTGGTCCTCGCCGAACACGGCAGTGAACCCGTGAGAAGAATCCAGAGCAAAATTCCTGGTCACGTGGAACGCGGATTATGTCACTTCCGACCCCGTGGAAAACGTCCAGAGCGGATCCTGGTCCTCGCAGAGCACGGCAGTGAACCCGTGTGAAGCATTCAGAGCGGAGCCTAGTCCTCGCCGAACACGGTAGTGAACCCGTGGGAAGCATCTAGAGCAAAATTCCTGGCTACGTGGAACGCGGATTATGTCACTTCTGACCCTGTGGAAAACGTCCAGAGCGGAGCCTGGTCCTCGCCGAACACGGCAGTGAACCCGTGAGAAGCATCCAGAGCAAAATTCCTGGCTACGTGGAACGCGGATTATATCACTTCTGACCCCGTGGAAAACGTCCAGAGCGGATCCTGGTCCTCGCAGAGCACGGCAGTGAACCCGTGTGAAGCATCCAGAGCGGAGCTTGGTTCTCGCTGAACACGGCAGTGAACCCATGGGAAGCATCCAGAGAAAAATTCCTGGCTACGTGGAACGTGGATTATGTCACTTCTGACCCCGTGGGAAATGTCCAGAGCGGATCCTGGTCCTCGCAGAGCACGGCAGTGAACCCGTGTGAAGCATCCAGTGCGGAGCCTGGTCCTCGCCGAACACGGTAGTGAACTCGTGGGAAGCATCCAGAGCAAACATCGGACTGTGAGGTCCTTAAACTCACGGACTATGATGTCCTTAACCTTGACCGTGATGTCTTAAAACTAGCATCGGACTGTGGTGTCCTTAAACTCATGGACTATGATGTCCTTAACCTCGACCGTGATGTCTTAAAACTAACATTGGACTGTGAGGTCCTTAAACTCATGGACTATGATGTCCTTAACCTCGACCGTGATGTCTTAAAACTAACAATGGACTGTGGAGTCCTTAAATCCACGGACTATGATGTCCTTAACCTCGACCGTGATGTCTTAAAACTAACAACGGACTGTGGAGTCCTTAAATCCACGGACTATGATGTCCTTAACCTCGACTGCGATGTCTTTAAACTACGGTATCCTGGAAAACGTCCAGAGCGGAGCTTGGTCCTCGCCAAACACGGCAGTGAACCCATGGGAAGCATCCATAGCAACCCCTGACTCCGTGAAATGCGGATAAGGATAGCTTTACCCATCACTTGCGGGTCCTCACGACTCGTAAGAGAGTAAATTCTCTTGTGAGATCCTTACGACTTTTAAGAGAAAACGCACTTAGGAATCCTCATTATTCTTAAGGAGAAATTACACCTACGGGATCCTCTCAATCGGTAGGGAGAAAATTCTTTATGAGACCCTCACGGCTCATAAAGTTGAAAAGTCTTAGGTGACTGATTTGTATGTCAAAAACTATCTATTACCGCAATCAAGAACGGCGTCGCATGAAGCTAGCCGGTGAGTACGGGTCGGTCCACAGGGATGTTGTGAATCTCCTAGTCGTTCTAACGAGTTAATTCCGAAGGGTGTTCGGATTTCTTATTAAATCTAAAATCTAAATTATTCTAGAAACTAAATTAATCTAGATCTATTCTTGCTAGGGTTAGGTTTAGGGTTGGTTTGGAAATGCAAGTAAATCTCAACGCTTTCGTACCCGAATAAAGATTTATGAGGAGTTATGGTAATTATCAATAAAGGGGATTAGATCCATTCGGGAAGGTGTTCCTTCCTCTAGGTTCTTGTCCTTCCTTTAGAGATCCTTACCCTAACCTCCATGGAAAACGCGCGCAACCGGGCCTTTGCACTACGGTGTCACCGCTATCTCGAGGGGTAGGGTGCCGTAGGGCGCGGTGTGTGCGTGTATGCATGGAGTCCTATTGTAAATATTTGATGGGTAAGAAAGGGATGAGAGATCTCATCTCTCAAAAGCCTTCCCCAAAGCTAACTCTAAACAAGTTCCTAGGGCATGAAATTAAATCTACCTAGGGCAAAGAATTGAAATCTAAACTAGAGCAGGAATTAAATCTACTTACAGATGCATTTCTCCAATCATCAATGCAGGGTTGTCAGATCTGAATTTCTGAATTGAAGAGAGGCACCGATGCTCTCCATAAAGAGATCTGAATTTTATTTCATTAAAAGGAGGCATAGGGAGGCATAAGAAATTAAAATCTTTAGAGTTCTATTTATAGGAAATAAAAACCCTAGGTTACATTTTGATTCGCATGTCTACAATTACAAAAATAGCCCTAAGTTGACTAGTCAAAGCCGCCGCCATATTTTGATAAAAATTATTTCATCTGATCACCCAGGACCGCCGCGGAACCGCGGCCCGAGGCCTGATTTGGCCGCGGTTCTGCGGCCAAAAGATAGAGTTGGGCCATGAGTTTTCCTGGGCTGATTTCTGTTGGATTGGGCTTCTTATTTCTATATATCTTTTTCCATTTGGGCTTCTAGGTTGGTTCCAGATCTTTAGTGAACGATTTGTAGTGGACTTCTACCCGTTCACTTTGAGTCGATGTCTTGAATCTTGCTTTGTGAATTGTTCCTTATGTCGGCTTGATCAAGAGTCTTCTGTTTGTTGGTCAAAAGTCCATATTTCAATCGTCTTTACATCGTTTTCACTGTTTCATGTCCAAGAACCTGTAACCTATAACATGTAGCAGACAGGCGTCAAAAGTACCTGTTTATTTATAAAAAGAATAAGAATGGGGAATATAATAATGCAATATTATGGTGTGAACAAATACCCCCAAACTTATCTTTTGCTCATTCTCGAGCAAACTTATTTTTATTCACTAAAATCCTAACCGCACTTTCGCAGGGAAACGCGATTGCACTGAGCACGTGCAACAAGCCGTTAAACCTCTAGGTGTCCCTAGTAGGAGGAGTGTTGTCTCCTGAGGGTTTTCAGCGGATACTACCCACAAAATCCTATCAATTCGGCTTTTTGACTTTTGTTCTCCAATTAAGTTTTCCAACAAGGAATTCTATTATCTTCTACTTGTAAATTATACACCCATATTCTTCACACTTCCTCATCATTTAACTTAAGATTATATATGTTCTGTAGACCTACTTAGCTTCCCGTATTTCTTAAGTTTTCCTTTTAGGGTTCCATCTCCACTTAGGAATTTTTATCAACTCTATTAAAGATACAAGTTCTATTCTTCATTCCTTTCTCTCATCTAAACTCCAATCACATATCCCCACGTGTGTGTATAAGTTACCCCTACACTTGGAAATTCAAATCAAGCAATCATACTCTCGTCCGTTGTCCAAAGCACTTCTTAATTGGTGAATTTTTAATTGAATTTTGCTTACACATCCTTCATGCGACCGTTAATACTTCTTGAGGTACCAACGACCAATTACAAGATGTGTTTGCACATTAAAGCATAATTCCTAGTCTTGCAACACCCAAGGCTTTAGCAGTGACTCCTAAACCAGTTGGTCTAAGGCACTAGGTGATGAAGCACCCTCGCTAAATATTTTTCTATTTTTGCAGCCTTAAGTAATCACAAAAACCAGTGTTTATTTTTTTTTATTCTTTATTCACACTTTTTTTTTCTTTTATTTTCTTCGTACTAAGGACTTTAGACAAGAGCATTTCAAGGTCTCTTCTACTATTCCAAGTTTCAAGGTGCGTGATTGTGCAAATTGTAGGGTATACGTTTTCAGAATCTAGACTTAAGCTAGGAACTATTTTTCAAACTTATACTCTAATAAGAACATCAATACTTTTCCTTTGTTTCGACTTAGCCCAAGAAGTGAACTCAAAATTTGCCTATTTCTAAATAAACTACAAAGGCATATACTTTCTACCGTTAAACTTTAAAGAAGGTTATCTTTAGGGTTTTTAATTTACTAAGTCTAAAATCTAGTTGTTCCTAGCCAGTTAACCTATTTGTCAAACTCAAATCAATTAGACCAAATTGAATACATTGATTTTTATAATTTTTGAAATTTTTCAATTTTTATGGGTTTTCAAGTAATTATGCAAATGCAAAATTATGTACACATGAATGCGAAGGAAGAAGACGTACCGAGCATACCCCCAAACTTGAACTTGACAGTATCCTCACTGTCATGCTAAACCAAGAGGGTCAAAAATGCCGGTACTCCCCTGTTTATTTATTTACAATTTTTTTTTATATTTTTAATGTTTTGAAATTCTTTTTTTAATATTTTTTTATAGAAAAAGAAAACAAAAATATATATACATATATACAACAAGTTCCCCCCAAACTTAAGCTTGGCCTTACACAAGCCAAATGTTAGCACCAACCATTCAAAAATCTTATCGTGGTAATGGCCAAGTTGGTGAAATGAGGGGGTGTAAAGAGATGAAATGAGAAGCACACGAGACCGTGTGGAAAGAAGAGTGGAATATGGTCTCGGTGGAGGAGAAGAATGGCGGAAAGAAGAAAGAAGTGGAGTACGATCTTGAGGGTGTAACTCGAGTGAATAAATTAGCGCAATTTGTGATGACCGATATATTAAAAGCGATTGCCCTAACCTATCAACTCATCGTGAAATGGGATCAAATCCCTCAAGATTCGCAAGAAAGCATGGGTACACCGAATTTGGTATAGGAGATGAAGGCGTAACGGTCACTTGTACGGTCGGAACAATAGGAAGGACGAAAGGGAGTGAATTAGGGATAGTCTCATTCTCACCGTAGTAAACTGTGTCGAACTTGAAAGATTCCATTAATGGTTCGAAACTACTGTAAGCAACCGAGTCTGATGGTTCAACTAACTCATCTGAAAATGTAAAGGACTCAAACTCGGGCAGGGAGACATCAACATCGTCCGAAAAAGTGAAATACTCATAGGTGTTATCGTCTGTGAGAAGTGTGTCAGATTCAAAAGAAAATTTTTCAAGCTCACAGTCTTCGAGCGTGGTCGGAACGATGGAAAGGAGGGAGGTGATTTAGTTAAAGGTTCAGGAGGATGAATTGGAAAATCAGACACGTCGAATAAAAATGGTTCAACCTCAATATGGTCCTCAAAACTCTCCTCAATACTATCCTTATAATTCTCCTCAAAATTTTCCTCATCCATGCCATTATCATCAAAATCCAGACGCATATGAAGTTCGGGAGAAACATCTAATGACTCGGGATGATGATTTGGACATAAAATTTCAATCAAATCGACAGATTCATCATCCGAAATATTCCCGGCGTCTATATCCTCAATCAAGTGAAAATCAATTTTTTTAGACACCTCATTAAAAGCATGGATATTTATCGATTTAGGTTCTAGAGTGGAGGTGTAAATATCGAAAGGATTCGGTGCGGGTTCACTCGAAAGGGGTTCCTCATAATCTGGCAAATCAAACACTACAAATTTGCACAACTCATCATTTTGGACACATGTTTGAAAATTGGAGTTGTTGGATTCAATTGGGTATGGGTAGGTTTGATTTGGAAATCCTCTCTCATTCTCACTCTGTCCAACCGCCTCCTTATACATTGAAAAATTTTGAGCTAGCGGAAAACTAGCTACCGGTTCAGTAGGTTGCATAAGGGCGGCCACAGACGCTTCCACATTCCTAGTCATTTTGTTTGTTGCAGCAATATAAGCTTCCAACGACTCTTCCTAACTAGACTTAGGTGGTGAGGGGGTTTCGGTAAAAGATTCGAAATTGTTTGGATATGTGAAACTCCCTAATGGCTGTGTAGAAGCAGTGTCTAGTGAAGGTGGGAAGGTCGGGTAGGTCTGGTAGGAAGTGGGTAGTTGGACAGGGGTAGGGTCAACATGTGGATAAAAAGGTGAATAATCGTGCGGAGCCCTAGAACTAGATGAGTGGAGAGGGGTGAAAGATCGACTACGAGATTGAGCAATATCCTCAGCAATGGACATCGGCCTAGGAGTGACAGAAGGACTTGAAGAAGTGGTATCAACATATGTAGGTGGTAAAGGTTGACTTGGTTGACACAAAGTGCGTTGAAAAGTCAAACTGTTTCTCCTAGACGCCTCTATTTGATCTTTCAAAGATTTTTTAGGCAAGGAAGGATCATCTTTAAATTGACCGAACAAATTGACGTACGACGCAAGATTAGGTTCGGGATACCAAAGTTCGGCTAAAGATTTATTATGTGGGGTACCATGTTGTAAGAAAAGGGGAAAGAAGGAAGGTTTGTGGTGGTGCAAGGATCTATTTGCGGCCAAAAATTTTGCAAGTTTCTATAAAAAATTTGCCCTTTTTATTTTTATTCTTTTTCTCTTTATTTGGAAACATTTGTTGCAAAAAATTTTTTTAGAGAAAAGATATGCAACAGCAAAATATTACTTGCAATTTATTTCTAATTTAAGCGGGGCGCAAAAAATCCTGCACAAAATTGTTATTTGGAAGCGGAAATATTTTTATAGCGCACGGAATCCTGCAGAAATGTTCAGAAAAGATATTGCAAAATATACAGAGAAGAAACAGAAGATCTTACAGAAAATTTTTCAGAAGAAGATACCACCAGATCGTCGCCCTTCCGCGGCAATAGAGCTCTGACACCGCGGTTCCGCGGTCTTCTTGATGGCTCAGATCCCCAGAAATTTTTTCGTGCGACGAATCGACAAGACGGCCGCGTTTCCGCGGCCTAAGGTGGGTTTTGGCCGCGGAAACGCGACATGATAGGGGATTTAGATCTCCAGAAAAATGTCACTGTTCTGTTATTTAAAATCGCTTCTGTTTCGATGTTTTGTTTCCTGTTTTGCTTGCTGGAAATTTCCAGATCCGATTTTCGTATATCCTGCAAAATTCAAACAACAAAGTATCCCTTCCAAAAATAACAGATGAAATATTTTTATATTTTTATATTTTTTTTATGATTTTTCAGATTTTTATGTTTTTTTTTTAATTTTGATTAACCCGAAATTGCGAAAAGGAAATGACACGCCATCCCCGGCAACGGCGCCATTTGATTTGTATGTCAAAAACTATCTATTACCGCAATCAAGAACGGCGTCGCATGAAGCTAGCCGATGAGTACGGGTCGATCCACAGGGATGTTGTGAATCTCCTAGTCGCTCTAACGAGTTAATTCCGAAGGGTGTTCGGATTTCTTATTAAATCTAAAATCTAAATTATTCTAGAAACTAAATTAATCTAGATCTGTTCTTGCTAGGGTTAGGTTTAGGGTTGGTTTGGAAATGCAAGTAAATCTCAACGCTTTCATACCCGAATGAAGATCTATGAGGAGTTATGGTAATTATCAATAAAGGGGATTAGATCCATTCGGGAAGGTGTTCCTTCCTCTAGGTTCTTGTCCTTCCTTTAGAGATCCTTACCCTAACCTCCATGGAAAACGCGCGCAACCGGGCCTTTGCACTACGGTGTCACCGCTACCTCGAGGGGTAGGGTGTCGTAGGGCGCGGTGTGTGCGTGTATGCATGGAGTCCTATTGTAAATATTTGATGGGTAAGAAAGGGATGAGAGATCTCATCTCTCAAAAGCCTTCCCCAAAGCTAACTCTAAACAAGTTCCTAGGGCATGAAATTAAATCTACCTAGGGTAAAGAATTGAAATCTAAACTAGAGCAGGAATTAAATCTACTTACAGATGCATTTCTCTAATCATCAATGCAGGGTTGTCAGATCTGAATTTCTGAATTGAAGAGAGGCACCGATGCTCTCCATAAAGAGATCTGAATTTTATTTCATTAAAAGGAGGCATAGGGAGGCATAAGAAATTACAATCTTTAGAGTTCTATTTATAGGAAATAGAAAGCCTAGGTTATATTTTGATCCGCATGTCTACAATTACAAAAATAGCCCTAAGTTGACTAGTCAAAGCCGCCGCCACATTTTGGTAAAAATTATTTCATCTGATCACCCAGGACCGCCGCGGAACCGCGGTCCGAGGCCTGGTTTGGCCGCGGTTCCGCGGCCAAAAGATGGAGTTGGGCCATGAGTTTTCCTGGGCTGATTTCTGTTGGATTGGGCTTCTTATTTCTATATATCTTTTTCCATTTGGGCTTCTAGGTTGGTTCCAGATCTTCAGTGAACGATTTGTAGTGGACTTCTACCCGTTCGCTTTGAGTCGATATCTTGAATCTTGCTTTGTGAATTGTTCCTTATGTCGGCTTGATCAAGAGTCTTCTGTTTGTTGGTCAAAAGTCCATATTTTCATCGTCTTTACATCGTTTTCACTGTTTCCTGTCCAAGAACCTGCAACCTGTAACATGTAGCAGACAGGCGTCAAAAGTACCTGTTTATTTATAAAAAGAATAAGAATGGGAAATATAATAATGCAATATTATGGTGTGAACAGTGACAGATCCTAACCTTGTTTTCTAAGCCATCACTACCATACAAAGAGCACAAGATTGACAGTTATATACTATCTACAAACCGCACTTGCTAAAATCACATGGCAAACAACACATCAAGAAAGAAGAAAGCAGAGAGATGACACAAGACATTACGAAGAACGTGTATCTTTTATTCATGAATTCGATTGGGTATAAAATACATCATATGAAAGAATAAAAGAACAAATACATTTTATTCAAAATTACAAATGGTACAAAAATTTTATTGAGAGGAAAGCGCTTTCAATAATCCAGTTAGCCGCTCGCGCACTTCCCTCAGCCCCTCTTCCTGATCAGCTGCCATGGCCAACTCTGCTTCGACCCGGGCTCGCTGCTGCAAGTAAGATGAGAGTTGTCCCTCGACGGCCCGCCGAGCTGCTTCACGATCTTGTGCATCCCGCTCGACGACGTCGAGCTTCTGCCTCAATGTTAACCCATCAGAGATACATCGCAGAAGGCCTTCGAAGATAACTATCAACTGGGCAGCGTTCGCATCAACCTTAGCATGCAGTCGAGCAGAGTCGCTTGAAGTTTCTTTACATTCCCTTTGCTTTAAATCCACTTCTTGTTCAAAATGGCGGAAGTAAGAAGTGCTCTGCTCGATCCATGCAGCCCGTTGAGTGCTCATAGCCAGAATCTCAGGTGCGGGACGTCTAAGCTCAAGCTCATGCAAGCAAGCCTCGATTTCCCTGCAGCGATTAACCCAAGACTCAACGACGCCCTCACCATGAAAGTTCATGAGCGTCGCCAGCATAGGGTTAACCTCTGTGGCAAAATCCGCAGCAGATGTGGGAGTCTCTGCGTCAAACTCCTCGATATATTCGCTCAGCATACGTAGACTGGTCACAGCACCTTTGGATGATGGACGCCTGGAAAAAGGCCCTGCCGGCATTATAATGCGAGATTCGAACGGGACTGGAGTCGATGTAATTGCTATAAAATAGATCATAATCAGATGTCGGCTCAGGAAATAAAGAAAATACGCAAAAAGTAGAGTCTACTATACCGGCTGCAGCAAGGGGCAGAGCTGGGAGTACCGGTGGCGCAACGAAGGCCTCGTCCCCCCTTCAATTCGTAAGGCTAAAAGCAATATGAAGAAGAGTTAGCAGTAATGCGACTGCCCATTGAAGAAAAGGACATCGTTTAGAGAAAATACTCACCCAAACCGGCAGGTGGACTAATCTTTGACAAGAAGGAGAAGTGTGGGTACAGCACCTGGTACAGGTGGTCAAAAAGGACTCCTGCAAAAACGCGATAACGCAACGTCAGTACATGAATTATACAGCCAAGAGACAAGACTGATGGGTCACAAATCCATACCTTCCAGCATCTGCTATGGTACGAGAGAAGGCAGAGAGGTGGTTACCGTCAGGGCGGTAACTGATGGTGCTGTCTCAAGTAGCTCGACATCTGCACTAGCCGCAACTGCATTAGAAACAAGATAAACCTTGTTAAGAAAGATTTCAGAACAAAAAGAAGGGCGATAACCTAAAATCTACCTGAAGAGTCGCCAGCCGGAGCCGTGATGAGGGCATCACTTGATTCAACGACGGCGTCTCCCTCCTCCATCGGGGTGGCCTCACCTCCCGTCGCCTCGTCCCTTGACTCCACGAGGGCCGTCGTCAAGCTTGCGACGCCAGGAGACGATAAAGAACCGTAGGCAGGAAGAGCAATGATCAGAGCGGTGCCCGACTCTAGAGAAAGAGTGGCCACATCGGACACAGCAATTGCACCTGTTTCGCTCGCCGCCACCTCGGGCTCAGTAATTGTAGCCGTCTCATCCACCGCCGCTTTAGGCTCAGCCGTGGTAGCCTTCTTGTCAGCCACTACCTCGATCCCGGCAATTGCGGCCACATCGCCTACCGCCGCCCCGGGTTCGGGAATAGTAGCTACCTCCTCCACCGCTCCCTCAGGCTCAGTGGTCGCCGCCACTTCTTTAGGAAGGCTCGGCCCTGCAAGATAAGGTATATGAGAACTGATAATTCAAAATTTTGACAACGGAACCTCACGGCACATTACCTGGAGTTGATTTACCGTTCGCTTCCTGAGCCACACGTGCCGCCCGTCTATAAGCAGTAGACAAGGCGACCGGAGACTCCCTTGAAGGAGTAGCAGCAGGGGTAGCGGCGCTCGAACCCACACCCACGGCTAGAGCAGCACTACGCTCCTTTGCCGCGCGCCTCCGGCGCTTCCTTTCCTCTCGGGCCGTCAAAGCAGACCTTCTAGAAGCCTCCTTCAACAGAGCGTCATCATCCGCACCCGGGGTTACCTCTGGAGCCGTCAGGGCTTCCGTCATTGGCCGTTTGAGTAAGGCCTCTTTCGGTAATACCGAAGAGGCTGGGACTTCGGTGACTGGCCCGGGAAGAGTCTCCGCATCACCTTGCGGGAATGCCTCATTTTGGTCCCTGCGATGAGATAAAGAAAGGGTTAGATTGTCCAAAAAAGGAGAATGAAGACTCAATGAGCCGAGACATACCAATGCCCAATAGAGCGTGATTCCTCTCCTCCTCCTCGAAAGTCCTGAAGGAAGCCGCCAGAGCCTCTTCAGTAGTAAAGCCTGTTACAAAAGGAAGAATGTCAGTCAAGACATGATAACAAAAATAAAGATATAGCGCAATAACAAAAGTGCGACTGATATTTACTTGATTGCATGAGGGCGGCTATTTTCGCTTGGTGGCTTGCGAGTCGCGCAGAAGCAGCAATAGCGGCATCAACATCAGTGTCTTCTGGCGCTATGAAGAGACCCTCATTGGTCCCATATTCACTTAGGCCTTCGGTAAGACGAGCCTGAAGCTCTAGGCCGAGTACGGCATCAAGGGAGAGGACCGACTTCTTCTTTTTCTTCTATGCGCGAGCTCCGGTCGCAGCCAGAACCAGCTTGCGCTTCGTGGGCACTTTGGGATGGCGAGTCCTGATATCCGAGCCCACGCCAGATTCGGGTGAAGCTACATTTACCGTCTCCACGGGAGCACGGGGCACCGAAGGCACATCCACCGTCTCTACAGGAGCATGGGGCAATCCACGCGTGGGGCTTAGGGCACGTGGAGGCTCAACTGCAGCAACCTCTCTTAGCGGAGGGGTACAACGATCCGTCGCTCCAAAAGGACTTTACGATCACTGACAGGAGGTGCACTTTTGCGATCAAGCAGCAATCGCCTTTCTTCCTTAATAACAGCGCATGTCGAATGCTGGTACCATGCCGTATATGTATTAAGGATCCATGGGACACAACTTGGCTCGCTGATAAAAAAGTGAGAGCCCGTATTCAGACGCATGAAGTGGTGCGGCGCGCTCCGCATCCCCTCTTCAGTGGTAGTGGGTTCCAGCAAGAAAGCCTCCAATGGCACTCCTTGATTATAGCTCAATTGTTGGGCAAAACGATACGGGTTATATCTCATGAAAAGTGCCGCATCATTTTGCCTAAACACTAGGAAGCCCGCTCTGATAGAATATAAATGGAAGGTCTCCCGAGCTGTCAGAACTGAGGCTCCATCTTTGAAAATACCCTGCAATGACCGCACTGTTGTGGTTGTAGGTGCACGGCGGCACCCCGGCCGTCAATCCGACGGCCAAATGCGGAAGCGGTGGAAAACTTTAATTTTGCGGACTTAGCAAACCGGCACCACCGCGCACTAAACACCCGGATCGTAACCATTAACAAGTCTAAGCTAACTAGAAGATGGGAAAGAGATATACCGACGATCCAAGTCCTCCGGTCTTCTCGTCGTCGTCCCGATCTCCTGCGGAATGTCCCGTCTCCTCCTCGTCGCCGGAAGTGCACCACATCGCCTACTTCTTTTACGGGCTCCCACCTCAATGCCGAGGCAACTCGGGCACGAAGCTGGCTAGTCGACGTGCCCAAGATTTGCTGTAGAATCTCTAGTGAAGAAGTCTCATTTGGGGTTCATGGAGGTGCCATTTGGTGGAGGGATGAAACAAGAACAATGTGGAGGAGCAAGGGGATAATTTTGGAGCACCAAATGAACCAAAATTCCCACACTAGAAAAATGGGCAGCCCCCCCAATTAGAGTGGCCGGCCATGCACTATCAAGAATGGAGAGAATGAGATGGTGAGCTAAAAGAAAAAATGGGGGGGGGGAAACTCTATCATGCAAGAGAGAGGAAAAGACAATCATGTGAACCAATGATAGCAAGGTGAAAACCACACACTTCTATCACTCATCAACCATGATGATATCCAAAGTCAATCCATCATGAAGTATGAAGTCAAGCAAGTCAATGGATGGTGCTATAATCATGACATGATAATATGCAAGGACCCCCTCCACAAAAGTCTATTTGCAACAATGCAAATAAACCCTCCTCCACCAAACATCGGCCAATGAACGATACAAAAGAAATTGGCCGAAACGGAAAGCAAACTGGCAACTCCGGAAAACTGGTCCCGTAATAAATTACAGGAAAACCCCTAAACTGTGCATACACACCCGCATTTGTATTCCGACCGAAATACAAATGTAATGAGACAAAATCTACACAGTACTATACTAGGATCCGGCTTATACCAAAACCGGCTAGTAATATCCGTTCGATCCTGATCCGTGCAATACCGCATGTATCTGATCGAACCCTGCCATATAACCATACGGCCTATAGTACAAACTGTCCGATCCTGATCCGTGCAATACCGCACGTATCTGATCGGACCTTGCCATATCTCCATACGGCCTCTACAACCTTTGGCCCGAAAGCTGAGTAACTGAATGTGGGGGACTCTAAAGACTCATCAACACCTTGGTTGTGGATTTAACCACTAGCACGTTAGAGGTATAAGCCAATACGTAACGGGCTACCAGGTATTGACCAAAAGGGACGTCTGTGAGCGAACTCAGCCTGACTCCCTACTGAGCCTATCAGTGACAATATCCGTACAGTCCGGTCCGTTCGTCTATGAGTATCGCATGGCGGGCCTAGGGGGTTGGTAAAAGTCAGACCCCCAAAAGCGGTACAAGTCGTGTCGGAGTGTAGCCCAGAACACCCTGAGATACTACTGGAATACCTACCAGTAAATCTCCTTGCCTCGGCCGAGGGCTTTGTGTAATGGCTCTCCTAGACACAGCACGACCTCACCCCCAATACCGGGAGAGACGAACCCCTGAAGATACGCTCACTGCCTCCATGTGGCTCGGGACTGTACCCAACTAAAACCTGTTTGCACGACTCCTTTGAGCCGTGGTAGGGTAGTAATCAAAGTACAGTGGGAACTCACACGAGACAAATGACGATCCCCAGGTCGATGAACTAAACTGCACACATGTCACCAGGGAACTGCCATCTGACGTCTGGTATATGACCAACTAGCATGTTCCCGGCGAGTCCTGTCCGGTGTACTCATAACCCAATGAGCACCTGTATACATCTTAGGTGATCCAACTGACACCAGTGGCTTGTGAGACCGGCCACCGCCCCTCGTCGGGGTCTCGACTGTATACACTAGTCTACTAATGGAGTATCGATGCCCAATCTCGAAACTCCCACGACTAGGGACCTTTTAAGGATAAGCTTATAGACCCCCAGCTCCCACTTATATGATCGCCCTCATACTGCTGGTGGTCAAGCAAGAATCCTAGGGGCTCTATCAACGTGTAATAGCGACGTGTCAGGTCACCTAAAGCAGTACACGATGATAAAGGTAAACCAGATAGCATACTATCATCTCGAGCAAGACTGTCCTACCGGGATAGGTCCTCCCTCAATCATTACAATCACGTACCTGTGACCTAATAATTGACTCTGAGGGCACTATCTCCAACAATCTCCCACTTGCACTCAAGGCTAATTATTGCGATGTCGCATACTCACAGCCCGTGTGATACCGAACATCCAACTCCTCTACTAGTCAGTCTCACAAAGCTCGTTTGCGGAACTATTGCGTTCGAGGAATAGCCTCAGTGAGTGGATCCGCTTAGTTGTTTCTTTCTATGTCTCTCTGTATCTCAAGTTCGCGGAGAAAGCCATCTCCCGAAAAGAGCAATACCTGTCTCAGAATATGTCTGGATGTCAGATGGGACCTAGCTCATAAATGAACTCCAAATCCAAACTTCTTAGACTGTATCGTCAACTGAACTTAATCAGTATCCTGCGCGCCATGCCTCCCTCAGTATTGCCTTGGACCACCTGTCCAAAATACTGCCCCTCATCAGAAGGAAAACTATAACTCTGACAACCTCCTTGTCGTCCATGTCACCTTGGAAGCCTGGAATGATAACTGTCTCCTGAATGAGGCTGTCGTTATCATATCCCTAGAACATCCACTTATGTTCTAAAACTGCTTCCGACTGTTTCTCCAGGATTGGATTAATGTCAACTTATTGCACTAGTGCAAGAACAACATCTGGTGTGGTACTTGACATCTCACGATTGACTCAATTGCCTGAGCAAGTGATCTGCCAATCATGTCCGTCCCTCTCCCCTTTAGTCTGTAAGACACCTTTGGAGAGGGTGACTCCATTACCTGCAGGTACACTACCGTGCCAGGAGTCGTCCATCCTAAATACTCTTAGAATGCTGTCAAGTACCCTGATTGGGAAACCACCCAAATCTAGATCTAAAACCATAGATCTAGTAACCAGTATGTCTGATATAAAATCCATTTCCTTTGTGGAGAAACAACTGTGTGACGACCAAAGTATAACCGATCGTAGTGTAGGAGTTTCTTTTCCTACTCTGTGTATATCATCCAAATACCAGGATATCACACCCTACTACCTTCTCAACAGATCCATCCCCTATTCTAACGAAGTCAAACCCATGACTGTCACGTCAGAAATAGATGATCTATCTCCGCTACATCTGCTCTAGTCTATAAATAGACATAAGCAACCTGTCCACCAATGCTTCCGCTGCTCCCACTGACTACGACAACCCTCTGGCAGAGTCATATAGACGTACACTTCTAAAACTGGTTTAGAACGACGCTATACTCATCCTCCCGCCGGGTCTCGTAACCTGGAACAACAGCAATGGCAATTGTGGATAAACAAGAACTTCCCTGTCACCGTCCTTGAGGCTACCGTAGTACCTCTCGGGTGCCTGAAGTTACCCATCTTATCTGCGGAGTGGCCAATGGAATGTCAATCCAGATTGAATCTTTAGGTTCCTTATCAAATCTTCAGTAATCGTTTGTGGTTCTGGAATCACTTCCAGTTCTACCATACTCCCACTACTGTTTTCTGAAAAAATCCATTTTTAATAAAACTGTGGCGAGTCTAGAACAATATCGCTATTGTTCATCCAGATGGTAGAAAGTCAACCCTCGTCATAGCCTGGGTCAACCCACAAACAGCCATTACAGAAACGTGCCTTGAGTTGTCCAGTGTCTGGTTTTAATCATAAACCGGACAACTCCCCGTACCTTAACATCGTTAAGATACGAACTGTTCTATATCCCATATAGGACCAGAGGCACTGATTTGATTGAACTAGATCCAAATCATGCAGCTGTCCTCAGCGCATGTCAACTAAATGGAAGGAGGCCGATCAGCGTTACTCAACTTAGGAATACTTCCAATTATGAGTAACCTGAAAGAGAAGCAAGATCTCTTTATCATTACTATCAACTGAATACTATACACAAGTATCTACATCTTCGATCTCTTTGAAGAATCCCGATACTTGCTATACCTGGTTCTCTACTCTATTCAAATACCTATAACTTCTCAAAATTTGGACCCTGTGTTTCCACGAAACACCTGTCTAAAAACTAGAAAAGTCATAAGTAAACCGAATATAGTACGAGGACCAACCCCTCTGTCCTGATGGACCCTGGACAACATACAATACTCTGTACAAGTCCCTTGAGTCTGATAACTCATTCACTGTGTGTCGTAGGTTGAAAACTGTACTTATGGTTAAGAAGAATTACACCGCTGTTTAATGCTCCTTACCTAACCATCCACTGATATAGGTAAATGTCGTAGACATAAATTTCAGAAAGGTATATCTCACTCTATGAAAATAGACGTACAGATATACCAATTTGAAATTGGTGCATAACAGCGGATATTCAAAACCAAATATTTGCCGACCGGCAAACAACCCAGGTGATTTCCTCAAATATCACCGATTACAACGAATCCCGATATAATGAGGATAATCACCCAATTCCCAATAACTTACTCCCACTCATCATCTGTAAAACCATACAGATGTGAGAATCGTACCTGGTAAATACATACCCTGGAGTAAGTATCTAATCGGGAAATCAGCTTTCCTTTAACATTACACAGTGAAACTGAAACATTGAAATGTTCCGATGGGGTATTCTGGTATTCCTAGTAATGCCTCTTCCAGATTCACGACTGTAACCGTATAGTTCTTTGCCACCTCTCCAAATCCCTTCATATGTCTTTAGTCTTTACCTTCTGCACACCCTTTTTAGGCCAAATGGTTTTCTTCCTTCCCTACCGTTCGGCACCAGCCTATGGTTTGGAAGAAGACTATCCAATAAGCATAATGGGTGTACTGTCCCAATCCTAGGAACACTCGCAATGAGAGAGGGTGAAGATAAAAGACAACCGAATAAACCTTATTCCTATTTCTCCTGAGCCAGAATCCATCCCCGAACTGGAACAAGTTCCATTCGAGTTCGTACATAACCATACGATGGAGTATCCAAATAAACTGTGGATCTTCGTAGTGATATAGAGTGTCCTGGAGAAATACAAAGGTGATGTGGGAGTGGTAACGAAATATTTGGTTTGGTCGTGAATATCTGTTGCAATTTACTTTGCCCTCTTACTAATCCCTTGCTTTGTCTGAACTTAATACCTTCTGCACACCATCGTTATGCTAATTGGTTTTCTTCATTCCCTACCGGTCGGCATCAGCCTAAGGTTTGGAAGAAGACAATCCAATTTGCGTAATAGGTGTACTACCCCTAAACCAAGGAGTACTCGTAACCTGAGAGAGGGTAAAAGGAAAAGACAACTGAATAATCCTATCCGTTTTCTCCAGAACCGGAAACCATCCTCGAATAAATTCTTTCGAGTTCGTATCTAACCATACGATGGTTTTGTCCAATGGAAGTGGACGTTCGTAGTAAAACGGGGTGTCCTGGAGAAAAGGGTAAAAGTAGGAGTGGCAATGAGGTTTGCAACTCTGACAATCCAAAAGCCGGTGTTTAAGAAGGTTCGGTCAACTTGGTCACTGAGTCAAAGTCTTAGGGTCGGGTCAATGGTCGCTGCCAAAGAGAGAGAGAAAAGAAACACTCAGCGTGCACTCTAACCTAGATCAGAATGGTCACCAATTTATCTAATCTGGAAACCTCCCACTGTACCTCAAATTCTCCTCCAAACCTGAAAGAAGAATTAGTCGGGGTTACCCGAGGAGTAAACTAACTCATCAGTGGGAATCGGGATCCAACTATCATTGCATGATAACGTGACGGAATCCGCTCACGCTATCACACTCCAGAAGGTATGCGCATATCTGGCAAGTTTCAGTTCTTTTGAAACTCCCGATGTGATTTCTGCCCCATGCTCTTATGACCTTGGCGTGAGGTCAAAATATCATAAGTCACATGTCAAGTTCTGCCCGTCATTATCCAGGTTAATCTGAACCTACCCGTACATACCCTTGACGTAGGCCAAAATAGTAGTACGACTGTCCCAAATCAACGCATCTATCTATGCAACAGATAAATACCCGGCAGCTACCAATCACTATGCCTTGGCGTGAGGTCAAAATACATAGCTTGAATACTACCGAATATTTAACTGAAATGACGGAGGGCTACGAATGGTTTCTGGCGAAAACCTTTAACGTAATGAACTTGATATCGTCGAAGGAACGGATAGCTTTTAAAAATATAGTGACGAAAACCTTCGCTAAAGAGGTCACTCCCGGTGAAGGGATCTCGGCTCTTTCCCCGTAGAATGGGGTGCAGGATATTCCAACTGAATACCACGGTGCAAAGCAAAAGCAATCGGCTATAGTGAAGTTAATGCCCTGACGCAAACTTTTGTCCAAGGGGTCACTCCCGGTGAAGGGATCTCGGCCCTTGCCTCGTCAACTGAGGAGCAGGATATTCCAACTGAATACCACGATGCAAAACAAAAGTGAACGTCCTTGCAATAACAGCTTTTTGAAAAGTGTTCCAACAACATCAGATTAGGTTTGTTTTTAACTTGCATTGATCCGAGTCAATGCAGTCCCATCAATTGATCACACCAAAAAGAACGAAAATATACTGATGTACGTATATGCCATCCGCATTCGCCACTGGGTCCCGTCATTACCCGTTAGGTTAGCTAACTAACGACAGAGCGGGGACTGGACTAGCGCGGATGCAAAACATATACTACATCTACTAATATATATACCAATATATTATATTCGCTCAAGGCGTGAAAGAAATGCAACATCACAGAAAATGTACAGCATCACAGAAACAATACAGATATCTGGGATCCCCGGGTTTCACAGAGCCGCTGAAACCCGACGTTCCCCTGGTCGTGTGGATAGCCTGCGCAATGAAATCCTAGACCCCTACGGGCGCGGCAAGTCACCCGCCAAAACCTGAAGCGAGGCAGCCCCCTTCAGCGCCGTGAATGGACCACCCAGCACTTCACGGAATCCGGTAACTTGGGCACCCCTCCTGGGTCAACCTGTACCCCCTACGAGTGCAGCGAATAGCCCGCCAATCCTAGAGTGAAGCCCCCTCCGTCTCAATGCCATGAGATGCGGGCTTGTTGCCCTCTAGAATCCGGCTATCCGTGCACCCCTCCGCGGGGCAATCCTAGTACAGAAAGTAAAATATACATACACCGGGTACATCGACCGCAACCAGGTCGTGCCCCAAAATAATAATACAATCAGGCAGCGACGGCAGTCCACATGTCGGACGCTCGCTCCGCAATATCAAATGTACATAATACAACCACAACTGTACTAGCATTGCATCCAGGCTATCCCCCACGACCGATCCGCAACATCACAGCAAATACATAGAACATCAACGTGAAAGTCACGTTCGCAAATCCGTCTAACCGGGCTATAGCGGTTAGACCGGATTTACCGATCAAGTGAAATTCACGGTCGCAGATATAATGTAAATACTGTGAAAAATGTGTTTAAAATTTTCCGATTGACCAAAAATTAACAAGTGGGCCCCAATCAAAACTGTAGCACTCACAGAAAACCTGGGCCCAAATTTAATATTCCAAAACCCATATTAAAAGCCCAGAAAGCAACTGAAGAAGTTCGATACAGTAAGGCCACCATTGCGCGGCGGAACCGCGGCCCAAAGGGGGTAGTTGCCGCGGTTCCGCGCTCTGGTGACTGAATTACGGCGTCGAATTTCTACAGTGAGCTTTTTACCTCCAGTACATCAATGTTTTACGACCTGAAAAATTTTTCGAGACCAAAAATTTTCAACAGAAACTGATGCGAAGGTAAAATGCAGTTTTGGAACTTTTTTGATCGATCGGAAATGCAAACACATTAAACCAAGCTAGACTAAGTTAATGGCGAGGCTCTGATACCACTGTAGGTGCACGGCGGCGCCCCGGCCGTCAATCCGACGGCCAAATGCGGAAGCGGTGGAAAACTTTAATTTTGCGGACTTAGCAAACCGGCACCACCGCGCACTAAACACCCGGATCGTAACCATTAACAAGTCTAAGCTAACTAGAAGATGGGAAAGAGATATACCGACGATCCAAGTCCTCCGGTCTTCTCGTCGTCGTCCCGATCTCCTGCGGAATGTCCCGTCTCCTCCTCGTCGCCGGAAGTGCACCACATCGCCTACTTCTTTTACGGGCTCCCACCTCAATGCCGAGGCAACTCGGGCACGAAGCTGGCTAGTCGACGTGCCCAAGATTTGCTGTAGAATCTCTAGTGAAGAAGTCTCATTTGGGGTTCATGGAGGTGCCATTTGGTGGAGGGATGAAACAAGAACAATGTGGAGGAGCAAGAGGATAATTTTGGAGCACCAAATGAACCAAAATTCCCACACTAGAAAAATGGGCAGCCCCCCCCCCAATTAGAGTGGCCGGCCATGCACTATCAAGAATGGAGAGAATGAGATGGTGAGCTAAAAGAAAAAATGGGGGGGGGGGGAAACTCTATCATGCAAGAGAGAGGAAAAGACAATCATGTGAACCAATGATAGCAAGGTGAAAACCACACACTTCTATCACTCATCAACCATGATGATATCCAAAGTCAATCCATCATGAAGTATGAAGTCAAGCAAGTCAATGGATGGTGCTATAATCATGACATGATAATATGCAAGGACCCCCTCCACAAAAGTCTATTTGCAACAATGCAAATAAACCCTCCTCCACCAAACATCGGCCAATGAACGATACAAAAGAAATTGGCCGAAACGGAAAGCAAACTGGCAACTCCGGAAAACTGGTCCCGTAATAAATTACAGGAAAACCCCTAAACTGTGCATACACACCCGCATTTGTATTCCGACCGAAATACAAATGTAATGAGACAAAATCTACACAGTACTATACTAGGATCCGGCTTATACCAAAACCGGCTAGTAATATCCGTTCGATCCTGATCCGTGCAATACCGCACGTATCTGATCGAACCCTGCCATATAACCATACGGCCTATAGTACAAACTGTCCGATCCTGATCCGTGCAATACCGCACGTATCTGATCGGACCTTGCCATATCTCCATACGGCCTCTACAACCTTTGGCCCGAAAGCTGAGTAACTGAATGTGGGGGACTCTAAAGACTCATCAACACCTTGGTTGTGAATTTAACCACTAGCACGTTAGAGGTATAAGCCAATACGTAACGGGCTATCAGGTATTGACCAAAAGGGACGTCTGTGAGCGAACTCAGCCTGACTCCCTACTGAGCCTGTCAGTGACAATATCCATACAGTCCGGTCCGTTCGTCTATGAGTATCGCATGGCGGGCCTAGGGGGTTGGTAAAAGTCAGACCCCCAAAAGCGGTACAAGTCGTGTCGGAGTGTAGCCCAGAACACCCTGAGATACTACTGGAATACCTACCAGTAAATCTCCTTGCCTCGGCCGAGGGCTTTGTGTAATGGCTCTCCTAGACACAGCACGACCTCACCCCCAATACCGGGAGAGACGAACCCCTGAAGATACGCTCACTGCCTCCATGTGGCTCGGGACTGTACCCAACTAAAACCTGTTTGCACGACTCCTTTGAGCCGTGGTAGGGTAGTAATCAAAGTACAGTGGGAACTCACACGAGACAAATGACGATCCCCAGGTCGATGAACTAACCTGCACACATGTCACCAGGGAACTGCCATCTGACGTCTGGTATATGACCAACTAGCATGTTCCCGGCGAGTCCTGTCCGGTGTACTCATAACCCAATGAGCACCTGTATACATCTTAGGTGATCCAACTGACACCAGTGGCTTGTGAGACCGGCCACCGCCCCTCGTCGGGGTCTCGACTGTATACACTAGTCTACTAATGGAGTATCGATGCCCAGTCTCGAAACTCCCACGACTAGGGACCTTTTAAGGATAAGCTTATAGACCCCCAGCTCCCACTTATATGATCGCCCTCATACTGCTGGTGATCAAGCAAGAATCCTAGGGGCTCTATCAACGTGTAATAGCGACGTGTCAGGTCACCTAAAGCAGTACACGATGATAAAGGTAAACCAGATAGCATACTATCATCTCGAGCAAGACTGTCCTACCGGGATAGGTCCTCCCTCAATCATTACAATCACGTACCTGTGACCTAATAATTGACTCTGAGGGCACTATCTCCAACAGTGGTAGACTCTTTTTCGATGGTTAACACCTTGTCGGTGAAGGTCATCCCGTCTCCAACGGTGCGGGGACGAAGGAGCAAACCCCTGGCGTCCCGTGGTGACGGATTTACAATTGAGGCGCCGGTCAATAGCATAATCCGAGGGAAGCTGCACCTGTCATAGAATGAAGGCCTTCTATGGATACCAAAAACGCCAAGTGCATGTAGCTCGAGCCATGACATGAAGTAATGCATTGAGAAGTTCACATGCTGTACTCCAGGTTCAGTAGTATCCGCCGCTTGACTAAGGCTGTAATACAGATGGGCTAAGCCGGCGACCCCGACAGCCACTTTTACCCCAATTTTCATCCGGTGAACCGGGTAAAAGACAAATGACCTCATACGGCGAAGGTGCATCGGGAGCGCGAACCAGCTCAACCATAACCCAAGAAATCCCAAAAAGAAGGCTTCTTCATCCATTCCAGGGACTGCAATCTCCGCAAAAGGAACAACCGGAGAGTTGGGAAGGAAGAAACTCTTCTGACTTATCCCCGTCGCTGGCAGGTTGTCCAAACCTAAGCCGAAAGGGTCGTCAAGCGTGGCAAATTTAACGGCTTCCTTCGAGAAGACGTTTGAGTGAAGGAAGCGAGCGATGAAATCCTCGAAACTAACCCCGCGACTCCCAGATTCGAGAAAAAGGCGCTCGTAGATATCCAACACTTTGATCAAACTGGGAAACTGATGTTGAACAACATTCGCCGGAGTAAGGCCCGTTATCACTGGCTTGGCACCGAAGACATATTCGTCCGTGGGAAGCAACTCCTCATAATGCTCCCCTATGACCGGTAAGCCAGAAACTTCTGCAAACTCCTCTAAAGAGATTGACACTTCCCGGTCCAGTGAGAGGAAGGTGTGAGTAGGGATATTCCACTGCTCCAAAAAGACCTTAACCCACCAGGTGGGAAGCGTAGGATATTGGAAGAGAGAAGCATAAACGGCGGTATATAACCCAAGCCTCATCAATTGCGACTTCTTCGCTGACAGAATGTAGCAGGCCCATTGCAGATAACCGGTCGGATGACGGGGAATCAGACCAATATTATATGGTTGCCCCCACGACCGCGCTTCGCCTTGATGTTGGATATGTATGCCCTAGAGGCCATTATTGTATAATACTAGTTTGTATAATACATTTTGGAGGCTTGGGATATATATACGGGTTTACGACAGTCTTGCTCGATATAATAGTATGCTACTTGGTTTGTTTCTATCTTAATATGTGTATATGTTTCTTTTAACATATCACTGATACATATTGATGGAGCCCTTAGGATCTTTGCTTGACTACCGGCGTTGTGATGGCGATCACACTAGTGGGGGCTGGGTAGTCTATAAGCACATCCTTATTTTGGTCCCTAGTAATAGGATTATCAAGACAGGGCATCGATACTCCAAAGTAGACTGGTGCATACGCTTCTCGTCCCAGCAGGGGAGATGGTCTGTCCCACAGCCATCAGAACGTCGTACTGGAGATAGTATGCAGGTGCTCGTTAAGTTACGAGTACACTGGACAGGACACATCGGGAACTGTTGATTGGTATTATACCTATCGTCAGTTAACAGTTCCCAGGTGACATGAGTACAGCTTAGTCCACTGACTTGACACTGTCACTTTGCCTCGAGTGTGTTCCCACTATTCTTAGATTACTACCCTACCACGGCTTTACTGAGTCGTGCAAACAGGTAGTAGTTGGGTGCAGTCCCGAAGCACTTGGAGGCAGTGACGGTTAGACAGGATTCGCCTCTCCCGGTATTGGGGGTTGATATCGCGTTGTGTCTAGGAGAGCCATTATACAAAGTCCCTGGCAAGGGAAAGCGAGAATTACTGGTAGGTTTTCCAGTAGATTCTCAGGGTGTTTTGGGCTACACTCCGACACGACTTGTACCGCTATTAGGGGACTGACGTTTACCGCCCTCCTAGGCCCGCCATGCGATAATCTCAGACGAACAGACCGGACTGTACGGAGAGGTTCAGTAGGAGTTGGGTTCACCTCATCAGTATTCTTATCGGCATCTACCTGGGGACCGTTACGTACAGCTAGTACCGCTTGCGGCATGTGGTTAAACCCGCTGCCAGCATAGTGTCGAGTCTTTAGAGTCCCACACAGACGGCTATTCGCCTTTGGGCAAAACTGTAAGTCCACGGTAGCGCCCCGGCCGTCTAACAGACACCAAATGCGGAACAAAAACTTTTACAACTGGCGCTATCGTGTACTATCACCCGGATCTTCCATTAAAGCTAAACTAACAAACTACAAAGAGGGTAGAAATGTTATACCGAACGATCCGAGTCCTTCGGTCTTCAACCATCATCCCACGCTTTGTTGCGGCTGCTCCGATCTCCTGAATCTCCAGTCTCCTCGTCCAGGTGGCACCACGTCAACGGATCTTTAAACGGGCTCCCGCCTAGGAACCGAGGCAACTCGATCATCAAGTTTGGTAAAAGAGATGACCAAGATTGATGTAGAGAATGAGTAGAACACTTTGTCTCGTTACATCCAAAACTATGGATGAACGGTTAATGGAGTTGCCATTTGAATCGGGTAAATGAGAAATAAGCATATCAAATTTTCATGAACCTAAACTTTCATAATCTTTTCAAGAAATTGAATCCCTCATCTAAACCAAGAGAGGCCGGCCACTTTTGAAGGAGGGGGTGAGTGTAGGAAGGGGGGAAGGTGACCACAAGCAATAAATGATGAATGAGTCATAAACCTTAGTCATCAAAACCATTAATACAAATGATGACACAACTTAACACATCATCTAATCATTTAATGCACATGAAGAGTCATGAAGCCTAGTCACCATCTAGAATCTTCTAGAACCTCGACTCACCCTCATGACTCACCCTAGTGACGAAAAGATAAATCCGCATTTAACCGAATGTTAAATACGGGTGATAGAAAACTGGAAACTGGCAACTTCCAAAAGCGATCCTGAAACGAATTTCAGGATAACCCCGTAACAGTATAAATATACCCGTATTTGTATTACGACCGAATACAAATGCAACTGAGATAAAGATATTATATCTACACAGTATAATACTCGGATCCGGCTTAAACCAAATTCCACCAGTATTATCTGTCCGAAATATGACACGTGCTTAAACGCACGTGCATTTTCCGAACCCTGCCATAAAACCATACGGCCTCTACAACGTTTCGCCCGAACTTGGGAAACTGTCTATGGGGGACTCTAATGACTCATCAACACACTGGCACTGGGCATAACCACTAGCACGTCAGAGGTACAAGCTGTACGTAACGGTTGCCTATGTATTGATTGGAAGGGAAGCTGACGAGCGAACTCATCCAGATACCCTGCTGAGCCTGACAATGACAATCCGTACAGTCCGGTCCGTTCGTCTAAGAGTATCGCATATCGAGTCTAGGGGGGTGGATAAAGTCAGACCCCTAATAACGCGATAATTCGTGTCGGTATGAAGCCCATCACCATCTGAGAAACTACTGATCCAAATCAGTAATTCTCCCCTACCTCGGCCGAGGATTTCTAGCGATGGCCACCCGTGCACTGTGCGACATCAACCCCCAATACTGGGAGAGATGAATCCCCGACGATCCGCTCACTGCCTCCATGTGGCTCGGGACTGTACCCAAAATATACCTGTTTGCACGACTCCTTTGAGCCGTGGTAGGGTAGAAATCAAAGCACAGTGGGAACTCACACGAGACAAATGACGATCTCAGGTCGACAAACTAACCTGTACACATGTCACCAGGGAACTGCTATCTGACGATATGTATAATACCAACTAGCATATTCCCGACGAGTCCTATCCGGTGTACTCATAACTCAATGAGCACCTGTATACATCTTAGGTGAACCAACTGACACCAATGGCTTGTGAGACCGGCCACCGCCCCTCGTCGGGGTCTCGACTGTATACACTAGTCTACTCTGGAGTATCGATGCCCTGTCTCGAAACTCCTACGACTAAGGACACTTTAAGGATGTGCTTACAGACCCCAGCTCCCACGTATATGATCGCCATCATACTGCTGGCAGTCAAGCAAGAATCTTATGGGCTCTATCAACATGCAATAGTGAACTAAAGCATGTATACGATGATAAAGACAAACCAGATAGTATACTATCATCTCAAGTAAGACAGTCATATCGGTATAGGTCCTCCCTCAATCATTGCAATCACGTACCTGCGATCCAATAATTGACTTAGAGGGCACTATATCCAACAATCTCCGACTTGCACTTAAGGCTAATTATTGCGATGTCGCATACTCACAGCCCGTGTGATACCGAACACCCAACTCCTCTACTAATCAGTTTCACAAAGCTAGTTTGTAAAACTCTTGTGTTCGAGAAATAGCCTCAGTGAGTGGATCCGCCCTGATATTTCTTTCTATGTCTCTCTTAATCTCAAGTTCGCGGAGAAAGCCATCTCCTGAATCGAGTAATAGGTGTCTTAGAATATGTCTGGATATCTGATGGGACCTAGTTCATAAATGAACTTCAAATCCAAACTTCTTAGACTGTAGTGATCACTGAACCTAATCAGTATCCAGCACCATGCCTCCCACAATATCCTCTTGGACCACCTGTCCATAATACTGTCCCTCGTCAGAGGGAAAACTATAACTCTGACAATCATTCTGTCATCCATGTCACCTTGGAAGCCTGGAATGATAACCGTCTCCTCAAGAAGGCTGCCATTATCAAATCCGTAGAACATGCACTTATGTTCTAAAATTGCTTCCTTATGTTTTTTCAGGATTGGATTAATATAAACTTATCGCATCTAGTGCAAAAACAACATCTGGTGTGGTACTTGACATCTCACGATTGACTCAATTGCCTAAGCAAGTGATCTGCCAATCATACACATCCCTCTCCCCTTTAGTCTGTAAGACACCTTTAGAGAGGGTGACTCCATCATCTGCAGGTACACCACCATGCCAGGAGTCATCTATTCTAAATACCATTAGAATACTGTCAAAATACCCAAATTAGGAAACTACCCAATTCTAGATCTAAAACCATAAATCTAGTAACCAGAATGTCTGATATTATATCCATATCCTGTGTGAAGAAACAACTGTGTGACGACCACAATACAACCGATCGTAGTATACGAATTTTACTTCCTACTCTGTGTGTGTCATCCAAATACCAGGACATCACACCCTACTACCTTCTTAACAGATCCATCCCCTATTCTGATGAAGTCAAACCCATGACTGTCACATCAAAAATAGATGATCTATCTCCGCTATATCCGCTCAAGTCTATAAATAGACATAAGCTACTTGCCCACTATACTTCCGCTGCTCCCACTGACTATGACAACCCTCTGGCAGAATAATATATACGTACACTTCTAAAGCTAATTTAGAACGATGCTATACATATCCTCCTGCCGGGTCTCATAGTCTGGAACAACAGTAGTGTCAAGTCTGGGTAAACAAGAACCTCCCTGTCACCGTCCTTGAGGCTACCGGAGTACCTCTCGGGTGTCCGAGGTTACCCACCATGTCTGCGGAGTGGCTAATGGAATGTCAAATCTGATTGAATATATAGGTCCTATTAAATTTTCTATAATTGTTTGCGGTTCTGGAATCACTTCCAGTTCTACCATACTCCCACTACTGTTTTCTGAAAAAATCCATTTTACTAAAACTGTGGTGAGTCAAAAACAATATCACTATTGATCTTCCAGATGGTAGAAAGTCAACCCTTGTCAAAGCCAGGGTCAACCCACAAACTGCCATTACTGAAACGTGCCTTGAGTTATCCAGTGTCTGGTTTTAAGCATAAGCTGGACAACTCTCCTTACCTTAACATCGTTAAGATATGAACCATTCTATATACAATATAGAATTAGAGGCACTAATTTAATTGGAACCAGATTCAAATCATGCAGCTGTCTCCAGTGCATATCAACTTAATGGAGAGAGGCTTATCAGCATTACTCAACTTAGGAATCCATCCAATTATGAGTAACCTGAAAGAGAAACAAGTTTCTCAAAACCGTTACTATCAACTGAATACCAATCACAAGAATCTACATCTTCGATCTCTTTGAAGAATCCCGATACTTGCGATACCTGGTTCTCTACTTTATTCTTATACCCACAACTTCTCAAAACTTAGACATTGTATTTCTACGAAACACTTGTCTAAAAACTAGAGAAGTCACAAGTAAACAGAACATAGTACGAGGACATACCCCTTTGTACTGACGGACACTGGACAACATACAATACTCTGTATAAGTCCGCTGAGTTGAATAACTCAAACCTGTGCATCGTAGGTTGAAAACTGTACCCAAGCGATTTCCTCAAATATCACCAATTTTAACGAATTCCGATATAATGAGGATGGTCACCTAATTCCCAATAACTTACTCCCACTCATCATCTGTAAAACCATACAGATATGAGAATAAAACCTGGTAAATACATACCCTGGAGTAAGTATGTAATCGGGAAATCAGTTTTCCTTTAACAATGCACTGAAACATGAATATGTTTCGTAGGGGTATCCTGGTATTCCTAGTAATGCCTCTTCCATAATCAAATTCATGACTATAACCGTATATTTCTTTACCTTCTTTCCAAATCCCTTTATTTGTCTTTATTCGTTACCTTCTGTACACCATCGTTAGGCTAAGTGGTTTTCTTCCTTCCCTACCGTTCGGCAGCAGCCTATGGTTTGGAAGAAGACTATCCAGTAAGTATAATATGTGTACCCTCCTAAACCAAGGAGTACTCGCAACTTGAGAGAAGGTGATGATAAAAGACAATTAAATAATACCTTGTTCTCTTTCTCCCGAACTGGGGAAAAAGGCAAAGGTGAAAAAGGAGTGGCGATGAAGTACGCGGTTTGGTCGTGAATGATAACAGTCGCAATTTACTTTGCCCTCTTTCTAATCCCTTTATTTTGTCTTTAATTATTACCTTCTGCACACCCTACTTAGGCTAATTGGTTTTCTTCATTCCCTACCTTTCGGCACCTGCCTATAGTTTGGAATAAGACTATCCAATAAGCGTAATAGGTGTATTATCCTAAACTAAGGAGCCCTCGCAACCTGAGAGAAGGTGATAATAAAAGACAACTGAATAAACCAATTCAATTTCTCCTGAACCTGGATCCATCCTCGAAGGGGTCCTTTCGAGTTCGTATATAACCATACGATGGATCTATCCAATGGAAGTGGATATCCGTAGTAATACGGGGTGTTATGAGAAATGCAAAGGGTAAAAGAAGGAGCGGCAATGACTTATGCAACTTGGACAATCCAAAAGCCAGTATTTTAAGAAGGTTCGGTCAACTTGGTCACTGAGTCATAGTCTAGGGTTGGTCAAAGGTCGCTGCCAAAGAAAGAGAGAGAAAAGAAACACTCTGCGTGCACTCTAACCTAGATCAGAATGGTTATCACTTTATCTAATCAGGAAACCTCCCACTGTAATCTCAAATTCTCCTCCAAACCTGAAAGAATAATTAGCCGGGATCACCCGAAGAGTAAACAAACTCATCAGTGAGAATCGGGATCCAACTCTCATCGCATGATAACGTGACGGAATCCACTCACGTTATCACACTCTAGAAGGTATGCGCATACTTGGCAAGTTTCATTTTCTTTAGAAACTTCCGATATGATTTTTGCCCCATGCTCTTATGACCTTAGCGTTGGTCAAAATGTCATAAGTCACATGCCAAGTTCTACCCGTCACTATCCAGGTCAATTTGAACACACCCGCACATGCCCTTGACGTTGGCCAAAATGGCAGAACGACTGTCCCAAACCAACTCATCTATCTATGCAACAAATGAATACCCAGCAGCTACCAAATACTATGCCTTGGCGTTGGTCAAAATACATAGCTTGAATACTACTGAATACCCAAAAGAAATGACGAAGGGCTACGGCTGGTTTTTGGCGAAAAACCTTTAACGTAATGGACTTGATCTTATTGAAGGAACCTGATAGCTTTTTATAAAGATATAGTGACGAAAACCTTTTGCTAAAGAGGTCACTCCCGGTGAAGGGATCTCGGCTCATTCCTCGTGGAATGAGGTGCAGGATATTCCAACTGAATACCACGATGCAAAGCAACTTGTAATCGACTATAATGAAGTTATTACCCTGACGCAAACTTCTGCCCAAGGGGTCTCTCCCGGTGAAGGGATATCAGCCCTTGCCTCGTTGAATGAGGTGCAGGATATTCCAACCGAATATCACTATGCAAAACAAAAGGAAACGTCTTTGTAATAACACTTTTTAAAACTGTTCCAACAACATCCAATATAGGTTTGTTTTACTTTGCATTGATCAGAATCAATGCAGTCCCATCAATTAATCACACCAGAAAAGAACGAAAATATAATGTACGTATATGACATCTGCATTTGCCACTGGGTCCCGTCATCACCCGTTAGGTTACTTAACTAACAACAGAGCGGGGACTGGACTAGCGCGGGTATAAAACATATACAACATCTAATAGTATATATACCAATATACAATAATCGCTCCAGGCGTGATAATATGTAACATTACAGAAAAGTAATAAGTATCACAGAACAATAAAGATAATTTGGGATCCCCGGGTTTCACAGAGCCGCTACTGAAACCCGACGTTCCCTTAGTCGTGTGGATAGCCTGTGCAATGAAACCTAGACCCCTACGGGTGCGGCAAGTTACCCGCCAAAACCTGAAGCAAGGCAACCCCCTACAGCATAGTGAATGGACCACCCGGCACTTCACGGAATCCGGTAAATTGAGCACCCCTCCTTGGGTCAACCTGTACCCCCTACGAGTGCGGCGAATAGTCTGTCAATTCTAGAGTGAGGCCCCTCTTCCTCTCAAAGGCATGAGATGCGGACCCGTTTCCCTCCAAAACCCGGCTATCCGTGCACTCCGTCACGGGATAATCCTAGTACATAAAAGAAAATATATACAACGGGTACATCGATCTCAACCCGGTCGTGCCCCAAAAGAATATTATACAAACATGCAGTGATGGCAATCCACATGTTGGACGCTCGCCCCGCAATATCAAATGTACAAATAAATCCAAACAGCACTACTATTGCACACTGCTATCCACCAGGACATATTCGCAACAATACAGCACAACACAGAACATCAACGCGAATGTCACGTTCGCAAATCCGTCTAAAAGGACTATAGCAATTAGACGCAATTTACCGCTCGAATGACATTCACAGTCGGAGATATAATGTAAATACTGCATACTAACAAGTTTAAAATTTCGATCGACAAAACTTCCCGAAGTGGGCCCCACAAACATCTGCTGTACAGTAACAAAATATGGGCCCAAAAGAAATATACCAAAATCCACAATTTCCCAAGACAAACTCACTAGAAAAAATTGGATCATTGTTCCTACATACAGGCCGCGGTTCCGCGGTCAAACCCTAGCTTTGACCGCGGATCCGCGGCGGTACTGTGGGATCACGTGCCCAAATTTTCCCAGAATTCTTGAAAAACCCTGCACAATTTTCTGTGATATGCAAAATAATTTTTAAACCTGATTTAAAATCGACAGAAACATTGAACAGAAAAATTGCAGTTTTTGAAATTCGGTTCGATCGATATTTTAAACGCGTTAGCACAAGTTAGTAAAGCTTAATGGCGAGGCTCTGATACCACTGTAAGTCCACGGTAGCGCCCCGGCCGTCTAACAGACGCCAAATGCGGAACAAAAACTTTTACAACTGGCGCTATCGTGTACTATCACCCGGATCTTCCATTAAAGCTAAACTAACAAACAACAAAGAGGGTAGAAATGTTATACCGAACGATCCGAGTCCTTCAGTCTTCAACCATCATCCCACGCTTTGTTGCGGCTGCTCAGATCTCCTGAATCTCCAGTCTCCTCGTCCAGGTGGCACCACGTCAACGGATCTTTAAACGGGCTCCCGCCTCGGAACCGAGGCGACTCGATCATCAAGTTTACTAAAAGAGATGACCAAGATTGATGTAGAGAATGAGTAGAACACTTTGTCTCGTTACATCCAAAGCTATGGATGAACGGTTAATGGAGTTGCCATTTGAATCGGGTAAATGAGAAATAAGCATATCAAATTTTCATGAACCTAAACTTTCATAATCTTTTCAAGAAATTGAATCCCTCATCTAAACCAAGAGAGGCCGGCCACTTTTGAAGCAGGGGGTGAGTGTAGGAAGGGGGGAAGGTGACCACAAGCAATAAATGATGAATGAGTCATAAACCTTAGTCATCAAAACCATTAATACAAATGATGACACAACTTAACACATCATCTAATCATTTAATGCACATGAAGAGTCATGAAGCCTAGTCACCATCTAGAATCTTCTAGAACTTCGACTCACCTTCATGACTCACCCTAGTGACGAAAAGATAAATCCTCATTTAACCGAATGTTAAATACGGGTGATAGAAAACTGGAAACTGGCAACTTCCAAAAGCGATCCTGAAACGAATTTCAGGATAACCCCGTAACAGTATAAACATACCCGCATTTGTATTACGACCGAATACAAATGCAACTGAGACAAAGATATTATATCTACACAGTATAATACTCGGATCCAGCTTAAACCAAACCCACCAGTATTATCTGCCCGAAATATGACACGTGCGTAAACGCACGTGCATTTTCCGAACCCTGCTATAAAACCATACGGCCTCTACAACGTTTCGCCCGAACTTGGGAAACTGTCTGTGGGGGACTCTAATGACTCATCAACACACTGGCACTGGGCATAACCACTAGCACGTCAGAGGTACAAGCTGTACGTAACGGTTGCCTATGTATTGATTGGAAGGGAAGCTGATGAGCGAACTCATCCAAATACTCTGCTGAGCCTGACAATGACAATCCGTACAGTCCGGTCCGTTCGTCTAAGAGTATCGCATATCGAGTCTAGGGGGTGGATAAAGTCAGACCCCTAATAACGCGATAATTCGTGTCGGTATGGAGCCCATCACCATCTGAGAAACTACTGATCCAAATCAGTAATTCTCAATTACCTTGGCCGAGAATTTCTAGTGATTGCCACCCGTGCACTGTGCGACATTCAACCCCCAATACCGGGAGAGACGAATCCCCGACGATCCGCTCACTGCCTCCATGTGGCTCGGGACTGTACCCAAAAAATACATGTTTGCACGACTCCTTTGAGCCGTGGTAGGGTAGAAATCAAAGCACAGTGGGAACTCACACGAGATAAATGACGATCTCAGGTCAACAAACTAACCTGTACACATGTCACCAGGGAACTGCTATCTGACGATATGTATAATACCAACTAGCATGTTCCCGGCGAGTCCTATCCGGTGTACTCATAACTTAATGAGCACCTGTATATATCTTAGGTGAACCAACTGACACCAATGGCTTGTGAGACCGGCCATCGCCCTTCATCGGGGTCTCGACTGTATACACTAGTCTACTCTGGAGTATCGATGCCCTGTCTCGAAACTCCTATGACTAGGGACACTTTAAGGATGTGCTTACAGACCCCAGCTCCTACGTATATGATCACCATCATACTGCTGGCAGTCAAGCAAGAATCCTATGGGCTCTTTCAACATGCAATAGTGAACTAAAGCATTTATACGATGATAAAGACAAACCAGATAGCATACTATCATCTCGAGTAAGACAGTCATATCGGTATAGGTCCTCACTCAATCATTGCAATCACGTACCTGCAATCCAATAATTGACTTAGAGGGCACTATATCCAACAAAAACAGAGTAGAGGTCGCATGGTTTTGCGACGGGGTTCGTTCACATCCGCGTACTTGTGCACGTTTGGTGTCCGGGCAGTTATTACTAGCGGGCTTTGGTTTAAACCAGATCCTAGTATTTATTTTGGGATTGGTTTTATCTCATTGTATTCGTGTTCCTCGGAACACGGGTGCGGGTGTGTATGCACAGTTGACAGAGGCAGCGGCAGAGGATTCTCATTAGGGTCGTTGACCGTTGACTTTTTCCAAACCCTAATGAGAATGAGAAATATGATTAATAATATTAATTAAGGATAATTGTGCCATGATTAGGGTTATTGACCATTTGACTTTTAATGACTTGTTGACTTTGTTGACCGGTTGGCCATTGTTGACTTGTTGACCATCATCAATTCATTTCAAAGATGCTTCTTGTTTCTTGCAAAAGCATTAAATGATGAAATGATAATGGTCATTCATAAACAAACCATCACAATTTCGTAATTATTATTATTATTATTATTATCATTATTCCTAATATGAGAGCATGGTTACAAAATATCCTCATTCTTTCTTGCACTTTCTCTCTCATAGTTTTAGCTCATCCTCTTCCTCTCTCTCAAAGCTCTCATCTCTCATGAGTTGAGAATCATGAGCTCTTGAGATAAAACCACCATAACTCCTTTCTACTCATTCTAGAGTTCTAGGTTAGCAAGCCAAGCACTTTAGTTGCCTCTAGGTTGAGGTAGGAGCTCAAGGTAGAAACCTTCGGGTGGATCCTTCTTCGACAAAGAGAAGACTACGAGGAGGAGCCGTTCAAACCACTCCAAGGAGCAAGAAGAGAAGGAGTTCAAGACCTAGGTATAACCTTCTACATAGTAGCTAGAACTTGTAGTTTATATGTTAGTTTTTGTTTAGCAAAGATCCATCATGGATGGTCCATGTCACCTTGTGAGAAAAAATCGTTTTTTACCTATTCCGCCTCCCCGTAAGAATCGGGGTGGGTAACGTGGACCTAACAGTGGTATCAGAGACTAGCTAAACAACAACTAACTGTTAGCAAAGTGTTTAGAACTTCGATCCGGAAAAAATCCCGAAAACATGTCAAAAACCACACTTTCTGCCGATTTTTAAAACTGCTCTAAAAATTATTCCACATGCCTTAAAAATCGATGCAGGGTTTTTTAGGAACAGGCAAGAAATTTGAGCCCACGACTCGGTCAACTCGCCGCGGAAGCGCGGCAAAACCACGCTTTTCGCCGCGGATCCGCGGCCGAGTTGACTCGGCCGCGACTCCGATTTCTTGCAGTTTTCTCTGTTTGGTATTTTAGGATTTTTAAGATGTTTTGTTTCTTCCCAGATTTTCCAGAGAACAATGTTATGTTTGGGGTAGTTACAAATTGGTATTTTGATCGAAGTTCTATAAACTTTAGCTATTTGGTTATATCTGTAATGTGATATATGCACTGAACGTCGGCTAATCGCTATACGTCGATTAGTGGGGTTGTGTATATCTGTGATCTGTAATGTTGTTGGATTGTGTATATGAACTTGTTGGATTGATGCGGATGAATAGCCGGGGTTTTGTGAGATGAGGGTTTCTTTATCTTTCATTTGATGTAAAATGTAAATTGATGTAATATTATTTTTATGGCCGCACATCCGGGATGAGGTTGTAGTCGCCATTGTATATTATTTCTTTTACTGTTTTTGCTCCTAGGATAGACCCAAGGTGGGGTGCACAAACTACCGGGTACTTTGAAGTGCCGAGTGGCCTACTCACGTTGTTGAGGGAGGTTGCTTCACTTCGGGTACTTGGCGGGTAGTTTGCCTCACCCGTAGGGGTCTAGGGTGGGGTTTGGCTATTCATCGCGACCGTATAATCCGTCTTTCGTTACAGGCTCGAATGAAACGCGGATTCCTACCATATCCAATGTGTTCATCTGTGATCTGGAATGGCTATCATTGTATCTGACGAATGTATATATCTATATATGATATCTAGTAGGCGTTGCTTATATTTTGCATCCGTGCTAGTCCAGCCCCCGCTCTGTCGTTAGTTAAGTAACCTAACGGGTGATGACGGGGCCCCGTGGTGAATGCGGATGGCATAAGCGTACGTCATATTTTTGTTGTTTTCTGCAATGGTAGGATTAACTGATGGGACGCATTAAATTATGCAAGAAAACAAACCTAAAAGACGTTGTTGGAACAATTTTCAAAAAGCTGTTATTACAAAGACGTTCTCTTTTGTTTTGCACGGAGGTATTTGGTTATGAATGCCCAGCACCTCATTCGACGAGGCAAGGGCCGAGATCCCTTCATCGGGAGTGACCCCTTGGACAAAAGTTTGCGTCAGGGTAATAACTTCACTATAGTCGATTATTCTTACTTTGCATCGAGGTATTCAGTTTGGAATATCCTGCACCTCATTCGACGAGGAAAGAGCCGAGATCCCTTCACAGGGAGTGACCTCTTTAGCAAGTTTTCGCCACTATATTTTCAAAAAGGGCTATCATGTTCCTTCAACTACATCAAGTTCATTACGTTAACGGGGTTTTCGCCCAAAAACCCAGCTGTAGCCCTTCGTCATTTTAGATAATTAATACTTAGTATTCGTGCTGCGTTTGTTGATTATTCATCAAGGCACAGTGAACAGTAGCTAAGTAATAATTCTCTATTGCACTGATAGATGTGATTGGTTAGGACGGTCACATGATTTTGTTGATTATTCGTCAAGGATCATGCAGGCGGGTCTAATGCAATCCTGGATAACGACGGGTTGAACTTGACTAAGACCTTTTGATTTGTTGATTATTCGTCAAGGTCACTTGGGTCCTAGGGGCAAAAATCCACATCGGGGGTTTCTAAAGAAAATGAAACTTGCAGATTTAGCATACCTTCTGGAGTGTGGTGACTAGAGTGGATTCCATCTAGGTCATCGCACAATGATAGTTGGATCCCGATCCCACTGATGAGTTGGATTACTCTCGGGAGATTATTTCACTTAACAATCAATGTTATAAACCAAGTAGGTGTCTAGAACGGTGTTAGCGGGGCTACGCCTCCAGGGAAAAGAGATTATTTAATTAAAGAACTTCGCGAAAGCGTTGGCAAAACCTCCCTCGAAGTACCAGCACTAGCCTGGCTGAAAGGTTAAGCGAGTATTGTGACGTGCGATTAATCCTGACTAGTTCTTCTTTTAGGGTTTGAAGAAGAATTTGAGGAAACAGTGGGAGTCATCCTGATTAGATAAATTAATAAACTAATCTAATCTTACAAGAGCGCACGCTGAGTGTTTCTTTTCTCTCTCTCCAGGTAGCAACCATTTCACGCCCTAATTAAGATAATAAAATGTATCGCTTGACCGATCCGAATTCTTATTCAGGGCTGGGGAATGTCGGTTCGGCTCTAACTTGTGACAACAGTCACAAGTATGAGCAAGGGAAAGAGGATTGTATGGATTCCAAGGATACCCAGTTGGAGAAGAAGCATAGTTTTGCATCTACTTCAAGTGTTCTTGTAATTGAGAACTGCTTTACGGTCAGCCCTACCTCCTGGGTACTTGATACCGGATCAAGATCTCATATCTGTAATCTATTGCAGGGACTGAGAAAAAGTAGGAAAGTTGTACCTGGTGATATGTCGCTCAGAGTAACGAACGGAGCACAAGTTAATGCTGCAGCCGTCGGTGAATATCACCTAGTGTTGCCAAATGGCAATACTATGATTTTGAACGAATGCTACTATGTACCTTCCATGGTTTGCAATATCATATCAGTTTCTTTACTCAATAAAGATGGATATAACTTTGTTCTTGATAGAAATATCATGAGCATCTACCTTCATAAGGTACTGGTTGCAGAAGGTACACTGTGTAATGGTATCTACGTTCTAAATCAGAATACAGTTCTCAATATACAAAACACACGCAAGAGGAAGAGTTCAGATATGAACGAATCCTACTTATGGCATTGTAGACTTGGTCATATCGGAGAGAAAAGACTAAGTAGGTTGCATAAAGATGGACTCTTGAATACGTTCGAGTTTTCATCTTATGAAACTTGTCAGTCTTGTCTCAAAGGAAAGATGACCAAATCTCTGTTCACCGGACATGGAGAAAGGGCAGCAGAGCTCTTAGGACTCATACACAGTGATGTATGTGGTCCAATATCTATGCATGCAAGGGGTGGGTTCTCGTACTTCATCACATTCACTGACGATCTCTCTAGATTCGGATATGTGTATCTTATGAAACATAAATCTGAAGCTTTTGAGAAATTCAAGGAATTCAGAAACGAAGTAGAGAACCAAACTGGCAAAAGTATCAAGATCCTCCGATCAGATAGAGGAGGGGAGTACTTAAGCATGGAATTCCTAGATCACTTAAAAGAGAATGGTATTCTCTCTCAGCTTACTCCCCCTTATACACCACAGCACAACGATGTATCGGAGCGGAGGAATCGTACCCTATTGGATATGGTTCGCTCCATGATGAGTAGTGTTGAGTTGCCTCTTTCATTCTGGGGATATACGCTTCAGACAGCGGCATACCTTTTGAATCAAGTTCCGTCCAAATCTGTGCCTTAAACTCCGTATGAAATATGGAGCAGTAAGAAACCATGTCTTAAATTTATTAAGATATGGGGTTGTCTGGCCTATGTGAAAACACAGAAACTGGACAAGCTAGAGGCACGGTCAGTTCTATGTAAATTTATGGGATATCCTAAAGATTCACTAGGATATCTGTTCTACTAAACTGAGGAACATAAGGTGTTTGTATCTCGCCATGCTACCTTTTTAGAAAGGGAGTTTCTTGCAAAAGAAACTAGTGGGAGTTCGATAGAACTGGGAGAAATCCATGAACCACAAATTGTAACTGAAGATTTGACGGAACCTCAGGATTCAATAACCTCAGACGATCCTCAGCCACTCCGCAGATCTGGTAGGATTTCTCATCCGCCCGAGAGATACTATGGTTTTCTCATAGATAGGGATCGAGAGGATTGCATCTTGGAAGAAGATGACCCTACCAGTTTCAGGCAGGCCATTATCAGTAGGGACTCTGATAAGTAGCTGGATGCTATGCAATCCAAAATGGAGTCCATGTACACCAATAAAGTGTGGACCGTGGATATTGCTCCACCTGGGGTAAAACCCGTTGGATGCAAATGGATATATAAAAGGAAACTTGGTGTAGATGGTCAGGTGGAAACCTATAAGGCTAGACTAGTTGCAAAAGGTTTTCGTCAAAGACCTGGTGTGGACTATGACGAAACTTTTCTCCAGTGGCTATGCTCAAATCCATTCGGATCCTACTTGCCATTACTGCCTTCCATGACTATGAAATCTGGCAGATGGACGTTAAAACGGATTTTCTAAACGGCTGTTTGGAAGAGTGCGTTTACATGGATCAGCCAGAAGGTTTCGTAGATAGTGGGAGCAGCAGGAAAGTGTGCAAGTTGCTTAAATCCATTTATGGATTAAAGTAGGCATCGCGGAGCTGGAACATCTGTTTTGATGAGGCAATCAAGGAATTTGATTTCATCAAGAACGAAGATGAACCTTGTGTCTATAAGAAGATTGTAGGACGAACTGTCGTGTTCCTAGTCTTGTACGTGGACGACATTCTTTTTATAGGAAATGACATTCCTATGCTACAATCGGTCAAGCTATTCTTGTCACAACGGTTCTCCATGGAGGACCTGGGTGATGCCTCGTACATTCTGGGGATCAAGATCTACAGAGATAGATCCAAGAGACTACTGGGACTTTCGCAGTCCAGGTACATAGAGACCGTACTAAAGAGATTTAGTATGGAAGATTCCAAGAGCGGTAACATACCCGCATTGCACGGAATCACCCTCTCCAAGAAGATGTCTCCTAAGACTGACGAGGAGAGGGTTCGCATGAGCACTATACCCTACGCTTCGGCGGTAGTATCTATAATGTATGCGATGCTATGTACAAGACCAGATGTAGCTTACGCGCTGAGCGTGGTGAGCCGGTATCAGTCAGACCCAGGTGAGGACCACTGGACGGCAGTGAAGAACATTCTCAAGTACCTGAGAAGGACTAAGGAGATGTTCCTGGTTTACGGTAATGGAGACCTCAGGGTCGAGTCCTTTACCGATTCAAGCTTCCAGAGTGACAAAGATAACAGCAAGTCTGTCTCGGGTTTCGTGTTTACCCTCAACGGAGGGGCGGTGTGTTGGAAGAGTTCCAAACAGAATACCGTCGCAGACTCGACGATGGAGGCTGAATACCTTGCTGCAAGCGATGCCGCAAAAGAGGCGGTCTGGATGAAGAAATTCATTAGTGAATTTCAGGTGGTTCCATCCATTGTTGACCCAATACCTTTGTATTGCGATAACAATGGGGCTATAGCTTTAGCGAAGGAACCAAGGTCCCATCAGAAATCCAGACACATCTTAAGGCGGTATCACCTGATCAGGGAGATCATTGATTGCCAGAAGATCGAGGTACAAAGAGTGGACACAAAAGACAACACGGCGGATCCATTCACAAAGGCCCTCCCTCAAACACAGTTCGAGAGACTTTTTGAGCTATTGGGTATGCGGTACGCCAGCAGCTAGCCTTAGAGCAGACGTTGGGTATGCGGTACACCAATTACTGGCCTTTAGTGCAAGTGGGGGATTGTTGGATATGTATGCCCTAGAGGCCATTATTGTATAGTACTAGTTTGTATAATATATTTTGGAGGCTTGGGATATATATACGGGTTTACGACAGTCTTACTCGATATAGTAGTATGCTACTTGGTTTGTTTCTATCTTAATATGTGTATATATTTCTTTTAACATATCACTGATACATATTGAGCCCTTAGGATTTTTGCTTGACTACCGGCGTTGTGATGGCGATCACACTGGTGGGGGCTGGGTAGTCTATAAGCACATCCTTATTTTGGTCCCTAGTCGTAGGATTATCGAGACAGGGCATCGATACTCCAGAGTAGACTGGTGCATACGCTTCTCATCCCAGCAGGGGAGATGGTCTGTCCTACAGCCATCAGTACGTCGTACTGGAGATAGTATGCAGGTGCTCGTTAGGTTACGAGTACACTGGACATGACTCGTTGGGAACTGTTGGTTGGTATTATACCTATCGTCAGTTAACAGTTCCCAGGTGACATGAGTACAGCTTAGTCCGCTGACTTGACACTGTCACTTCACCTCGAGTGTGTTCCCACTGTTCTTAGATTACTACCCTACCACGGCTCTACTGAGTCGTGCAAACAGGTAGTAGTTGGGTGCAGTCCCGAAGCACTTGGAGGCAGTGACGGTTAGACAGGATTCGTCTCTCCCGGTATTGGGGGTTGATATCGCGCTATGTCTAGGAGAGCCATTACACAAAGTCCCTGGCCATAGCAAGCGAGAATTACTGGTAGGTTTTCCAGTAGATTCTCAGGGTGTTTTGGGCTACACTCCGACACGACTTGTACCGCTATTAGGGGACTGACGTTTACCGCCCCCTAGGCCCGCCATGCGATACTCTCAGACGAACAGACCAGACTGTACGGAGATTGTCACATTCAGGCTCAGTAAGAGTTCGGATGGGTTCACCTCATCAGTCTTCTTATCGGCATCTACCTGGAGACCGTTACGTACAGCTAGTACCGCTTGCGGCCTGTGGTTAAACCCACTGCCAGCATAGTGTCAAGTCTTTAGAGTCCCACACAGAGGGCTATTCGCCTTTGGGCAAAACAGAGTAGAGGTCGCATGGTTTTATGACGAGGTTCGTTCACATCCGCGCACTTGTGCACGTTTGGTGTCCGGGCAGTTATTACTAGCGGACTTTGGTTAAAGCCAGATCCTAGTATTTATTTTGGGATTGGTTTTATCTCATTGTATTCGTGTTCCTCGGAACACGGGTGCGGGTGTGTATGCACAATTGACAGAGGCAGAGGATTCTCATTAGGGTCGTTGACCGTTAACTTTTTCCAAACCCTAATGAGAATGAGAAATATGATTAATAATATTAATTAAGGATAATTGTGCCATGGTTAGGGTTGTTGACCATTTGACTTTTGTTGACTTGTTGATTTTGTTGACCGGTTGACCATTGTTGACTTGTTGATCATCATCATTTCATTTCAAAGATACTTCTTGTTTCTTGCAAAAGCATTAAATGATGAAATGATAATGGTCATTCATAAACTAACCATCATAATTTCTTAATTATTATTATTATTATTATTATTATTATTATTATCATCATCATCATTATTCCTAATATGAGAGCATGGTTGCAAAATATCATCATTTTTTCTTGCACTTTCTCTCTCATAGTTTTAGCTCATCATCTTCCTCTCTCTCAAAGATCTCATCTCTCATGAGTTGAGAATCATGAGCTCTTGAGATAAAACCACCATAGCTCCTCTCTACTCATTCTAGAGTTCTAGGTTTTGTAAGCCAAGCACTTTAGTTGCCTCTAGGTTGAGGTAGGAGCTCAAGGTAGAGGCCTTCGGGTGGATCCTTCTTCGACAAAGAGAAGACTACGAGGAGGAGCCGTTCAAACCACTCCAAGGAGCAAGAAGTGAAGGAGTTCAAGACCTACGTATAACCTTCTATATAGTAGCTAGAACTTGTAGTTTATCTGTTAGTTTTTGTTTAGAAAAGATCCATCATGGATGGTCCATGTCACCTTGTGAGAAAAAATCGCTTTTTACCTATTCCGCCTCACCGTAAGAACCGAGGTGGGTAACGTGGACCTAACACTTGACAAATATGGCATCCCAAGGTATCTAAAACCATGGGAGGCTGAACGGGATTCGAAGCTATAGCGGGTTGGAGAAGGCCTTCCGAAGTCCAATTGACCATCTCCACGGCGTAGTTCACCGGGGGTGAGTTGGCGTAATGGATCGCCGTGATGGGCTCCGAGGGTACCGCGCATGAAAAGCTTTGTCGATCCCTGATAATATGATTGTACCATGATCCCCAAAGGTGAAGATTCTTATGTTCCGGATCATGGTCTCTGATCAAAGCTAGGACCTCCCGGTCTACGGGTGCTCCAGGAAATCCTCCCTCTGAACGAACGAATGGGAACGAAGCATCGAAAGACATGTTGCCTGCGAAAGGGGGGACGGAAATCAACTGTCGGTGTTGTAATTTAATTTTTTAATTTTTGACACTCGGTACTTTAAAATTTGTACCACACTGCAATGCAGTGGAAAGGGGACCAAAGGTGGACCCACAAAATCCATATGACAATGCATCAATTAATAAAACAGCCTCATCATTGCATGAGACTGTCAATTAATGAGAAAATCCTCAAGGAATCTTCTCATTGAATGAGAAATCTCTCGGGAGAAGGAGAAAATCTCCCTTTGAGAGCAAAGCTCTATAACAGAGTGACACTTGTCAAACTCTGGTCATGAAGGAACAAAATTCCTTAAAGAGCCTAGCTCTGTAATGATGATGGAAAATCCATCAAAGGTTAATTAAAATTAATTCTTGAGAATTAAAATTCTGGGAACTTAAAGATCCATGAAAAAACTCTTAAGAGTTCTTCATCAAAAGATCAAAAGATCTACATATTATCAAAAGAGCAGAGCTCTGATTCATGGGATAAGAAACCCCAAGAAAAGATCTGTTTAGATCTATAGGTTCATGAGAGCAAGGCTCTATTAATGAAACCCTAAAAGGGTTTTCTTTAGATCAAAGATCTATGAAGAGTAAGGCTCTGTTAATGGGTAAAAACCCTAATTTATTAAAATTAAAATTTCTAAATTTTACCTAAGAGTTCTGACTCTTGAAAGTTCTTAACAAAAGAGCAAGGCTCTGAGAAAAAATTCTCAAGAAGAAGATGATAATCATCTAAAGGACCAAAGGTCTTATTTATAGGCACTAAACTGCCTCTTCAACTTTTGAGTTGATCTAAGGGCTCAGATGTTACCACCGCTGCACTCACGTGTGCGCCACGTGAGCGCAACGGTGGGGGGCATTTGTTTCCCCAATCAGAGCAAAGCTCTGTTTTGAATTTCAAAATTCAAAAATTGAAGCAACATTTCAGATCCTGTGTGCTGCGCGCCACGTGTCAAAAGCAGACACGCCAGCGCCAGGAGAGCTGAGCCCTAGGCAGCGCACCCCCAATCAGAGCAAAGCTCTGTTTTCAAAATTCAAAATTTAAAAAGTTGAAGCAACGGTTCATATCCAGCGCTCTGCGCTGCGTGCCACATGTCAAACACGGGTGCGCTAGCGCAGTTGCGCTGCGCTCTGCGCTGCACGCCACGTGTCGAACGTAGGTGCGCAAGCGCTGGAATTAAAAATTCCCACCGTTAGATCAAAAGATCTAATAATAATGATAAATCATTAATTAACCAGAATTAAATTCTGTTAAAGAAAGATTCATCAAAATCTTTCCAAACAATAAGATTGTGCTTTAAGCACCGCTGGATCAACGATCCAATGATAAATAATAAATTACCAAAGACAGAACAAATTCTGCATGGAAAGATTTCTCAATTTTACTAAAACAAGAAGATTAACTTCTGTAAAACAGAAGCCTTAGGATCCAGCGGTGGGAAATATTCCCAAATCAATCAGAGAAAGATCTCTTAAAACTGATTTAACAAATCAATTGGCCCTATATAAATGACCCTAGACTTCAAATCTAAAATATAGAGAATACAGAAGAAGAGAGAGAAAAACCCTCTGCAAAAAAGAGCAAGCTCTTAAGAAAAAAAGATTTTTCTTCATATTCAAGGTAAAAAAAGAACTATGTTCTTGAACAACAGAGATGAAACCATCTCGTAAAAAGAAGAACCATCTTCTAAAAAAGATCATAGATCTAAAAAAAGACCAAGGTCTCTGATAAAAAGAAAAAGATCAAAAGACCTAATCATAAAAACTAAAAGAAGTATTTTTACTTCGTCCACAGATCTTTGATCTATAAAGGCAGAGCCTTTTATCAAAACAAGAACTTTTGTTCTTGAATCTTGAGGCAAAGCCTCTTTAGAAGAACATAAAAGTTGTTCTGTGATCTTAAAATTGATCAGATACGCTTTGCGCTACTGAAATGTGCCTTGCACTCATGAACTGCGTCCTTGCGCTCATTGGACTGGCGCACAGCGCCATAATTTGCCACGTGTCAACCATAGAAACCATTTACACTTTGCGCTTTTAAAATAGAGCGATACGCTCACAGACTGGCGCTCAGCTCCAAGCGCGCCACGTGTCGCTCGCTGGCGCGCTAGCGCAAAACACTCATAAATGGAAAGCGCAAATGCGCTAATGAACCAGGGCTAAGCGTTGAGCGCAACACGTGTTACCTTCGTGTGCGCTAGCGCAATGCGCTCTTTAATTGGCGCAAAGCGCCTGACACGCCACGTGGCGCATTATTAGAACACAATTTGTTTCTGATACAAGACAAAAATATCAGAGCCCAATGCTTAGCATTATTCAAAGGGCCGAGCCCAAATAAAGGCTTAATAGCCAGAACAAAAATAAAATATTAAAACATTTTAATTGGACTTAGCCCAATTCTAGCCATAAGTCCTCAACCTATGTTGAACTGAGCACATCTGCTCTTTCAAACAACTCACCTTGGTTCAAGGGTACATCACTTCACTCCTTTGATATTTATCATTGTAATTCCTCAACATTTTCAAAGAGGTGACGGGTCCCGACAACAACACATTTCATGGACTGTGAGGTCCTTAAACTCATGGACTATGATGTCCTTAACCTCGACCGTGATGTCTTAAAACTAACAACGGACTGTGGGGTCCTTAAACTCACGGACTATGATGTCCTTAATCTCAACCGCGATGTCTTAAAACTAATATCGGACTGTGGAGACCTTAAATCCACAGACTATGATGTCCTTAATCTTGACCGTGATGTCTTAAAACTAATATTGGACTGTTGGGTCCTTAAACCCACGGACTATGATGTCCTTAATCTCGACCGCGATGTCTTAAAACTAACAATGGACCGTAATGTCCTTAAACTAATTATCGACCGCAATGTCACTAAACTAAACAATAGATCCCAATTGCTCTCTTGTAGGATCCAAATAATCCCATTAAGTTGATCTTAGTCTAAAATTAGACTAACATATCCTTAACAAACGTTTAAGTTGATCTTAGCCTCAAATAAGGTTAACGTATCCTTAAACACAACCCCCTAACCCAAATCTAAGAAGATACGGATTTGGACTAATACACGTCCTACGGGCGACAACATAAATTAGTCTCCATATACAATCCACGGGCAACCAAACACAAAAAAAACACCCATGACACGAAGTAACCATATGGAGAAGAAGAAAGTTGTTACCGCGATGCGGTAGCGTAATTAACTGTAGGGGCTTGCGCCTGCAGGGAAGAGCGTCCCCACAATCAAAAACCCCTCAAATGAGGGGGAATCTGATGAAGTCTGCTACATCGGCCGCATCCGTTTAAACCTTCAATACACGGTGCCATAAATCAACTTGGCATCTTCGGAGAGGTGGACGGATAGCACCAATTAGTATCTGCCCCGAATTTCAGGCAAGACGGACCTGCGCGGTCGCGTCTCTGTATTCAGCGGGGAACAACACCAAGTGTAAAAGTATCATCTCGTCTGGTATATAACATCGCATGATTGACCTCACTGCCATAGTATGTTGAATGTCATTCATGCAAATCTCTCTCTTCATCAGTCTTGAAAGACATCCTTTTCAGAGAGAGTGACCCCATTATCTGCAGGTACATTACCTCACCAGTAGTCATCCATTCTAAACCACTTTAGAATGGTGTTAAGATACCTGAATTTGGGATAATCCCAAAACCCTTACTAGATCTAAATATATATATTCACTAGAATCAATAATCCAAATGCATAAAGGAGAACCAAATGTGACAACTAACGTTTGACCGAACCGTAGTATAGGAACATCACTCCCTATCAAGAGTATGTCATCCACATCAGTATGAGGAACCTGACAATACTCTCTATAGCCTTCTTACAAATACAAGATTCATCACTAATTTTGATGAAGTCAAACACTTTAACCGCAGCATCAAAACAGATGATCCATCTCCGCTATGTCTGCTTTAGTTTACTATTATACTTAAGCGACTTGCATACTATCCGCTGCTCCCACTGACTAAGACAACCCTCTGGTAGAGTCATATATACATACACTTCTAAATCCAATTTATAAAGATATTATAGTCATCCTCATACCAGATATCATAGTTATGAAAACATTAGTGGCAAGTTATATCCGTATAGACTTTAGTACAGACATTGAAGTAACCGTATCATCACAATTTACACCGGGTATTTGATGAATACCTGTTTATTACAAGTCTAGCCTTATTAGGTTAATACCTTTCCATTTGCACTGATCTCGAAAGATCTGCTTGCTCCTTATGGGTTTTACCCCTTTCAGGAGAATACAACAAAATCTATAATTTATTTTAATGCATGGAGTCCAACTTGAATAACTTAGCATCCGGCCATCATTCGAAAGTCATCACTTCCTATGGCCTGCTGATAACTAGTAGGGTCATCATCACATGATGCAAGCCTCCTCATCACATTCTATAAGAAAACCGAAGTATCTCTCGGATGGTTGAGGTCACCTACTAGATCTACGAAGTAGCTATGGTCTATCAGGGTCAATTGGATTATCAAGTTCCACTAAACTTTCAGTAACCATTAGTGGTTCTGGGATAATTTCCAGTTCTACCATACTCCTACTAATTTCTTTTACAAGATTCCTTACATAGGAGGTGGCGAGTCAAGAACAAAACACTTTTGATCTTGAAAATGATAGAAACCATCCCTTAAGAAAGTCTGGGATAATCTATAAACAGCTGTTACCGAAACGTGCCTTGAGTTTGTCCGGATTATGTTTTTAAGCACAAACCGGATAACCCAACATCTTAGTAACCTTAAGATGAACACCATTCTATATCACATATAGAACCAGAAGCACTTATTTAGGTAGAACTAATATCCATTGATATGCATCTATCCTTAGTGCATTCCCAAAATTGAAAAAAGTGATTCAAAATTACTCATCATGGAGCGCACCCGTTGAGAGAGAATCACATTATCAATACGGAATACATAGTATCAACCCCACGTCCATATGGACATCGGACAACATACATCAATATGTATAAGTCCCTTGAGTTCACTAACTCAATTCTCGTGTCCTGTTAATTGTAAAAGAATTACTTTGGTTAAAAGAAACCAAAAGTTTTCCATTTACGCAAAACCTGATGATTTTCCTTAATAACAACAATTGCTCCGAAAATCGGCATTGACGATAAAATCAACCAATCTCAATTCTATGCTCCTTCTCAGCATCTGTAACGCCCAACAGATGTGGGATTCTAATCTGGAATCTATATACCCAAGAGTTAGAGTTTATTGAGAAGCAATTTTTCAAAACACAGACGTACACAAAATCCAAAACATCAAAATGTTTCAGCGGGTTTAGTCAAGTATTCACAGTATTGCCTTTTTCATTGTCCAAGCTCATGACAGCTGTCGCAATTTCTTTTCCTCACACTTCAACCCCTTTTGATATCTCTCCATCTTACCTTCTTGTATACCGAGCTGATGCTAGTTGGTTTTCTTCTTTCCATTCCTTTAGCACCAGCTTCGGGATTGAAAGAAGAAAATCCAATAAGCGTAACTGGTATACTCTCCTTACATATAAGGATATCTCGAACTTGAGATAAGGTAGGAAAGAGAGACAAATGAACAATTCATCTAATCCAGAACCAGTGGCCATTCTCAGACTGAAACAATTTCATCGAGTTCGTATCTAACCATATGATGGTCTTCCAACAATATGGATCTCTCTACTGAATACAAATGATTCTGGAGTTAGTAGAAGGGAAAGTAAGATAGGTAAGAACATATGCGACTATGGATCTATGTACTAAATACAAAGGGTTCTGGAGTAAGCAGAAGGGGAAGTGAGATGGTCTTCCAAACAATATGGTGTCTATGTACCTGGACTTTAAAAGTCCTAACATTCTCTTGGATCTATCCATGTAGATCTTTATCCCTAGAATATAGGAGACAACACCCAAGTCTTTCATGTAGAAATTTTATGAAAAGAACAGCTTGACCGAGTGTAGCATAAGAATATCATTTCCTATCAGGAGAATGTAATCGACGTACAAGACGAGGCATACTTCAGGTCCCCCTACAATTTTCTTATAGATACATGGCTCATCTACATGTTTGATGAAATCAAATTCCTTGACTGTCACATCAAACAGATGTTTCTGTTAGGTGGTCGTGCTCGCTGGACGGGTTTTTTAAATCATTGCAGAAGCGGAAAAACGAAAATATCCAAGCGACAAGATCTCCTAACCCTAGAATACTACCATGGACAAAAATCATGCAAACAAAAAGATAGAATAAGGAGAAGATACAACTTTTGAAACATCTTCTCAAGCTCCAACGGTTGAACCTAGGATTTCGGCTAAGCTCCGAGGTGCTTTGGATCGCGCTTGATTTTCGATTGACTCCATCAAAGATGATCCATGCGTAGGCAACCGGTTATATCTCCATCTTCAATCTAATTGAAGAAACTCTCATTTGATCCTTGCTAGAGATAAGATGAGAGAGAGATGTAGAATAAAAATGGTGAACTCTCAAAAACCTCTCTTTTCTTTTTCCTACCTCTCATTTCTTTGCTTGATGGATGAGAGAGAAAAGCAAATACACAATGGCTAAGTCATGTGAACAAAAATGTAGAACCTTTGCCATATCAACTCACATTCCTCTCTCATCCTACACATGTCCTCAAGCATGCTAAGTGTAAGTCTACAAGCTTACACATAATGCATATGACATGCATAAATCAAGAAAGAAAAATAAAAGGTGGAAAAAAGAATATACATATATAAGTATAATCATATTACACATATAGATATATATGTGTAAATATACACAAGCACATGTCATGTAATCTTACACTAAAAGAGATAAAGAGAATGTCACAATTTATACTAGTTTACATATGCACCATCATATATAAGAAATATCATCAAATCCACACTTGATTTAATAACCCGGTTCAATTATAAACTGGCTAGTATCATTCGTCTGATTAATACATGTAGTATCTCATAACATGTTTAATTAGACCCTGCACGCATCGCCGTATGTGCACTACATCATTTTGCATGAACGGGAAAACCCTCTGTGTGGGACTTTAAAGACTCGACAATATGTTGACAGTAGGTCATGACTATATCCGATTGATCTGAAATACTTTCATATCAATCCCCCACCAGATTAACCTACAAGCACGTCATTGGTACTAGCTGTACGTAATGGCTACCCAGGTATTGAATGAAAAGCCGGTCGATACGCAAACTCGTCCGTACCCTACTAGAGCCTATCAATGACACTCATTGTACAGTCCGGTCTTTTCGTCTAAGATTTTCGCATACCAGATCTGGGAGGTGGAAACCGTCAGCCTCCCAATAACCCGACAAGTTGTGCTGACGTCAAGCTCATGTCCATCAGAGAAACTACTAATAACACTTATCAGTAAATCTCGTCTGTCTTGGCCAAGGATTTATGGTCATAGCCAGCTGTGCATAGTGCGACATCAACTTCCTCTACAGGGAGAGATGAATTCCCTTAACCACTCACTGCCTCAATATGCTTTGGGACTGTACCCAACTAAAACATGTTTGCATGGCTCTTTAAATCCATGGTAGGGTAGAAATCTAAGTATAGTGGGAACACACACAAGACACTATGGCGATCTTGGATCTAAGGACTACCTTGTACTCATATCACCAGAGAACCGCTATATGACAATTGGTATAAAACCATCTAGGAGTTCTCAGCGAGTCCATTCAGTGTAACTGACCCAATGAGCACCTATATATAATCATCGGTGTCAAACACCAATGGACATGGGATCAGCCATCGCCCCGTACAGGGTCATGAAACGTATACACTAGTCTGAACTAGAGTACCAATGCCCAGTCTCGATACTCCTACGATAGGGACTTTTAAGGATGTGCTTATATACTACCCGGCCCCACTAGTATGATCCCTATCATAATCCTGGTAGTCAACCAAAGATTCTATGGGTTTTATCATCATGTAGTAGTGATACTAAAAGTAAAACGTATACTTATAAATGATAAATACAAACCAAATAGCGTACTATCATCTTGAGCAAGACTGTTCTTGGTATAGGCCCTCCTCGAATTCAGTAATTGCATTCTTGCAACTACGTTTATTGCCTTGAGGGCACCTATGTCCAACAGTTCTAACTCCGCGATGCCTGGTTTAATTCATAAATGGATTTAAGCAACTTGCACACCTTCCCGCTGCTTCCACCGTCTACAAAACCCTCTGGCTGATCCATATAAACGCACTCTTTTAAATTTCTATTTAGAAAAGCCATTTTTACTTCTATCTGCCAGATGTCATAGTCATGGAAGGCAGCAATGGCAAGTATGATCCGAATAGATTTCAGTATAGCCACTTGAGAAAAGGTTTCATCATAGTCCACACCTGGTATTTGAAGAAAACCTTTTGCAACAAGTCTACCTTTATAGGTTTCTATCTATCCATCTACACCAATCTTCTTCTTGAAGATTCATTTGCAGCCAACGGGTTTGACCCATGTTGGTGCAATGTCCAAAGTCCAAACTTTGTTGGTGTACATGAACTCCATTTCAGATCGCATAGCATCCAGCAATTTCACATAGTACATACTGTAAATGTCCTGCTCGAAACTAGTAGGATGATCTTTTTCCAAGATGCAATCATCTCGATCCCCGTCTACGAGAAAACCACGGTATCTCTCGGATGGATAAGAAATTCTACTAGATCTACAGAGTGGCTGAGTTTCGTCCGGAACTATTGAATCATGTTGCCCCACTAAATCCTTAATTATAATTTGTGGTTCTTGAATTTCTTCTAGTTCTACCATGATCCTACTAATTTTTTTGCAAGAAATTCCTTCTGTAAAAAAATGGTGTGCTGAGTAACAAACACTTTCTATTTCTCAATGTGGTAGAACAGATATCCATAACCATTATTTGGATATCCCACAAACTTACATAGAAATGACCATGCATTTAGTTTGTCCGAATTATACTTTTTAACGTAAGCCGGACAATCCCATATCTTAAATCGTTTAAAATCTGGTCTCTTACCATTCCATATATCAAATGGTATCTCAGGCACGGATTTGGAAGGAACATCATTTAATAGAAATGCTGATGTTTGAAGCGCATGTACCCAAAATGAAAGTGGTAACTCGGCACTACTCATCATTGAGCGAACCATATCCAAAAGGGTACGATTCCTTCGCTCTGATACACTGGTATGCTATGGTGTAGACGAAAGAGTAAGCTGAGAGAGAATACCATTCTCTTTTAGATAGTCAAGGAATTTTGTGCTTAAGTATTCACCTACTCGATCAGATTGCAGGACCTTAATATTTTTACCAGTCTGGTTCTCTACTTCGTTCTTATATTCTTTAAATTTCTCAAAAACTTCATATTTGTGTTTCGTTAGAAATATGTAACCAAACCTAGAGAGATCACCAGTAAATGTAATGAAGTACGAGATACCATCCCTTGCATGTGTAGATATTAGACCACACACATCACTGTGTATGAGTTCTAAGAGCTCTATAGCTCTTTCTCCGTGTCCCGTAAACGGAGTTTTTGTCATCTTTCCTTTAAGACAAGATTGACAAGTTTCATAAGATGTAAATTCGAATGGATCCAAATATCCATCTTTATGCAACTTAGCTAATCTTTTCTCATTGATATGACCAAGTCTACAATACCACAAGTAGGCTTCATTCATTTCTAAACTCTTCCTCTTGCTTGTATCTATATTGAAAATTGCGTTTAGATTAAGAATGTATATACCATTACATAATGTTCCTTCTGCAACCAATACCTGATTGAGGTAAACGTTCATGATATTTCTATCTAGAAAAAAATTATATACATCTTTATTTACTAAAGAAACTGATATAATATTATAAAGTATAGATGGTATATAGTAACAGTTGTTCAAAATCATAGTGTTGCCACTTGGCAACACCAAATAATATTCGCCGACGGCAGCAGCATCAACCTGTGCTCCGTTCCCTACTCTGAGGGACTTATCATCCGGTCCAACCATCCTACTTTTTCTCAATCCCTGTTGTAAATTATAGATATGAGATCCTGATCCGCTATCTAGTACCCAGGACGTAGGACTGTTAGGAATATGTATGCCCTAGAGGCCATTATTGCATGATATAGTGGATGCTTGGACATATATATCGAGGACTTTCTTGCTCGACATGATAGTATGCTATCTGGTTACTCTTTATCTTAACATGTACACTTCTATTATTATACTGTCTCCCTGATACATGTTGATAAAGCCCTTAGGATGTTTGCTTGACTACCAAGACTATGATGCGGATCATACTACTGGGACTTGTGTAGTCCACAAGCACATCCTTTAATTGTTTCTAGTCGAGGGGATATCAAGACAGGCATCGATATTTCAGAGTAGACTGGTGTATACGTTTCTTGACCCTGCAGGGGGCGATGGTTGATCCCATAACCATTGGTATTTGACATCAAAGATTGTACACAGATACTCATTAGAGAATGGGTACACCATACAGGACTCGCCGAGAACTCCTAGTTGGTACCATACCTATCGTCGGATAGAAGTTCTCTGGTGACACTGGTACAGATTAGTCTGTAGACCCGAGATCGTCATAATGTCTTGTGTAGCTCCACCGTGCTTTGATTTCCTCCCTACCACGGCTCAAAGGAGCCATGCAAACAGATGGATTTTGGGTACAGTCCCGAGTCACATGGAGGCAGTAAGCGATAGGAGGGGTTTCAACTCTTCCGGTATTGGGATTTGATGTTGCGCTATACTCGATTAGCTATAATAGTAAGTTCCCTACTCTGAGGGACTTATCACCTGGTCCAACCATCCTACTTTTTCTCAATCCCTGTTGTAAATTATAGATATGAGATCCTGATCCGCTATCTAGTACCCAGGACGTAGGACTGTTAGGAATATGTATGCCATAGAGGCCATTATTGCATGATATAGTGGATGCTTGGACATATATATCGAGGACTTTCTTGCTCGACATGATAGTATGCTATCTGGTTACTCTTTATCTTAACATGTACACTTCTATTATTATACTGTCTCCCTGATACATGTTGATAAAGCCCTTAGGATGTTTGCTTGACTACCAAGACTATGATGCGGATCATACTACTGGGACTTGTGTAGTCCACAAGCACATCCTTTAATTGTTCCTAGTCGAGGGGATATCAAGACAGGCATCGATATTTCAGAGTAGACTGGTGTATACATTTCTTGACCCTGTAGGGGGCGATGGTTGATCCCATAACCATTGGTATTTGACATCAAAGATTGTACACGGATACTCATTGGAGAATAGGTACACCATACAGGACTCGCCGAGAACTCCTAGTTGGTACCATACCTATCGTCGGATAGAAGTTCTCTGATGACACTGGTACAGGTTAGTCTGTAGACCCGAGATCGTCATAGTGTCTTGTGTGGCTCCACTGTGCTTTGATTTCCTCCCTACCACGGCTCAAAGGAGCCATGCAAACAGGTGGATTTTGGGTACAGTCCCGAGTCATATGGAGGCAGTAAGCGATAGGAGGGGTTTCAACTCTTCCGGTATTGGGAGTTGATGTTGCTCTATACTCGATTAGCTATAACAGTAAGTCCCTGGCTAGGGCTGATGAAATTTACTGGTAAGAGTTATCATTAGTTTCTCGAACCGTTATGAACCACACATCGGCATGACTTATCAAGTTACTGGGGTCTGCCGATTCCACCCCTAGACTCGATATGCGACATATCAGACGAAGAGACCGGACTGTACGGTAAGTGTTACTTATAGGATTCATGGGAGTGTGGACAATATTGTTTGTTGATCTTCTAATCGCTCAATACCTGGGTAGCCGTTACGTACAGCTAATACTGTTGACGGCTTGTGGGTGTTTCCCCCAATCAGAGCAAAACTCTGTTGAAATTTAAAATTTGAAATGAAGCAACGCTTCAGATGTGGCGCTAAATGCGCTGCGCCCTAAGCAGCGCGCCACGTGCAAAGCACGTGTGCGCTAGCACTAGGTGCGTTGCGCTCTAAGCAGCGCGCCATGTGCAAAGCACGGATGCGCTAGCGCTAGGTGCGCTGTGCTCTAAGCAGCGCGCCACATGCAAAGCACGGATGCGCTAGCGCTAGGTGCGCTGCGCTCTAAGCGCGCCACGTGCAAAGCACGGGTGCGCTAGCGCTGGAACTAAAAGCTCCTTGCCGTTAGATCAAACATCTAATAATAATGATAAACCATTAATTGACCAGAATTAAATTCTGTTAAGGAAAGATTTCTCAAAATCTTTCTAAACAACAAAATTGTGCTCTGTAAATCAGAGCACCGTTGGATCAATGATCCAATGGTGATTAAAAATTACCAAAAGTACAGAATAAATTATGTATGGAAAGATTTCCCAATCTTGTTAAAAACAAGAAGATTGCCTTCTGTAAATCAGAAGCCCTTGGATCAAAGATCCAACGATGGGAAATTCCCCAAATCAATTGGAGAAAAGATCTTCTTAACTGATTGAACAAATCAGCTTGCCCTATATAAAGTCCCCTAGACTTCAAGTCTCATATACAGAAACATAGAGAGAAAACTCCTTAAAAACTTTGAGAAATTCAAAGAAGAAGAGCGAAGCTCTCAGAGAAAGAAGATTTTTTCTTCAAGGTAAAAAAGAATGGTAATGAACAGAGAGATGAAATCATCTCATAATTAATTTGAAAAGAAGGATTCACTTCTTTAAAAGATCATAGATCTACAAAGACGAAGGTCTTTTCAAAAGAGATCAAAAGATCCCATTATAAAATAAAAAGAAGAATATAAATCTTCTCACATATCATAGATCTACAAAGACAAAAATTCTTTCACAGAGAGATCAAAAGATCTCATTATAAAATAAAAGAAGAATTTACTTCTTTCTCACAGATCATAGATCCATAAAGGCAAAGCCTTTCATCAACATAAGAGATTGAAGAACTTTTTCTTGAGACAAAGTCTCTTTTTAGATCACAAAATTGATCATATGCGCATTTGTGCTCTGGAACTGTGCTGTGTGCTCTTGAACTGCGCTTCTGCGCTCTTAGACTAGCGCTCAACGCCGAGCGCGACACGTGTCGCTTTGCGCTCTTGAAATAGCGCATTACGCTCATGGGGTGGCGCTCAGCACCAGGCGCACCACGTGTCAATTACGTGTGTGCCACTAAACTACTAGCGCAATGCGCTCATAAACTGGCGCAATGCGCCCATCATCTGGCGCTTAGCGCCAAGCGTAACACGTGTCCTTCACGTGTGCGCTACTTGGCAGAAGCGCACTGCGCTCTTTGACTGGCGCTAAGCGTGCCACATGTTGCGCTGATAGAACGTAAATCGTTCTTTGGATAAGCCCAGAGCTCTGATGAATGCCCAGCATTCAATAAAAGATAAAATATTGTCAGAATTCAAGCATTGTTAAAAGGGCCAAGCCTAAGCAAATGCTCAGCAGCCCAAGATAAATGATAAACATTTTAACTCGATTGGACTTAGCCCAAGATTGGCTATAAGTCCTCAACTCATATTAATTGATCCCATCTGCTCATAAATATTTTAACAGATCTTAGCCCCAAATTGGACTACAGATCTTTCAACCAACTCACATCGGTTCAAGGGTACATCTCTGAACCCCTCTGATATATATCGTTGTAATCCTTCAGCGTCTTCAGAGAGATGACGGGTCCCGACAACCAAACATTCCACGGACTGTGGGGTCCTTAAACTCACGGACTGTGATGTCCTTAACCTCGGACTGTGGGGTCCTTAAACTCACGGACTATGATGTCCTTAACCTCGGACTGTGGGGTCCTTTAAAACCCACGGACTATGATGTCCTTAACCTCGGACTGTGGGGTCCTTTAAAACCCTTGGACCGAGATGTCCTTAACCTTGGACCGAGATGTCCTTAAACTAACAATGGACCGAGATGTCCTTAAACTAACAATGGACCGAGATGTCCTTAAACTAATTATCGACCGCAATGTCCCTAAACTAAACAATAGAGTTCGAATGCTCTTTTGTTGGATCTAAACGATCCCGTTAAGTTGATCTTAGCCTAAAATTAGACTAACGTATCCTTAACAAACGTTTAAGTTGATCTTAGTCCCAAATGAGACTAACGTATCCTTAAACCCAACCCCCAAACCCAAATCTAAGAAGATACGGATTTGGACTAATCCACGCCCTACGGGCGACAACATAAATTAGTCTCCGTATACAATCCACGGGCAACCAAAAACAAAACAAACACACACATAACACGAAGTGACCATCTGGAGAAGGAGAAAGTGGTTACCGCGACGCGGTAGCATAATTAACTACAGGGGCTTGCGCCTGCAGGGAAGAGCGTCCCCACAATCAAAAACCCCTCAAATGAAGGGGAATCTGACGAAGTCTGCTACATCGACCGCATCCGTTTAAACCTTCGATACACGGTGCCATAAATCAACTTGGCATCTTCGGAGAGGTGGACGGATAGCACCAATTAGCATCTGCCCCGAAATTCAGGCGAGACGAACCTGCGCGGTCTCGTCTCCGTGTTTCAGCGAGGAACAGTGGGTAACCGATGCGCTCATTACCTACTGCTGGCGTATTGATGAGTCTTTAGAGTCCCATACAGAAGTTTCCTAGTTCAAACGAAACGAAGTAGGGCACATTTGCTGATATATGCAGGGGGCCTGATTAAATATGAGTATGTGATACCGTATTCTAATTTGGCGGTTATTTGATATCAATTAGGTTATATGTGATATAACCAGATTATTGAATCAAGTGTTGATTTGATATGTGATATACAGATAAATGATATTAGTCGGTTATATGTGATATAACCGAATTATTAAATCAAGTGTTGATTTAATAATATGATATATATTTATATTTGATATAATTATATATTAAATAATATTATAGCTCACTAATTATTTTCTTAATGTGTGTGTGTGTGTGTGTGTGTATTAAATGAAGCATGGTTGAATTTTCTATTTTGGGAAAATAGAAAAAAGAGGTGGAAAATGAGGAGCATGGGTCAAGCATGGCTTTTGATTTATTTATTCTTTTTCTTTACACTATAGAAGCATGATTACTTTTTAATATTGATTAAAAAGTGCATGCTTCAATATGTGAGGAATTATGAAAGCTATTCTTCACTTGGTCATTGAGACACTTCATTATTTTTCATGCTTGCTTACTTGAGCTCATTTTTGCTCTCTAGCTTTTTCCATCTTCATCCTCCTCATGCTTAAGCTCTAACCATCACATGAGTTATGAACCCTAGAGCTTAAGATAAATACTTAGTGAGCTTAACACCCCTACTTCATCATCCTACACTTAATTAGCACTTAGCTGTAGTGTGTTTCCTTCACTAAAGTAAGTTTAGTGAAGAGGTAGCTTGGATTAGCGAAGCTTCGGATTGATCATCTTCGGCACGAAGGTCATCGCAAGGAAGCTCGATCCAACTTCAAGTGTAGCCTAGTGGAGTCGCGTGGACTACTACATGGAGCTTTTGAAGAGAAGGACATGGTCTACAAAGGTTATTGCCTCCTTCACTTTAGTATAAGTTTTGATATCATAGCTTAAACCCTAATAATCTAGTTTGATCCTTAGTCAGTCTAGCTTAGCACCAAGAAATTTTTAAAATTGCATGCTTGATGCCGGTTTAAACCTCATGGTGGTGCTAGGGTAGACTTTCAAGGACTAACCAAAAAACGATTTTTAATGACCAATACACCTGAAGAAGATAAATTAGAATGATTCTCCTTCATCAGGGTTATCTGGAAGTCCCTGCATTCCTCTTCTTCTTGCCCATACTCATGATAGTTGTCACAAGTTAGAGCCGAACCAATGATCTCCAGCCCAATGTAATAAGCTAGTTCGGTCAAGTCATACAATTTATTATCTTGATTAAGGCGTGACATGGTTGCTACCTGGAAAGAGAGAAAGAAAAGAAAAGAAACACTTAACGTGCGCTCTTGCAAGATTAGATTGGTTTTTAATTTATTCTAATCAGGATGGCTCCCACTGTTTCCTCGAATTCTTCTTCAAACCTTAAAAGGAGAACTAGTCGGGATCATGTACGCCCTACAAGTTCGCTAACCGTTCAGCCAGGCCAGTGTTGGTACTCCGAGGGAGGCTCCCCATTCTTTCGCACGGACCTAATTAAATAACCCTATTTCTACAAGGCATAACCCCGTTAACACCTTTCCAGAAACCTAATGAATTAGCTAGTTGTGAAGTGAAAATCTTCTGGGAGTAATCCTACTCACCGTGAGAATCAGGACCCAACTATCATCGAGTGATAACCTTAATGGAAGCTACTCAAGTCACCACACTCCAGAAGGTATGCACTCACCCTGCAAGTTTCCTTTATATTTAAAACTCTCAATATAGTTTTTACCCCTAACGGCTTATGACCTTGACTAGGTCAACAAACTATAAACCGCTAGTCAAGTTCAACCCCTCATTTTCTTGATTGCATTAAATGCATCCGTAAGAGCCTTTGACTAGGTCAACAAGCTCGTACAACTGTTTTAACCAATCGTATCTCTATGCACAGAAAAGCATCACGCCATGATTAGATCAACAAACACAGCACGAAAACTAATACTACTAATTTGAAATAACGGAGGGCTACGGCTAGTTTTTGGCGAAAAACCTTTAATGTAATGAACTTGATATCGTTGAAGGAATTTAGTGATTTTGAAACAAGTGGTTCAAGATCAATTTTGTAAACATTTGGTTTTGTATAAAACCGAGTAGTTTTGTATAAAACCAAGTAGTTTTGAAATGAACCGATTGGTTTTGAAATTTGATTCCAATGGTATCATTTTAGGTTTATTTTCTTGTACTAATCAGACTTAATGAGGTCCCATCATTTAAGTTCCTATGCATCACAGAAATAACCAAAACACAATGCTTTATATGCCATCTGTATTCGCCACGTGGTCCTGGGACTTCACCGTAAAGTTACTTAACTTACGGCAGGGCGGGGACAGGGCTAGCGCGGATGCAAAATATATAAACACATTTATATATATCATCATCACAGGTAGGTAAAAAACATCACAGGTATGCGATAATCAATATGGAATAGCGGATAACTAGGAGCCCTGTCTTTTGTTTGAGTCGCAAATGAAAACCAACGTTCCTTGGTCGTGTGGATAGCTCAAACATCACCAAAACAAAAAACCCTATAAGTGCGGCGAATAGCTCGCCAATTCTAGAGCGAAGTGGCTCGAACTCATCACTATAAGACGACCACCTGATACACTCTATAACCCGGCTACTCGATCTCTTCTCCGCGGATTTATCCTAATACACGAATGAATAATATACAATGGTGACATCAACCTCAACCCAGATGTGTCCCAATAAAATAATATACATCGAGCGGTAACGGCTACAATCCGGCCGCTCGCCCCGAATAGACAAATATACATAGAATCTACGATGAAGGGCCATCCACCGCGATAATCCGGCTAAAACATCACAAGATATACATCAACCAAAACACAAGCAAATATGTGCAACCCCGTCTAATTGACCTATAGCAATTAGACGACATTTACAACAACATATATATCAACACAAAAATTCAACGATGTTAAAATTTTGATTTAAAAACTTTTCATATTGCCCGCAAACAAAGATAATATCAAATGAAATCTGGGCTAAAATAAAGTATACTAAAAATCCCAAATCCAAGTAGTTAAACCACTGAAGGAAGCTCGAGACCAGAGCTCATGCTCTGGCTGCCAGTAGCAGCCAAAAGCCATTTTCTGGCGGCCAAAGTTTGAGCTTTTGGGCTCGTGCTCCTCTAGTGATAATCATGTATCATATAGATCTCTCTGCAACTATTTAAAATTTTTAGAGAAGTCATTTCAAAAAATTGACAGAAACTTGGAATTGGGTTTTTAAAATACGGAAAAATTTGTTTTTCGAATGTTAAACATCGTCTGGTACTAGTTTAAGTGTTTGGGTGGAATCATGTAAGTAGTTACTCGTGTTCATACCTCTAACTTGCGGCCAATGCAAAATGCAAAACAAAATTTTAAATAAGAACATAAGCTATTACAACCTAGCAATTGATGCCAAACACTAAACTAACAAAAAAAAGGAGTTTAACAACTTGGTTAGCGTTAACAACTTGGTTAGCGTTAACAACATTTGTAGTCGTGCCCTTCTTCTTCTTTTCTACTTCTTAAGCTCCTAGGTAACCGGAAACAAGCTTGGAAGTCGGTCTTCCTTATCGAAGATGATCCATCTGAAGGAACCCTAGCTCAAGCTCTAGCTTCATACAAGAATACAAAGTGAAACAACTTGTGAACAAAACTTGCTAGGAATTGATCACAAGGATGTAGTAGTGGTTAATTTCTAGGTCCTTTCTCTTTTCTCAACTTAGAAAAACTCAAGAGAATAAGAAGAAGCATGCAAGCATGGCTCAAAAGAAATCTCTCATTCTTTCTCTCTCTCTTCTTTTCTTTTAAGAATTGAAATGAGTGGAATTGTGACTAGAGTCACAAGTCCACACAATTCTAAAGAGAACTTAAAGAGATAAGAAGAGAAGAGAAGCCACCTCATGTATACATACATACACACACGCGCACACACACTTATACAATTATATGCTACAAATACATACACCCGTATTCATATCAAAATACACATATTCGTATTCGTATAAAATACTAATACCCGTATTTATATTAAAATGCAAATACCCGTATTTATATCAAGACACAAATATCCGTATTTATACAAATACCCGTATTCATATAAATACCGTATTCATGTCAAAATACAAATACCAAAAGAGATACAATACTAGCTCACATTTTATCTAAATGTGATAATATGGCTATCTTTCAAACCGGCTAGTATTAATAAAATGTCCGATTAAAAGTACGTGTACAAAACACGTATTTAATCGAAGTTCCATCCATATCAAAATGCGCACACTACATTGTTTCTCCTGAGCCAAGAAACCCTCATTGTGGGACTCTAAAGACTCGTCGATACGCTGGCAGTGTGTTTAACCACAAGCACTTCAGTGGCACTAGCTGTACGTAACGGCTACTCAGGTATTGAACGAAAGGAAGGTCAACAAGCAAAATCGTTTGTATCTCTACTGAGCCTAAAAGTGACAAACTCCGTATAGTCCGGTTTCTTCGTCTAAAAGTTTTGCATATCGGTTCTAAGGGTGGAGAATGTCAGACCCCTAATAACCTGATAATTTGTGTCGATGTAGCTCAAAACCATCCCGAAAAACTACTGATCTCATTATGAGTAAATCTCATCTGACTTGGCCAAGGTCTTATGGTGACGGCCAATCGAACACAGCGCGATATTGACTCCCTGTACCGGGAGAGACGAATCCCTTCTATTGCTCATTGCCTCTAAGTGCTTCGGAACTGTACCCAATTAAAACCTGTTTGCACGACTTTTTAAAGCCATGGTAGGGTACTAATCTAAGTATAATAGAAATACACTCAAGACAAATAACAATGTCAGGTCTAAAAACTACCATGTACCTATGTCACCAGAGAACTGCTATCCGAAGATAGGTATATAACCATCTAGAAGTTCTTGGCAAGTTTGTCCAGTGAAACTCATAACGTAATGAGCACCTATATACAATCTTTGGTACCGTACACCAAATGGCTGTGGGACCAACCATTGCCCTTCTTCGGGATCAAGATACGTATACAAAGTCTACTCTGTAATATCGATTCCCAGTCTCAATACTCCCACGACTAAGGAATTTAAGGATGTGCTTATTGACTACCCAGCTCCTATAAGTATGATCGCCATCATAACGTTGGCAGTTGATTGATACGAAAAAGTGTGTTTGTAGTTAACCGCAATCAGAACGGTGTCGCGCGTAGCTAGACCGAGGTGAGTACGGGTCGTCCTCTGGAAAACGTGGAACCTTTTACTTTTACTTTAGATGTGTTGAGAAAGAGAGGAGAGATAAAAAATTTTATAGAATGGTTTCTAGATCTACGTTAAACAAGAATGTAAAATATAGATCGAGATTATTTTAAAGATATAGTTAATATTAATAAGAGGGCTTGTAGGGTTCGTTAGGATTTAGTAGTTATGGACGATTAATTAAAAGTTACCCTTTTTATCCATTAATAGATTTAAAACTAGAACGACGGTGATGCGTGTAGATTAGGATCTCTGGAGGGAAAAGGAATCCCACTCTTAACCCTTATCTCGACACGGAACTCCGTTCATATCTAGTCTTTACCAAAACAATCATTAATCTAATCTCTAATCGCGGTCGGAACTAGCAAAGAATTGCTAGCGCGCCCGATTAAGATGTTAATGATTCTTTTGATAAAGTTCATAAACTTTATAGGACTTAAAAAGGGTTTAGGGATGTTCATCATCCATTAGCCTACCATAATCCTACGAACCCTAACAAGCGGAGAATTACTCGCGCATGTTGGGAGAAAAAGAGATGGAGAGAAAATGCATAATTAAACTACGAAGAAATAGAATAAGAAGAAGAAAGCTGCCTTTATTAATCAACAATATCAAATACACTTTGATTCCTTAGAAAATGATTACAAAAACCTAATTTGCTTCTCGATCTCTTCTAAGGAGGTAGATGAACCGTTGATGATCAGCCTGGATGCGTGAGTCGTCTGGAACTTCGTGATCTCTTCGGCTTGATAAATTTTTCAAGAGGCTCTCGGTGCCCTTTTATAGTGCAAAGCCAGAATCTTTAGGTTGGAAACTTGGTAAAATTCAGCAGTGATTGATCTCCCAAAATTGTAGCAAAAGATCTCTCTAGATTGCCGCGGATCCGCGGCCAACAGGGGGGTTTGGCCGCGGTTCCGCGGCCAAAGGTGGAGATCTCTTGATGAGTTTTCTTGGGCTTTGTGATTGTGACATGTGGCAATCCTAGGCACTTTCATAATTCAGAAATCTTCTCTCGGTTGCTTCCAGACTTGGTCTCCAAGTTTTACTTCTTAATTTGGCAAGTTTTCTTCAACAACTTGATTTGCTTGATAAATTCTGCATAACAACTTGGAAAATTCTGCACAATAATCTCAAATAATATTTAGTAGGCTTAGTTCTACTAGGATTTGGTTAATAGATTTATTTGCATACATTTTCCTACCAAATGATAATTAAAATATATTAACACATGAAAAATAATGTTTTTACACATAAACCCTCATATGTATAATATATTATAATAAAGTCCTTTTTTAATATGAAAATGGTAGGAAAAATGTAATACAAATGTGCAGTTTTATCAACTGAACAGCAGTCAAGAAAAAGATCCTACGGGCTTTATCAACATGTAATAACGATATATAATAACTAGTAAAACATACATGTTAAGACAAAGACAAACCAAATAGCATACTATCATATCGAACAAAATTATCATGTACATATATATCTCTAGCATCCTATACAATAATGGCCTTTAGGGCATACATATCTAACAGTATCATACCATTTTCTACACACCACAGCAGAATAGAGTTGCGGAGAGAATGAACCAGACTCTTTTGGTGTAAGTGCGGTGCATGTTGTCCAACGCAAGGCTCAGAAAGGAGTTTTGGGCAGAAACGGTAAATACAGCGTATTATATTGTGAATCGTTCATCTCATACATCACTAGGTTTTAAGATATCGGAGCAGGTATGGTCGGGAAAAAATGCCGATTATTCGACACTTAAGGAGTTTGGTTGTCCCGCTTATGCACATTGCCGTGAAGGCAAGTTGGATTCTCGAGCAAAGAAATGCATATTTCTTGGTTATGCTACCGACATGAAGTGTTATAAGTTGTGGTGTTTGGATCCAAAGTCGCCTAAATTTATAATTAGCAGAGATGTAACATTTGATGAATCTGCTATGTTGAAACTGAACAACAAAGAATCTCCTATTGAAGACGATTCAAAAAAGGATGAGCCGAGAGTTGATATTTGTCACACCCCGCTTCCCAGTAGACGGAAATGGTGACGTGGAAAACCCGCGGTATATTTATCCAAAGAAGGTTATTCTCTAAATAAATATACTAAGCGTATTGAAAACAATAATACACAATGCAAGATTAAATGTAGACTGTAAAAATTTTTCAACAAACATTTTTATTTACATTCAGCTTCAAATATGTACATGTACATGAGTTTATGCTGGAAAGTAAATACAATAAGGAAAATGCCTAAACAAGTGGCATACATCAACTGAAGAAAAGTGAAGCTGAGCTAGTTCTGAGTAGCTATCTAGTCATAATCCTTCTCGGTAGCGTCCACTTCCTCCGTCTTAACCGTATCTGACGAACATTCCAAGAAAACAAAGGTGGGTGGAATGTCCGTCAGCGAACTTGCGCTTGGTAAGTCCAAAAAATAAGTAAGAGTAAAGAAAAATGACAAGTGTAGAATATATATATAACGAGTAAGAGTATAAGTTCATGGGTAAGTATATACTACAGCTCTCTATATGGTCACTATGTTAACGTTACTTTCAAGTGTGAATGTCAACGCAGCTGTAGAAGTATTTAATAGCTCAAGAGTGGGGCCTCAGGAGCAAGGAAACACGGACTCATTTCATGTGTTAGTGTTGGATATATGTATGCCCTAGAGGCCATTATTTGATAGTGGATGTATCGGTATGTGTGTATATATATATTCAGAGGACATTCTTACTCGACATGATAGTATGCTATCTGGTTGATCTTTATCTTGACATGTTCACTTGATCGTGCATATTACTCATTTTGTACATGTTGATAAATCCCTTAGGATATTTGCTTGACTACTGGGATTATGATGCAGATCATACTAGTGGGACATGTGTAGTTTATAAGCATATCCTTAAAATGTTCCTAGTCGTGGATGTATCGAGACAGGGGATCGATATTCCAGAGTAGACTAGCGTATACGTTTCTGGACCCATATGATGGGCGATGGATGATCCCATATCCATTGGTGTTTGATATCAAAGATTGTATACGGGTGCTCAGTGGAGACTGGGTATACTGCACGGACTCACCGAGAACACCTATATGGTATTATGTCTATCGTCGGATAGCAGTTCTCAGATGACACTGGTACAGGTTAGTCTGTAAAGCCAAAATCGTCATGGAGTCTTGTGTGTGCTCTCACTGTACTTTGATTTCTATCCTACCACGGCTCTACTGAGTCGTGCAAACAGGTGGCTTTTGGTTACAGTCCCGAGGTGTTGGGTTCCCTAGGGCGCAACAAGATTTCGGGAGGCATCGTCCATACCAATTTCAATAATTTGCCGTACTAAAGAACCCTAACCTAGAATCTTAACTAGAGAATTAAACGAATCAAGAATGCAAAAAACTTTACATACTAAGTGAATGAGGAATACAACCTTTGTAGACCGGTCCTTCACTTCTAAAGCTCTGTGTAGTAGTCCCTTCACTCCAAGTAGTGAACACCCGAACTCTAGCAAGGGTTCACATGAAGAAATGAACAAGCTTGCTCGAAGTCTTCGAGACCGAAGATGATCTACTTCGAGGAGACTCAAGCTCATGCTACCTCTTTACTAATGGTAGATTAGTGAAGCAAACACCCTAAACTAAATGGCTAATATAGTAGAGGATGATGAAGTAGGAATTTTGCTCACTTTAGATTTATTTTTCTCACAATATTTCATCACCTTGAGAAAAGCTAGAAAGCTTTCTCTTGATGAAGAAGAATATGAAGTGGAGATGAGAATGAAAACTCATGAGGTGAGAATAGCAACCATGGGTGAGTTTATGTCATACACTAACTCATGTAGAGACTAAACCATGGCTAACAATAATGGTTAGGTTAATAAATATCTACAAGTAAAACAAAATTAGTGGACTTGGTCAATGGTTCCACAAGCTTCTACAAGCTTGAATCATGTGACTAATTTCCAACAAATTTTGATTAACTTTAAATAAATAAAACCTAACTTTAACATAAGCATGGTGTGAATCTCATACACCCATGTATCATGTGGCATCAAGCATGACACAAAATAATATACATTAATATATATCACATATATACTAAGTGTACACAAGTGAGAAAAAGAAATGTTAAGTGAGCTAATATTAGTTAATGTAAGTTAATATATTAAATATATAATTATACATTAAATTATTAAATCAACATTTGATTTAATAATCCGGCTATATCACATACAACCGACTAATATCAAATGTATCAACCTGTCGAATCAACACTAGATTCGACAGCCCGGTTATATCACATATAACCGACCGATATCACATATCGCGAGAATAGAATACGGTATCACATACACATATTAATCTCGATCCCGCACATATCACATATGTTCTCCTATTTCGTTTCGCATGAACCAGGTAACCTCTGTGTAGGACTCTAAAGACTCATCAATACGCCGGCAGTAGGTGATGATCATATCAAACACCCACAAGCCACAAGCGGTCTGCTAAACGTAGCGGCCACCCAGGTATTGAGGGATCAGAAGATCAACAAGCAAGCCTGCTCATACTCTTGTGAATCCAATCAGTAACACTACCGTAAAGTCCGGTCTCTTCGTCTGATATGTTGCATATCACAGCCTGGGGTGGTAAACGTCAGACCCCAATAGCCTGATAAGTCATGACGATGTGAGGCTCATAACGGTTCGAGAAACTACTGATAACACTTACCAGTAGATCTCAGTAACCCTGGCCAAGGATTTCCTTTTATGGCCAATCAAGCATAGCGCAATATCAACCCCCAATACCGGGAGAGACGGATCCCCTCCTATCGCTCATTGTCTCCATGTGACTCGGGACTGTACCCAAAAACCACCGTTTTGCACGGTCTCTTAAACGTGGTATGGTGGAAATCAAAGCACAGTGGGAATCACACAAGACTCTATGACGATCTCGGATCGACAGACTAACCTATACCAGTGTCACCAGAGAACTGCTATCTGACAATAGGTATAATACCATCTACGATTTCTCGGCGAGTACGTTCAGTGTACCCAGTCTCCACTGAGAACCCGTATACCATCTATGATGTCAAACACCAATGGATATGGGATCATCCATCGCCCATCATATGGGTTGAGAAGCGTATACTCTAGTCTACTCTGGAATATCGATGCCCTGTCTCGATACTCCCACGACTAGGAACTATTGAAGGATGTACTTACCGACTACCTCTGCCCCACTAGTATGATCTGCATCATAATCCTGGTAGTCAAGTACTCATCTTAAGGGCTTTATCAATATGTAATAGAGAGACAATGAGTGTACATGTTAAGATAAAGAGCAACCAGATAGCATACTATCATGTCGAGCAAGAAAGTCCTACCTATATATGTCCAAGCATCCACTATAATATACAACATATGTATAATAATGGCCTCTAGGGCATACATATAACTAACAATCTCCTACTTGCACTAAGGCCATTTGTTGTAGTATCTCATACCCAACGTTCCATAAAAGTCTCTCTAGGGAAAGACCTCTATGAGTGGATCCACCGTGTTATCCTTCGCGTCAACTCTCCTTACCTCGATCTCTTGGAGATCAACCATCTCCCTGATCAGGTGATATTGTCCTCAGAATATGTTTGGATGGCTGATGGGACCGGTGTTTCTAGGCCAAAGCCACAACTCCATTGTTGTCACAATAACAGTTATTGGACGCTCAATGGTAGGAATCATGTTCATCTCATGAACAAGAATTATCCAGACATCCACTTTGGTAGCATCGTTGGTAGTGATGTATTCAGCCTTTATCGTCTAGTTTGCCACGGTATCTAGCTTGGAAATCTTCCAACATACTTTCCCTCCACTGAGGGTAAATGCAAAGCCCGAGACTGACATTCAGTCGACCTTATCACTCTGGAAGCTAGAATTGGTAAAGGACTCTTACTGGAGTTCACCGTTACCAAACCCCATGAATATTTCTTTAGTGCTTCTCAAGTACTTAAGAATGTCCTACACAACTGTCCAGTGATTCTCCCAAGATCCGATTGATTCCTGATCACTACACCTAGTGAGCTAGCTACATCTGGTCTGGTACATAATATCGCATACATGATAGAGCCTACTGTCGAAGCATAAGTTATCCTTTGCACGCGAGCTCTCTCTAAATCATTCTTGGAAGACATCTTTTTAGAGAGAGTGATTCCTGAGTAAGTGGGCGAACCACCATGCTTAAAATCTTCCATACTAAACCCCTTTAGTATGGTGTTAATGTACCTGGATTTGGGACACTCCCAACATCTACTTAGATCTATCACCATAGATCATAATCCACAAGATATAGTAGGTATCATCCAGATCTTCCATGGAGAATCCTCGTGATAAGTGGAGCTTGACCGAGTGTAGCATAGAAAACCATTTCCTATCAAGGGTATGTCATCTACGTACAATACATGGAAGACAACCTTACTCTCTACAACCTTTTTGTATATACAAGGTTCATCTACCTTTTTATGAAGTCAAACTCTTTGACTGCCACATCAAAATAGATTTTCCATCTCCGCGATGTGTGCTCTAATCCTGATGAACTTAAGCATAGCCACTGGAGAAAAGGTTTCGTCATAAACCACACCTGGTTATTGACGATAGCCTTTTACTATAAATCTAGCTTTGAAAGTCTCAACTTTTCCATTTACACCAAGAATCTTCTCAAGATCCATTTGCTCCCGATGGGTGTTACCCCTTCAGGTTCAACTTCCAAAGTCATACTTTGTTGGTGTTCATGGATTCCATCTCTGATTGCATAGCATCCAGCCATTCACAGAGTCCCCACTCGTGATGGCCTGCCTGAACCTGGTTGGGTCATCATCTACCATGATGCAATCCTCGCTCCCACCATCACCGTGGAAACCGTAGTATCTCTCAGGTGGATGAGGATCCCTTCCAGATTTGCGGAGAGGCTGAGGTTCGTTGGAGACTATTGAATCCTTTGGTTTCACCAAATTATCAGCTGTTAGTTTGTCGAGCTGGAACTCCTTCCAGTTCTACCTCATGACCACTAATTTCTTCGTAAGAAATTCCTTTTCTAAAAAGGTGGCATGCTGAGAAACAAAACACCTTTTGCTCCTCAGTGTGGTAGAAGATATCCCCCCGCGAATGTTCGGGATATCCAACAAATTTATACAGAACTGAGCTTGTCTTGAGTTTGTCCGGATTTTGCTTTTCAACGTAAGCCGGACAACCCCATATCTTAACTCGTTTAAGATATGGTCTCTTCCCATACCATATCTCATATGGAGTGGCAGGCACTGATTTGGTTGGAACCCCATTCAATAGGTATGCAGCTTCTCAAGTGCATAACACCAAAAGGAAATAGGCAACTCAGCAGTACTCATTATAGAGTGCGCCATATCTCATAGGTGCGATACCTCCGCCCCGATACACCGTTGTATTGTAGTGTATACGAAGGAGTAAGCTGAAAGAGAATCCCATTCTCCTTTTAGAAACTCCAGGAACTCCATGCGCAAGTATTCTCCTTCTCGATCACATCGAAGGACTTAATACTTCTACCCGTCTGGTTCTCAACTTTAAGCTTATATTTCTTGAATTTCTCAAAAGTTTCAGACTTGTGTTTCAACAGGAACATATGTCCGAATCTTGAGAGATGGTCAGTGAATATAATGAAGTACAAAGAACCAACCTTGGCATTTATAAACATAGGACCGTATACATCATCATGTATCCGTCCCAAGAGTTCAGTAACTCTTTCTCTATTTCCAGTAAATGGAGTATTGGTCATTTTATTTTTGAGACAAGACTGGCAAGTATCATAAGATGAAAATTCGAACGGATTCAAATATTCATCCTTATGTAACTTAGCTAGTTGTGTCGCATTGATATGACCTAGTCTACAATGCTACAAGAAGGATTCGTTCATTTCTGAACTACTCCTCTTGTGTGTGTTCTAGATACTTTGAACTGTGGTTTAATTTAGAACGTATATGCTATTTCATAACGTGCTTGATCCAATCAACTCTTGATTCAGAAAAATGTTCACAATATTATCTATCAATACAAAATTATATCCTTCTTTAACTTATTAAAGAAACCAATGTAATGTTGTATATCAGGTTCGGTATGTAATAACATTCGTTCATAATCAATGTATTAATACAATGTGATATTTGCCAACTGTTTTGGCTGCAACACTTGCACCATTCTCTACACTTAGAGACATATCACCCATTCCCAATTCTCTACCTTTCTATAGCCCACGTAACAAATTACATATGTGGTATCCTGATCCGGTATCTCATACCTAGAACGTAGAGGAGACTGAGAAACAGTTTTCGGTAACAAACACACCCGAAGAATATGCATCAACATGCTCATTCCTCGATTGGGTCGCGTAGGAATCTGGATATTCCCCTATTTCCTGCTCGGACTTATAACAGTTATTAGATAGAGCGGAACCAACGTTCCCCAGCTCAGTATAATAAGCAGGTTCGGTCAATGCATCCATATTATTATCTTAATCAAAGCATGACATGAGAGAGAGAGAAGAAAACACTCAGCGTATGCTCTTGCAAGATCAGATTGGTTATTATTTTATCTAATCAGGATGGCTCCCACTATTTTTTATCAAATCTTCCTTCAAACCCTAAAAGGTAAGACTAGCCAGGATTAATTACACCCTACAAGTTCGCCAATCTTTCGGCCAGGCCAGTGTCGGTACTTTGAGGGAGGTCCTCCGTATTTTCACACGGACCTAATTAAAATACACCTTGTTTTTCCAGGCACGTAACCCCGTTAACACTTTTCTAGACACCTACTTTGATCGGCTAATTGTAATGTGTAAAACTCTCACATGAGTAACTCTTACTCGCAGTGGGTATCGGGATCCAACTATTTCATAGAAGGTATGCAATCTCATTGCAAATTTCAACACTTGAAATTCCCGGTAATATTTTGCCCCTAACGTCCTATGACCTTGACGAAAGCCAACAAACCATAGTCCGCTAATCAAGTTCAACCCGTACATTTCATGATTGAATTAAACCCACCCGCACGATCCTTGACGAAAGCCAACAAAGTCGCACGACTACCCTAATCCAATCGCATCACATGCTTTAGCAGATAAGCACTAGTTAGCTACCGCACACTGCGTCTTGACGAAAGCCAACAAACGTAGCACGAATACTAAATACTACTTATCTGAAATGACGGAGGGTTACGACAGATTTTTAAGAAAACCCTTTGCGTAATGAACTTGATATCGTTGTAGAATCGAGTGATTTTCGAAAAGGAGTGTTTTTTAGGCTTTTACTAGTTTTACTAAAGAGGTCACTCCCAGTGAAGGGATTTCGGCTCTTTCCTCATCGAATGAGGTGCTGGATATTTCATAAATACCACTATGCAAAGCATGAACTAAAAAAGCAATCAAAAGACAAAACTAAGTAGGTTGTAGCATCTGCCAGTTTCGCTAAAGAGATCACTCCCGGTGAAGGGATCTCGGCTCTTTCCTTATCGAATAAGGTGCTGCATATTCTACAAGGAATACCGCTATGCAAAATAAGAACTAGAGCTACCGGTTTTTAAAACAAGATTCTGCAACATGTTTAGGTTTCTTTTATTTCATTAATCTCATTAATGAAGTCCCGTCAATTATGCTTCCTAAGCATCATAGAAGAAACGAAAGCAACAATATTTATTATATATCATATATATAATATAATATAAGCATTCGTCTCAATATATAAAGTGATCACATCACAGAATATCAGCAGCAAAAGAACACATATGAAATATTGGATATACTAGGAATTCCGTGTTTTAATTAAGCTAAATAAAAAACGCGGATTCCACGGTCGTGATGAATAGACAAACCCACATCCCTAGACCCCTACGAGAGCGGCAAGCAACCCTACCAATTATAGAGTTAGAAGACCCGGTCTCGACTCCTCGAGATGGTCTCCCACTGGACCGTAGAACCCGGTTACTTGTGCTCCACTCCTTGGATCTATCCTAATGCGAAAAAGTAAATAATATACATCAATGGTGATATCATCCTCAACCCGGAAGTGCCCCAATAAAAGAATATTACATACAACCTTTTACATGAATGAAAATGAAAAACTCTCATCTCACATAAAAAACCCCGGCTATTCAAAACACGACGATCCAATATAACATATCACAACAACACATAACATCACATGTCATCAACGTAACTAAATATGCGTATCCCAATTTTCGTTGACATATAGCAACGAAACCGGCGATACACCACATATTATACTTACGCTCGCAGAAAAGAAAGTGATAAACTACAACAATTGAAATCCGCAACCATCTTAGACATCATAAACCCAATGTATCACATACTTTGGATTTCATGCCCAACCAAATGAATTCCTTAGACATCGCATGCCTAACAATTATAAACCCCGCATATTAGTCTCGATATTGAAAAAACTTTTCAATAACCAGTCGAATAATTCAACAAGATTCCCGATAACCTGATCGAATACTCGTCGGAAACTTTAGTAGACGGCCGCACCCCCGATGCCGTTGACGAAGTGCACTTAGGCGGAACACCGCGGCCGCAACCACCCGAACGGATGTTTTTGGCGACGGGGTTCTCCTACAGTCACTTGGTCGGGGCTATGGGGTGTGGCTATCTAGTAAGGGTACCCGACGAGTATCCGCGTACGCTACGTGATTGCGACGGACTTTTGATCCACATCAAAAATCCGTGGCAACCGATCAAATGAGACTGAATTGCTAGATTTATAAAATTCAAATTAGTTTTCATAAAACTAAATATTGTGGATTCCAAGTATTGTATCACAATCACAAATAACCAAACGATGTTAAACTTTTTGATCGAATCAACAAACACTCAAAATTTCCCAAAGAGCTCAACATTTGAGCGGAGTTTAAAAAATACCCAGAACATACCACAGCACGTATGGACCAACCGTAGAAGGGTCAACCCTTACCTTACCTATAGCGCCGCAGAACTACCACAAACCCTAGGGTTTGGTGGCAGTTCCGACGGTCACAGAATCGAGTTAGGGGTTCGTTCTTCTAGAGGGTCTACAAAATCACCTGCATGATTTTCTGAAGATTTTAAACTGGGAAAAAATCCAACTCTTGGAAAATTTCTAGCGAGGGAAAATATGGGTTATTGATATCCGTTCGAACTTTTTAACGTCGTCTAAATAACCCGAATAGATGTTAGAATTACGACTACGAAACATTCTGAATTGCCTTTGCACAAAGATAACATCACATGCAAATTTAGCAAAAACAAGCAACACCTGAAATACCAAAACCCAAAGACTGGAACACAGCAGAAAATTGAAGCCAAAACACCCTGTACAAACCGGCCAGCTCGGAATTTTAGGTGATGTGGCTGGCCAAAATCCAGCGATGAGGGTTCAAATTTCTGTGGTGTTCATGTTACATCTCATGCAATATTCTGCAGTTGTTTAAAAAAATTGACATCTTAAAAAATTCGACAGAAACTGGGTTTTTGTATCGGGTGTTTCGGAGTTGTTTCAATTTTGTAATTCTACAAATATCGTCTAATTCTCTAGCATGGCTCTGATACCACTGTTGGGTTCCCTACGGCGGCAGCAAGGTTTCGGGAGGTATCGTCCATACCAATTTCAACAATTTGCCGTACTAAAGAACCTTAACCTAGAATCTTAACTAGAGAATTAAACGATCAAGAATGCAAACAACATTACATACTAAGTGAATGAGGAATACAACCTTTGTAGACCGGTCATTCACTTCTAAAGCTCCGTGTAGTAGTCCCTTCGCTCCAAGTAGTAAACACCCGAACTCTAGCAAGGGTTCACATGAAGAAATGAACAAGCTTGCTCGAAGTCTTCGAGGCCGAAAATGATCTACGTCGAGGAGACTCAAGCTCATGCTACCTCTTCACTAATGCTAGATTAGTGAAGTAAACACCCTAAACTAAATGGCTAATATAGTAGAGGATGATGAAGTAGGAATTTTGCTCACTTTAGATTTATTTTTCTCACAATATTTCATCACCTTGAGAAAAGCTAGAAAGCTTTCTCTTGATGAAGAAGAAGATGAAGTGGAGATGAGAATAAAAACTCATGAGGTGAGAATAGCAACCATGGGTGAGTTTATGTCATACACTAACTCATGTAGAGACTAAACCATGGCTAACAATAATGGTTAGGTTAATAAATATCTACAAGTAAAACAAAATTAGTGGACTTGGTCAATGGTTCCACAAGCTTCTACAACCTTGAACCATGTGACTAATTTCCAACAAATTTTGATTAATTTTAAATAAATAAAATCTAACTTTAACATAAGCATGGTGTGAATCTCATACACCCATGTATCATGTGGCATCAAGCATGACACAAAATAATATACATTAACATATATCACATATATACTAAGTGTACACAAATGAGAAAAAGAAATGTTAAGTGAGCTAATATTAGTTAATGTAAGTTAATATATCAAATATATAATTATACATTAAATTATTAAATCAACATTTGATTTAATAATCCGGTTATATCACATACAACCGACAAATATCAAATGTATCAACTTGTCGAATCAACACTTGATTCGACAGCCTGGTTATATCACATATAACCGACCGATATCACATATCGCGAGAATAGAATACGGTATCACATACGCGTATTAATCTCGGTCCCGCATATATCACATATGTGCTCCTACTTCGTTTCGTATGAACCAGGAAATCTCTGTGTAGGACTCTAAAGACTCGTCAATACGCCCGCAGTAGGTGATGATCATATCAAACACCCACAAGCCGCAAGCGGTCTGCTAAACATAACGGCCACCCGGGTATTGAGCGATCAGAAGATCAACAAGCAAGCCTGCTCATACTTCTGCAAATCCAATCAGTAACACTACCGTACAGTCCGGTCTCTTTGTCTGATATGTCGCATATCACAGCCTGGGGGTGGTAAACGTTAGACCCCAATAGCCTATTAAGTCATGCTGATGTGAGGCTCATAACGGTTCGAGAAACTACTGATAACACTTACCAATAGATCTCAGCAACCCTACCCAGGGATTTCTTGTTATGGCCAATCAAGCATAGCGCAACATCAACCCCTAATATCGGGAGAGACGAATCCCCTCCTATCGCTCATTGCCTCCATGTGACTCGGGACTGTACCCAAAAACCACCGTTTTGCACGATCTCTTGAATGTGGTATGGTGGAAATCAAAACACAGTGGGAATCACACAAGACTCTATGACGATCTCGGGTTGACAGACTAACATGTACCAGTGTCACCAGAGAACTGCTATCTGACGATAGGTATAATATCATCTAGGAGTTCTCGGCGAGTCCATTCAGTGTACCCAGTCTCCACTGAGCACCCATATACCATCTCTGATGTCAAACACCAATGGATATGGGATCATCATCGCCCATCATATGGGTCGAGAAGCGTATACGCTAGTCTACTCTGGAATATCGATGCCCTATCTTGATACTCCCACGACTAGGAACTATTGAAGGATGTACTTACCGACTATCTCTGCCCCACTAGTATGATCTGCATCATAATCCTGGTAGTCAAGTACTCATCCTAAGGGCTTTATCAACATGTAATAGAGAGGAAATGAGTATACATGTTAAGATAAAGAGCAACCAGAGAGCATACTATCATGCCGAGCAAGAAAGTCCTCCCTATATATGTCCAAGCATCCACTATAATATACATCACATGTATAATAATGGCCTCTAGGGCATACATATAACTAACACGAGGCTCATGGAGGCAAAGAGCGATAGGAGGGGTTTCATCTCTCCCAGTATCGGGTGTTGATGTTGCGCTATACTCGATTGGCTATAACAGGAAGTCCCTAGTCAGGGCTGATGAGATTTACTGATAAGTGTTATCAGTAGTTTCTCGATCCGTTATAGGCCATATACAGGAATGACTTATTGAGTTATTAGGGTCGACGATACCATCCCTAGACTCGATATGCAGCATATCTGACGAAAAGATCGGACTGTACGGTAAGTGTTGCCAGTTGGCTCGATGGGAGTTTTGACAGGTTCGCTTGTTTTTCTTCTGTTCGCTCAATACCTGGGAGCCGTTACGTACAGCTAGTGCCGCTGACGGTTTGTGGGTATGTTATATGATCACTACCTACTGCTAGCGTATTGACGAGTCTTAGAGTCCGACAGAGGAGTTTCCTAGCTCAGGCGAAACGATGTGGGGTGCATATGGGGATATGCGTGGAAGCTTGATTAAATGCACGTATATGATACCGTATTTTAATCTGGCGTTTACTATTGGTCGGGTCGTATGTGATATGACCGGATTATTAAATCAAGTATTGATTTAATATCAATGACCAATAGCTCATTTATTAAACCCTTTTCTTTTATATGTATGTATGTATGCATGTATGTATATATTGATATGAATCAATACATGCATGCATACATGTATCATGGTTGATGATACATTGGAGATGACTATGCAAGACTCATATGGAAACTATTTATGTATTTTTGATTATTGGAAAAAGAAAATGGGAAATGATTCATGGTTGTTTTCTTTTGGCTTCTACACACTTCTTTAGTTGACTAGTCATAACCATGGTTTCATTTCTTATTATCTCTTAACTCAACATCAAAAATATCTAGATATTTTGTAGCCATGGTTATGAGTGAGTGTGACTCTCTCATATATTCTTTTATTCTCATTATTATTGAGATAACTCTCACATGAGCTCAAGCTAAGCCATTCTCCTTCTTTTTCCTCCTCCAAGCTCTCTAGCTCTTCAAAAGTGATTGAAGAAAATTAAAAGGAAAGGTTTTTAAGTGAGATTACAATCCACATCACCAATCTATATTAGTCTAGCCCACTAGTATAGCTTGTTTGCTTCACTTCCACCAGTCCAGTGAAGCTTGGAGCTTGTGCCAAGGGACTCCGTGGTGGAACGTCGTGGACTTCGAAGGACTCAAGCGAACCCGTTCAAATTCCAAGTTGATCCAAGGAGTTAAGGAGGAGAGGTCTACAAAGGTTGTATTTTTCCCATCTTAGTGTTAGACACTTGCTAGTATGTGATACTTGCTTTTTGTTACCCTAATACTCTAATTCGATTCTAGGTTAGGTTTGGTTAGCTCCCTAAAAAAAGTTAATGTAGCATGTTTGATGCTTTTCAAAACCTTGTGAGGGTGCTAAGAGAACCCGACAGGTAGTATCGGGGCTCTAAGCTGTGGATGAGTCAACCCGACTGATATTCGAGTAAAAATAAATAAGAGTTTAATACAGGACTCGTGAAACTCCGTTGGATTCACACAAGAAACTATCCCAAGCACCCCAAGTATAATATATTATAACTGGTTAATATACTTAATTGATTTGATCAATTGATTCACATGTCTTGATCGAAACCATAGATTGCAAAAGGTGTAGAATGTATTCGAGTGAGTCGAGTAATATGTGAGTTATGACAATTGCAATCTTGGTTCGAGTCAAGTTGGTTCGAATAGTTTAGGTTCGAGTTTAGATTCGAGTTAGGTTAGAATTCGAGTTTGTGTTCGAGTTCAAGTTTAGATTCGAGTTTGGATTCGAGTTCATGTCTTTTTCATAGGAATTGATGTAAATTGTTAAAAATCTTATGTTCGGGAGAAATCAGCAACTGCTGCACATGGACGGCAGGATTTATGTCTTTTTCCAAGACAATTACCATTGATAACTCCGTTAAGTTGCCTAACCTGAATAGGTAAGCATTCACTTTCTCCGGCTCCCTGGGGCTCAAAAGAATTGATCCCACGTAAACCTATATTAATCTAGAGTCCTTAGTATTGTTTGCATATCTCAAGGAGATTTTATGAAAAATACTTTAATATAGTTTAAAAATAAACCTTGAGAGTGATTTATAATATTTAGGGATTTCATGAACATGCATTTTAATTGTTGTGGTGTTTTGTTGATAAAACCTAGTTTTTTGAAAGTTTATGGTATTTTTATGATAACTAGCTCTTTTGGAAACTTGGTGGTATTTTATTAAAAATTCTAATTTTTCATTTTAAAATTATAGTTTCCTTATTTGTTTTTTATTGAAAATAAGGATTTATGATTTTTATATAATTTTTCAAAAATTAGTTGTGTATAGAAAAGTCGCGTTTCTTAAAAACCGTATTTTTATTTTCTTTCGAGACCGAATACTTCATGAGGAGTTCTGCATCTCACTCTACTATCCCATAGATGTACGATAATCCACACCATCCATTAGCGGGTCCCTTAACGAGGCTGTAGAGGCGTAATTGTCAAGAATTTCAAAATACCGATCAAAAGAAGCTCGTTTTGTAAAGGTGTGATATTTTAATTAAAAAGTTAATTTTTTTTTTAAATTAGCTCTATATTTAGAACATCGTGCTATGTAACCATAGTGTGCGTGTGGGGTAGAACGTTACCCCGTGAAGTTTTCTTAAAGGTATCTTTTTAACATTTATTGAAATGGGGGTTATACTAAAGTTCATGGTATTCTAATGAAAAGTTTGTTTTATGATAGTTTCACATGAAAGTTTTGGTTAAACTCAAAATTAAAATATTGTAAGCGAACTTACAAGTAGGGTGGTAAAGTTAGTTTGACCTATGTATTAAGAAAAAGGGAGTTCGAAGTTCTGAACAAAAATGTATCGGAGGTAACTCCACTTTACCAATATATTTTTAGGAGATAATTTGAAATGAAAAGAAGAAGGGATGAGAGAGACTTATGGCTGTATAATATCGAGAAGAGAGTAAGGAAAAAGGGAGGGGGCTTCATGACATCGCGGAAACTCTGGAAACAGTTTCGATTTTCGATAGAAGGAGCTTGGTTGCTAACTCCACTTGACTCCACTTGCACTTAGAAACTTTTGGGATGATTTTGCTAGAAATTTCAGAATAGAGGGGAGTTAGGGAATGTGGTGGTATTTATAGTGAAGAATTAGGGTTTGAGAATTAAAATTTTGGATTAAAATACATTAAAAAGGTATTAAATGGTGAATTGAAAAATCTCTATTTGATTGCAGGAAAATCAAACAGTGCAGGGGAGTTAAGGGGAGCTGAAAGGATAAGTGTGCAAAGAACGGAGGCAATTGGACAACATCCAACCGCCTGCACCGGCCAAAGGGAGGAAACGGGCGGTCGAGATGTGGTGATCTGCCTCGAGATTCGTGCCACGTGTGTATATCTGTGTTTACTCATTTTTGCACATGTTTGATTTTTATGAAACTTTTCATTTCTCCATGTATTGTACGTGCAACTCTTGGGCTTCTGAAAAATCAAAAAGAAAAATCTGAAAAAATAATTGGGTCTGATGGGATTCGAACGCATAGGTTATATCGCAGCAATGTGGAGGCTTTACCAGTGAGCTACAAGTTGCTTCTTATTTTTATTTAACAAAAATAAGTTTTAACTCTTATACAAGCTGAAATACCCTTTTACAAGAAATTTCTGTAAAGTGATTTTAGAGTCGTTATAATATTAAAGTTGGTGAGAGCTCGGCTTCGCAAGAGATCTCTCCTTCACCATTGTCTGAAAAATCTCCAGATGAGCAATCCCGTGATGAGTATTTGCTTGCTCGTGCCAGACAGAGAAGGGAAATTAGACCGCAACAGAGATATAGCTATGATGACCGAGTGGCGTATGGGATTTCTGTTGCAGAGACAGTTAATCTTAGCGAACCGACAATCTATAAAGAAGATATCCATCCGATGAAGCAGCCCATTGGTTAGTCGCTATGAATGAAATGATTGAGTCTCTTCACAAGAACCAGACATGAAAGCTTGTGAAATCCGAAAGAGAAAATAAAGTTGTTGGCTACAAGTGGGCTTTCAAGAAGAAATAAGGTGACCAAAGGACGGTTAATACGAAGTGCAAGGCGTGGTTGGTAGCTAAAGGCTATTCGCAGGTGCAGAAAGTTGACTTCATTGAGATATTTTCTCCGATTGTTAAACACACCTCTATACGTGTCTTGCTCGGTTTAGTAGCTATGCAAGATTTGGAGTTTGAGCAGCTCGATGTGAAGACCGCATTCTTGCACGGCAATTTGGTGGAGAAAATTTACATGCAACAACCTGAAGATTTTGAAGTTGAAGGAAAAGAAGACCATGTTTGCTTGCTAGAGAAGTCTCTTTACGGTTTGAAACAGTCACATAGACAGTGGTATAAGAAGTTCTACTCCTTCATGAAAGAAGTTGGGTTTACGAGAATTATGGATGATAGTTGTGTCTATTTTAAGAAGCTCGACTATGGTTCTTTCATATATTTTCTACTCTATGTTGATAATATGTTGATAGTAGGAACATATATGGTTGATATTAAGATTTTGAAGAAACGGTTGAAAGTAAATTTTGAAGCCAAAGATTTGGGAGCGGCCAAGAAAATACTTGGTATGGAGATCAGGCAAGATCACAAAGGAGAAAAGCTTTACTTGTCCCAACAACGATATGTTGATAAAGTTTTGGAGCGTTTTGGCATTAGCATGGCAGATGCTAAATCTGTAAGTGCTCCGTTGGCAGCTTATTTTAAATTTTCAGCTCGTTCATCACCGCAGACAGAGGATAAGATTAAATATATGTCAAATGTTCCATATGAGAGTACGGTGAGTAGCATTATGTATGTCATGGTTTGTACACGACCCGATATTTCACACGTCATTAGCGTTGTTAGTCGCTATATGGCATCTCCTGGAAAAAGCAATTAGCAGGTGGTGAAATGGATATTACGATACTTTCGAGGTATGTCTGACGTTAGGTTGGTGTTTGGAAAGAACGCCGATAATTTAGTTGGATTCAGCGACTTCGATTATGCGGGTGATCTTGACAGACGCAGATCGGTCACCGGTTATGTGTTCTCTTTGGGAGGATATGTCATCAGTTAGCGTGCTTCTTTGCAGCCTACGGTAGCGTTGTTTACGACGGAGGTAAAGTATATGGTCGTTGTTGAGACCGTTAATGAGACAATCTGGTTGAAGGAACTATTTTCAGAACTTGGTATTCCAAAAAATATCATAATAGTCTACTGTGATAATCAAAATGCTATTCACTTATCGAAAATTCAGATGCATCATGATAAGATGAAGCATATTGACATAAGGTATTGGTTTGTATAGGAGATCGTTGAGAAAGAAGAGATTATTGTTGAGAAGGTTAGCACAACGAACAATTCGGTCGACATGTTGACGAAATCTTTTTCAATTATTAAGTTTAAACATTGCTTAAACTTAATTGGAGTGTGTACCACTTATTGAGCCCTTGAGGGGTTTTGTGGTAAAGGTGGAGCTATTATTATTTTGATGGAGGAGTTTTTGAAATATGAGGCAAGGTGGAAATTTGTTATATGTGCCTCACATTCATTCCTATTGATTTTTCTATTTGATCCGGCATTATCACGAAGCAGATTTGAAGTTACCTTATGACAGACGTCTTGTACAGACGTCTGCCTTACTCTGTCAAATCTAAAGTTTCGGTAAATACCCTACAGACGTCTACCACTCTGTAGCGGACATCTGTAGTTCTGAACAGAGAATTGGAGTTTTGGGATATGCTCGGACAGACATCTGTCGTCGGTCCGGATGCGCAATTTCCTTTGTTAGGAAATTAGTTTTTTGGGACTATTTTTTGTATTCTATTTATATGATAGTTTGTAGCAACCTCAGATCTGGTGCAATTATTAGATTTGAGATAACCTATTGTAATGTGAGAGTTCAAGGGTTTTTTTTATAGGGATCCGTGTTCTCCATCAATTTGTACTCCTCCAAATTTGATAATTAATAAAGTTTCGCCTTCCACTGTTTGCTTTGTAGTTAGTATTCATATTTCTATCTTGTCTGTGATTTGATACTTTCTCTATATGGATTATTTTGTGCTTTGTGATTACCTTATTCGCAACAAAACCCCTCTTAAAAAAGTTTTAAGTTGTCAAGAAACCCCTCACCTGTGATATCTAGTAGTTGCCTGCTAAATCTAGTTTTCTACAATATCTAAACAGTGGGCGGCGATATCTAAACAGTTGCCTGTGATATCTAAACAATTTCCTGCTATATCTAAATAGTTTGTATGAATTTGTTAGAGGGTACTATGTAGACAGGAAAAATTTCCAGGGTTTTTTGACTATCGCCCGCGGCCAGGGGTTTTTGATAGCTGAGAAAAATGCTTTGGTATTTTTGACAATTTACCCTCTGTTTAATTATATTTTTGATATAACAATATTTGAGTTATATAAGGATTTATGAATTGCATAGATTATTCTCGTACTTATGGGATCCTCACTCAATAACGTGCAATCGTCAGAGTAAATTTTTTTACTCGCACATGAATAAATTTTCTCAATTTCTTTAGAATCAGATTTTTCCCTTACTAATATTTTATTTGAGAGAAATTGTTTGCTGTTATTTATTACTCTTTCTACATCCTTCCTTCAAATGGATTTTGTTCAAACTACACAAAATTGCTCAAGAATTCAAGAAATATGTTATTGCAGAATTGACCATCATTTCATCTTAAATCCATTGTCTCGCTAATCTTTACCAAAATTCTCTCAAAACAATTTCGAAAAGTTACTTTATTTTATTTGAAAACAATTTCACAAAAATCTCTTGATTTTATATCTTTATCTACTTTTCGCATTTATTCAATGGATGCTAATCTCAATTGAAAATTCCTTGATCAGTCAACATGTCCTAGGTGGGGATTTTAATTCTTTTTACATCTAAAAAAAATTTAGATATTATTTTTTAAAAATATATTTAAATCTATTTGCTGATATCTTTTTTATTTTTTTGGAAAAAAAACTTAAACCAAATAACATGCGGAAGTTTCTATACAAAGTTATGAATTTTTAGATTTCCATATAAAATAGTTTTTTGAACAATTATAACCACGCCAAATTTATTAAGAAAATATAAGATACATAAATTTCTATATAGGGGTATGACTTATGAGATTGCATTAATTATATTTTCAGCCTATTCATTAATGGAAATATAGAATAAGGCAAAAGTTATGAGATTTCATTAATCCTTGCATTTTATCATTAATGAAAGACAAAGGAATATTATGGCAAACCCAAAATGAAAGTTAAGGAACCAAATACAAATTTAAAATCTAAAAGGGGGCGAAAAAATTTACACCAAACTAATAATGAAAGTTAAGGGACCATATATATAAAGTTAAAGGCTAAGGGGGGCAAAAACCAATTATGAGCTTGATTTGAAGGTGAGGATAAAAATGGCATTTTTAAGCATTCATGAGGGACAAACTTGAAAAGGCAAAATGCTTGAATTAGAGCTTTATATTATGCATACAGTAAAAAGAACCCCAGAGGAGCATCCAAGTTTTCGTCCATATACTGAAAACAAAATGAACAGTTCATTAAGCGACGATTTCTTAATATAGCTATAGTAAACCGTTTGTTGCAAATTAAAAAAATCATGCGGAAGTTAAAAGTGTGTTATTGAATTTTGTTTATCAAATTTTGCAACCGTGACAGTATTTTAAAAATGATGTATAATTTTCCGCTAGATGCCAAAAAAAAGTACGGAATCTATATATTTGAAAGCAAAATGAACGGTACATTAAGCAACGATTTCTCAATAAAGCAACGATAAGATGATTATCGCAGATTAAAAATTTCCATGACAAAGAAAAAGTGTAATTTTCCATAATGAGGATAAAATGTATTATTAGAATTTATTTATGAAATTTTGCAACAATGACTAAATTTTGAAAATCAGGGTATTCCATATAAGTATCCGTCAGATGCTAAAAAGAGTATGAAAAACCGAAGTTTCCATCTATACATTTAAAAGCAAAATGAACACTATATTAAACAATGATTTCCTAATATAGCTGCAGTAAGATAGTTGTCGCGGATTAAATTTTTTTCATGATGGGGTTAAAATGTAATTTTTCATAGTTAAAATGTAATTTTTCATAACGAAATTAAAGTGTATTATTAGAGTTTGTTTACGAAAGTTTGCAACCATGACAAAACTTTGAAAATGATGGTCTTCCAATAATTATTCTCTAGAAGTCTATTAAGGCATGAAAAACTGAAGTTTCCATTGCACATTAGAAAGCAAAATAAACTATGCATTAAGAGACTATTTCTCAATATATATGCAATAAGATGGTTGTCACAAGTTAAAAGTTTTGCATGGCAAAGTCAAAGTGTGTTGATAAGTTTATTTATGAAATTTTATAACCGTAACATAATTTTTGAAATGAGCCTCCACATAATTTTCGTTAAATGCCCAATAAGTGAGGGCTTTCCAACAATTTTTTGGCCGAAAAACAAAATTGAGCTTGAAATTATATTTATATATACATAAAGATAGAGAGGGGGGAGGGGGGACAAAAAGAAAGCTTGCAATTCTAGCTAGAGGTAGGATGAAAAAGAACTTGAAGCCTGCCACGATAACTTTTTATATATAGACAGATAGATAGTTAGTTAGATAGATAGTTAGTTAGATAGAAGTTGAGGAAACGGGTTATCAGCTACCGGTTGATATTAAACCATCAGCTGATGCTTGGAGGTTGGCCCAATCCGACCATCAAATTAACGATCCACTCCGGCTATCTTGTTTAACACATGTAGTGATCTATATATGTGAAATTTTGCTCGATATGATGCATTACAAATGACGGATCAATCTTGTCAAAAACGGATGGTCTTTAAACACAATAAAAATGTCATACATCAGGACACTTGATTAAAGAAATAGAAGGTGTCAAATCGATCAAAATTTCACACAGATAGATCATTCCATGTGTTAAACAAGATGGCCACAGTAGATCGCCAATTTAACGGTTGGGTTGAGCTATATAATCGACTAGCCGACAGTTCTTATATCGGCCAGTAGCTGATAACCCGTTTCCTCGTATATATAAGTAAGAAAAAATGGAGGTAAGGTATGTCTTAACTAAGTTATCTAAGATATGTGAAAGGGGGAATGAGGATGCACACGCATCTTAGATATCTTATGTAAGGCATATCTTAGCCATGTGAACCTCATATAAATATACCTAACAACAACAATAATTGGAGGCATCCCAACCATCCCATTCAATAAAGTTGTCTCCCTGTTATTGACACAACCATGATCAAGGAATGAGATGTGAGGAGAGGGACATGAGAATACAAAGAAAACGAATCAAAAAGGTTGTTGAGAAGATTGCATGTGAATCATGATTGCTTGCTTTCTAACATATACAAAAATTGCATGTGGATCATGGTTGCTTGCTTTTCTAATCTTCTAGAGCTTTTTATTGCAACTTAATTATGTTAGGGTTTGGAACTTGTTGGATGAAACGGGTTCTTGCTTAGGATCTCTGTGGATTATAAATCTCTGTGAAAACAAAAGAAAAAACGCTTGCATTATCTTTATATATTATAAATCTCTGTGGATTCATGCTTAGGATTCTAATCCTTCACACTTGAATTATACATACTTTATAAGTGACAGGTGGCCTGGAATTAAAATATGAATTGATCAATGATTAATGAAGTAAGATATACCATGGTCCAAACCAAGAAATGAATAATGAATGAGCACTGACAAAGAAAAATATATAAACCTAACTCTTAATGAGCAGGTGTATGATGGATATAGCTAGGCATGTGGAACACATTTATAAGACGTGGGCACCAACTATGACAATGATCCACACATATATATAATGATGAACTTACCCTAATTACAATTAGAAATATATGGTTACAATTTATCACTTAAAAATGTGTTGCAATATTTGTTGGCATATTATTGTGAGTTATAATTGAGACTTGTTAGCATGAAAACTCCTCAAAAACTCTTAGATAAGGTACCATGCAATGTGATTATGTTCGTGGTTGGCCTCTCAATTTTGTAGGTTCCTATTAATGGGTGTTATTGAACTTGGATTCTACTGTACGGTTAGATAATTGTCATTGTCTGACAATTTTTTGGATTTGGATTTGGACCCGGACTTATGTGCTCGATTTGGACTCGAAATTACCTGCTGGATTTGAATTTGGACTCAGATTTTCGTGGTGGGCTTGGATTTGGATTTAGACGTTTGGTATGGAGTTCTTCCATAATTTTTATTATGACTTTTATTTCTATGGGGATTTTTGTGATACAAAATTTTTATTATTTAATCTTATAAATGTGTAAAGTGCATCAAAATTAATTAATTATTATTTTTAATATTTTAATAAAATAATTATATAATAAAATTTAGGTTTTTTTGAAATGCAACCATCAAAAATCTCATATTTTCAAAAACAACCATCACAAAATAAAATTTTTTAAAACAACCCTTATAAACTTTTCGTTAACTAAATAGGCACTTCTGTTAGATTAACTCAATTTCGACACTGAGTTCGAGATAACCATGGTTAAACTGAGGAAGTCAAAATCTTAAATGCCATCATCCTCTCTCTCTCTCTCTCACAATCCCGAGTTCATGAAGACCAAAGCCCAAAATTTCCCCCTAAAATGTCCTCTTTAAATCTCTTCACATTTCTCAAATCAATCTTCTTTATTAATGAAGTCTCTTAGTGATGTAGATAACTGGTGAAGATCGTCCAAGTTTCTTCTCTCAAGAACTTGAAAGGTAACTGATAGAGATCCTTTTCAGGCCTCCGTCAGATGTTGTCTTCTGTTGATCTCGCGGTGGACTTGGCTGATTATCTTCAGCTGCGTGTGGGTCTCAATGGGTTTTTGGTGGAAGAGGCGAAGTGAGGAAGTTGGTGCCGAGTATCTGCAAAGAAGTCCTGGGGTGGTTTGGTACCACCAAGGACCCTCCGACGCTTAAGTTAGTCATGAGATCCGAGCAGAGTAACGGCTTAAAAGAGTAAAAAAAATGGCTTCCTTGACCCCTCTGTGATGGGGGTTTATATAGTGGCGGCAGCACGTAGCAGCAGGCGCGAGAATCTCGCCGGCGGTTACGCTCCCGACGTCACGCCCGCGTAGAGAGCGGATCGTCCATTAATGGGAATCGTGGTGGCGTGGAACGTGGGATGTTGCTAGCGGAGAATCTGCGCATGGCGAGATTTGCAGAGCGGCGGTTACGCCTGTGAGTGGTGGAGTTGGTCGGTCGGAGGACCGAGGAAGATGGCCTCGGCTGGGGGGCCCGGGAACGAGCGATAGGGCCGAGGAGTCTTGGTCCCGAATCAGCTCGGGGTGAGCTGAGAGGCCGAGGAGGCCAAATTTCAGGGGGCTCTGAGGCGAGCCAGCTTGCGCTTGTAGGTCGGGTATAGGGGTGGCCTGGTCGGCCCTCGTGGCCCTTTCTTCTGAGTTCTGGGACACGTCATCTGCCACGTGTCCTGATCTTGGAGGTTGCTGATCTTGAGCATCATCATTAGCCCCCCACTCCTGTCCCGACCATCTAGTGGGTCGGGGCAGGGGTGGATTTCCAGGCCTCCCGGGGTGAGCCCTTCTCCCGGGTTCGGTCGGGACGAGTCCTCGGGCCATCGGTTGTCTTTTCCGCTAGTGAATCAAGGCGAGGTTTCTGCATCTAAAGAAGATGCGCCGTTTCGTGCGCCCTGCAACTGAAGCGACGGTCCATGCGTTAAGCGTCGATTGGCCGACGCGACGTATGCAGGCCTGCGGCGTCAGATGGGACGTCGTCCAACGCAGGATCGACACGTGGAGCGATCAGGGCCGCTGGTCTAGGGGGTGTTTTGGCGGGAGATGACAGTCTCCGTTGGATGAGGCCGTACGCAGCAATAAACAGGGGTGGGGCCTGCCTCAGGGCCCCAATCTTTCATTTTCCCCCTTCCCTTGAGGTGTTGTTGCTCGGCGTTCTTCTTTCTTTCGAATACATGGTTCGCTCTAACTTTTCGGGTTGCTCGCGCCAGAAGGAGGCTGGTGGTGCGGTCGAGCCCCCGGGAGGGGCCTCTGCTTCATCGACGGCATCCGGGGGTTTCTCCGGCGGCGGCCAGGGACGTTCACAGTTACCCGAGCTCCCGACGGGGGACAGAGGGAAGGGCGAGAGCAGGCCCTCTCTCAAGAGGAAGAGGACGGTCTCTAACACGTCGTCGTCGAGGGCCCCTGAGGGAATTTCCGTGCAGGAGGGGGCGCCGTCTTCACGGTTCCGTCTGGACTTTCCGTCGCCGCCGGCCTGCTCGCCGGGATGGAGGAGTCGGCCGGGGGAAAGCTTCCTCACGGATCCCTGAGGGATCAATTGGAGGCCATAGCCCAAGGGGCGGTCCAGGTACGAACCCCCTTGCGTGTATTCCTCTTGGTATACCCTACCCTGGCTCGGGGGCCTCCTGGTTTCTCATCGGCTTTCAGTTAGGTCCTTCAACATTGTGCCCTCGCCACTCGTATGGAGGCCGAGGGGGCGTTCCACGCCCCGAGGCCAGTAGAAGCGTTCCCTTCAGAGGTCGAGGCTTTGCGACGTGACCTGCACTCGGAGAGGGCAAGGGCCGACGTCTCGGAGGGCCGGGCGGAGGCTGCGGAACTTGCCAATTCGGCGAATCGGGGTGTCCTTCGTCGCCTGAACGCGTCCCTCACGGTCGCCGATAGGAAGCTGGCAAATTTGGCTGGACGTTTCGCGGCCCTAGAAAAAGATAGGGACGCCAGCAGGGGAGATGCTGAGGCGGCGCTGCTGTAGGCCCAAGTTGTCGAGGCTCGGGCTAAGAAAGCTGTGGCCGAATATAAGGCATCAGAGAAGTTTTACGCCGAGCTCGGGGAGTATTCTGCCGTCGCGTGGAACAAGGCTCTAGACACCGTGAAGGAACAGCTTCCTGAATTTGACGATGGCGAACTACGCGCTCGGGTTCCGCTTCCGACGGCGAGGCCTCCGGTGGGAGATGGCGAGGGAAGCAGGGCGCGCCCCTGGTGGCAAAGTCTCCGGTGGTAGAGCCCCGGGCCGCGACGCCAGCGATGAAGGAGCCGAAGTAAGCCTCCGGGCAGTTTGTAGGGCTGGGGGGCCCCAGAATACCCTTTGTAAAAACCTTGATTTCGGCAATAAAAGAAAATCCTTGATTCGTCGATTTGCATTTTGTCTTCTGTGTGTGAAGGATGTTTGTAGGACATCTTTGCTGGTACCGTCGTGTTCTCATGTCAGGTTGGCCATCTGTCTGGCGATCTTCCGTCGAGTTGACTTCAATTGCGAACATGACAATCGCTTGCCGAGGAGGTATCCCCATGGGCCCCGGAGTCGGGGGGAGATTGTCTAGATTTGGATAACCTGACTACCCTCCTGGTGTATCGGATCCTCCGCTGGCCATATGGCATCTTTGACTTCGAGCGTCGACCACCAGCCGGGGGAAATTGGGCAGTATAGCTGCGCAGTTGCCTTCTGGCGAGGGTTTTGATTCCTGTCGGTTGTGTTACGAAGCTACCAGCCGAGAATAGCCGAGCAAGGACTCAACTTCCTCTTGGAGGACTTTGGTCCTTAGCACTGGAGTGGCTGTAAGAAGCTTGTTGTGGATGTCCGGGCAGTGAAGCTGCGCGGTTGCCTCCTGGCGATGGCTTTGACTCTAGCGTCGGGGGTAGGTAACTACCAGCCGGAGTAGGCCGAGCAGGGTAGCTGCTCGGTTGCCTCTTGCGAGGGCTTTTGATCCTTCAGGATGGGAACGGAGCAGGGTTACTGCCCAGTGCCTCTTGGCGAGGACTTTGATCCCTGTCGGTTGTGATAGGAAGCTACCAGCCGGGGATAGCCGAGCAAGGACTCGACCGCCTCTGGGAGGACTTTGGTCCTTAGCGCAGGAGGGGCTGTAGAAGCCTACCAAGGACCCTTTGCCGGACAGGGTTACTGCCCGGTTCCTCTTGGCGAGGGCTTTTGTCCTGAAGGATAGCCGAGCGAGGGATCCTCGGGCTCGACTGTCTCTGGGAGGGCTTTTTGACCCCCGGCGTTGTGGCAGGGGGGTTGCCCGCTGGGGATAGCCGAGCGAGGGATCCTCGGGCTCGGCTGCCTCTGGGAGGGATTTCGATCCCCGGCGTTGTGGCAGGAAAGCTGCCCGCTAGGGATAGCCGAGCGAGGGATCCTCGGGCTCGACTGTCTCTGTGAGGGATTTCGATCCCCGGCGTTATGGCAGGGAAGCTGCCTGCTGGGAATAGCCGAGCGAGGAATCCTCGGGCTCGACTGCCTCTGGGAAGGCTTTTTCTAAAGGGGGAACTCTACTGGGTTAAAAAGATTCAACGTTCTTATTCGTATGGACCTGAATTTCAGAGAACGTTTTACACCATCTTTGTGAAAGGGAAATTTCGAGAGGGCTTTGACCTCATTGGTATAGCTTGAGCTTCTCGGCGTTGTAAGGCCGCGGCAGCTTTCGTCCGTCCGCGTCTTGTAGGTGGTAGGCTCCGCCGGGGAGCACTTCAGAGACGAGGAAAGGACCCTCCCATTTTGGGGAGAACTTGTGAAGCCTGCCTTGGTCGATGAACTCGTTCCTCCGTAGGACCAGGTCTCCGGTCTTGAAGGAGCAGCGTTTAACCCGAGCGTTGTAGTATCGGGCCGTCTGTTGCTGATAGGCAGCGGCTCTGATCTAGGCCCGATCCCTTCTTTCCAACAATATGTCAAGGATGGTGCGCAGCGCCATGGTATTTGCGTCATCGTCGAAGTGCTCGACTATCACGCCCCGCTTCCCAAAATACGGAATACGAGGGGTTGACAAGGCCAGCCATGCTCCTACGGTCGAGGAAATATCCCTCCGTAGTCACACTTCAGCTTCTAGCTTTACGTGGTAATCAGTAGTCAATGCACAGGTAATGAGAAATGCAGTCACTAAATCAAAACAAATACAAAAGAACTAACCAGATGGAGATCAAGGAAGTATAGCTCTGGGTCGCTGATCAAGAAGTCCGCAACGTCCTCGAGGTACGTCAGGTCCTGGTCCAAGCTAGATCCACTTCTCACTCTGAGCATGCATACTCAGGTCGTCAGAGCGACACGATAGCAATATATACACTTCTCACTCTGAGCATGCATACTCAGGTCGTCAGAGCGACACGATAGCAATATATATATATATATATATATATATATATATATATATATATATGTATGTATGTATGTATGTATGTATGTATGTATATTGATACAAATATGAACACGTGCAATAATGATGAATATGAACAGTAATCATAGAGTAGTGACGTGAATATGAAGTAGCCAATACAGGTAGCCAATGGAGCAGGTAAACAGTAAAGCAGTAAACAGTATGGCAAGTAAGTTGAATCAGTAAGCAATGCATGTTAATGCCACTATCCCTATCAGTTTCTAAGTCTCACTGTACAGCTCACTAAGCCTATCGTCAGTCCAAGTGTGAGAGTCAACCACTCAGGAGTATCCTCCACCCAAGGGTAGGACCCAAGGGCAAGGGAACACGGGTCCGAAACACGCACGATAATAATCAGTAACTCCATCCATAAAACTCCCAAAATCACGATATAAGCCGGTGATGGGACTCCCGAGATTCTGTTGAACTCACACTCAAACTACTCCACACCCCGTGGTCTACATCAAATGCCAACCATAAACTCAAATACCCGTCGGTCCATGACAAGTCTATGCGAGAACTGGAGACAGAATCTCCATCAAGCATGTCTCGACTGATACTCAAGATAAATGGACAGTGTTTGGTGCCTTACCTGTGACACCCATACAAGTGCTTCCATAATTGTCCCATACCAATTACAGTCACACTTATACACGTCCCACAGACGTCGACAATGCAATAAATCAATAGGGCCCACTGATTGTGTACAAGTACGTGTCACTTTCACTTATCCATTCATGCTTAAACACTAACGTACTTGCCACAATCAAACACTAATACCTAACACTGGGTAATGCACATGATCACTAGGTTACCAATGCAATGACACATATGTAATGTGATGAGAATACAGTAATTAAGGCATGATTAAGATATCATCAGTCGGTGTCCTACCACTTGCATAATTTATCATAAATTATACATGCAAAATTTAGCGAAACAATAAAAAGGAGGTAATCAGTATGTTTAATTATCTATCCATCAAAATTGGTTTCACGTTAATCGGGTTTCAGTATCACTAGATATGGCTATTTCATTTTAAGCGTTCACTGCTGGAAATCCGCTTTCAGAATCGAAAGTCCATTTAGTAACGCATTTTAATCCCAGTTGGGATCGTAATTAGGCGACTCTATAGTTTAACAATATTTAGGATCATCAGTTAGGTTTCCACCTCAATTGGAGGATCAGCGATATACTATGTCGACAGGGAGTTATGGACAGATTATGTTCGATGTGTAAAATCTGCCTCTGCAGAATTCAGCAAGATGTATCAACATTATAAAATGAGTTAAAAATATCAAACGGTTGAGGAATCTAGTGATACCAGTGGAGGAAGAAAGATAATTCAATTCTCTACGTAACTATATAGGGTTCCACGCATTCTCATAATTGAACAGGAGTATACAGGGGTTTAGAAACAGGGGTTAACTGGGATTTCCGTTCTGGACTGCAGTCCAGAATCGTAATCCTCTGCAATCATCTCTATCATAATTAGTTAGAATTCAGTGGAAAACAATATAATACATTAGGTTAAACAGTTAGCTTCGATGCGAACCATCGAACGATAAAATCCGGTTTGTACACAATTTATTATAAATTTCACGGTTTAGCATGTACGAAGGTTTTCAGGTTTTACGGCAGAAATTGGGACGTCATTTTATGTGAGCAAACGGCATCGTTTTGTAACCAAAGTCTTAAGGGATATTCATTATAACCCGGGCCATCACATGTTATATGTTGCCGTCAATTTAACGGTTTTCTCTCATTCGGGTTTTGCATCGAGCACTTGGGTTATAACGACTCACACGAAATAGTGTATACGGAAATCATTGATAACTTGAATTATAATATAAAAATTAGCATGAAGCAAGTATCAAACTTGCCTGGTGACGTGTTGACGATGGTACAGCAGCGGCGCGATCGTGACACACGTGCGGCACGGCAACAACACAATAGCTAGGTTCGATCTTGGCTCGCGCTTGGGCTCAAGGCAAAAAGGGAAATGCTTGGCTCGGTCTCAGGCTTGGAGTGGTCGACGGCTAGGAGCTCTGGTAATGGTTATGCAGCGACTCATCATTCGCCATGGGGGCTCAGACGACGTGGGTGTTGGAGTTTGGTTGAGCAACGGCGCTTGGGGTGGGTAAATGGGTGAGCTCGGGAAGAGGAAAGGGGGTTGCTGAGGAACTCGGGGTTGTTGAGGTGGGCTCGTCGGAGATTAGTGCAGCGGCGATAGGGTGCGTCGGTGAGGGTTTTAGGAGGCGAGAGCTCCGGCAATGGGAGCTCGGGGTGCAGGCGATGGAGAAGAGGGGTGTTGTTCGGGTGTGGAGAGTAGGTCGGTGAGGGGGAAGGGTGAGCGCGTCGACGGTGGTTGCAGGCGGCCGTAGAGGGGAGCTCGGCGGTGACGACGTGAAGTCGATGGAGGCGCCGGCGAGGGGGCCTGCAGAGGGGGTGCACTCGGGTCTGTAGCCTGGAGGGGCGCAGGCGAGGTCTTGGCGTCGGAGGTGGTCAGCGGCGAGGATCTCGCAGTGAGCAGGGCTGCAAAGTGTTGGTGGTGGGAGTTGGTCGTCGTCTTGGGAGTGTAAGGGGATGGAGATAGAGAAAGCGAGAGTGAGGAGGGAGCGAGTTAGAGACACGAGGAGAGGTGAGCGAGATGGAGACGGGGTCGCGGGCACGCGCGCAAAAGTAGGTCGGGGTCGTGGGTCGTGGTCGCGACGAAGGCGGGGCGTCGGCGACGTGGGGCGCGTAAAGGAAAATGAGCGGGAAAACCGATCGAAGTAGGGAAGAAGGGATACTAACGGGTCGGGTCGGGTCGTTTGGGAACGGGTCGGGGGAATTGGGCTGGGCTAAGGAAAATAAAAGAAAAGGAGATGGGTCGGGCTCAAAAGAAATTAGATTAATTGGGAAGGAAAAAGAGGTGGGCCGGCTGGGTTTGGGGAAATCAGTTTAATAAATTTTGGTAAAGGAAAATGGATTTGGGCTTTAGGGATTTATTTCATATATTTTGTGAAGGAAGAAAATATAGGGATATAGGAGTGGGCTGGCTTGGGGATTTTTGTATATTCATTTGGTTTGGTTTTGTCTTGTTGGGCCGAGGTGTATATATATATATATATATATATATATATATATATATACACACACACTTAGTTTTATTTTGAGTAAAAGGGAAAATAATGAAAGGAAAAAGGAAGTATGGTTAGGGTTTGGGTTAGGAAATTATTAAAGGAGATGGAGATTAGAAAATAGGGTTAGGGTTATAAAAGGAACCAAAATACAATGAAGGGATTATGGTTTTATTTAAAATACTTAAAATAATTATAAATATCAATAAGTAAATTCTGTAAGTGACCCTTATAAAACTACGGAAAATTTGTAGTAAATTTTGGGGAAATACCTGGAGACTCATTTATTAAAATACGCTAATTACATATAGGGACTGGGTATTATATCATACCACCCTTACAAAAATTTCGTCCTCGAAATTTAAAATGAACTATAAGCTAAAATAATATGCGAAAAGCTACGACATCGAACACTAACATATAGTGGTTTACTTTAAAACAGTTAATAAGAAAAAAAGAAAAAAAATCGAAGGTCTAAATAAGTACAAGGCAGAATTAACTATAAGGGAAAACTATATGTACAAGAGAATAAAAATAGCAGTAACAAACAATAACATTCGAGGCATGCCAGATAAAATCGAAATCCTAAATATATACATACATACGTATATCAAAAATAGCGCAGCTAAAATACTAAGCATAAGGCATAACCATTGATAATTGTAAACTATAAGCACAACACCCGGGAAAGTAAAGTAACAATAATAAAAATAGAGAAGGATTTGTTGATAAGTTAAATTATTTTCGAGTAAATATGTAGATCAAACAACCCAAAATAACTTGAGGAAGCCCACATGGCGAAAATAAGAAACATAGAACAAAGTAATATGCGCGATGTATATTTTGCGCTATTAAAACGTGGAGAATAGTAAAGCATTTAAAATGGGTAAAACGGAAGTAGTTAATAACACGCAATATAATTTAATTAATTTTTCTTTTTTTTTTGTAAACACAAAGTAGTGAAAGATAAATTTCGAATACGATGTCACAGGACGTATTTATGGTAATAGGAGATAACATAAGAAATGTATAGAGACTGGCCAGGGTAGGGATTTCAAATGGAGTATGATCCAAAGAGTCGGGGTGCGGTACTTCACTCTGGATATCGAAGAAGCTGGGGTCGGGTCAGCACAGGGTGTAAGGGCGAACGGTAAAGAATCTCGAGAGGGAAGAAATTTATTGGGAAGGAAAACAGTCGATACATCATACGAATCAAAAAAATCGAAAGATTAGCAAACTCAGCAATTCCATTATCATACCAGAAAACTATCAAACAAGGTACTCACGAAAGATAAAAAGTGGTCCTAAGCTATACATAGATTTATTTGGGCAGCGGAGACAAAGTTAAATCACATCAGTCGCGGTTGTGGAAGTTCAGCAGGTTACGGTAGGCTCGTGCGTTCAGATAGGGGCGTCCATTTCCATAGCGCCTCACAGGGGTCGCCACTGGAGGTTCTTCTGCCATGGGGTCTTCTTCTTCTAGTCCTTCTTCCTCGGCTGGAGCTTCTTCTGCTTCTACGCGATTCTCTTCTTCTGGATCTTCTTCCTCGGCTGGAGCTTCTTCATTGAGGTCTGCTTCTACATGATTCTCTTCTTCTGGAGCTTCTTCCATAGGATTTTCTTCCACTGGATTCTCCCCAAGGTCTTCCGCTCCTGGATTTTCTTCTATCGGGTCCTTCTCAGGATTTCCCTCTATCGAGTCCTCTTCGGGGTCCTCTCCTTCGTCGTCAGAGTCGCTGATCATGTTGACTTCTGGGGCTGCGAATCCCTCACCCTCGGAATCGCTGTTTCTGAAAATCACCTGTGGACCGTTGATCTCGTCATCTGAGCTCACCAGTATGCAGTCTAAGGAGACGCACGACCGTGTGCCTTCATCTAGAGACGGTGCTGCTCCAGGGTGGGACATGACCTGAAAAGAAAGAGCCGTGATTAGACAGTGGGACACACTGAGAAAACAACTAAGGATGCGGTAGCACAAGGAAAATATACGGTAGGTAGGGACTGAAAAATCAAATTTTAGAATGTTGATGCAATGAATCGTATAAGTAAAGCGAGAAGCAAGGGAATGATACATACATCATAACTCAGAGTTTTATTGCATTCGACTAAAAGTTCAGCGGATACAAGATCTTAAACGAAAGGAAATATTTACAAAAGAGTGACGACATTTTTATTGAAAGCAGAAAACGTGATAATTCTTCTTTGATTTCTAGACCGCTGCATTCTCGTCACTCGAGTTGAATCCTGCGCTGGGTCCGCACTATCCTCGAAGCTCGAACTATGAAATAACCATCATTCAGCGGGAGTGGAGAGTGTGGACGAATCTCCTCCTTATAGTTCCTTCCTTTTAGGGCAACCATTGACGAGGTGTTCGCTGGATCTGCAAATCAGACACTGCCCTTTGGCGCTGCGACAATCTCTCTGAAGGTGTCCTAGTTTCTTACAGTATCCACAACGTTGAGTCTTCCGTTGCTTCCGTTGCTGGGGAACAAGTGGGCGCTTCATCTTCACCTCTTTTTCTTATTTAACGGGGATTCCCTTACGGGTGGAGGCTTCCGCTGGTGTCTGAGTCACCTGCCTTCTTAATCCTTCAGCTAACAGGTTGTTTGTTCGCTCCTGGGCTTCCTTCAGACTTTGCAGTACATTCAAAATCTCGACGGTCTGATTCTGGGGAGTGGAGATAGGGGAAGAGTCGTTGGAAGATATGGTCCTGAAACGACAATTTTAGGAGGACATAAGGTACAAGGGGTAAAAATCAGAACAAGATATGGAATAGACAATGAAACAGGAATATCGGGTGAGGTGAAACTCAATCGAGCGGAAATCAAATGTAGAACTCCAAGTTACCCAATAAAGTACAGTATTGTAACTATGCTGCAGTTCATAATTACAACCACGTAACTCTACTAAGTCACCCAAAACTCTAGCGAATGGATCAATATGTATAGCAGCATACACTATGTGAATCAATATCAAGAATAACAAATTTACAATCTAGACCGAAGGATTGTCTTAGATTGCCAAGCACTACACGAAAACTGCAATCCCAAACAAAGCAAAACCTGACGCTCTGATACCAACAAAACTATGCCACGCTCCGCTTCCCAAAATACGGAATACGATGGGCTGACAAGGCCAGCCATGCTCCTACGGTCGAGGAAATATCCCTCCGTAGTCACACTTCGGCTTCTAGCTTTACGTGGTAATCAGTAGTCAATGCACAGGTAATGAGAAATGCAGTTACTAAATCAAAACAAATACAAAAGAACTAACCAGATGGAGATCAAGGAAGTATAGCTCTGGGTCGCTGATCAAGAAGTCCGCGACGTCCTCGAGGTACGTCAGGTCCTGGTCCAAGCTAGATCCACTTCTCACTCTGAGCATGCATACTCAAGTCGTCAGAGCGACACGATAGCAATATATATATATATATATATATATATATATATATATATACATACATATATATATATATACATACATACATATATATATATATACACATACATACATACATATATATATATATATATACATACATACATACATATATATATATATTGATACAAATGTGAACACATGCAATAATGATGAATATGAACAGTAATCATGGAGTAGTGACGTGAATATGAAGTAGCCAATGCAGGTAGCCAATGGAGCAGGTAAACAGTATGGCAAGTAAGTTGAATCAGTAAGCAATACATGTCAATACCACTATCCCTATCAGTCTCTAAGTCTCACTGTACAGGTCACTAAACCTATCGTCAGTCCAAGTGTGAGAGTCAACCACTCAGAAGTATCCCACACCCAAGGGTAGGACCCAAGAGCAAGGGAACACGGGCCCGAAACACGCACGATAATAATCAGTAACTCCATCCATACAACTCCCAAAATCACGATATAAGCCGGCGATGGGACTCCCGAGATTCTGTTGAACTCACACTCAAACTACCCCACACCCCGTGGTCTACATCAAACGCCAACCATAAACTCAAATACCCGTCGGTCCATGACAAGTCTATGCGAGAACTGGAGACAGAATCTCCATCAAGCATGTATCAACTGATACTCAAGATCAATGGAAAGTGTTTGGTGCCTTACCTGTGACACCCATACAAGTGCTTCCATAATTGTCCCATACCAATTATAGTCACACTTATACACGTCCCACAGACGTCGACAATGCAATAAATCAATAGGGCCCACTAATTGTGTACAAGTAGGTGTCACTTTCACTTATCCATTCATGCTTAAACACTAACGTACTTGCAACAATCAAACACTAATACCTAACACTGGGTAATGCACATGATCACTAGGTTACCAATGCAATGACACATATGTAATGTGATGAGAATACAGTAATTAAGGCATGATTAAGATATCATCAGTCGGTGTCCTACCACTTCCATAATTTATCATAAATCATACATGCAAAATTTAGCAAAACAATAGAAAGAGGATAATCAGTATGTTTAATCATCTATCCATCAAAATTGGTTTCACATTAATCGGGTTTCAGTATCACTAGATATGGCCATTTCATTTTAAGCGTTCACTGCTGGAAATCCGGTTTCAGAATCGGAAGTCCGTTTCGTAACGCATTTTAATCCCAGTTGGAATCGCAATTAGGCAACGCTATAGTTGAACAATATTTAGGATCATCAGTTAGGTTTCCACCGCAATTGGCGGATCAGCGATATACTAGGTTGACAGGGAGTTATGGACAGATTATGTTCGATGTGTAAAATCTGCCACTGCAGAATTCAGCAAGATGTATCAACATTATAAAATGAGTTAAAAATATCAAACGGTTGAGGAATCTAGTGAGACCAGTGGAGGAAGAAAGCTAATTCAATTATATACGTAACGATATAGGGTTATATGCATTCTCATAATTGAACAGGAATATACAGGGGTTTAGAAACAGGGGTTAACTGGGATTTCCGTTCTGGACTGCAGTCCAGAATCGTAATCCTCTGCAATCATCTCTATCATAATTAGTTAGAATTCAGTGGCCAACAATATAATACATTAGGTTAAACAGTTAGCTTCGATACTAACCATCGAACGCTAAAATTCGGTTTGTACACAATTTATTATAAATTTCACGATTTAGCATGTACGAAGGTTTTCAGGTTTTACGGCAGAAATTGGGACGTCATTTTACGTGAGCAAACGGCATCGTTTTGTAACCAAAGTCTTAAGGGATATTCATTATAACCCGGGCCATCACATGTTATATGTTGCCGTCAATTTAACAGTTTTCTCTCATTCGGGTTTTGCATCGAGCACTTGGGTTATAACGACTCACACGAAATAGTGTATACGGAAATCATTGATAACTTGAATTATAATATAAAAATTAGCATGAAGCAAGTATCAAACTTGACTGGTGACGTGTTGACGATGGTACGGCAGCGACGCGATCGCGACACACGTGCGGCACAACAACAACACAACAGCTAGGTTCGATCTTGGCTCGCGCTTGGGCTCAAGGCAAAAAGGGAAATGCTTGGCTCGGTCTCGGGCTTGGAGTGGTCGACGGCTAGGAGCTCTGGTAATGGTTTTGCAGTGACTCATCATTCACGATGGGGGCCAGATGACGTGGATGTTGGAGTTTGGTTGAGCAACGGCGCTCGGGGTGGGGAAATGGGTGAGCTCGGGAAGAGGAAAGGGGGTTGCTGAGGAGCTCAGGGTTGTTGAGGTGGGCTCGTCGGAGATGAGTGCAACGGCGATAGGGTGCACCGGCGAGGGTTTTAGGCGGCGAGAGCTCCGGCAATGGGAGCTCGGGGTGCAGGCGATGGAGAAGAGGGGTGTTGTTCGGGTGTGGAGAGTAGGTCGGTGAGGGGGAAGGGTGAGCGCGTCGACGGTGGTTGCAGGCGGCCGTGGAGGGGAGCTCGGTGGTGACGACGTGAGGTCGATGGAGGCGCCGGCGAGGGGGCCTGCAGAGGGGGTGCGCTTGGGTCTGTAGCCTGGAGGGGCGCAGGCGAGGTCTTGGCGTCGAGGGTGGTCGGCGGCGAGGATCTCGCGGTGAGCAGGACTGCAAAGTGTTGGTGGTGGGAGTTGGTCGTCGTCTTGGGAGTGTAAGGGGATGGAGATAGAGAAAGCGAGAGTGAGGAGGGAGCGAGTTAGAGACACGAGGAGAGGTGAGCGAGATGGAGACGGGGTCGCGGGCGCTCGTGCAAACGTGGGTCAGGGTCATGGGTCGTGGTCGCGACGAAGGCGGGGCGTCGGCGACGTGGGGCGCGTAAAGGAAAATGAGCGGGAAAACCGATCGAAGTGGGGAAGAAGGGATACTAACGGGTCGGGTTGGGTCGTTTGGGAACGGGTCGGGGGAATTGGGCTGGGCTAAGGAAAATAAAAGAAAAAGAGATGGGCTGGGCTCGAAAGAAATTAGATTAATTGGGAAGGAAAAAGAGGTGGGCCGGCTGGGTTTGGGGAAATCAGTTTAATAAATTTTGGTAAGGGAAAATGGATATGGGATTTTGGGATTTATTTCTTATATTTTGTGAAGGAAGAAAATATAGGGATATAGGAGTGGGCTGGCTTGGGGATTTTTGTATATTCATTTGGTTTGGTTTTGTCTTGTTGGGCTGAGGGAAAATATATATATATATATATATATATATATATATATATACTTAGTTTTATTTTGGGTAAAAGGGAAAATAATGAAAGGAAAAAGGAAGTATGGTTAGGGTTTGGATTAGGAAATTATAAAAGGAGATAGTGATTAGAAAATAGGGTTAGGGATATAAAAGGAACCAAGATACATTGAAGGGATTAGGGTTTTATTTAAAATACTTAAAATAATTATAAATATCAATAAGTAAATTCTGTAAGTGACCCTTATAAAACTACGGAAAATTTGTAGTAAATTTTGGGGAAATACCTGGAGACTCATTTATTAAAATACGCTAATTACATATAGGGACTGGGTATTACATCGACGCGGTGACTGGGCAGCCCGATCTCCGCTGGGACCATCGCTTCAGTCCCGTAGCAGAGGCCGAAGGAGGTCTCCCCGGTGGGAGTCTTCTTTGACGTCCGCAAGGCCCATAAGACCCGAGGCAGCTCTTCGACCCAACTGCCTTGCCTCCCTTCTAAGCGTGTCCGGAGACCCCGGAGGACGTCTTGGTTAGTGACCTCGGCTTGCTCGCTACATTGGGGATGCGCGACCGCGGCGAACTTCATAAGGATATAGTACTCCTTGCAGAAGTCCTTTACTTTCTCGTTCTCGAAGTTCGTCCCGTGGTCGGTGATGATGCACCTCGGGATGCCAAACTGGAGTATCAGGTTGTTTTGCAGGAACTTGATGGTCGCGGCGGCATCTGGTTTTCTGATGGGGACGGCTTCGATCCACTTGGTGAAGTAGTCCACCGCAACGAGGACGTATTTGTGCCCGCCTGTTCCAGTAGGGAACTGGCCGATCATATCTAGCCCCCACTGTGCGAACGGCTATGGGGAAGCCAGGGCGGTTAGCTCGGTAGCCGAGAAGCATGGAATGCTGCCGTGGAGCTAGCAGCTTTTGCATCTCCTGACCAGCTTCAGGGCGTCCTCGTGCATGGTGAGCCAGTAGTACCCTTGGAGCAACGCCTTTTGGATCAAGGTTCGAGCCCCCTGGTGCGCGCCGCCTACCCCTTCATGGATCTCCCGAAGGACGTAGTCGGCCTCCTGGGGGTCAACGCATCGGGGCAGGGGTTGAGTGAAGGCCTTCTTGTAGAGGTTCCCGTTGCTCCAGACGAAGTGGCAGGCTTTGGCCTGGAGACGGCGAGCGGCCGCTCAGTCCTCCGGAAGCGCGCCGTCCTTCAAGAACTCCATAAGGGGCTTCCTCTAATCCTGGTCGCTCTCCTGTGCCGCATACACGTGGAGTGCCGTCGCTTCGTCTCCCACGCTGGGTCGAGGCAAGGTTTCGAAAAGGATTAACCGCTTATTACTGGCCGAGTACGACGAAGCTAGCTTGCTCAGGGCGTCTGCTTGGGCATTCAGCTGTCTGGGTACTTGTTCTACCTGGACCTCGTCGAAGTTTTTCCGGAGCTTCCTTACCTCGTCCAGGTACTTCATTATTAGAGGCTCTCGAGCTTCGAAGCGGCCGATCACCTGGCCGACAACGAGGGCCGAGTCGCTGCGGATTCGAATTATCTTCAGCCCCAGACCGGCGGCCATGCGCAGTCCGGCCAGGAGGGCCTCGTATTCTGCCGCGTTGTTCGAAGCTTTGAAGCCGAGCCTTAGGGAGTACTCCATCTCAGCATCGTTCGGGCCCCGGATGATGAGGCCGGCACCGCAGCCTTCCTCGGTAGAAGACCCGTCAACGTAGATGACCCATTCCGGAGCAGAGCTAGGGCCTTCCGGGATGGGACACCGGGCTGCGAGGGGCGACGCGGACTCCGGCTTCCTGCTAGGGATGGTGCATTCGACAATGAAATCGGCCAGGGCTTGCGCCTTGATAGCTTGCCTCGGGCGATACCTTATGTCGAATTGAGATAGCTCCCACCTCCATTTTTTCAGGCGGCCTGAGGATTCTGGTGATGCCAAGATAGCCCCAACGGGCGCTCGGTGAGGACGATGATGGTGTGTGCTTGGAAGTAGTGCCACAGCTTCCGCGACGTTACGACGAGGGCCAAGACAATCTTCTCTATGGCGGGGTACCTCGTCTCTGCGTCCTTAAACACGTGGCTCACATAGTATACCGGCTTCTGCGCCCCTTCAGCCTTTCGGACGAGCACCGAGCCTGCTGCTTGGTCGGATACTGCCAGATACAGCGATAGCTCATCCCCCTCCACCGGCCGGATGAGCAGCGGCGGTGTAGCGAGGTGCTTCTTCAATTGGTCGAAGGCGGTTTGGCATTCCTCCGACCACTCGAACCTCGGAATTTTCCTTAGCGCCTTAAAGAACGGAAGGCACTTCTCCCCCGACCTGGACATAAAACGGCTCAGAGTGGCGACCTGCCCCGTGAGCCGCATGATCTCGACGTTGGTTTTGGGTGCGGCCATGCTCAGGATTGCGTCGATCTTCTCCAGGTTAGCTTCGATTCCGCGGTGAGTGACCATGAACCCGAGGAACTTTCCACTGGTGACTCCGAATGTGCACTTGGCGGGGTTTAATTTCACGTTGAATTTGCGGAGCACTCCGAATGCCTCTCCCAGGTCCTTGGCGTGGTCGGCCGACGAGCTGGACTTGACGAGCATGTCGTCGACGTAGACTTCCATGTTCCTGCCGATCTGCGACTTGAACATGCGATTGACCAGCCTCTGGTATGTGGCCCCGGCGTTCTTGAGGCCGAAGGGCATCACCCTGTAGCAGTACACTCCCCGGTCCGTTGTGAATGCGATCAGGTCCTCGTCTTCGGGGTTCATACGGATTTGGTTATAGCCGGAGAAGTCGTCCATGAAGCTCAATAGCTCGTGACCAGCCGAGCTGTCAACGAGCTGGTCTATGCGGGGGAGCGGGAAATTGTCCTTGGGGCAGGCCTTATTAAGGTCGGTGAAATCGACGCACATACGCTATTTCCCGCTTGACTTCTTGACTAGGACCATGTTTGCCAGCCACTCTGAATAGGGCACATTCCTGATGAAGTTGGCGGTGAGGAGCCGATCGATCTCCTCTTCGATCGCCTTCTGCTTGACTGGGGCGAAGCTTCTTTTCTTCTGTATGACGGGTCGGGCCGTATGATCAACTCCGAGCTTGTGGGAAATGACTTTGGGGTCGATCCCAGGCATGTCAGCGGGCGCCCAGGCGAAAACATCGGAGTTGCTTCTGAGGAACTTGATCAGGTCGTCCCGCTGGGTCCCCGCTAGGAGCGACCAGACCTGGACGGTCTTTCCTTGGTATCCCTCTGCTAGGGGAACCTCGGTAAGAGGTTCGACCGGCGCCCCGCGGACCTCCTTCCGCTCGTCCCGGGTGTCCAGGGACCCTTTGATGTCGCCGCACGCATCGGCGTCGTCAGCGTGCTGCTCGGGCGAAGACGTCTCTGTGAGGCCTATCCTCGCGACCCGCTGGCTCCCGTATGCCCGACCTATCCCGCCTCGGTCGAGGGGGAATTTTATCGCCAGGTGGTATGTCGAGATCTGGGCCTGGAGGGAGTTCAGCGTTGGGCGGCCGAGGAGGACGTTGTAGGCCGACGGAACCTTCGCTACGATGAAGTCCACAGACAGCGTGCGCGTGCGGCCGGGTTCCCCGATCGTGAACTGCAGGGTGACCACCCCTTGTGCCGGGATATAGTGGTTGGTGAACCCCGAGAGGACATGGGAGGTCGGTCTCAGGTCTGCGAGGGCGAGCCCCATACGTAGGAAACAGTCGTGGAAGAGGATATCCGCCGAACTGCCCGAATCGATGAGTATTCTGTGGACCTCGTACCGGTGGATTTGGGCTATGATCACCAGCGGATGACTATGGGGCACAGATATGCAGTAGAGATCCCCGTCGTCAAAGGTGATGGGCTCTCGGTCCCTAGCCCTTTTGCTCGGGCGGTCGCCGGGGCCTATGAGGCGGCAGCCAGCGGGGAGGCCGACGACGTTAGGTGAGGGCCCATCTACGTCTCCATTATGAGGGAGGCGACAGCAGGCGTTTGGATCTTCAGGAGGACCGATTAACATGTGGGCGGAGATCGGAAGGCCAACTTTTGTTTTTGTGGAGTTTTCGTTTCCCACAGACGGCGCCAACTGATAGAGGTCCTTTTCAGGCCTCCGTCAAATGTTGACTTCCGTTGATCTCGCGGTGGACTTGGCTGATTATCTTCAGCTGCGTGTGGGTCTCAATGGGTTTTTGGTAGAAGAGGCGAAGTGAGGAAGTTCGTGCCGAGTACCTGTAAAGAAGTCGCGGGGTGGTTTGGTACCACCAAGGACCCTCCGACGCTCAAGTTAGTCATGAGAACCAAGCAGAGTAACGGCTTAAAAGAGTAAAAAAAATGGCTTCCTTGACCCCTCTGTGATGGGGGTTTATATAGTAGCGGCAGCATGTAGTAGCAGGCACGAGAATCTCGCCGGCAGTTACGCTCCCGACGTCACGCCCGCGTAGAGAGCGGATCGCCCATTAATGGGGATCGTGGTGGCATGGAACGTGGGATGTTGCTGGTGGAGAATCTGCGCACGGCGAGATTCGCGGAGCGGCGGTTACGCTTGTGAGTGGTGGAGTTGGTCGGTCGGAGGACCGAGGAAGATGGCCTCGGCTGGGGGGCCCGGGAACGAGCGATAGTGCCGAGGAGTCTTGGTCCCGAATCAGCTCGGGGTGAGCTGAGAGGCCGAGGAGGCCAAATTTCAGGGGGCTCTAAGGCGAGCCAGCTTGCGCTTGTAGGTCGGGTACAGGGGTGGCCTGGTCGGCCCTCGTGGCCCTTTTTTCTGAGTTCTGGGATACGTCATCTGCCACGTGTCCTGATCTTGGAGGTTGCCGATCTTGAGCATCATCAGTAACGACTTGGATCGCGTTAGAAGTTTAGATAAAAAAAATTCTATATAAGTATACTTTTTTTTACTCAATTTGCTTGTTCAGAACAAGTTTCTCCAATTTTTAACTGTTATGCCCTAATGTCAAAAAATTTGGTGGAAATAATTGGGGATTTCATTTTAATTTTATCCCCACCTTAGGTGAAAAGTATATAAAATTGAAATCATGAGGCGAGAGAGAGATGGAGTCGAGAGCTTGAGATGTTGCTGTCGCTGGAGGTTGTTGATGGGGTGGAGAGGAGCAGCTGATGGTGAAGTGGAGAGGAGCTGCTGCCGTTAGAGGTAGTTTTATGTTTTAAGGAGCCGCCGCCGCTAATGGTGTTAGGTTTTAAAGGATAATTATAACCTAGGGCAAAGCAGTCTTTTTGCTCCCCAGACGGCTATATCTAACAGAGTTACCTATTAATTTAACTTGTGGGATGTATTTAGATAGGTTAAAGTTTACGGTGGTTGTTTTTAAAAAATTTATGTTGTGATGGGTTTTTTTGGAAAATATGAGATTTTTTATGGTTGTATATTAAAAAAATACCCTAAAATTTAATAAGAATCAAGAAGTTCATTATTATCGTTGTTGAGTACATGCTAACCAAAAATTTTAAAATATCAAATTGTATACTATCAAATTTTAATATAGTTTTTTCTGATATTTGCTCGATATATGATTTTTTTTATTAAAGAGAAAAATAAATATAATGTTCTACCATATCAGTGGATTCAAAAATCGAAAGAGAAAAGATAAAATCTTGTAAGTAATCAAAATAAAAGTAATAAAGATTAATACAAAATAAGAAATAATTTTCTATAAAGGAATTGTAAAAATATTTTAATCAACAAGTTTGATGCCTAAATAATTTTTTAGGGTTTTATGAAGAAATTATGAAATATAATCTATTTAATTAAAACAAAATTCTAGGATTTTATGAAGAAAAAAATTCAATCTATAATCTAATCAATCAAAATGTAGGTAAGAATGAAATGACACCGAGGGAAAAAACACATTGTTTGGATTTCATGAATAAGTTAACAAAATATAATATAATCAATTAAAATATAAATAAAAACGAGATTACATTAAAAATAAAAAAAAGCATAAAAAATTCTCCACTTTTGACGTTTTTTTTTTCAATTTTCGTTGCTCTGTTTTATAAAGTTGGACTTGAAATTTGAATTTTGGGAGTCCAATCCAAATCCGAATCCAATAAATCAACAACACAAAATTTGAAATCCAACTCCAAGTCCACAACCAATAGTGCTAGATTTTAAAATTCAAATCCGAGTCCAAAACCAGTAACGCTAGATTTTAAAATCCGAATCCGAATCCAAAACCAATAACATTATAAAATACAATCCGAATAAAAGTCCAAATCCGAATAAAGAATCCAAAACCAATAACCCAGCCTGCCATTAGGCTAACAACTTACTAAAAATGTATTTCAACTATTAAGGTAACTACATATAATTAATATAAAGATAAATTTAGTTCATTTCCCTTCACTGACTTAATATATAAACATGTAACTGCTATCCTTGACTGTTACTCATTAGAGGAGGCCTTAATCTTGAGATGGGATGTCTTCTTGCTCTATGATACTTATTTTTCCTTGGATATGATTCTCACAGGGATATCGCTATAGAGAGGAAAATTATACTTCATGAGCTATTTCCAGTTGGTTCTATGATATAATTTGACTAAGTAAAATTATGTTTGGATACCTGGTCGAAGAGATTAAAAAAATCAAGTTAATCAAAGTATTGAATGGCTTTCGCACAATAATAATGTTTATGCTTAGATTTGGCCAACTCAAAGAAAAAAAATTCTTCTCAAAACATAAACTTGAGCAAATAATCTAGAATTGCATTACAGTTCACAGTTGTTTGAATACGAATCCTAACACTACGCATTACTGCCATGACATTCTATCGGGTCTTCTACGAAGTGTGGGATTCAGAGTATCTGGTTAAACGATCAATCAGGGTCAGCAGCAAACGACATTCTAATTTTAATTCATTTACGGTATAATTGCATAATAGAGAAAAAAAATATCACCAAATTATAAATTATTCTCACATGGTTATATATTTATCCATATATCTCAATCGTTGTCCAATTGGTGAGGACGTATCCTTTTCAGAGTAATTATTAAATTGGTGATTAGTATTTCTTCCATTTATTAAATTTTAATAAATTTTATACTCACACAATGAGTCGCATGGCATATTAAGATTTTGTGGTGTGAGTGCCACGTGTTATAAGAAAAATATTGTGGTGTACAATGAATAATGCCTCGAGCTAACTTGTGCCATTAGTTCTATTTTAATTAATTTTCTAAAATCTTTTTATTTAATTAATTTTTTATATTCTTTTTGTCGTTTTCCTGCTTGGGATGCCAAATCTCTCGCATCTCATCTTTATTTGGGATGCTATCTCTGGAAACATAATCCAATAATTTCATATGAATGTGAATGAGATGATTACTGAAAATCAATCAATGTTGATAAGGAAATGGTTGGCATTAGAAAAGTATCCATATAACATTAAATCAAATCAAAATTGTGATTGAAAAAAAATGGGGACATTAGAAAACATAGTCTTAACACCTAAAAAGTTTTTAATAGAATTATTTTGGTCTTTTAGCTTATACAATATTTAGAAACGGCCCAGTCCAAAAAGGCCCATTATTCCACTACAATGTTCTGGAGTTTAAGCCTACAAACATGAGATATAAAACAAGTTACACTTCATCTAACATGAGGATGTGAAACTTAGATGAGGTTATTCACACATTTTATTTCGATTAACTTAGCATTTTGAGACCCATAGAATATGAAATGTGAATTAAAAATATAAGTTATGTTTTAATGGAGATATAAGTTATGCAATATAGAGTCTGAAAGGTTTTAACTCTAATTAGCGTCGGGCATGTTGGATGTATTTGTCTTAAAATAAATATAAATAAAGAGATAAATATCATAGGAGTTTAAAACATTAAGCAAATTATATCCCTAAATAAAAGGTGAAGTTACAACTTTTTTAAAGTTGACAACTCTATAAAACTTTTATTACAACTTATTTCTAGAAGCAAACAGAGCGAAAATGTAACTCCCATTAAATTCTTTCCAAACATAACCAACCCTGTCTAGCCATCACTTAAAAGAAAAAAAAATATCAATAATAAGAAAAAAGAAAATGAGAAAAGCAAAATAGACCCAATGAAAACAAATTGGATGCACTAAACTCTAGATGTATCTCATTCAAGAGAGAGAGAGAGAGAGTGTGTGTTAGTTAAAGAGAGGAGGAGAGAGAAACAGAGAGAGAATGAGCACCATCTCCATTCCAAAGAAGCTCCCAACCCCTGAAGAAGATAGCCAGAATCTAAGAAAGGCTTTTGAAGGTAAGCAATCACAAATATTTCTTGTTATTTGTTAATTAATGGGTTGTTGTTAAAATTTTCCAAAAAATTTTGTGGTTTTCAATTTTTTGTTTTTGTGTGTTGAAAGGATGGGGAACAGATGAGGATGCCATAATAGAGATATTGGGTCACAGGAATGCCCAACAAAGGATTGAGATTTCCAATGCCTACAAACGCTTGTTCAATGAATCTCTTATTGATCGCCTCCAATCTGAGCTCTCTGGTCATTTTGGGGTATATTTTCTCTAACCTATTATATTGATAATATTTTCATTTTTTTGTATATATTAATCATCCTTGTAGAAAGATGTTTATATTTAAATTTTTATGATTTAGAATGCTGGATATGTGATTAAATTGTTGGGTTTATCATCATCATCATCTTCTTCTTCTTCTTCTTCTTCTTCTTGTTATAATCATTTACTTTTTGTATTTGGACTATTTTTGCAAAAGGTGGACGGTGTGTCTCAATGTCCTTTCCACACTAAAACTCTGAAGGAATGATGAGAGTTGAGGAAATATATTTTATATTCTGACATAGAAGGCCCTTTGGGACAAAATCCGGGCTTTGTTACGACGATATTTTTAATTAAAATTATCCCGCAATTGATATGCGTCCGGTGGAAATCGAACATGGGTTGCTCCGATACCATCTTAATATCCCTTCCAATGCACCAAACTCCGTAGTAATGATGAGGGTTGAGAGAGTATAATTTATATTATAACATCATGATGTCTAGTTGATTTCTATGTGGAGCTTAAAATTGAATGTAATTTTTTATAGAAAATTTATTATCTTGTAAAAGGAGAATATGAAGTATGCCAACCGTCCATTTAGGATTATGGTGTTGTACCTAGTTTTATCTAGGAATATGACGGGCGTCATTTTTGTCCATAGTTTTACCGACTTGATTAACGGCACTAAGAAAGGGATAATAAGTTGTTACAAAGCTGTTGCATCTTTCATGGAGCCTTGCGTAATAGCTATCCTATTTTGATATGAAAAGACTTTGATGGCGATTCTAAATTTCTAACTAATTATAAGGCGTTTCTACCAATTTTTTTTGTTGATGAAGAGTGTTGTGCTTGTGATTCAATTTTATTTATGTGTGTATCGTAGATATGTAGCATACTTGTTACTGGTGTGTATTTTCTTATAAACTCTATTCTATTGAAACCCATGATTTTCCTTGACAAGAATGTCAAAACTAAAGGTTATGCAGGGATATTTTGATTCATGGCTATGGGCTGGTAAAAAAAAAATTGTCGTAATATAAATGATAGTCACATGAAACAAAGGGTCCTGTACTTTAAATTGAAGTGTATCTTGAGTGAATGATCTTTGATAGATTTTGGTATCAAAATAATCCATGCTCTTTTTATTTTTGACACAGAAAGCTGTAATATTATGGGCATTGGATCCCGCCGAGAGAGACGCAAAGCTAGTGAACGAAGCTTTGAAAAACTTGAAAAAGAAGGGCGATAAACATCTATGGCCGATCATAGAAGTTGCATGCGCTTCATCCCCGGACCATTTGATGGCCGTGAGGAAAGCATATTGTTCCCTATATGGATACTCCCTCGAAGAAGATGTTGATCTTCGCTTTGTTCAACAACAACCGTTGAGACAGGTATGATCCCTCAATCATATGATTAATCACAAGTCTAATTGCCATGCGATTGCACCAAAACTCCAAAGTTATTAAGAGGGAGAAAAACACTTTTAGATTATGGTTTATAAGTAATTTTGCACATCCAATACACGTGTTCATATGCTAGATATCACGTCCAAGTCCAATACACGTGTTCGTATGCTAGAAAAACACTTTTAGATTATAATTTATAAGTAATTTTGCACGTCCAATACACGCGTTCAATACGGGTCTTGGGCCTGTATTGCTCCGGCGCCGTCTTATTGTCGTAGAGAGTACGAGGAAATACTTACACACTTTCTAACAATAAGTAGTTTGATTTGTGTAGCTATTGGTGCGTCTCGTTAGCTCCTATCGATACACTGGCGAGGATGTGGATGAAGTGTTGGCGAGATCAGAGGCATCTAATCTCTATGATGCAATCAGAAACAAGCAGCCTCATCATGAAGAAGTTATCCGCATACTCGGAACGAGAAGCAAATCACATCTGAGAGCTACTTTCAATCATTACAAGCAAGACTGCGGGAAAACCATATATGAGGTACTTCATTAAATCGAGACAAAGCATAAGCACATTTACACTGAAATTTACGCATTTATAGAACCTTTTTGGATAAAACACTGAACAAGAATCTTCCAACCGGATTTTTTTTTGTCGGGTATTCTTTAAATAAGTAGAAAGATTACTTGTTGAATTTCTCTTGTATGTTGTTGTGTGTGGTTCACCAAATCAAATCTGTCTGCAAAAATTGAAGGAAAATTCTTTATAGAAGATATAAGATCATCATTGTTTTGTGGTTCGGAATATTAGCAGTAACGACGAAACATGTATGATATGTCCAAAAATTGAGAGTAGCTCAAATATGAATGTTTAGATTGTTAGAAAGAAAGGATCTAAATGGTCTGTACATTTGCAATGGAGGCCAATATATGCGATAAATGTACCCGTTAAGAAAAGTGTAAATGGAACGAGGGCTATAAAGGTAGGTCTCAGTGATGGATGAAGGCATTTAAAAATATTAATCTCACAAAGCTACCAAAAACTATACCCGTTTCTCACTAAACTACCAAAAAATTTATAAATTTCAAATAACTACATAACACTTTCATATTAACACTACCCCTTTTCACTAAACTACCATAACAACATATTACTAATTTCATTGTTGCCATTATGTTTTCGAAGTAAAATATGGGTATACTTCACTTTAAAAAGGGCGCGTTGTTGGTAATAAGTTTTTGTTCCTGTAATTTTCAATTTTTTTGGTAATTTAGTGAAATATCTATATTTGTTTTGGTATTTTAGTGATAATGAAGTAGTGTTAATATGCAAGTTTTGGAGTTTTGTGGTTGATTTGCTTCTTTTTTTTGTGTTTTTAAGAGTCGGTAGAATGCAATGGCGCTCCAATTGAACTGTTGGTTTTTGGAATTTTATCGTTCTTTTCAACTTGCTCTTTTTCTATTTGTTAGCATTGTCAATTAACATTGTTAACCTCTAAATTTACAGGATATCGAGAGCTACAAAATCAGCGACCAAATATTCAGGCAACTGTTAAAAGTCGCGGTGTCTTGCTTAGAGTCCCCTGAGAAGCATTTTGCTCATGTACTGTCCAACCCCGGCGGAGTATTTTTATATTGGGGTTAATTGCACAAAACACCCCTGTACTATACACTGTACAGCATTTATACATCAAGTGATTTATTAGCGCAAACACCCCTCTATTCATCGACCGTAGCCACAAAAAACAACTCAATTATTCTCAACAACCAAAACAAGTCCTTGAGTCAAATTAGACGATCCTTTGACTTCGAGTTGTTTAGAGTTTAGTTTGAGTGTTTTTGGTGTATGAACAGAGCGGGCGAACAAATAAATCACTTGAAGGGGTCTAAGTGCTACACATGTTAAACTATACATGTTAAACTATACGGGCCCCCTATTCAAGATGGCATGTTCTTAAAACCTTTGTTTTTATTGAAATCTATAATTTATGCACAGGTGATTAGGACTTCCATCGTGGGATTAGGAACGGACGAAGACCAGCTTACGAGGGGTGTTGTCATGCGAGCTGAAATCGATATGAAGCAAATGAAAGAAGAATATAAGAAGAAATACAAAACCACCATTAACGATGATATTAAGGGCGACACATCTGGTGATTATATGAATTTCTTGTTAGCACTGGTGGGTTAGGCAAATCCATGATAGAAGCTTAAAAACCGTCATGATTATATGCTGTAGCGTGAAATAAATATGAAATGCGCTAGGAGTGAAGTTGTGACTCATCGATTGTTTGATATGTTTTGTAAGATTTTTTTGTTGATTTTGTTCATAGAGAAAATATCCTGCATCCAGCAAAATAAACCGATTGGGATTTTCGATGAAGTTTATATTATTCATGATGGTGGAAATACAATACATCTTTGGTAGCTTATTCGAGCACACCATCCTTTAATAGGTTATCTATGAAACTGGGATGCATCTTTACTGGAGAAGGAGCTTCCGAGGTTGTCAATTTTCTTATATGAATCTCCATGTAATGCTCAATAAATCAACAAGCAAGACGAAGCTTCTCAGTATCCAACATTCGGTGTGCGTTAATTTAAAAACAACCAGACTCCCTGCAAGTACTCTACCAAATCGATGAACTCAATATCAATGGTGTAACAAGGTTAAAGGAAGGCAATGACGAACACATCTGAATATTGTTAGATAGAAGAAAATGATTCGTAGCAGCACAGTTATTCGAAAATGATAATGACCAAGTCATCAGAAATTGCAAGATAATGCACTAGATTATCTTCTGCAGCAACAAGTCATGAGGAAAATATTCACCCAGGAAAAGAAAATTATAACAAAATTCCAAACTTTAGGAAAATATTTTACATATACGGAGGAAACCTGCACTGTTATGAAAACTTATACATCATATAAGGAAGAAAGTCTCGGCGATAACATGGATTTTAGGGAAAGCTAATGTTGATTCAATCACTTCTTCCGAGCAACTGCAGCAGCAATTCCACCAACCACGAGTCCAACGGCTGTGGCAGCAATGCCGATGCCAATCACACCATCTGCACCAAAGAAAGATTAAGTTTTAATTAGCAAATTGCAGATATACAGAATTCAGAGAAAACTGTTAGGGGATTAATATCACCTTTTGCAATTCGATCTTCCACCACCTTCTTCAGAGACAAGGCCTGCCTAAAATCAGGTGCTATCTGAAATAGCAATTGACATCGATATCAGAAGGTTAAAAAGATCATCAAGGTATTCTGATATAAAAATAAAACATACAGTTATTATAAGTAACTTTCTTATAAATACCGAATAGAAGAAAATTTACACAAAATTAATATTGTGTTGTATATAATTATCAAATTGTTCAAAAACCAACTTAAATTTTTTGGATTGCTAAATAAAAATCTAAATTATACATAATTTAATCTGAAATCAAAATAGAAATATTAGAAAATATATAGTTGGAACTTGGAAGGCGTATTAGAGAAGTCATTTTATTAACATTTCAGAAGTTGAAGGCTATAGATTAGTCATTTTCCGAATATTTCAAAAGTCAATTACACAAAAAATATCATAGGTTCATACACGGCAAAATTGATGGACTGTTTCATAAAAATAAGGAAGCCTCCTCCATGTTTTGCAAAGGCCTAAGCTGTTAAAGAAACAAATCATTTAACTAGTATATTTAGATATTTGTGATCTGTGCAAAAACACTTTGGTCTCTACTTTTTTTTATGGTTATTAGAACCTCCCCAATCGAAATGGTCAAACTCCAATGAATGCCGTGGAGCTGATCTGCAGAGAAGTTAGAGAATAAATTATCTTTAACAATAACTCGGCAACATCTATCTTTGGTTCTCCCGATTACCATCTCTTGGACCGCAAGTAACTTTTTCTTGACTAATTTGATTCTATGAGCATCTCAGATCAATTTTCGTCCGTAACAAATTATTTAATATACGAAGTTGATCATTTAACTTCAAACTACTGAATTCATTATTTCTACAAAATCTGGAGTTTTTAACGCTCATACTTTACTATATTTCACTAGCTATTCTTCTTAAATTAAAGCTAAATAAGTCAGTTTCTTTGATTATAAAATTATAATTATGATAAGTATTTCGTTTGGCCACTAGAAAATAGAATACCATCTTTGAAATATAGGAAGTCCAGGTAGAAGAAAATAGTGCATGTGTGTAAGAAACAACATTGACTTCCGAACAACAACAGGATGTCCATCAATTTAATTGGGCAAATCATATATATAAACCTCAAAACATACAACTTATGTAATGTGATAGGGCCAGTTAGCTAGCACAGCACCACAAATAGAAGACCCATGGAAAATTTTGACAAAATTTTATGCTCGGCTACTTGAAGTTGACAAAAGACCTAAGAGGAAATTATGGGCCAGTGAGACTTCCCATATAAAATAATAGGCATTCTAGAAGGTAAGAAAACCTTGCAGCAGTTTAAACTCATGCAAACAATACTCAGAGAATTCTTCTAGACTGGCGGTGAGTATATAGGGTGAATTTTTTTGTCTGTTCTTCTCTCTTCTTTTTTTGTTGGGAAGTGTGTGTGTGTGTGTTGACAAGAGAAGAAATATGCATGTCTTCTCATCAGTTAAAGAACTTTCTACAAAAGTATTTAGTACAAGTCAATGATGAGCACAGGAATCACAAATCATATATGAAATGGAGAAGGAAATATATACACTGTATTTATGCAAACTAAATAGAATATGACCATAACTAGAAAGATCAGGATTTGATGCGAAAAAATTAATATAATAATAAAGAATCTTTAAATTTTGCAACGCATCTAAGAAATTTTGAATTGCATATTTGCTGCAGTGGAAGAAACATATGACTTACATGCTAGTATACTACTTAAAATTCTAGATAAACTTTATCCAACATATGTTCTCAGAATATTTTAATGAATTAAAAACTTCTGAAACCATGCATGAATGTTATAAAATTAAACAATCTGTGGATCAGTTTCTAATATAGCACATATGTAACAGGCAACTTGGAGTTCAAGTCTTGCTCTCCTACACATGAACATACCCTGCATTATACGTATCTTCACACACCACATATAAAATGCAATATGTGATTTAAAGTAATCAAAGTAAAACTTATAACTCATAGCGCCTACAAATAAAGCACAGTTACTTCATACCTCCAGACACCTTTCCAGAAGCTGCCTGCTCCTCGAATAGTCCCCACTTCTGTAGTGTCCAACAGCCAAAAGATAAAGCTTCTCTCTCATTTGCAAGGGACTATTAGAACTGTCCAATGAGGCTGCAACAATAACCCATTAACACAGTATCATAAGATAACATCACACGACAAGAAAAATAAAGCTCTCAAAAAGAAATAGCAAGCACTCCAAACAAGGGATGAAATTATAGTGATAGAATAATGTGTTTCACCTTCGAGCATGGCTATCCCGCGATTGACATCTTCTGGTTGTCGGGAATGAACAAGAGCCCATGATAACCTCATGATACTTTCATTCTTACTCTCTGCACTTGCATTCTCATTAACTTCTCTCTCACAACCCTACATACATGGAAAGCATAAGTTGTGTGGATAAAAATCTCCTAAGTAATATGACCAGAGCAACTTCATAAAAGCATAAGCGTTAGTGCACACACAGAAATTTGATATCTATAGCAGTCAATCCTAGGACTTCATGGATGCACTGACATGTTGCATGTTTAACCTCAAGGCTATATTGTCGAGAAATTCTTATCTCCCATATTAGCATTAGATCAGGGAACAGAAGTGTTGACATTGAACTTTACAGAGAGAGTACATACAACAAGACCTACAACGAAATATTTGATGCATGAAGAGAAACATAATTAATTGAGTTGCGGAGTACTTCAATGTCACCTTTGCAGTGCACTTATAAAATGATGTGTAGTGCTGAATTTATTGAAATGTTAAAACTTCATCTTGGACAAACACTATTCTCTACCCAACTCAGCCACATGATTTCAAACATGTATGCTAACCTTCTAAGTATTAGACACTTTAGTCCAAAAATCACAAGAATTGAAGAATTGCAGATATAGGCAGCAGTCTGCAAGAAATGACAATAGAGTGCGGATCCTATAGGCTGAACTTTCCACAAGCCACTATTGTAAATGAAAAATCTTCCTTTTTAGGGGATGATCGGACCGTTAATCTTGATCTACATGATTTATATCATAAGGACACCACAATTCATATGATTCTTAAACCGTTTGCTCTATATGATCCTCCCTCAATGACAATATCCACTAATATTTCCCTATGGCTCTCTTACCGAGAAATGTGTTTTGTCACATCAGTTTTTGTATAATTGTATCAACCCAACGTTGTTTGTGGTTGAACGTTTCAATGTAGTTGACAACCAAATACATTCTAACCATGCCAAACAGATAATGTGAAAACAAGAGTAACTTGTTCAACTGAATTTAAAACAGCTAATAAAAACTGAGAATGCAAATATACCATTTTTTTGCCAGGACAGCATGTTATAAACAAATTTTCACCATAGTTACTGATAATAATTAATAATCCACATTAGCAAGGTTGACATCAAACAAATGCTAATACACATCTTTTATACTGAAATATGTGATGCAGAGACGTTGTTTCCATGATATGCGAAAAATATTTCGATACAACCTTACAAGTATATAATTGGTTATATAAACATCAAGGAAAAGCAAGGGAATGAAATGGAGATTAATAAGCCAACTAAGTGCACCTGAGAACTAAAACCTGGAAACTTAAGTAAGAATGGTAGAATAAGCTCGATAGCAAGTATAGATTACATTAGGCATAGCTTAGATATAAAAATTTCTGCCCTATAAAGATTAAACTTCTCATATAAGAAGTGGCAGATAAAAATATAGCCATAGAAAGAAGAGAATTTTGGCACTTATCATATGCAATAGTCACCAAAACAACTGCTTTCACTATCTCATTTCTTTTTCTCTTGCACTCTTTCCCAACTATACTAAACAATATAACCAGTCTAACTTCCTCCTATCCCAATCTACTATTACAATATGTGAATATTTTTCTTCTAATCTACTACTAAGATTCATTTCCCCTTAAATTAAAAACCGACAACTTTTTCACCACCACCATCCATGTTCGTTAAGGTCCTGTTCGGGTATGGAGTTAGGAACTTAGGATAAACGGAATTATTTTGAAGTGGAGGTAAAGACTATGCAAACTCTAGTTTGTAAGGCTCTACCTAAATTTCAACTTTGATGGAGTGTTTGGATTTGAAGTTCTCTAAACTCTTTAATTTCGTTCTAGAGTTATCTAAACTTCAAAATTAGTGTTTCTTCTTCTTCTTTATTCTTTCTGTCTTTGGAGTTAAGAGAACTTTGGTCGGACCGAAGTTTTGTAAACTCTGGTTGCCTCAACTTTGAGGCCCTGCTTGGGAATGGAGTCAAATTTTCTAAGATGTAGTTTCATAAAGTTAGCAAACCCAAACTCAAAAATCCTAACTGTCTTGTTTGGCAACCATTTTGGAGTTGAGGTAACTACAGTTACCTCAGCCCAAGTGTTGAGACATCTCAGCTTGAGATGACTGCAGTTATCTCAGCTGATCAAAGTTTTGTAAACTCCATTTTTGGAGTTTGGGGTTTGCAAACCACAGTTTGCATCTACTACCTCCAATTAAAAATAAACTTCAGTTATCCCAACTCCAAATCCAAACAGGGCCTGAAGCTTAGATAACTGGAGTTTTCTAAATTCTAAAATGAAAGCCGCATAGTTAGGATTTTGGAATTATGTTTATCCTAACTTAACTCCAATCCCAAACAGGGCCTAAGACCTCACACCATTTCAAGGCAACCAAATAGTCATGAAAAAATTGAGGCAATAACACGCTTGAATTTCAAATCAAATCACCAACCAATCATCCCCAAGAGATCACTCAACCTCAAACCCTAATTCAAGCAATTTTTCGAACAGATCGATCGATGCGTGACAAAAGAAGAAGAGATTCTAGGGTTTGTCTTACGGCGATGATGTCGCGGTCGCACCAGGGGATGTTGTCGCCGCCGGAGAAGAAGGACCCGACGGAGTCGAAGAACTTTCCGATGGCTGCCTCCATGTTCGATCGATCGATATCTGTGAGAGATTAGATTAGGGTTTGTATTTGTTTGATCTTGGGCTGAAGAGAGAGAAAAGAGAGAGACTTCGGAGGCAAGAAAGTGATGTAATATTTGCAGGTGTGAGTTACTGTGGGTTTCATATGGAAGTGGGAATCCACAGCCGTGGTTTTCTGGAACATTTTCCAAGTATGTGTCTGTGGCCTGCTAGGTTTGGGATTCAAAAAAATGGATTCCAAATCCTTGCAATGAAAAAAAAAACTTGGACTTATATTAATTTTTTGTTTGGTTTATACCGAAATTAAAGATCATGACCTAAAAAAATTCCAATGTTTTGTTCGGTTGCATCAAATTGATATGGATTTTAAAACTTGGATTTGGAAATGACATCATGCGCTGATGAGAATATCTTTTGTTAGCTCCAAACAACACAAAATATCCAATTTTCAAGGTAATTAAAATGGTGAGAATAACAATATTTTACTTATGTGGCAAGAGTTTCTCCAAAATCCTTGTTTTATTTTTGGATTCATGAATCTAGATTTTTGCTTATGTGGCAACAAATCTTTCCCAAACCAAATTGTAACAACCCAAAATCTCCATACCTTTGTATTTTCTCTTTTATTAAAGACCGCTTTCCTTTCCTATCAGTGTATATTTATTTCATGTTCAATATGTGCAGAGCAAGTTTGTATTCCATTGGTTAAGTTATTGCACACCTATTCCATAAGCCACATGTTTGAAGCCCGGATCGTGTAATTATTTTTATCAAATATTTTTTTAAATCCTCTCATAACCTACAAATGAGACATTTCAATTCCTTTTTTTTAACTTCCCTCCCCTCTTATTATTCATGTCCTCTTGCCATGACGCCATACATGCCTATGAATATGAACTACACCGGCTGTCCCGTATTAAAATAACATATATATAATAGTTTAGATGGTCTAATACATATGTGGTTTGTTGTAATATTTTACTTCCATGAGTTTTGATAATATGTTATGCAGTAGTCATGATTTCTTAAAATGAATGTTCCAATTTAGTGGTTTAATAGAACCCGATTAGTTGTAACAAGAAGTTTTTGTTTTTGTTGTGTAATTGCTATGTAATTGTTAGTGTATGTTTCATGAGGTGATTCACATGCCATCTTTGTATACTTCCCCTTACACTATTTGTTTGCTATACAAGAAGAGATTCATGCAAACTTTACATCATTTCCTTTCGGTTATAATTTTTTTTAGTATTTATATTTCGAATGAACCCATATGTTTTGAAAACTGACATTTTAATGCCAAAACGACTTCGAGATGGGATCATGTTAAACTTTGGCTTTCTGAGATTCCAGGGAAATTAGGGATGATAATAGATATGCTTTTACGCGCTCGGTAAAAATTTCAAATCGTTTCGGTGTCGGGTTTAAAAGATACGACTCTTGCAAGTCGCTGTTTTTGACAACTCAGAAAACTGTTTTGAGCCTCTATTTTAAAAAATTCATAATTATAGTTACAGAGATCTAAACTGAGTAACGCCAAGTTATTTTGATAAGTAGAATGAAAAACTTAACTTTTTCTAGTTAAACACTTTTTATAAAAGTCATTAGAAAATACATTTTTCTGCGTTTTACAAAGATGACTCGAATCTGGACAGAATCTGAAACTTTCGGCTCAGTTGTCGGGGAAAACACTCATAACTCCCTCGATACTTGTCAGTTTGATATATTTCTTTTTACAAATTAATCGTAAGAGCCATACGAATAATTCTTATTTTTAAACTCTTTTCATAAAGCGAACAAAAGCCTTTCAAAATTGCATTTCTGAACCGTTTCAGTCCTGATCTGCGTAATATTACCAAAAACCCTGTAACTTCCAAGTTAGGGCCCAGATGTAGATAGACCCTATATATGAAGTTTTCTAATCAAGACAAGCTAAATCTTTCATGTTGATGACTTTTCCAAACTAAGACCAAAAACTGCAATTTTCTGCATGCAAACTGAACACATCTTTTATGGCCTAAACCTGAACTGAATTGTTTATAACTCATGCTTTAAATTCTTTCTTTAATATTCATCTCGAACTTGATACAAACCTCGTGATACGTGTACATCTAGAATCCGTCGTGAATCCGTGACTTGACATGAAACCACACCACACATATCGTGGACTCGTATTCAAACTGCATGTGCATTTGGTAGATTATAAACGGGATTGGGGTTGTTTGGGAAATGAGACACTTTCAATTTGTTTCGGGAGTCCCTTTACTAAAACGTTAATCTCATAAATCTCGTGTTACTGTGGTACCATGCCGAAACAATATATTACTAACTCATGAATCCGTGTTGCTGAGGTATCGGACCAAAACAGTACAGATCCTGAAGCGGGTTGAATTCTCATGATCCAAACTTTGCGTTAGTGTAGTAAAAATTATTGTGTGCTCACTCATTCATAACATGCTTATTATCATGATTACATGCTTAGTCATTTCATGCTTATTACCATGTGTACATATTTAGTTACTGTCTTGTTGCCTTCATATTTATACTTTTGTTCTAAAATAAGTTTTTAAAATCAATACGTTTTAATGTGGGACTTATCTGTTGAATTTGATTGAAATTCGGGACTAGTTAGGATTTAAATCTAATCTATTTAGTTTAGATTTAAATCAAATCTCTGGTTTAAATTCATATTTATCTCTAATTTAAATATGGATTTATCTCTAAGCATTTATTTACCTTGTAAATATGAGGTTTTCTTTAGGGTTTTGAGTATCCATAATTCTCTAATAACTTAGAATTTGATTACAGTGGGAGAGGCGGCCAAGTACGGTCATGGGATAAAGAGAGGTTTTTTAAGAGCGGGTATTTCTTTTGTAAAAGAGGGTGAGAAGTCTGTAACAACTCCAATTTCAATGTACAGAAAATTATTTAAAAATTAATGTACAAATGGAGTATTTGCAATCCTGTGTACATTATAAGTATTTGATTTGCTTTTGAACAGCAAGAAAACATTTGTAGCTCATTGATAAAGCCCTATACTGCTGTGACGTGGCTCCTGTGATCGAATCCCCCCAGCCACATTATCTTTTTATTAATTTTTCTTTTAATCTTTTAGAAGCCCAAGGATTTACATGTGCACTACACGTAAAATAATGAGTTATAGAATAAACAAACACGTGCACTGGGGGATATGAGGCGATGGGGACACATGGCGAAATCTCAAGCACCCACCACTAGTTCATGACCGACGAGATTGGCTTCTTCACCGGCACCGCCGGGTCGTCCGTAGGGGATGGTCCCCATTTCTTTGGCCTAACACCTCTTCGCTTACCTTACTACCCTCATATTATTTGTTTACTCTGCAGAATATTAAATCACTATTTAATCCATTTTTTAATGTATATTTTTAATGCATTCTTTAACCCTCAAAACCCTAATTTTCCCTATAAATACCACACTCCATTTCACCCCCCCCCCCCCACACTCAGAATTTCATTACAAAAACTCTAAAAATTTCTCAAGTCCATATAGTTGTGCAGGTGGAGTTAGCAAAGGGCAAGATTCCGACGACGTTTCGAGGAGATTCCGGCGACGAAACGACGTCCGGACGCTTCCCTACTCTTCCCCCTTCTCCCCTCTACCTTAATAGCTAGTAAGTCCCTTCTCCCTTCCTCTTCTACCATTATAAAATATCTTCTTTTCAAAATCGTCGGAAGCGGAGTTATTCCGACTTCCGACTTTCTTTTCTTTAAAAACTCCCTTTTTCTTAAACCATAAATCACCATACTCTCATATAATGTTTAACAAATATAAATAAATATATTAGAACAAGTTTCATCTCAAAATAATTCATGTTGCAATTTCTATTTCATTTTTACAGTAAAATACCATTATGTTTACAAACGATATTGTTATTCACTTTTAACCGTATTATCTTTAGATAACTCACGAGATAATGACCTATATCATCACAACACAAATATTGGAAATAGCACGATTAACTTTGAAATTCTAGATTATGGGAAAATACGCTTTTACGAATAAATACGCTAAACTTACAAAATCATTTTCTTTAAAAAGAGTGTTATCTAATTCCTTGCAATTACGTCTCTACAACCCAATTTGGGGAACCCCAATCGGGATGGTGCAGATTATTGCACGTCCTCGGGCCTAGTAGGGTGAGATGCAGACCTCCGCAAGGTGCATTCGATCTCGATGGAATTTTTAATGTTATTTTTAAGAAAATGAGATTTCTACAAAATAAATAAAATTTATTTTTATTAAATATATATATATATATATATTAAAAGATATATTTTAAATATATTATACAAATATTCCATATTTTCTAAATCAAAGGAATCACAATTACATGAAAGTACCGTTTCAATACAATACAATTCCAATATTTCAATAAAATACCATATACAATGAAAACTAAATTCTACTCACTAGAAATTTCACTTTTATAAAAGATACATCTATGAAAACCCTAAAGACGATAACTAAATATTTGAGGTGTATTTTGATAATATATCAAACTATTTTTACATAAAACCCCCTTAAGTTATACTAAATTACAATAAAAACCCTAGTAAATATAGGTTTAAGCGGGACCAGTTCTCTTGAGCCTCGGGGAACCGGAGAAAGTGGGTGCTTGCCTATCTACGGTAGAAAATCTAACAACAGTGTTATTAACACGGTAATTATCTTGGAAAAAGACACAAATCCTGCCGTCCATGTGCAGCAGTTACCGATAATATCAAAACTAATTCGGGACTTCAATTTCTTTTCAAAGTGTCTGACTCCGACTGAGTCTCAATCTAATCAATCTGACTTGAATATGATTCAAGTATAAACTACAATTCAACATGGATCCGTCTGTTCAATCTATATCAATCTATATTAACCGAACCGAATCATGGATATACTCCGTTTACATGGCTATCCATTTATATCCATTCCGTTTACTGATATCATGGTTTCGGCAAGTCATCCATCTAAATTACGGGGTTTTAAAGGGGTAGATTGGTACGGAATGTATTAGAAGTGGCACGAGACTGTAACCATAATACACATAACCTGAATATCCATTGCCGTTGTACCGTGACTGAACAGTTTCTTGTGCTCCGTATACCTTAGTATCCGGATAGTGGGACTCCTCTCGTATACACTGGTATATTCTGTACCAAGCTACAAACAACTGCGTTAACATTATAATCAAATATTACTAGTTATACTCTTTCTGTCTATTCTATCTCTACTCATCTTTGGGACTTACCGAGCGATTGTTCGCTGACGACATTCCTCTTCTTCTTTCTTTGGAATGTTGTCAGGTGATTCGGACTTACTGAAAATCGAGCCTAGTACTGAATACTTGGAGCAGTTAGCCATTGACCCAGAGCTTTAGATACTTGTACATATTTTTCATTTCAGTTATGCCATTATTTAAGCATTGCTTTCTATTCATGTATTTACATTTCCAGTTGTACTTGTAAAGAATTGTTAATAAATAAAAGTTGATGTTCAATTACATTTATTGTCATTTTTCTTGTGTACATTTACTTTATATTTCTTAGATACGCTTAGTGTGTTTACTTCAGAGTAAATACGTAGCGGGCCCAGCCGCGTCCCCTCCCCGTACACCGGGAAGCGGGGCGTGACAAGTTTTGTTGGTGGCCCATGCAGGTCAGTTCTGCATGGACATGCGGGTCAATTCTGCATGAAGTCCTAAGCAATATAACATAAGAATCAGCAACTAAAAAATATTCTTTACATTTCATATTCCTTGAATCTTACAATTTCATATACTTTGAACCAATCATAACCCTATTTTTTCTTTCAAGGTTATGGATTCTCCAAACAACACCAGCACCAACTTCAACAACACACCACCACCTCTACCGCTTACGCTTACCGTCGCTGCTTTGATCAATGAGCAGACGGTACTGCTTGAGGCAATCCGTAGCCTCCTGGAAGGACAGCAGCAGCAGACTGCTATTTTGATGAATCGTACAGAAGCGGAAGCGTCCGGAGTAAAGCAATTCCGGGCATTGCACCCAAAACAATTTTCAGAAAAAGAGAGCCCTCTGGAAGTCGAGGAATGGGCTCAGAGTATTGAGGATGGTCTGGCAGCAGCACAAGTGCCAGAGATCGCTTGGGTTCGAGTTGCAAAGCTGCAACTCACCGACAACGCCAGAGTCTGGTGGAAGGCGGAAGAAAGCCGTCTTGACCAACCTATCGAATGGAGGACTTTTTGCGATGTGTTCGACGCGAAGTACTTCCCAGAGACTGCCCGAGTTGACATGGAGCAGCAGTTTATTCACCTACAACAGGGTTCGATGTAGACCAATTCATTAGATGAATATGACGCTGTGTTTACCATACTCAATAGGTAAGATATGTCTCAATATTCGATTTTCAAATATCACATATTACATAGCTAACACAAGACCTTAACAGGTTCGCGGCACATTTAATACTAACTGCTGAGATCAGATCCAGAAGATTTCAGCAAGGGTTGGATCCGGAAATCCAAGCTGCCTTAGCTACAGGGGATTTCCTAACCCACGAACTGGCCCTGAAAGCTGCCCGCCGATATGAGGCAGTGGTGAAGATGAAGGGCAGACCCCACTCGGCCGGGATGAAGCGCCCTGCCACTCAGATGGCAGGAGGAGCCTCTTCAAGGCCACAATTTGTGCCCAGGAGACCGGGAGTACCAAACAACCGGCCCAACCCAGCCTTTTGTATCTACTGCAGGAGAGATAGACATCTGGCGAAAGATTGCCGGCATGAAAATCGCCTTTGCTTAGTCTGCGGCTCAGCTACTCATGACATTGGGTCTTTTCCTCGTAGACACAACCCAAATGCTGCATCCAGACCAGCAATTACTTATTCAGCAGCGCTCAGCCATCTAGGCACCTGCTCCAAGACTAGCTCTCCCTGCTCCACTTCCTCGTGGACCGACTGCACCTCCTCCTCGTCAGTTCCATCAAGCTCAACAGAACGTATCTCAAGGACCAAGGAACGGACAGAAGAATGCTCCTCCAGTAAGGAGGAAGAGACGACAGGCTTTCACAATGACTGTGGAAGAAGCTGAAGCTACTGGCTAAGTTATCACTGATAACATTTTCCTTTCAAACTTTCTTTCAGTCTATATACATACCCATATATTTTCCTTATACCTAAAACCTATCACACATAAGTTAGGTACAATCTTAGTAGCCTCACTTCCTGCACTAGCACTCTTCGATACTGAAGCATCTCATTGCTTTATGTTGCAACGGTTCGTCCGAACTCATACGATTTCAGTCAAACCCCTCGTATCCAACTGGAATGTCAGCTCAGGGAACGGCGTTCTAAAGGCAACAATGGGATATGACCTGTGTCCAGTGGTCGTCTGCAGCAGAGAATTCTATGTTAACTTCAAGTGCTGGACATACCGAATTTTTATGTCGTTTTGGATATGGATTGGCTCGAAACTTTTTACGCTACCATAGACTGTTGTCAAAGGAAGGTAGTGTTCGAGATTCCAGACCATCCGGTCTTTTATTTCAAAAGTGGAGACCGTATCCTGGAGCCAAGCACATACAAGACAAAACCGAAGAAGGCGGTGATTGCAACACTTCAAGCGGAGGAAGGATCGAAGCCAGAGATAGTTCGAGAGTTCGAGAATGTATTTCCTGAAGACATATCAGGTTTGCCTCCCGATCGAGCTCTTGAATTCAGCATTGATTTAGTACCTGGAGCACAACCGGTGATCAAAACACCGTATCGGTTAAGTCCTGAAGGTTTGAAGGAAGTCTGTACTCGGTTAGACGAATTATTGACGAAAGGATGGATTCGTCCCAGCATTTCAAGTTGGGGATCACCAGTTCTACTTGTGAAGAAGAAGGAAGATTCATATCGAATGTGCATTAATTATAGAGCTCTGAACGATGTAACTATAAAGAACAAGTATCCACTCCCATGCATCGACGATCTGTTCGATCAGCTAAGTGGATCTTGCATTTTCTCCAAATTAGATCTTGGTTCTGGTTATCATCAGGTGAAGGTCAAACAATCTGATATCCATAAAATGACATTCAGAACTCGCTATGGACATTACGAATTTCTTGTGATGCTATTTAGAGTGACCAACGCACCAGCTATATTCATGAACCTAATGAATCAAGTTTTCCGAGAGTACCTAGACAGGTTTGTTGTCATCTTCATCGATGACATCCTGGTGTATTCTAAGAGTCGAAAAGAACATGCCGAGCACTTACGAATTGTTCTGGAAACTCTACGACAGCATCAACTCTATGCCAGGTACAACAAGTGCGAGTTTTGGCTAGATTAAGTCGGTTTTCTCGGACATATTGTATCAGGCGATAGAATCTCTGTAGATTCAGCTAAGGTATCAGCAGTAAGCAAATGGCCGACATCGAAGTCAGTGAAGGACATTCGAAGTTTCTTGGGTTTAGCAGGATATTACAGAAGGTTTATTGAAGGATTTTCGAAGATTGCAACATCACTGACTAAACTCACACGGAAAGATGAAGAATTCATGTGGTTAGAAGAATGCGAACAAGCTTTCGTAGAACTCAAGTCAAGTTTGACATCAGCGTCTATTCTCGTAATACCGGACCAATCTGGAGGTTTTAATGTGCATTGCGATACATCCGGTAAGGGATTAGGATGCGTTCTACATCAGCACGGTAAATTTGTAGCTTATACTTCAAGACAGCTGAAGATTCATGAGCGCAATTATCCGACGCATGATTTGGAGTTGGCAGCCGTTATCTTTACTCTTAATATTTGGCGCCATTATCTTCTTGGTGAACGAGTGGACATATACACAGATCATAAGAGTCTAAAATATGTGTTTACTAAGACAGAGTTGAATATGTGGCAGAGAAGATAGTTAGAACTCATGGCGGACTTCGACATCAACCTACAATATCATCCAGGGAAGGTGTGTACCGCTTCGAAAATTGTTTAGGCAGTTTTTCGATAATCGGCAAAATAATCAGTCTTTTCCGTAAAAAGTCAAAATAAGTATTTTTCAATATAGACCTAATTATACAAAATTTAGATAAGATATTGCTAGAAATTGGTCACTAAATTGTCACTTAAAATTTTCTAGTTGTTTAAAAAAAATTCCTTAATTAATTATTTTAATATTATTTTAAGCTTTTAAAAATACATTAAATTAGTGATAAATACAAATTTAATTGGGTAAATTACACACTTAGGAACCACTATAAACTAAAATTTAGTGTAAAAAAAATTGTATCAAGACTTTTCAAGATTTTAGTTCTATGGTTTGAAAATTAAATCAAAATGAATTATAAATAGGAAAATGATGTGATATGCATTTATTATACTTGAGAGAGAGTTTTTGTGTAGAAATTTCCACACAAATCCCTCAATCCCTTCCCCACTCACCTAAGGCTGAGCCTCACTGCAGGAACCCCCCCCCTCATTTTTCCCCATTTCTTGCTTCAAAAATTCCTTTAAAAATCAACAAAAATCTACAATTTTCTTCACTAATTTAAACCTAAATCCTATTCTACCTCTTCCCAAACCCTAATTGGTTTAAAACATAGAGAAAAGAGGCAACTTTGGAGGCTAAGTGCAAGGGGTTCAAAACTTGGGAGGTATAATTCTAATCTAAATGTTTAATTTGTAGTTGAAAGATGCTAAACTAGAATTTTGAAGTGTTAATTTGGTTATAATTTGTTGTCTAGGAAATTCTAGAAGGGGTTTATAAAATCAAGTTATGGTTTTTACAATGTGTTCATGATTATATGGTGTAACTAAATAAGTTAAGACCTAGAAAACTTAAATTAGTTGCTAATTTGTAAATTGTTATATTAAAATTGTTGTAATTAGGTTTTTGGCTAACTAGGTTTTATAAAATATATATATTGGTGAGAAAAAATTCTAATTAGGGTTGTTATCATTAGATTGTGGTTTTAATGAGAATATTAACATGTTAATGGAATGCAAAACCTAATCTAGTTATTAGTTTCAAATTGTTAGTTAATAAAATGTGATAAATATGCTATTTTGTAAAATAGGTTTTAGAAATTTATTTAAAATGCGGGATTAAAAATCTAGTTAGGGTTTTAGCATATCATTAAGGTTTCATTGAGTGGTTTAAAAATTTAAAATATGCAAAATCAAGTTTAGTTGTGGAATTGTGAATTTTGGTTTAAAAGGTGTTAAATTTGGCTAAATTTTTAAACTAGAATTTTCATTTTAATACAACTAAGTGTGATGAAAATATAGTAATGATTTGTATGACTTAGTTATGATATTTAGTGAATATTATGGCCATTAGTTTCGTTTAAACATCAAGTTTTGAAGTGAAAAGGTTAATTGACGCTTTCTAGCTTTTCGGAAATAAACCGATTTAAATTATTTTGAGTTTTCGATAAGTTGCAATCTATTGTATATTATAACTAGTGAGTTTTGGAACTACGACTTGTACGTTCATGTTTTATCTCGATCAATCGACGTTTGTACGCCGATTGAGAGGGTTTTTCAGTTCTTTTGCACGAGCGGGTCATAGGTTTTAATCTATACGCATTTCGTGTGCCGTTTTGGTTTTGTCCGTGATTCGGTTTACAATATTATATATGTTTTGCATGAGCGGGTCATAGGTTTTAACCTCACGTGGACTTCGGACGTGGAAGAAGAGGAGGGTGACATCGATTTCGGCAGACAAGGACCAAGTGAGTAGATGTATATCTACGGGGGAGGTCGGGTGGATGGCGTTTAGCACCCCCGCAAACGTAGAATAGGGATATTACTTACTGTTATTAGTAAGTCGGACGTAACCTTAGATTCTTGGCGAGTAGGGTCCTATTTAGGACTTTAGGTTGGACTAGATTGGTTTAGAAAGACTTAACCAGAGGGTAAATGCCTTGGAAGAAATTCGTAGGTTTCAGGTAGACACACACACGCACACACACGCACACACATACATTTGACTTGGTGTGTGTGTGTGTGTGTGTATATAAGATTGTGTGTAGGTTTCTATGTGTAGATATATATATATATATATACATATAACATATACACGTGATATGGAGAGGATATATGACATATGGGGAAGAGTCAGTATGATTGGGTGTGATGCCGTGAGTTAAAGATATACGATTGATGTGATATGAGATGTACTATGATATTAGCGGATCGTTGGGAAATGAGAAAATGGATATTTATACATAAACGATAATAGGTGATGATGACATTGAGATATACGAGACTCTAAAATAGAATCCGGACCGTAATATGTGACTTAATCATGATATGATATATGTGACTTAATCACGATATGATATATGTGACATGATATTTCTGAGGACCATTTGACGAAATATATTTACACAGATAATGATATATGTTTCATGATATTGGGATGTATGCGATTATAGCACAGTACCCTTGATCATGATTATTTTTGATGATGATATTATACAAATGATGAAGTACATATGTGATAGTTGACCCGTACCCCGATTTTGGGATGCCGTACGATGGATTTTACCGTACGAGGCATAGATGTGATGATTGATCCGTACTCTTGACTCGAGGAAGTCATACTATGTACGTGACACTATTGAGGCTGGATCGCCGACTATTAGAGATATCGACTCAGACTTTAGGTGGATTCTTATTTCCTATCGACTAGTTTCTTTAGTTTAGTTCCTTAGTGGGTTAGATATATACTAATTTAGGCTCGAGTCATATAGTTTGTAGTTAGACTTGTATATTCCAAATGAGTGGTTAATACACATTCACCTTTATATTCAGATTGTAATCATCACGTTGCATGTTCATACATATGTTTCTTTAGTTAATATGAAACTTTGCATGTTAGGACACCAGCACCATTACCGATGATGCGCATGTTCCACGTACACTTATTTGCCGGCTCACACACATCATCATCGGTAATTGCCAGGTCACGTACACTTTAGAACATGTTATCTTTTATTGATAGAATCAACTAAAGGCTAGATCAATATAATAGGGTATGATTACTCTCATGTGCTAGTTAGGCATTGCATTTATTACATAGACACTTCTTGCATTCATATTTTCATACTATCATGCAGTATTGTGGGGCTTATGCCGATACTCATTATTACTTACTGTAACGTTTTAAAAATAATTAAATAAATAATTAAATAAATAAAATCGTTTAAGTGAATTTTATGATTTTCGGTAAAGTAAAACGTATTTTTCGTAAAACTAAACCGTAATTATTTTTCACTATAAATTTAAAAATACCTATTTTAATTATATTATTACTTGTAAATGGTGTTTATTTAGTCACTTATAAATTTTTAGTTTAATTAAATATTTTTCCTAAATTAATTATTTTAAATATTAACATAAGCTTTATTTATACACTAAATTAGTGAAAATTACAAATTTTAATGGGTTTAAATTGCAAAAAATGAACCATTGCATATTAGAATCTAGTGTGTATCATGCAAAATTTATTTACAAATTTTTCCATGATTCTAGAATTTTCTTTAGTTGTTTAAGAAAAGAAATGAAATAAATGAAATAAAGTATTGAAAAGACATTAAGAGGTGATATTTTGGGGGAACATTCTACATGATTCTTCACTCTTTCTTTCTCTCCCTCACCTCCTAAAGTGGCCGGCCTCATCCCCTTGGCATCCCCCCATTTTCACCCCTTGAATTTGTTACAAAAATCCATCAAATTTCATCAAAAATTCAAGAAAAAATCCACAAAATCCTAATTAATTCCTACCCTCTATTCTTTGCTCATCTTTACATGGATTTTGGAGATGGAAAGCATTCATTTTGGAGGCTTATTTTCATGTTTGTATTTCATGTTGTGGAGGTATAAATTTTCTTCTTTTGATTTATTGTTATTAGATGTTTCATTTAAGCATAATTAGATTTAATAAATTAATTCTATTTACAAGTTTTAAAATTCAAGTTAGGGTTTTTAAAATCAAGTTATGGTTTTATTAATTCATTAGGGTTATAATAACTAGTTTAACACTTTTAGAAATGAAAAATCATGCATGATTGTTATATTGTAAATTGTTATCCAAAATTGTTTAAATGAAGTAAATTTGCAAACTAGATTTATGTATATTATATTTATTGGTGAGATAAAATTCCAATTAATGTTTGAAACACTAGATTTTGGTTTTAAAGAGGATATTAACTTGTTAGTGGAATGAAAAACTTAAATTGGTTACTAGTTTCTATTGATAATTGAAAAATAGTAATAAAAATGCTATTTTTGCTAACTAGAATTTGGAAATTCTTAAATAAATGAGGTTTAAAATCTAAATTATGGTTTCATTATATTATTATCATCATGAATTATAGTTTAATACATTAATTCATGCAAAATCAAGTTTAGTTGTGATATTGTGAAATTTTGCTTAAAAGTATCGAAATCGGGTAAGTTTGCAAACTAGAATTTTCAAACTAATATAAATTAGGGTGTTAAAAATATGGTAATGGTTTCTATAATCTAGTTAGGTTAATTAATGAGTATTATGACCATTAGTTTCATTTATACAGTAAGCTTTGAAGTAAAACGGTAAATTGGCGTTTTCGGGTTTTTTTCGAAATCGGACGATTTGATCGATTTTTTGGGTTTCGATGCATTAAATCATGTTTTATATTATAAGTAATGAGTTTTAAAACTATGAGTTGTTTGTTGATACTTATCTCGATCAATCGGCGTTTGTATGCCGATATCGAGCGATATTTGGTTCTTTTGCATGAGCGGAACATAGGTTTTAACATATGCGCGTTTCGTGCATCGTTTTGATGTTGTCCATGATTCAGTTTACGATATTATATGTGTTTGCGTATAGGTACCCCTCACGTGGACTGCGGGCGAAGAAGAAGAGCATGGGGACACCGTCTTCGGCAGACAAGGACCAGGTGAGTAGATGTATATCTACGGAGGGAAGTCGGGTGGATGGCGTTTAGCACCCCCGCGAACGTAGAATAGGAATAGTACTTATTGTCATTAGGAAGCCAGACGTGACCTTAGATTCTTGATGAGCAGGACCCTAGTAATGACCTTAGGTTGGACTAGATTGATTTAGAAAGACCTTACCAGAGGATGAATACCTTGGAAGAGATTCGTTGGTTTCAGGTAGATACACACACACGCACACACTAAGACTCGACGTGGTGTATACGTGTATGTATATATATATGTAGGACTAGGTGTAGGTATATATATATACACAAAACGTATATGTGATACAAGGATGTGATATGATACACGGGGATGAAGCAATATAACTGGGCTGATGCCGTGATTCTGGTCTATACAGTCATGTTATGATGTTAGCGGATCGTCAGAAAATGAGATAATGAATAGGTATATACATAAATAATAAAGGGTGGTGATGATATTGAAGTACATGGGACTCTAAATAGAACCCGGACCGTAACCTATGCCTGAAAGTCTGATATGATATAGGTGTGACTTGATTACGATATGAGATATGTGTAACTTGATTACGATATGATATATATATATATGTGACTTAATCATGACTTGATATATATGACTTGATCAAGATATGATATATGTGACATGACATTCTGAGGATAAATTAATGATGTATATTTATGCTGGCAATGATATATGATTGATTTATGCGATTACAGTATAACACCTTGATCTTGACATGAGTTGATGATGATATTATACGAATGATGAGACACGTAGGTGATACTTGACCCGTACCCCGATATTGGGATGCCGTACGATGGATTTTACCGTACGAGGTATGGATGTGATGATTGATCCGCACTCTTGTTTCGAGGAAGTTGTACTACGTACGTGACGCTATTGAGAATGGATCGCCGACTATTAGAGATATGGACTCAGACTTTAGGTGTACTCCTATTTCTTATCGACTAGTTTCTTAGGTTTAGTTCCTTAGGAGGTTAGATGGACACTAGTTTAGGTTCGAGTCATATAGTGGTAGTTGTACTTGTATATCACAGATGAGTGGTGATTACACATCCGTCTTTACATTCATACCGTAATCATAATGTTGCATGTTCATACATATATTTCTATAATCAGTATAAAACTCTGCCTGTTAGGACACCAGCACCATTACCGATGATACGCATATTTCACGTACACTTATTTGCCGGCTCACACACATCATCATCGGTAATTGCTATGTCACGTACACTTTAGATCATATTATCTTTTATTGATACAATCAGCTAACAGCTAGATCGATATAATATTGTGATTACTCTCTGGTGTTAGTATAGACATGGTATTTATTACTTAGACATTTCATGCATTCGCATTTTCATGTTATCATGCAGTATTATGGGGCATATGCCGACACTTATCATATACTTACTCATGATTTTGGGATTTTGGATTTCTATGAGATTTCTGGATTTTTGGGGAAAACCGCAAGAATATATATAAAAACTTTTCTCTCTCTCCTCCTCTCTTTTTAAAACATAAGATGCGGTTTTCCCGTGATGTATGTGTTGTCCACCATGAGATTTCATATTTTCTGTTGGATTTCGAGACCCGATTCAAGGAGTGGATGAACCGTCTTGGGTACATGGTGGGCCCGGTATGGTACCCCAGGGCAAGAAGATCGAGTTGTAGACGATGAGCCTGGCAGGGGAAGACTACCTACCGGTGATGTCTGGCACGGCGGATATCCGGAGGATACCGACCGTTGTCGTGAGATTTGATGATATGGGCCGATCCGGACTGACGGAGCCCGAGATATTGAGACTATGAGATATTGAGATTATGAGGTATTGATACTTGAGATTTACATGTTTTGTGTCGATACTTGACACGGATTTCCATGGATTTCATCGTTGATATTTCAGATTTCTATACACATTTTACTATGATAAAAGCTAAAGATTTCTTATACAGATATATCTAGATTTCAGGATTGGTTATTTTACATTCATGGTGCATGCATACTCATTCACATGGCTTAGTACTATATGAGGCACTGACACGAGCACAGAGCATTTGCACTTACACGTAGCTTATTATCATGTCTTACTTGATGACTAGTAGTATATTAGTATATTATTATGACCTAGGATAGCGTCGTGCATTCGATTTCTTTTCGCAGATATCTTCTACTCACGAGTTGGCAACTCACCCCCGTTGTGCCAAATTTTATTACAGGTTCGGTGTACAGGTTTCCCTGGCAGCTTCCTGGCACATCTATCCATTCAGGGTGATTTGCACGGTAGGTTGGTTAATTTGTATCTGGACCGCCATTGTACTTTTATTATTTCATTTGTATCTAGAAAGCTCCATCAACCAAACTTGTATTACTTGATAGTTTACTGGACCATTTATTTATTTCGACCTTAGAGTCGCGCATGTATTATTCTGGTTTGGTGGATTTGTTTTCTCTTGAGCTTTGAGCCTCGCCCTTTGGCGTTGTATATTATTGTGCTTGTTGTGGTTATTTCTGCCTATTGGCGTTGAGCTAGCTCCCGTTGGGGATGCTTTTTATTATTTGTGTATATTATACTTGTTGTACCCGTTTGGGGCCAGTTTTTACAAAGGAGACTCTGCCGAAATTTTTGAGAAAATTGGATGATACTTTTAAACTTGTTTTCTACATGTTTTCCTTCTTCTTCTTCTTCTTTTATGGTTTAGATTTCTGGGCTTCGGCTTACTTAGGTTACGTTGCGCCTCTAGACGCTGCGTAATCTAAGTGCCGGTCACGTTCCGTACTTCGGGTCGTGACACTTACTCATGATTTTGGGATTTTGGATTCCTATGAGATTTCTGGATTTTGGGGAAAACCGCAAGAATATATATAAAAACTTCTCTCTCTCTCCCCCTCTCATTTTAAAATACAAGTTGCGATTTTCTCGTGATGTATGTGTCGTCCACCATGAGATTTCATGTTTTCTGTTGGATTTCGAGACCCGATTCGAGGAGTGGATGAACCGTCTCGGGTACATGGTGGGCCCGGTATGGTACCCCGGGGCAAGAAGATCGAGTTGTAGACGATGAGCCTGGCAGGGGAAGACTACCTACCGGTGATGTCTGGCGCGGCGGATATCCGGAGGATACCGACCGTTCTCGTGAAATTTGATGATATGGGCTGATCCGGACTGACGGAGCCCAAGAGATTGAGACTATGAGATATTGAGACTATGAGCTATTGAGATTTTGAGTTTTACATGTTTTGTGTCGATGCTTGACACAGATTTCCATGAATTTCATTGCTGTTTCAGATTACCATACAAATTTTACTATGATAAATTTGAAGATTTCTTATACAGATATACCCAGATTTCATGGTTGATTGTTTTACATTCATGGTGCATGCATACTCATACACATGACATGTCACTACTTGAGGCACTGACACAAGCACTGAGCATTTGCACTTACGTATAGACTATTACCCTGCCACTACTAGATGATTAGTGTTATATTAGGTATTGTTATGACCTAGGAGAGCGTCGTGCATGCGATTTCTACTCGCAGATGTCTTCTACTCACGAGCTGGCAACTCACCCCCATTGTGCCAAATTTTTACAGGTTTCGATGTACAGGTTTCCTTGGCAGCTTGCTGGCACATCATTTCATTCAGGGTGATTTGCTCGATAGGTTGGTTCACTTGTATCAGGACCGCCGTTGTACTTTTATTATTTCATTTGTATCTAGTAAGCTCCATCAACCAGACTTGTATTCTTGATATGTTTAGATGTCTTGTTGTTTATTCTTTTGACCTTAGAGTCGCGCTTGTATTATTATGGTTTTTGGTGGTTTTGGTTTTCTCTTGAGTTTTGAGCCTTGCCCTTCGGCGTTGTATATTGTAGTGCATTATGTGGTTATTTCCGCCTTTTTGGCGTATAGCTAGCTCCTGCTTGGGGATGTTTTTTTTTATTATTGCTTATATATTTAAATTTGTATTTGTACCCATTTAGGGCCAGTTTTTACGAAGGAGACTCTGCCGAAATTTTTGAGAAATTTGATGTTACTTTTAAACTTGTTTCCTTACACTTCTTCTTTTAAAAGGTTTAGATTTCTGGGTTTCGGTTTACTTAGATTACGTTACGCCTCTAAACGTTTCGTAATTTAAGTGCCGGTCATGTTCCGTACCTTCGGATCGTGACAAAGTTGGTATCAGAGCGCTAGGTTTAACCTTTGTCCGAGTCTAGGTTGACCTTGGTTGATGGAGTAGGTGCCTTAGGTAGAGTGACGTACCGTGGGTATGATCCGCGGCATACTTATGATACGCTACTCTGCTTAAGAAACCTTAGGATGTACATTTCTTTGCATCGTATTCTATTCGTTCCTATGATTTATCTTTGTTAATGTCGGATGGCGGTTTCTGTTACCATGGTCGCACGGGCAGAGGTAGCTGCGGCTCGAATGCGATGACCATTAGGGTATCGTTTATTCTTGAGGATTGAAGCATTGTTAGCGTGCGGACGAAGGGTATTCACATGTCGTCCAGACGAAGTTAAAAGGTTCGAACGAATGTCAGAAACCCATTTTTCTCAAGTTTAAGGTATTCGGAAGAACATGCAGGTATTTCTATGGACCCTCTAGAAGAATGAAACCCTAACACGACATAATGACCGTGAGAACGCTGGTGAACCTTCGGGTTTGCGGCAGTTCCACGGTGCCATTAGTGAGACTTGGGTTTGCCCTTCTACGGCTGGTCCGCAGATACTGGGATATGTACTGGATATTTTTAAATTGTACTTGAGTGTTGAGCTCTCGGGGAATTATGGGATTTTGATGAATCGATCGAAAAGTTTAACGTAGTCCGGATATCAGGTGAAAGGATAGATTACGTGGGAGACACTCGATATGAGCATAGCCGTTTGTAGCGCAGTCAGCACAGCGATGAGGAGACGAGTCCGAATCAGTCGATATTAGAAAAGGCGCACATTGATGATAGTGTTTACGATAGTGATTTGGTGATTTGAATTTCATATTTTCGTTGTTTGGATTTTGGTATTTTGAGGATTTTGTTCTATGATTGGTATTTCCTATATGTACATTCATTACACTCTATTTGTGTTTCATATATCAGTGGTATTGATGTTGTTTTGTGCATACCCAGTGCACTCGATTTGGTTTTATACATTTTGAGATATTGATTTGATTTCGTGCATATGGGTTGCACATGATTTTGACGTATGCTTCGACATAGTTTTCATGCATTTTTCGTACTGTGATTTCGATTTTGATATTCGTTGTATGTTTTCGTGTACCATGTGCACTTGATTGAGATTCTTGCGCATATTTGGCGCACTTGATGCGATTTTGTGCACACCAGATATACTAAATCGGGGTTTTGTGCAGATTAGATGCACCTGATATTATTGTCGTGCACGCCCGTTGCACTTGACAGATGTTTTTGGTGCACACTCATTACACTCAGTTTTGTTCCTGTACGTATTCATGGCATCTGTAAGTGATTTTGATTTTCGTGCGCACCGGACGCACGTAGTACCTCGTATACTGTGATTGGGATTGATTTCATTTTGAGCAGTATGTTTTTATAATCATTACTATTTGATTTAGTAACTAGGCAGGACGTGTATATTAAGTAAAAGATATATATGTATAGCTATTTTTTTTAAATAAACGTCCGCTACTTATGCTGTGACACGTGCATCGCACGGCGATTTTAAAAAGGGATTTTGCATGCTTCTTTATCAAGATGTTTAGACGATTTTACTACGATGCATACTATATATAAGTTATAGTTTTGATGTATATCATATTGGTTTTCGTATTGGGCTTTGATATTTTATTCTCACCATAACTCTGATGATTGCGTGTTTGTCGGAGTTTTGAATTTGAGTTATTTACTCATTTTTCATGTGCATGCATTGCGCTAAGATGTGTTTTATGTATTGATGATTTCGGAACCCCGACGATTTGAGTGTTTTGGCTGAATGTTTTAGTATTTGGGGGGGAGTTTTAATTTAAATTCGGGGACCGAATTTCTTTAAGTGGGGAAGACTGTAACGCTTTGAAAATCGTTTAGGCAGTTTTTTGATAATCGGCAAAATAATCAGTCTTTTCCGTAAAAAGTCAAAATAAGTATTTTTCAATATAGGCCTAATTATACAAAATTTAGATAAGATATTGCTAGAAATTGGTCACTAAATTGTCACTTAAAATTTTCTAGTTATTTAAAAAAATTTCCTTAATTAATTATTTTTAATATTATTTTAAGCTTCTAAAAATACATTAAATTAGTGATAAATACAAATTTAATTGGGTAAATTACACACTTAGGAACCACTATAAACTAAAATTTAGTGTAACAAAAATTTTATCAAGACTTTTCAAGATTTTAGTTCTATGGTTTGAAAATTAAATCAAAATGAATTTTAAATGGAATTTTAAATAGGAAAATGATGTGATATGCATTTATTATACTTGAGACAGAGATTTTGTGTAGAAATTTCCACACAAATCCCTCACTCCCTTCCCCACTCACCTCAGGCCGAGCCTCACTGCAGGAAACCCCCCTCATTTTTCCCCATTTCTTGTTTCAAAAATTCCTTTAAAAATCAACAAAAATCCATAAAAATCTACAATTTTCTTCACTAATTCAAACCTAAATCCTATTCTATCTCTTCCCAAACCCTAATTGGTTTAAAACATGGAGAAAAGAGGCAATTTTGGAGGCTAAGTGCAAGGGGTTCAAAGCTTGGGAGGTATAATTCTAATCTAATGTTTAATTTGTAGTTGAAAGGTGCTATACTAGAATTTTAAAGTGTTAATTTGGTTATAATTTGTTGTCTAGGAAATTCTAGAAGGGATTTCTAAAATCAAGTTAGGGTTTTTACAATGTGTTCATGATTATATGGTGTAACTAAATAAGTTAAGACCTAGAAAACTTAAATTAGTTGCTAATTTGTAAATTGTTGTAATTAGGTTTTTGGCTAACTAGGTTTTATAAAATATATATATTGGTGAGAAAAAATTCTAATTAGGGTTTTTATCATTAGATTGTGGTTTTAATGAGGATATTAATATGTTAATGGAATGCAAAACCTAATCTAGTTATTAGTTTCAAATTGTTAGTTAATAAAATGTGATAAATATGCTATTTTGTAAACTAGGTTTTAGAAATTTATTTAAAATGCGGGATTAAAAATCTAGTTAGGGTTTTAGCACATCATTAAGGTTTTATTGAGTAGTTTAACAATTTAAAATATGCAAAATTAAGTTTAGTTGTGGAATTGTGAATTTGACTTAAAAGGTGTTAAATTTGGCTAAATTTGCAAACTAGAATTTTCATTTTAATACAAATAAGTGTGATGAAAATATAGTAATGATTTGTATGACTTAGTTATGATATTTAGTGAATATTATGGCCATTAGTTTCGTTTAAACATCAAGTTTTAAAGTGAAAAGGTTAATTGACGCCTTCTAGGTTTTCGGAAATAAACCGATTTAAATTATTTTGAGTTTTCGATAAGTTGCAATCTATTGTATATTATAACTAGTGAGTTTTCGAACTACGACTTGTACATTCGTGTTTTATCTCGATCAATCGGCGTTTGTACGCCGATGTCAAGGGTTTTTCAGTTCTTTTGCACGAGCGGGTCATAGGTTTTAACCTATGCGCGTTTCGTGTGCCGTTTTGGTTTTATCTGTGATTCGGTTTACAATATTATATATGTTTGCGTATAGGTACCCCTCACGTGGACTTCGGACGAGGAAGAAGAGCAGGGCGACATCGACTTCGGCAGACAAGGACCAAGTGAGTAGATGTATATCTACGGGGGAGGTCGGGTGGATGGCGTTTAGCACCCCCGCAAACGTAGAATAGAGATATTACTTACTGTTATTAGGAAGTCGGACGCGACCTTAGATTCTTGGCGAGTAGGGTCCTATTTAGGACTTTAGGTTGGACTAGACTGGTTTAGAAAGACTTAACCAGAGGGTAAATGCCTTGGAGGAAATTAGTAGGTTTCAGGTAGACACACACACACACATGCACACACATACATTTGACTTGGTGTGTGTGTGTGTGTGTGTGATTGTGTGTAGGTTTCTATGTGTGTATATATATATATACATATAACATATCCACGTGATATGGGGAGGATATATGACATCTGGGGAAGAGTCAGTATGATTGGGCGTGATGCCGTGAGTTAAAGATATACGATCGATGTAATATGAGATGTACTATGATATTAGTGGATCGTTGGGAAATGAGAAAATGGATATTTATACATAAGCGATAATAGGTGATGACGACATTGAGATATACAAGACTCTAAAATAGAACCCGGACCGTAATATGTGACTTAATCACGATATGATATATGTGACTTAATCACGATATGATATATGCGACTTGATATTTCTGAGGACCATTTGATGAAATATATTTACACAGATAATGATATATGTTTCATGATATTGGGATGTATGCGATTATAGCACAGTACCCTTGATCATGATAATTTTTGATGATGATATTATACAAATGATGATGTACATAGGTGATAGTTGACCCGTACCCCGATTTTGGGATGCTGTACGATGGATTTTACCGTACGAGGCATAGATGTGATGATTGATCCGCACTCTTGACTCGAGAAAGTCGTACTATGTACGTGACGCTATTGAGACTGGATCGTCGACTATTAGAGATATCGACTCAGACTTTAGGTGGATTCTTATTTCCTATCGACTAGTTTCTTTAGTTTAGTTCCTTAGTGGGTTAGATAGATACTAATTTAGGCTCGAGTCATATAGTTTATAGTTAGACTTGTATATTCCAAATGAGTGGTTAATACACATTCACCTTTATATTCAGATTGTAATCATCACGTTGCATGTTCATACATATGTTTCTTTAGTTAATATGAAATTCTGCCTGTTAGGACACCCGCACCATTACCGATGATGCACATGTTCTACGTACACTTATTTGCCGGCTCACACACATCATCATCGGTAATTGCCAGGACACGTACACTTTAAAACATGTTATCTTTTATTGATAGAATCAACTAAAGGATAGATCAATATAATAGGGTATGATTACTCTCATGTGCTAGTTAGACATTGCATTTATTACATAGACACTTCTTGCATTCATATTTTCATACTATCATGGAGTATTGTGGGGCTTATGCCGATACTTATTATTACTTACTCATGATTTTGGAATTTTGGATTCTTATGAGATTTCTGGATTTTGGGGAAAACCGCAAGAATATATATAAAAACTTCTCTCTCTCCCCCTCTCATTTTAAAATAAAAGTTGCGGTTTTCTCGTGATGTATGTGTCGTCCACCATGAGATTTCATGTTTTCTGTTGGATTTCGAGACCCGATTCGAGGAGTGGATGAACCGTCTCGGGTACATGGTGGGCCCGGTATGGTACCCCGGGGCAAGAAGATCGAGTTGTAGACGATGAGCCTGGCAGGGGAAGACTACCTACCGGTGATGTCTGGCGCAGCGGATATCCGGAGGATACCGACCGTTCTCGTGAAATTTGATGATATGGGTTGATCCGGACTGACGGAGCCCAAGAGATTGAGACTATGAGATATTGAGACTATGAGCTATTGAGATTTTGAGTTTTACATGTTTTGTGTCGATACTTGACACAGATTTCCATGAATTTCATTGCTGTTTCAGATTACCATACAAATTTTACTATGATAAATTTGAAGATTTCTTATACAGATATACCCAGATTTCATGGTTGATTGTTTTACATTCATGGTGCATGCATACTCATACACATGACATGTCACTACTTGAGGCACTGACACAAGCACTGAGCATTTGCACTTACGTATAGACTATTACCCTGCCACTACTAGATGATTAGTGTTATATTAGGTATTGTTATGACCTAGGAGAGCGTCGTGCATGCGATTTCTACTCGCAGATGTCTTCTACTCACGAGCTGGCAACTCACCCCCATTGTGCCAAATTTTTACAGGTTTCGATGTACAGGTTTCCTTGGCAGCTTGCTGGCACATCATTTCATTCAGGGTGATTTGCTCGATAGGTTGGTTCACTTGTATCAGGACCGCCGTTGTACTTTTATTATTTCATTTGTATCTAGTAAGCTCCATCAACCAGACTTGTATTACTTGATATGTTTAGATGTCTTGTTGTTTATTCTTTTGACCTTAGAGTCGCGCTTGTATTATTATGGTTTTTGGTGGTTTTGGTTTTCTCTTGAGTTTTGAGCCTTGCCCTTCGGCGTTGTATATTGTAGTGCATTATGTGGTTATTTCCGCCTTTTTGGCGTATAGCTAGCTCCCGCTTGGGGATGTTTTTTTTTATTATTGCTTATATATCTAAATTTGTATTTGTACCCATTTGGTGTCAGTTTTTACGAAGGAGACTCTGCCGAAATTTTTGAGAAATTTATTGTTGCTTTTAAACTTGTTTCCTTACACTTCTTCTTTTAAAAGGTTTAGATTTCTGGGTTTCGGCTTACTTAGATTACGTTACGCCTCTAGACGTTTCGTAATTTAAGTGCCGGTCACGTTCCGTACCTTCGGGTCATGAAATGGTGAATGTAGTACCTGATGCACTTAGTTACCAACCATTAGCATTGAATCTTACCGCGCAATGGAAGCTTCAATAAGACTTGCATCAAATGGAGATTGAAGTAGTCATGTCAGGTAATGCTTCAAGTTTGATGGACTTACAAGTTCAATCTACCATTGTCAATCAGATCAAAGCAGCTCAAGCAAGTGATGCTATGTTGCAAAAGATTAGAGAAAAAGTAGAAAGTGGACTTAGAACAGACTTCATCATCCATGAAGACGGATTTTTGAGATACGGCAGTATACTATGTGTACCAAAAGGTTCTGTGCGAGAAGAGTTGATGAAAGAAGCTCACCACTCTTCTTATTCAGTACACCCTGAAGGTACAAAGATGTACAAAGATCTGCGTCAAAATCACTGGTGGCATGGAATGAAGCGTGAAGTAGCCAGAAGTATCGCTAAATGCTTGGTGTGTCAGCAAGTAAATGCTGAACATCACAGATCTGCTGGTTTACTTCAATCGTTACCTATCCCAAAATGGAAGTGGCAACACATCACAATGGATTTCATGACTACACTTCCTCGCAGCACGAAGGGTAATGATGCAGTATGGGTTATTGTGGATCGACTCACAAAGTCGGCTCACTTTATTCCATTTTGAATTGGCCAATCTATTGAGATACTAGCAAAGAAGTACATGGAGGTAAGAATCTACGTAAGATTTAAACTCTTCAATGTGTACTATCTCTGATACCCATGAACTCATGTAGGAAATTGTGAGATTACATGGAGTACCGGTTTGCATTGTCTCCGATCATGACACTAGATTTCGATCGCAATTTTGGCAAAATCTGCAAGCTAGCTTGGGAACAAGTCTGAACGTCAGCACAGCGTATTATCCATAAACAGATGGTCAGTCTGAGCGAACGATTCAGATCTTAGAAGATATGCTAAGAACGTGTATGCTAGACTTCAGAGGATCGTGGGAAGATCACCTACATCTTATGGAGTTTTCAAACAACAACAGCTACCAAGCAAGTATAGGAATAACACCATTTGCAGCTTTATATGGAAGGAAGTGTCGATCGCCATTAAGTTGGGACGACATCGGAGATAGAGAACTCATTGGACCTAAGATGATAGTAGCAATTGTAGATGTAGTTCGCACTACCAGGGAAAGAATGCGCATAGCCCAAGATCGACAGAAGCACCGGGCTGATGAAAAGCGCCGTCATTTGGAGTTCCAACTGGGATAACATGTATTTTTGAAGATATCTCCGAACCGTGGAGTGATTCGTTTTAGAATACGGGGTAAGCTCAGTCTGAGGTATATTGGACGGTTCGACATACTCGAACGAGTCGGGGAAGTGACTTATCGCTTGGCACTTCCACCTTTATTAGAAGGAGTGCACAATATGTTCCACATATCCCAACTCAGAAGGTATGTGAGTGACCCCAGCCATATTCTTGATCACTCCAAGCTCATTGTACAGCCAGACTTATCTTATGAGCAACAACCTGTTGAAATTCTGGATAGAAAGGTGAAGTCACTTCGGAATAAGGAACTCAACTTGGTTCGAGTGATGTGGAGAAAAGATTCACCAGGAGAATCAACATGGGAACGTGAGGACGACATGCGTGCAAGATACCCTCATTTATTTGTAAACCGGTCCTTAAAATAATTGTAAGGAGGGTGGAATGTAACAACTCCAATTTCAATGTACAGAAAATTATTTAAAAGTTAATGTACAAATGGAGTATTTGCAATCCTGTGTACACTATAAGTATTTTATTTGCTTTTGACCAGCAAGAAAACACTTATAGTTCATTGGTAAAGCCTTGCACTGCTGTGACGTAGCCTCTATGATTGAATCCCTCAAGTCACATTATCTTTTTATTAATCTTTCTTTTAATCTTTTAGAAGCCTAAGGGTTTACATGTGCACTACACGTAAAATGATGGGTTACAGAATAAACAAACACGTGCACTGGGGTATATGAGGCGACGGGGATGTTCCCCGCCGAAACACGGAGACGCGACCGCGCAGATCCGTCTAGCCTGAATTTCGAGGGCAGATGCTAATTGGTGCTATCCGTCCACCTCTCCGAAAATGCCAAGTTGATTTATGGCACCGTATATCGGAAGTTTAAACGGATGCGGCCGATATAGCAGACTTCGTCAGATTCCCCCTCATTTGAGGGGTCTTTGATTGTGGGGACGCTCTTCCCTGCAGACGCAAGCCCCTGCAGTTAATTACGTTACCGCATCGCGGTAACAATTTTCTCCTTCTTCAGATGGTCACTTCGTGTCGTGGGTGTTTGTTGTGTTTTTGGTTGCCCGTGGATTGTATATGGAGACTAATTTATGTTGTCGCCCATAGGGCGTGGATTAGTCCAAATCCGTATTTTCTTAGATTTGGGTTTTGGTTTGGGTTTAAAGATACGTTAGTCTCATTTGAGACTAAGATCAATTTAAACGTTAGTTAAGGATACATTAGTCTAATTTTAGACTAAGATCTACTTAACAGGATCGTTTAGATCCAATAAGAGAGCATTTGGACTCTATCGTTTAGTTTAGGGACATTGCGGTCGATTATTTTAAGGACATTACGGTCCAATGTTAGTTTAAGGATATCTCGGTCCAACGTTAAGGACATCATAGTCCATGGGTTTTGAAGGAACCCACAGTCCGAGGTTAAGGACATCATAGTCCATGAAATGTATGGTTGTCGGTACCCATCGGCTCTCTGAAGACGTTGAAGGATTACAACGACAAATATCAGAGGGGTTCAGAGATATACCCTTAAACCAATTTTGGTTGGTGGATCTATAGTCCAATTTGGAACTAAGATCTGTTAAAAGATTTATGAGCATGTAGGCTCAATTAATCTGAATTGAGGACTTATGGCCAATCTTGGGCTAAGTCCAATCGAGTTAAAAATGTTTTAACATTTATTTTGGGCTGTTGGAGCCTTTATTTGGGCTTGGCCCTTTTAACAATGCTGAGCATTGAATTGCATTCTGACAATGTTTTGTCTTTTATTGAATGCTGAGCATTCATCATGGCTCTGGGATTTATTAGAGAATAATTTATATTCTGTCAGCGCAACACATGGTGCGCTTGGCGCTTTGCGCCAGTCAAAGAGCGCAGTGCGCTTCTTCCAAGTAGCGCACATGTAAGGGACACATGTCGCGCTCGGCACCAGATGATGAGCGCATGATGCCAATTTATGAGCGTAGAGAGCTAATTCATGAGTGCATTGCGCTTTCAATTTAGTGGCACACACGTGACTGACACGTGGTGTGCTTGGCGCTGAGCGCCACCCTATGAGCGCAGTGCGCTATTTCAGAAGCGCAAGGCGCTAGTTATTAAGCTGTACATGCGCGATTGACACGTGGCGCATTTGGCGCTGAGCGCCAGTCCAGAGAGCGCAGAAGCGCAGTTCAAGAGCGCAAAACGCATCTGATCAATTTTATGATCTGAGAAACAATTTATGTTCTTTTAAAAGAGACTTTGTCTCAGGATCTAAGAACAACCGTTCTTATTTTGTTTCAATCTCTTATATTGATGAAAGGTTTTGCCTTTATGGATCTATGATCCTTAAGAGAATTGAATTATTCTCCGCTCCTTTTTATAATGAGATGTTCATGATCTCTTTGAGAAAGACTTTAGTCTTATAGATCTATGATCCGTGAGAAGTAAGTTCTTCTTTTATTTTATGATGAGATCTTTTGATCTCTTTGTGAAAGACTTTTTGTCTTTGTAGATCTATGATCTTTTTAAAGAAATGAATTCTTCTTTCTTAATCATGAGATGATTTCATCTCTGTGTTCATCATCATTCATTCTTACCTTGAAGAAAAATCTTCTTGCAAGAGCTTGCTCTTTTGAATTTCTCTAAGTTTTTTGGGGAGGTTTTTCTCTCTCTTTCTGTATATCTGAGACTTGAAGTCTAGGGGCCTTTTTATAGGGTAGGCTGATTTGTTGAATCAGTTAAAGAGATCTTTCTCTGATTGATTTGGAGATGTTTTCCCACCATTGGATCTTTGATCCTAGGGCTCCTGATTTACAGAAGGCAATCTTCTTTTTTTTAACAAAATTGATAAATCTTTCCATACAGAATTTATTCTGTCTTTTGGTATTTTTTATTTACCATTGGATCATTGATCCAACGGTGCTCTGATTTACAGAGCACAATCTTGTTATTTGGAAAGATTTTGAGAAATTTTTCCTTAACAGAATTCAATCCTGATTAATTAATGATTTATCATTATTATTAGATCTTTGATCTAACGGTGGGGAGCTTTTAGTTCCAGCGCTAGCGCACCCGTGCTTTACACGTGGTGCGCTGCTTAAAGGGCAGCGCACATTGCGCTAGCGCACTCGTGCTTGACACGTGGTACACTGCTTGGAGCGCAGCGCACCTAGCGCTAGCACACACATGGTGTGATGCTTAGAGCACATCGCACCCAGCGGTAGTGCCCACGTGCTTTGCACGTGATGCGCTGCTTAGGGTGCAGCGCACTTGGCGCTGCATCTGAAGCGTTGCTTCATTTCAAAATTTGAATTTTGAACAGAGCTTTGCTCTGATTGGGGGAAACAAATGCCCCCCCACCGTTGCGCTCACGTGGCCTATATGTGAGTGCAGCGGTGGCAGCATCTGCGCCCTCGGATCAACTGAGAAGTTGAAATGGCACTCAGTGCCTATAAATAGGACCTTTGGTTCTTAGGATGATTTCTATTCATCTTCTTCTTGTTTTCTGAGAATTTTTATTCTCCCACAGAGTATAGCTCTTCATTTTAAGAAATTTCAAGAGTCAAAAATCTGCCAAAATTTAGGTAAAGATTAAATTTTTTAACGATCTAGGGTTTTACCCATTAACAGAGCCTTGCTCTTCATAGATCTTTGATCTAAAGAAAACCCTTTTTGGGTTTCATTAACAGAGCTTTGCTCTCTCGAAACCATAGATCTAAAGAGATCTTTTTTCTGGGTTTTTTAACCCATGAACAGAGTTTTGCTCATAAAGAACTCGTAGAGTTTGTTCATAGATCTTGAAGATCTCAGAATTTTCATCCATGTATAAAAATTGATTTCAATTTTTCTGATGGATTATTCCATCATTTTCTTCCAGAGCAAGGCTCTTGAGGAATTTTTATTCCTTCATGATTAGAGTTTGACAAGTATCACTCTGCCACAGAGCACTGCTCTCAAAGGGAGATTTACTCCTTAACCCGAGGAAATTCTCATTAAATGAGAATCAATTGAGAATTTCCTCATTTAATTAACAGTCTCATCAAATGATGAGGCTGTTTTATTAATGATGAACTGTCATCTAGATTTTGTGGGCCCCCTTTGGTCCCTCTCTACTGTATTGCAGTGCGGTACAAATTCTAAAGTATCAAGTGTCAGAATTTAAATTAAATTATAGCACTGACAGTTGACTTTTGTCCCTTTTCGCGCAGGCGATATGTCTTTCGATCCCTTTTTCCCATTTGTTCGTTCAGAGGAAGGATTCCCTGGAGCGCCTGTGGACCGGGAAGTCTTAGCATTGATCAAAGATCATGACCCGGAACATAAGAATCTTCACCTCCGGGGGACATGGTACAATCAAATTATTAAGGGTCGGCAGAGCTTTTCGTGCGCGGTACCCTCAGAGCCCATCATGGCGATCCATTACGCCGACCCATCTTCGATGAACTATACCGTAGAAGAAGTCAACTGGACTTCGGGAGGTCTTCTTCAGCCTGTTATGGCTTCGATACCCGTTCAGCCTCCAATGGCTTTGGATACCCTGGGGCGACGTATTTATCAAGGCGAGGCGCGACCGTGGGGACAACCATATATGATTGGCCTAATTCCTCGTCATCCAGCTGGATATCTGCAATGGGCCCGTTATATTCTGTCAGCGAAGAAGTCGCAGTTGTTGAGGCTTGGGTTGTATCCTGCCATTTATGCTTCTCTCTTCCAGTATTCTACGCTTCCCGCCTGGTGGGTTAAGGCTTTTCTGGAGCAGTGGAATATTCCTACTCACACCTTTCTTTTGCTAGACCGAGAAATATCAATTTCCTTAGAGGAATTTGCAGAAGTTTCTGGCTTACCGGTTATGGGGGAGAATTATGAGGAACTGCTTCCTGCGGATGAATACGTTTTTGGTGCTAAGCCAGTGATGACAGGCCTTACCCCGGAGAACGCCATTCAACACCAATTTCCTAGTTTGATCAAAGTGTTGAATATTTATGAGAGCCTTTTCCTCAAATCTGGGAGCCGCGGGGTTAATTTCGAGGATTTCATCGCTCGTTTTCTCTATCCGGAAGTCCTTTCGAAGGAGGCTTCTAAATTCGCCAGGCCTGATGACCCTTTCGGCTTAGGTTTAAACAACCTGCCAACGGCGGAGGCAGATCAAAAGAGTTTCTTCCTACCCAACACCCCAGTCGTTTCTTTTGCGGAGGTTACAGTCCCTGGGATTGATGAGGAAACGTTCTTTTTGGGGTTTCTTGGGTTATGGCTGAGCTGGTTTGCGCTCCCGATGCACCCTTGCCGTATGAGGCCGTCTGTCTTCTACCCAGCTCACCGAATGGTTATTGGGATGAAAGTGGCTGTCGGTGTTGCTGGGTTAGCTCATTTGTATTACGGCCTCAGCCAAGTGGTGGATATTACTGAACCCGGAATGCAGCATGTGAACTTCTCGATGCATTACTTCATGTCATGGCTCGACCTACATGCACTTGGCGTTTTCGGTATCCATAAAAGGCCTTCCTTCTATGACAGGTGCAGCTTCCCCCGGATTATGCGATTAGTCGGCGCATCTATTGTAAATCCGTCACCGCGGGAAGTTAGAGGTTTTCTCCTTCGTCCTCGCACGGTTGGAGATGGCATGACCTTCACCGACAAAATTCTGACCATCGGCAAAGAGTCCGCAACAACGGTGCAGCTATTGCGGGACATTTTTAAAGATGGAGCCTCTGTTTTGAAAGCTCGGGAAATCCTTCATTTATTTTCCATCAGACCGGGCTTTCTAGTGTTTAGATAAAATGATGCGGCATTATTCATGAGATATAATCCGCTTCGTTTTGCCCAACAGCTGAGCTACAATCAGGGAGTCCCGCTTGAGGCTTACTTGTTAGAACCTGCTGTCACTAAAGAAGGAATGTGAAACGCGTTGCATCATTTTATGCACGTGAACACGGGGTCCAACTTCTTTATCAGCGAACCGAGCTGTGTCCCGAAGGCCCTTAATGTGTACGTGGTGTGGTATCAGCATTCAATGGGCGTCGTCATCAGGGAGGAGAAGCGACTGCTGCTCGATCGCAAAGGTGCACCCCTTGCTGGTGATCGAAATGTTCCTCTGAAGTGACGGACCATTGTCCCACCTCCCTTAAGAGAAGCTGCCATGATCGAAGTCCTGCATGACAGGCCCGAGCTACCGATACCCCGAGCTCCTGTAGAAACGGCGACTGTAGCTTCCCCCGATTCTGGTTTGGGTTCAGATATCGGGACTCGTCGCCCCAAGGTGCCCACTAAACGTAAACTTGTGCTTGCGGCGACCGGAGCTCGCTCGCAGAAGAGGAAGAAGAAGTCAGTCCTCTCTGCCGACGTTGTATTTGGTCAGGAGCCTCATGCTCCTTATAGTGAGGGCTTGGGTGAATATGGGACCAACGAGGGTCTATTCGTAGCGCCGAAAGATACCGACCTCGAGGCTGCTATTGCAGCTTCCGAGCGACTAGCAAGCTACAAAGCGGGACTGGCCATCCTCGCGCGATCGAGTAAACATCAGCCGTACCTTTTGTCATTGCATCATATTTTTATCATCATGTTTTGACTGACACTTTTCCTTCTTTAACAGGCATTTCCATCGAAGAAGCTCTCGCAGCTTCTCTCAAGACTTTTGAGGAAGAGAAAAGACTTCGAGCATTCTTAGGCATCGGTACATTTCGGTTCACCGCGTCTCCACTCCCATTTCTTATGGGTAATCTGACCCCTCCTTTTCATCTTATTACAGGAACTACCTCTACTCTGGTTATTCCAGGCGTGGCACTGACTTCGCAGGGCGGTGCGGAGACGCTTCCCGGGTCGGCTATCGAAGTCTCAGTTCCGCCGGTATTGCCGAAAGAAGCTTCACTTAAGCAACCGATGACGAATGCCATAACGGCTCTAGAGGTAATCCTTGGCGCGGACGATGACGTCCCATTGACGGAGGTTTTTAGAAGATCCGCTCTCACGGACCGAGCGGAAAGGAAGCGTAGAGTGCGCGCAGCAAGGGAGCGTAACGCTGCCTTGGCCGCGGGTGCAGGTTCGATCGCTGCTACCCCTGCCCCTACTCCTTCAGAGGATGCTTCGGGTGCCTTGTCTACCGCCCACAGACAGGCAGCACGTGCAGCTCGGGAAGCAATCGAAAAACCAACCCAAGGTAACGCGACATTATGTTCTTTTGTCAAAGTTTTAATTTTCAGGTTCTCATATATCCTATCTTGCAGGGCCGAGTCTTGCCGAGGAAGTGGTGGGTGACGTGGCGGCAACCACCGAGCCTGAGGTAGCGGTAGGTGAGACGGCTACAATCGCCGAGCCCGAGGTAGCGATAGGTGAGATGGCTACAATCGCTGAGCCCGAGGTAGCGTTAGGTGAGATGGCTACAATCGCTGAGCCTGAGGTAGCCACTCTTTCTCAAGAGTCGGGCACTGCTCCAATCGTCACTCTTTCCCCTTGCGGGTCCTTGCTGTTGCCGGGCGTTGTGAGTGTCACGACGATTTTCATGGAGTCAGGGGATGAGGCTACGGGTGGCGAGACCGTTCCGATGGAGGAGGGTGAATCATTCGTAGTGAGGAGGAAGATGAAGCAACCATGGGAGCTCTCCTTTTTTGATGAGAGAGAATGAACAAGAGATAATGATCCATAAGAAAAACCATTTACTAATCTCTTATCATGGTAAAGTGTGATGGCTACTTGATTTGACCCTTATCATCTCAAGAATAAATCCAAAAGAATAAGAAGGATCTAGTGCTCTCAAGAAATGTCCAAGTCAACAATGGTCAACTAGGTCAAATGGTCAACATGGTCAAAGTAATTAGCCATAACACAATTATCATTAAAAAAGATTAGTAAATATTTTCCCCACTTCATAATGGTTTTGACCAAATTAACGGTCAGAACCCTAATTAGGCACATCCTTCTTCGCTCCTCACGACCGTGCATACACACCCGCATCCGCATTCCGTAGAATGCGAATGCACAGAAGACAAAACTAATCCATCTATACAATACAAGGATCCGGCTTAAACCAAAGCCCACTAGTATCATCTTCCCGAACATCATACGCGCACAAGTGCAAGTAAGTGATCGTAGCCTTGCCGTAAAACCATCCGACCTCTACACCTTTTGCCCATTGCAGGGAAACTCTCTGTGTGGGACTCTAAAGACTCGACACTACGCTGGCAGTGGGTTTAACCACAGACCGCAAGCGGCACTAGCTGTACGTAACGGTCCCCAGGTAGATGTCGATAAGAAGGCCGATGAGGTAAACCCATCCGAACTCCTACTGAGTCTGAATGTGACAATCTCTGTACAGTCCGGTCTGTTCGTCTAAGAGTATTGCATGTCGGGCCTAGGGAGGCGGTAAACGTCAGTCCCCTAATAGCGGTACAAGTCGTGTCGGAGTGAGCCCAGAACACCCTGAGAAAAGACTAGAAACACTACCAGTAAATTTCGCTTGCCCTGGCCAGAGACTTTGTGTAATGGCTCTCCTAGACACAGCGCGATATCAACCCCCAATACCGGGAGAGACGAATCCTGTCTAACCATTACTGCCTCCAAGTGCTTCGGGACTGCACCCAACTACTACCTGTTTGCACGACTCCTTTGAGCCGTGGTAGGGTAGTAATCAAAGTACAGTGGGAACACACTCGAGGCGAAGTAGCAGTGTCAAGTCGATGGACTAAGCTGTACTCCTTTCACCTGGGAACTGTTATCTGACGATAGGTATAGTACCAACCAACAGTTCCCGACAAGTCCTGTCCAGTGTACTCGTAACCTAACGAGCACCCGCATACTATCTCCAGTATGATGTACTAATGGCTGTGGGACAGACCATCTCCCCTGCTGGGATGAGAAGCGTATAGCTAGTCTACTCCGGAGTATCGATACCCCGTCTCGATAATCCTACGATTAGGGACCTGTATAAGGATGTGCTTGTAGATTATCCAGCCCTCACAAGTATGACTGCCATCACAACGCTGGTAATCAAGCAAAGATCCTAAGGGCTCCATTAATATGTACAAGCGATATGCTAAAAGAAACACATGCTCATATTGAAGTAGAAACAAACCAAGTAGCATACTACCATTTTGAGCAAGATTGTCTATACAACTGCGAATATCCCAAGCTTCCATTAAGTAATATACAAACTAGTATGATAAAGTAATGGCCTCTAGGGCATATACACTAACAGTATTGATAAGTTTTCGTGCACCTAGTGCACTTGATGTTTGTTTTTGTGCACCCGCACCCTAGTGTACTAGGTTTAGATTTTCGCGCACACTTGGCACATTTGATGCAATTTTGTACACACCAGATGCACTTAATCGAGATTTTTCGTGCATATTAGTTGCACTTGGTTGAAATTTTCGTGCACTCTAGATGCACTTGATATTGTTGTCGTGCACACCCGTTGCACTTGACCGATGTTTTTGTGGACACCCACTGCACTTAGTTTTTGCTTTTGTGTACATTTATGGCACTTGAATTTGACCTTAATTTCTGTGCACACCAGATGCACATGGTATTTCCATATGCACCTATTGAGGGTGATTTCCTCCTTCGAGTATCATATTTTTATGATATATTCATATTATATAGTAACCGAGCAAGATTGGTCTGAGCACAGTACCTGAGTATTTTTGCATTGATCGATATTTACCGAAGAGGTTTTCAAAAGGGAGCTATAGCCTCACTATTTTCCTATACGTTCATGAGTGACACGAAGTTTTACAAAGAAAACCCTTCTAAATCATTTTCAAAAGTGGCGAGATGTATATCTTAAGTAAAACGCATATAGATATATATCTATTTCTTCACAAATGAACGTCGCTACTTGTGCCATGATATACGCATCACACGGCGATTTGAAAAGGATTTTGCATGCATTTTTATTCAGTTATTTAGACGATTTCATAAGGATGCGTACTATATATATATTACAGACTTGATTATAATATATTTGATTTTAATAGTAGATTTCGAAACTTGCATATTCATCATAACTCCCATGATTACATGATGGTTGACGGAGTTTCGATTTTTAGTTTTGCGCTCGTTCTCATACGCATGCGATGCGCTGTGTTATTCTTCCGTATTCGTGATTTCGGAGCCCCGTTGATTTGATTGATTTACTGAAATGTTTTAATATTTGGGGGGGGGGTTAAATTTAAATTCGGGGACCGAATTTAATTAAGGGGGAAGATTGTAACATTTCAGAAATATAAATTATTATTTTTGAATTTAAATAATAAAATAATAAATTTCATGGATATTATATAAATATTGATTTGAGTTTTCGTAGAATAGTATAATTATATACCTATATTTTGGAATATAATTGGGAATTAAAAATAGATTATTGTTTATGAGAGCGTTTAAACTGATTTGGACTTTTATAAATTAAAATGTATTTATTTCCCATAAAATTTAATGTTAAACTTGATTAGTATTTCAGTTATTATGCATTAAACTAAATTTGTTTTGTTAATGTTAAGTACATGGTAGCATTTTGATTTTTTGTTTTAATAATGGCTTTTAATTGTTTTAAATAGAAAGAAAAAGAATAAATAAGAGAGGGGACAAGGAGACAAAAGAGTATGGGAGGGAGAGAGAGAGAGAGAGAGAAAACATGGCTACAACCTTAGCCATCTCTTTTGCCTCATCCATTTCTTTACCTTATCTTTTCACCCTTTTCTTCATCTCCTCCTTCATTTTCTTCAACTCCTTCAAAACCCTCACTACCACCCTACAAACACCCTAAAAACCATATCCAAATCTCATACAACCTTCACAAAAATTATTCCTAGACTCACTACAAACATCATGGTGGGATCAAGTTTGAGTTTTGAGCACTTTGGACCATCTAGGAATTTTCTTGATGTCCTCGCTTGAGGCAAAATACTCACTCTTATTCAAGTATTTAGTTTCCTAACCTCAACCATTAGTTTAGAGTTAAAAAGGTTAAGTTTTGTGATCTTGGAAAATTCTAGGATGAGAATTAGTGGATGAAACTTGTAGTAGAGATTAGTAGAGGTGTAGTGAGTGTCCTTTGGCCTAGTAGTGATGGTAGCCTTGTTTAAAATGAGCTTTGAAGTCTCAAACACGAACTTAGAATTTTCCAATATCGATTTTTGATGAAATGTGGTGATCAATTAGAATTTAGGATGAATTAGGGACTTTGAAAATTATATTGCAAACACAGTGAGATGTACAGACACTTAGAAAACTACCGTAGAAGCCCGAGCTCCCATCTCCCTCTCTTGGCCGCTAAATAATCAATTTGGCAGCAAATTGCGGCCTAAGGTTGGGGTTAGGGTTTGGTTTTTTTTTCTAACACACATATGATAACTAGACCAACCCTATATGCAAAATGTTCTAATTTCACCTTAGGTAGAATCTGGGAGTGTTTTACTAAGTTTCTGATTTCGTTTTGTGACTTTTGAAAACTTGGGTTTTGATATTTGAGTTTTGACTCGGTCGTTTGACGTTTGTACATCAACGTCGGGGATTGTTTTGTTGTTCTTGCATGCGTGGACCATAGGTTCTAACCTATGTGCGTTTCGCGTGCCGTATCGGTTTTCGAATTTGATTTTGATTTCGATACGATATGCATTGATTTGTAGGTACATTTGCGTGGACTTCCGGGGCGACGAAGGAGAGCAAGACGTTCATCGACTTCGGTTAGAGCAAGGATAGTAGGTGAGTAGATATATATCTACGGGGGAAGTTAGGTGGATGGCATATATCACCCCCGCAACCATAGTACTAGGATACTAGGTATATAGTTAGATATATATAAATACTAGATATGTTTACCTAACTATTAGGGTTCTAGGATACTATAAGTAACCGTAAGTATACTCATGGGGAGGAATATCTTCACTTATAATCTTTCTTATGCTTTTAGTCATATGTATATATGCTTCTATACATACACATATAGATGTATATATGTGTGTGTGTGTGTGTGTGTGTGTGTGTGTGTATGTATGTGTGTGAGTGCGCGCGCGCATGCATGTAAGTTTAAGGAAAATTTCGATACAACATCATGAGATGAGGATGTGAGATACTATGATGACACGAGTCGATATGATATTATATGAAAATTAGATGATATATATATTCATGATGCGATACGAGATGATATGACATGTGACGATATGTGACTAGATGAGATGATATGATGTATGTGACCATAGATCTATACTTTTGATTGATGATATTGTACGATGGATTATATCGTACGTGATATAATGTATATGATGATAGATCCGTACTTTTGATTTGATGATACCGTACGATAGATTATACCGTACGTGATACTATGAGGATGGATCGCCGACTTATGAATGTATCGACTTAGAAATATATTGTTTTAAATCACTTAAGTAGATATTAGAATATATTTAGAACCATACCTATTTTCAAAACTAACGAATCGTTACGCACTTTTAAATGACAAGCTCAAGGGACGCTATGGATTTTCAAATGGTATCTTTTTCTAAAAAACACCGTAGCCCCCATTTTCAAAAACAACGATTCGTACTATTTTAAACTATAATTGTATAGTTCATATGTAGTTATGTATTTTATACTGTTCGCGTTTACGCTTTTCTTATTTCTGTTACGCTCATATTATTTTCATTTGCGACATACATATTACGTTTCTTGTACTTATCTTTATATGACTTTGTCTACTATGACACATGCATCATTACCGATGTGTGCATATTGCACGTACACATACTCGCCGGCTCACACACTCATCATTGCTATACCACATACACATTAGAAATCGCTATACCACGTACACATTAGAAATCGTTATGTCACCGTATCACCTAATAACCTGTAGCTTTTTAGTTATTGTTTAATACCCCTTACCACACTTACTATTTCAGTTATTGCTTTTCCTTACCTAGTTAAACGCCATGCTCATAAAAACACACTGGTTATGCATTACAGATTTGTTCTGCGCCTGTACATATTGTTTCATTATTGTTTCATGCTTATGAGATTCGGATTTCATGAGATTTCTGGATTTGAGAAACCGCAGATATATTTTAAAACTTACGATTTATTTTAAAATACGTGGTTTTCTCTTGATATGATATTTGGCGTCTACCATGAGTTTTCTCGGTTCTGAGTTATGTGTATATTCGATTCAAGGAGAGAGGAAGCACCTTCTGCGGGTACATGGTGGACCCGGTACGATACACCGGAGGAAGAAGATCGTATAGAGAGACGTTGAGCCCGGCAGGGGAACACTGTTTACTGGTGATAGTACTAGACTCAGTGGATATCCGGAGGATACCGACCGGAGCGATTGAGACAAATGGATATGAGGGCCGATCAGATGAGACGGCACTTGAGATATGAGGATTTATGTGTCGATACTGGACACGGGTTTTATGATGATTTCAAGTGTCGATACTTGGCACTTAGGTTTTATGATAATTTGATGTGTCGTTGATGGACACACGTTGGACAATATATATTTATATATGACACAGATGACATAGTATCATATATTACCACAGGCACGATAATATTACTTATTATTATTATACTTATGTATACACGATTACCCTTGTTACCATATGGTGTTATGTTATTATATTACTGTATGACCCAGGAGATCGTCATACATTCGATTTCTACCTGATGATGTCTTCTACTCACGAGTTGGCAACTCACCCCCGTTATGCCACAATTTTCTTGCAGGATCGACTGCTCGGATTCAGCAGTGGCTTGCTAGCACACTACTCCTTTCTGGGTGATTGCATTTGGTAGGTGGGTTACAGTTCAGAGCGTAACCATCCTTGTATGCATTTATTATTCATTTGTATCTAGTTAAAAGCTCCATTAACCAGACTATGTATATTTGGTAGACCTAGAGATCGGGTTGTATATTCTTTGTATTTAGAGTCAAGACTTGTATATTCTTTCAGACCTAGAGTCACGAATATGTATTTATTCTTTATTTTTGGGTTTGATGATGCTTTGGTTTTCTTTATCTTCTTTTCTGTGATTGATCTTCGCCTTGGGGCGTCGTATATCCTTATTTGTGTGGTTGTGATTCCGCCAATTAGTGAAGAGCTAGCTCCAGCTTGGGGATGCCTATATTATTGTTATGTGTTGGTTTTGGATCAAAATTTACAAAGGAGGTGCTGCCCAAATTTCAAATGATGAAAATGTTTTCAACTATAGTATACAACTCATTTGTCTTCTCATATAACATTACTTATACTTTTAATGAACAATTTGAATTCATTATACTTTTATTTTAAAACTTTACCTCCATTATTTTCCTAAAAGGGTTTAGATTTTTGGGCTTTCGGCTTACTTGGGTTACGGTGGGGCCCTATAGGCTTTACGTGATCCAAGTGCCGATCACGTGCCAATTCCAGGTCATGACAGATGGACGAGCACGGTCATGGAATAGAGAGAGATGTTGTAAGATCATTTATTTCTTTATAAAGGAGGGTGAGAAATTCGTGTAATTTTTTGTAATTCTTTCTCTAATGGATGTTCCCATCGTGAAGACAGGATTAAGTGCAGTTGCGCTGAATCTGGGTATATCGTTGTGTCATTTATGTTGTTGGTGTGATTTTTTATTTGTTTGGTGTGTTGCGATAGCCGTAGGATATATCTTTTTCATCATTTTTGTTTGCACGTGATTCTGTATATTTCCGCCGCGCCGTACCGCTTGTTCGACATTCATCTAGCGTGATCCCTTCGTGGTTCACCATGCCGTGTTAGAGTAGATTGGGGTACAACAAGTTGTATCAGATTGTCAAGTTCGTGTTTTGGAGTTGATTGGGGAGATGTCGTCTACAAATTACGAGATCGAAAAGTTTGATAGAAGCACTAGTTTTAGTCTATAGAGATTGAAAATGAAGGCGCTGCTAAAGCAACAAAGTGTGCGCAAGATTGTCTTTGTAAAAGACAGGATTCTGGTAACGACCACTGCAGTTGAGATCGAAGTAATGTAGGACAAAACAAGCAGTTCAATCCAGCTTTTAATGACCGATAAGGTTCTTTGCGAAGTGGCGCAAAAAACGAAAGCGACAGAATTGTGGAATAAGTTGGAGTCCCTTTATATGAAGAAATCTTTTACTAACTGATTCTATCTAAAACTGTCCAGTATCTTAGTATCAACAATAGAGATAGAGTTGATAGCTGTCATGGAGACGGTTAGGGAGTCTATCTATTTACAGATGTTGTTGGGTTTGGCTGTTCCATAAGAGGTGAGAGTGTTCTTCTTGGAGGATGAGAAGAAGGTAATATCCTTTACGAAGGTTAGTACCCTAGATGATCTGGCAGATGCGTTTTTGAGATAGTTCTGATGCAAGTTCAAGGTTTTCCTAATAGATTGTTGATGTACGTTTACACACAAGACGATGAGAACGGAGTTCCATGGTATTGAGAAAATGAAGCGATTATGGCGAATTTGAATTAAGGTGAAGATTGTTGAATTTGATTTAAATTCGGAATTAGTTAGGATTTAAATCTAATCTCTTTAGTTTTGATTTAAATCTAATCTCTGGTTTAAATTCATATTTATTTCTAATTTAAATATGGATTTATCTCCAACCATTTATTTATCCTATAAATATGAGGCTTTCTCTAGGGTTTTGAGTATCCATAATTCTTTAATAACTTAGGATTTGATTAGAGTGGGAGAGATGACCAAGCGTGGTCGCATGATAAAGAGAGGTTTTGTAAGAGTGAGTATTTCTTTGTAAAGGAGGATAAGAAGTCTGTGTAATCTTTTGTAATTCTTTCTCATAATGGAAGTTCTCGTCGCTTTTGATACAAAAAATAATGCAAAATGCATTAATATCATATATCCAACTTATATATATATGTTGTGTACATGGTATTGAGGGGAGAACATTTGTTAGAGTAAAAAATACCGACTCTCATAAGTACTCAAACCGGGTACAAATGGATCCGCACATGGGTTGAGTTCAAAGACTTATCGATTCCTGCAAACTTAGTCAATTAGGAAAAATGAGTATTCGTTTGAAAGCTCATTGAGTCCAGTTTCTAAAAAATCAAACGATGCATCGTTTGGACTTTCATAGAGAAAGTTATGATCAAAACATTGAACCCTATGCATGCATAATTGGGTAGTCGGGAGCCACTTTTTTACTCTGGGACCCCTCTTTTGAGCTCTAGGAGCCCTCTTTTAGAAGTTTGGGACCCCCACATCACGACCCATTTTTAGGGTCGTAGGAGCCCTTATTTTATGTGTCGGGAGCCTCTATCTGGACCCCTTTTTGGGGTCTGGGGAGCCTATATTTTGAGTGTCGGGAGCCCCTATTGGGACCCCTTTTTGGGGTCTCGGGAGCCCCTATTTTGGAGTCAGGACCCCCTGACTCCTTACTCAAGTTCCAAATCCCTGAAACAAACACCCCCTAGATCGATTCATTGTACCTCGCATCCATCAATTTATTGATCGCATGCCATAAAAAAACAAAGCATCTCAAATCAAATCTAAAAAAAAAAATCCCAACAGCTAAGCTCTAGCCTGACGGCACGTGCCTCACGTGCCCTCACTACCTGCCCGCTGCCCTCAGGCTCAGGCGGCGGTGGGGGGTAGTAGTCCCTGGCGACGTACAACTGGTGAGGGGAGGCGTCACGGGCGAGCCACCGCTCGACGTTGAACTGCTGCTGGGAGCAACCCATGTGAGGCCCGGCGGTAGTGACCTTTACGTAGTTGTAGTACCAGCCATGGTGATCCCAGCTGCCATCCGACGCCAGGTTCATCAAACAGGGCGGCTATGAGAGGCACAAGCCCCACCCGCTAAAGATGTCGAGGTTGTCTTTCTTGAAGTAGTTGTGCTCTACCCCTATCAGTCCCTCCACACTGTCAGGTCCGTTATCTGCACCCCCGACCCGTCCGCCTCGCCAATGCTACACTTATCACCGAGTCTGTCCCCCCTTTCCATATCGTGCTCGTGCGCACGTACACCGTGTACACGCATTGGTTATCATCGTCGCTGTCCTAACTCCACATCAGGTATTTGATGAAAACCTTTTACTACAAATATAGCCTTACCAGGTTAGCACTTTTCTATTTGCATTGATCTCGTAAGATCTACTTTCTCCTAATGGGTTTTACCCATTCAGGAGCACCCAACAAAGTCTACACTTTGATGCAATGCATGAAGTCTAATTAGGATAACCCGGCATTCAGCCATCAATCGGAAGTCACCACTTCCCATGGCCTGTTGATAACTAGTAGGGTCATCATCACATGATGCAAGCCTCCTTGTCACCGTTAACGAGGAAACCGTAGTACCTCTCAGATGGCTGATGTTACCTACCAAATCTGCAGAGTGGCTAAGATTTGTCAGGGTCAATTGAATCATCAGGTTCTACTAAATCTTTAGTAACCGTTTGTGGTTTTAGAATCACTTCCAGTTCTACCATACTCCCACTAATTTCTTTTGCAAGAAATTCCTTTTCTAAAAAGGCGGTGTGTCGAGAACAAAACAACTTTTGATCTTGTAAATGGTAGAATGTTAAACCCTCGTCAATATCCGGGATAACCCATAAACTGCCATTACCAAAATGTGCCTTGAGTTTATCCGGATTCTTGTTTTAAGTGTTAGCCGGACAACTCAATATCTTAACAATCTTAAGATGATAACCCATTCTATATCAGATATAGAATACGAGGCACTGATTTAGGTGGAACCAGTATCAATTGATATGCATCTATTTCTAATGCATCCTTAATCGAAAAAAGCGATTCAACATTACTCATCATGGAGCACACCCACGAATAAGTAATCCGAGAGAGAATCAAATTCTCAATTATATAACTATGGAATATCTAGCATAAGTATCCATATCTTCGAACACTTCGAAGAATCTTGATACTTCCAACGTATGGTTCTCTAATTTATTCTTATATCTTATGAACTTCTCAAAATCTTTAGACTTTGTATTTCAACAAGAATGCGTGTCTAAAACCAGAGAACTCATAGTAAAACGGAACGAAATATGAGTACCAATCCCTTTTCCGTGCGGATACCGGAAAACATACATCATTATGTATGAGCCTTATGAGTTCATTAACTCATTTTCTGTGTGTTGTAATTTGAAAACTGTTTTTTAGTTAAGAATGAATATCCTGTTATTCAATGCACCTTACCCAATCATCAAATGATAAAGGCAAATGCTCATAACATAATTTTTGAAAATTTATATCCCAATTTATCAAATAAAGAGACAGATATATCAGATTTTAAAAGTTGGTGCATAATAACAGATATTCAAAACCAAAAGTTTGCCGAAAGGCAAAACCAGATGAATTCCCCAATAGCAACAATTGCTCCAATATCCGATATTGAAGATCAAATCACCTTTCCAATAATCTAATCATCCCCAGCATCTGTAACAACTTACAGATGTGGGATGTTAATCCGGTATCTATATACCCTGGAGTCAGATTTAATTGAAAAACAGTTTTCAATTACAATCACATAGAAAACATGAAATATCAAAATGTTTCAAGGAGTGGCTGGGTATTTCAAGTAATGTCTCTTTCATTGCCCATGGTCATAACAGTAGTTGTATTTTCTTTTCTGCTCACTTCGACCCTTATTGTTATCTCTTTTTCTTACCTTGTGTATACCTTGTTAGATATTTATGCCCTAGTGTCACGATCCGAAATTTAGCTCATGGCCGGTACTTAAATCACGCCACGTCTAAAGGCGTAACGTAAATTAAGTAAGTCGAAACCCAGAAATCTAAAACCTTTTTAAAGAAAATAGAAGAGGTGAAGTTTTGAAATAAAGGTATGATGAAAATCAGATCATTTTTCTTAATGCATAAATAGTGGAACATGAAAAATGCAAGTGGGTTTTAGTAGTTGAAAAATATGTTTCGTCTTCTAAAAATTTGGGCAGCACCTCCTTTGTATATTTTGATCCAAAACCACATACACATGATAATATAAAAGGCATCTCCAAGCGGGAGCTAGCTCTTCGCCAATCGGCGGATTCGCAACCATGAAAGTCATAAAACAAGTATACGATGCCCAACGATGAAGATCAACACCAAAAAGATAATGTAAAGCAAGACATCAAACCCACCAAGCGAACATAAACCCTCGCTCTCTGTCTCGCAACCACAAGTCTCACCGAGTCTTACTATTTATACAAATACTAATTTTGATTGATGGAGTTGACTAGATACAATATGAATAATAAATACAAGAGGGGTACGATCCAACATGTACTACATACCAAAGCAAAACACCCCAAATGCAGCTGTGTGCTAGCGATGCCGCTACTGATCCATGCGATCAACCTGCAAGAACTTTGGCACAATGGGGGTGAGTTGCTAACACGTGAGTAGAAAACATCAACGGGTAGATATCGAATAAACAACGATTTCTAGGTCAACTATATCATAAAGATAATACTATGATATCTAGGGTGACCGTATCTACGTATGTGCCAACAATATACTCAAGTCTATATGCAAGTGGATATCATCCAACCATATAATCAATACCTGTATGCATGTTAATCTCGTCCACGTGTCAACCAATGACACAACAACATCATGCATGTAAATATCATGAAACATATGCATGTAAATATGAGGATATCAACCAATGTGTGTCCAGCAACGACACATCAAAATCATGGAACCTGAGTGTCCAACATCGACACTCGAAACATTATGAAACCCGTGTCGAATATCGATACGTAAATACTTATATATCTCGGGCTCCGTCAGTCCGGATCGGCCTACGGGCTTCGTCAGTCCGGATCGGCCCAAATCATCTCACGACTCTGGTCGGTATCCTCTGGATAACCGCCGAGCCCAGATACTATCACCAGTAGGTAGTGCTCCCCTGCCAGGCTCACCGCTTAACAATACGAGTCTTCTTGCCTCGGGGTACTTCACCGGGTCCACCATATACCCGCAGACGGTGCCTACCGCTTCTCGAATCGGGTTTCACATATCACACGTCTCAGAACCGAGAAAACTCATGGTGGACATCTCAAAATATCATATCAAGAGAAACCGGGTTTTTAAAACAATACATACTTTCTTTTGAAATGACCACGTTTCTCAAATCCAGAAATCTCATGAAAACCACATATCTCGATGCGTATAATCGTAAAGCATAATGTATGCGACATATAAAAGAATGTAAGCATATCCGTATATCATGCAATATGGAACAGTGATGTGAGCATGGGCATATCATCATAATATGAGCATAGCAATATAATAGCATGATGCAGCAATTCTACTGTGTGAGTGACATAGCAATTATCGATGATGAAGTGTGTGAGCCGGCTAATCTGTGTAAGTGTAACATACGCATCATCGATAATGGTGTAGGTGTACTAGCACAGGTATAAGTAATGCAATGAGAGTGATATGAACGTAGTATAAAGTGAATCGTGGGCAAAATGCTATAAGGTATACGTCTCTATCACATATCCGAGTCGGTGAATCTAACAATCGGCATCCAGCCTCACAATATCACGTACGATATAATCTATCGTACGGCATCCTCTACTCAAGGGTATGGATCAGTCATCATAAAACTAGTCACGTACGGTAACCTATCGTACGGCGACATTAAACCATTAGGGATCCTATCATCCTATATGACAATGAGGGTACGGACTTAACGTCTCGTATGGTATATCACTCGTGATTCACAACAATATCTATTTATATACCTATATCCCAGGTCACATCCGTATCAATCTCATATCAGGGGACCGGCAAGGTATCCATTATCATATATCGACTCGCATCTGTATACCGACATATCAATCAAGTCACCATATCACATCGTATATTACTTTCATCACATTAAGCCATCTTACATATATATTCTATCTTATAGATCTCATGTCATGCTACTCTAAATTTCATACTTATGCTAAGGAAACTACATATCTATAAGTCGTGATTCACATTCACTTTTCATATCCTTATATAATAATTCGAGACATCATTTTCTAGCATATCATGTCAAAGAGTCATATCCCTAGGTTTTTCATCTCATATCCCGATATATATAGTCAATCATTCATATCATCTCTAACTATCTTTTATTCCTATTATCACTAACTATCTTTTATTCCTATCATCACTAACTATCTTAATAACCATCTCCATAGTTTTCTAATATAGGTTTTCTTAACCATATTCTATATATCGGTTTCCATCAAATTTGCGGGGGTGTTATACGCCATCCACCCGACTTCCCCCGTATATATAGATCTACTCACCTTGATCCTTACTTGCTGAAGTCGATGACTCCGTGCTCCATCATCTCGGAATCCATGTGAAGGTACCTAAAATCAATAAAATTGCAAATGCTATTAAACTCGAGTTCGGAAAACCAATACGGCACACGGTGCGCTCATAGGTTAGAACCTATAGCCTACGCATGCAAAACAATCAAACAACCCTTGTTGTTGACGTACAAACGTCCAACAACCAAATACAATATCAATATCCAAACCCAAGTTCATAAATCGCAAATACCAAATGCATCAACGAAGGAAATCACTCCCAGATTTCACCCCAGGCCAAACTAGGGGATTTTGCATATAGGGTTGCTCTAGATATCACTTATGAGACTCACCGACCAAAAATCATTGAATTCCACCAAAATATGGCCGCAATTTGCGACCACAATGAATAAATCTGTGGCCGGATTAATGCATTAGAGGCTAGAGTTTCAAGTATGGCTTCTAGGTTGCCTGCTCGTATTACTGTCAAGGGAACTTTATTTATAATGGTTCCGGGTCATCCCAGATTCTCATACACCATCACAATCTGTCACAATTCCGGCGTCGGGAAAATTCTAAGTTCGTATTTGTAAGTCCACGGTAGCGCCCCGGCCGTCTAACAGACGCAAAATGCGGAACAAAAACTTTTTATAGAACTGGCGCTATCGTGTACCGTAACCCGGATCTGCCATTAAAGCTAAACTAACAAATTACAAATGGGTAGAAACGTTATACCGAATGATCCGAGTCCTTCGGTCTTCAACCATCATCCCACGCTTGTTGCGGCGGCTTCGATCTGCTGAAACTCCAGTTTCGTCGTCCAGGTGGCACCACGTCGACGGATCTTTAAACGGGCTCCCGCCTCTGAACCGAGGCAACTCGGTCGTCAAGTTTGCTAAAAGAGACGACCAAGATGAAGTAGAGAAAGAGTAGAACACTTTGCCTCGTTACGTCCAAGGCTATGGACGAACGGTTAATGAAGTTGCCTTTTGGATTCAACTGAAATGAGAAATGAATATCTTTAATTTCCATGAAGCCAAAACCCTAATCTTTTTGAATCAACAACCATTATTCCCACACCAAGAGGGGGCCGGCCACTTATAGAGAAGGAGGGGATGAGTGTAGGAGAGGGGGAGGTGATCATAAGCTAAAGAACATTCATGAAGAGAATGAGTCACCTTAACACCTAGTGTGAACTCATTCAAAGCATACATTGAACCTTAACCCTTAGTCATCAAGCATTAATTGCTCCATTAATGCACTAATGACTCACTAGCCTTGTCACCCTCTCTAGAACCTTCTAGAACACTGACTCACCTCATCAAGAAAAGATAAATCCGTATTTAACCGACTGTTAAATACGGCTGATAGAAAACTGGAAACTGGAAACTGGCAACTTCCAAAAGTGATCCTGAAACGAATTTCAGGATAACCCGGTATCAGTATAAACATACCCGCATTTGTATTACGACCGAATACAAATGCATCTGAGACAAAAATATTATATCTACACAGTATAATACTCGGATCTGGCTTAAACCAAAGCCGACCAGTATTATCTGCCCGAAAAATGACACGTGCGAAAACGCACGTGCATTTTCCGAACCTTGCCATAAACCCATACGGCCTCTACAACGTTTCGCCCGAACTTAGGAAAGTGTCTGTGGGGGACTCTAATGACTCATCAACACATCGGCACTGGGTATAACCCCTAGCACGTCAGAGGTACAAGCTGTACGTAACGGTTTGCCTATGTATTGATTGGAAGGGAAGCTGACGAGCGAACTCATCTATAAACCCTACTGAGCCTGACAGTGACAATGTATATACAGTCCGGTCCATTCGTCTAAAGAGTATCGCATATCGAGTCTAGGGGGGTGGATAAAGTCAGACCCCTAATAACGCGATAAATCGTGTCGGCATGAAGCCCATCACTACCTGAGAAACTACTGATCCAAATTAGTAATTCTCCACTACCTCGGCCGAGGATTCCTAGTGATGGCCACCCGTGCACTGCGCGACATCAACCCCCAATACCGGGAGAGACGAATCCCCGACGATCCGCTCACTTGCCTCCAATGTGGCTCGGGACTGTACCCAACTAAAACCTGTTTGTACAACTCCTTTGAGCGTGGTAGGGTAGTAATCTAAGCACAGTAGGAACTCACACGAGACAAATGACGATCTCAGGTCGATGAACTAACCTGTACACATGTCACCAAGGAATTGCTGTCTGACGATATGTATAATACCAACTAGCAGATTCCCGGAGAGTCCTGTCCGGTGTACTCATAACTCAATGAGCACCTGTATACATCTTAGGTGAACCAACTAACACCAATGGCTTGTGAGACCGGCCATCGCCCCTCGTCGGGGTCTCGACTGTATACACTAGTCTACTCTGGAGTATCGATGCCCTGTCTCGAAACTCCCACGACTAGGGACACTTTAAGGATGTGCTTACAGACCCCAGCTCCCACGTATATGATCGCCATCATACTGCTGGTAGTCAAGCAAGAATCCTTTGGGCTCTATCATCATGCAATAGTGAACTAAAGCATGTATACGATGATAAAGACAAACCAGATAGCATACTATCATCTCGAGCAAGACTGTTATATCGGTATAGGTCCTGCCTCAATCATTGCAATCATGTACTTGCGATCCAATAATTGACTTTAAGGGCACTATCTCCAACAATCTCCCACTTGCACTTAAGGCTAATTATTGCGATGTCGCATACTCATAGCCCGTGTGATACCGAACATCCAACTCCTCTACTAATCAGTTTCATAAAGCTAGTTTGTAAAACTCTTGTGTTCGAGGAATAACCTCAGTGAGTGGATCCGCCCTGATGTTTCTTTCTATGTCTCTCTTAATCTCAAGTTCGCGGAGAAAGCCATCTCCCGAATCGAGTAATACCTGTCTTAGAATATGTCTGGATATCTGATGGGACCTAGTTCATAAGTGAACTCCAAATCCAAACTTCTTAGACTGTATCGATAACTGAACCTAATCAGTATCCAGCACCATGCCTCCCACAGTATCCTCTTAGACCACCTGTCCATAATACTGTCCCTCGTTAGAGGGAAAACTATAACTCTGACAATCACTCTGTCATCCATGTCACCTTTGAAGCCTGGAATGATAACCGTCTCCCGAAGGAGTCTGCCGTCATCAAATCCATAGAACATGCACCTTATGTTCTAAAACTGCTTTCTTACGTTTCTTCAGGATTGGATTAATATAAACTTATCGCATCAAGTGCAAAAACTACATCTGGTGTGGTACTTGACATCTTATGATTGACTCAATTGCCTAAGCAAGTGATCTGCCAATCATGCACATCCCTCTCTCCTTTAGTCTCTAAGACACCTTTAGAGAGGGTGCCTCCATCACCTGCAGGTACACCACCATGCCAGGAGTCATCTATTCTAAAACACTATTAGAATATTGTCAAAGTACCCATATTGGAAAACTATCCAAATCTAGATCTAAAACCATAGATCTAGTAACCAGAATGTCTGTTATTATATCCATATCCTGTCTGGAGAAACAACTGTGTGACGACCACAGTACAACCGATCGTAGTATAGGAATTTTACTTCCTACTCTGTGTATGTCATCTAAATACCAGGACATCACACTCTACTACCTTCTCAACAGATCCATCCCTTATTCTGATGAAGTCAACCCATGACTGTCACATCAAAATTAGATGATCTTATCTCTGCTATATCTGCTCAAGCCTATAAATAGACATAAGCTTCTTGTCCACTATGCGTCCGCTGCTCCCACTGACTACGACAACCATCTGGCAGAATAATATCTACGTACACTTCTAAAGCTAGTTTAGAACGACGTTATACTTATCCTCTTGCCGGGTCTCATAGCCTGGAACAACAGTAGTGTCAAGTGTGGGTAAACAAGAGCCTCCCTGTCACCGTCCTTGAGGCTACCAGAGTACCTCTCGGGTGTCTGAGGTTACCCACCATCTCTGCGGAGTGGCTATTGGAATGTCAAACCTGATTGAATATATAGGTCCTATTAAATTTTCCGTAATCGTTTGCGGTTCTAGAATCACTTCCAGTTCTACCATACTCCCACTACTGTTTTCTGAAAAAATCCATTTTAATAAAACTGTGGCGAGTCTAGAACAATATCACTATTGATCTCCCAGATGGTAGAAATGTCAACCCTCGTCAAAGCCAGGGTCAACCCACAAACAGCCATTACAGAAACGTGCCTTGAGTTACCCAGTGTTTGGTTTTAAGCATAAGCTGGACAACTCCCTGTATCTTAACATCGTTAAGATATGAACCATTCTATATCCAATATAGAAACAGAGGCACTAATTTAATTGGAACCAGATTCAAATCATGCAGCTGTCTCCAGTGCATAACAACTTAATGGAAAAAGGCTAATCAACATTACTCAACTTAGGAATTCATCCCATTATGAGTAACCTGAAAGAGAAACAAGTTTCTCAAAACCATTACTATTATCTGAATACTAATCACAAGAATCTACATTTTCGATCTTTTTGAAGAATCCTGATATTTGCGACATCTGGTTCTCTACTTTATTCTTATATCCATAACTTCTCAAAACTTAGACATTGTATTTCTACGAAACACTTGTCTAAAAACTAGAGAAGTCATAAGTAAACAGAACATAGTACGAGGACCTGCCCCTTTGTCCTGACGGACACTGGACAACATACAATACTCTGTATAAGTCCGCTGAGTTGAATAACTCAAAACCTGTGCAACGTAGGTTGAAAACTGTACCCAGGCGATTTCCTCAAATATCACCAATTACAACGAATTCCGATATAATGAGGATGATCACCTAATTCCCAATAACTTACTCCCACTCATCATCTGTAAAACCATACAGATGTGAGAATCATACCTGGTAAATACATACCCTGGAGTAAGTATCTAATCGGGAAAACAGTTTTCTTTTAACAATGCACTGAAACATGAATATGTTTCGTAGGGGTATCCTGGTATTCCTAGTAATGCCTCTTCCATAATCCAATTCATGACTTTAACCGTATATTTCTTTGCTATCACTCCAAATCCCTTTATTTGTCTTTAGTCGTTACCTTTTGTACACCATCGTTAGGCTAAATGGTTTTCTTCCTTCCCTACCGTTCGGCACCAGCCTATGGTTTGGAAGAAGATTATCCAGTAAGCATAATAGGTGTACCTTCCTAATCCTAGGAGTACTCGTAACTTGAGAGAAGGTGATGATAAAAGACTACTGAATAATACCTTATTCCATTTCTCCCGAACTGGGGAAAAAGCAAAGGTGAAATAGGAGTGGCGATGAAGTACGCGGTTTGGTCGTGATTGATAACAGTCGCAATTTACTTTGCCCTTTTTCTAATCCCTTTATTTTGTCTTTACATATTACCTCTGCACACCCTACTTAGGCTAATTGGTTTTCTTCATTCCCTACCTTTCGGCACCAGCCTATGGTTTGGAATAAGACTATCCAATAAGCGTAATAGGTGTACTCTCCTAAACTAAGGAGCCATCGCAACCTGAGAGAAGGTGATAATAAAAAACAACTGAATAAACCAATTCTATTTCTCCTGAACCTGGATCCATTCTCGAAGAAGTCCTTCCGAGTTCGTATATAACCATACGATAGATCTATCCAATGGAAGTGGATATCCGTAGTAATACGGGGTGTTCTGAGAAATACAAAGGGTAAAAGAAGGAGCGGCGATGACTTATGCAACTAAGACAATCCAAAAGTCAGTATTTTAAGAAGGTTCGGTCAACTTGGTCACTGAGTCATAGTCTAGGGTCGGTCAAAGGTCGCTGCCATTGAGAGAGAGAGAAAAGAAACACTCTGCATGCACTCTAACCTTGATCAGAATGGTTATCAATTTATCTAATCAGGAAACCTCCTACTGTAATCTCAAATTCTCCTCCAAACCTGAAAGAAGAATTAGTCGGGATCACCCGAAGAGTAAACCAACTCATCAGTGAGAATCGGGATCCAACTATCATCGCATGATAACTTGATGGAAGCCACTCAAGTTATCACACTCCAGAAGGTATGCGCATGTCTGGCAAGTTTGCTGTATATTTGAAACTCCCGATATGATTTTTGCCCCATGCTCTTATGACCTTGGCGTTGGTCAAAATATCATAAGTCACATGCCAAGTTCTACCCGTCACTATCCAGGTCAATTTGAACCCACCCGCACATGCCCTTGACGTTGGCCAAAATGGCAGAACGACTGTCCCAAACTAACTCATCTATCTATGCAACAGATGAATACCCAGCAGCTACCAAATACTATGCCTTGGCGTTGGTCAAAATACATAGCTTGAATACTACTGACCATCCAAAAGAAATGACGGAGGGCTACGACTGGTTTTTGGCGAAAAACCTTTAACGTAATGAACTTGATCTCGTTGAAGGAAACTGATAGCTTTTATAAAAATATAGTGACGAAAACGTTTTGCTAAAGAGGTCACTCCCGGTGAAGGGATCTCGGCTCTTTCCTCGTGGAATGAGGTGCAGGATATTCCAACTGAATACCGCGATGCAAAGCAACTTGTAGTCGACTATATGTAAATTATTACCCTGACGTAAACTTCTGCCCAAGGGGTCACTCCCGGTGAAGGGATCTCGGCCCTTGCCTCGTCGAATGAGGTGCAGGATATTCTGACTGAATACCGCTATGCAAAACAAAAGGAAACATCTTTGTAATAACACTTTTTAAAATTTGTTCCAACAACATCAAATATATGTTTGTTTTATCCTTGCATTGATAAGAATCAATGCAGACCCATCAATCAATCACACCAGAAAAGAATAAAATGTACGTATATGCCATCCGCATTCGCCACTGGGTCCCGTCATCACCCGTTAGGTTACTTAACTAACGACAGAGCGGGGGCTGGACTAGCGCGGGTGTAAAACATATACAACATCTAATAGTATATATACCAATATACAATAATCGCTCTAGGCGTGATAATATGCAACATTACAGAAACGTAATAAGCATCACAGAACAATACAGATAATCTGGGATCCCCGGGTTTCACAGAGCCGCTACTGAAACCCGGCGTTCCCCTGGTCGTGTGGATAGCCTGTGCAATGAAACCTAGACCCCTACGGGTGCGGCAAGTTACCCGCCAAAACCTGAAGCGAGGTAGTCCCCACAACATAGTGAATGGAACACCCAGCACTTCACGGAATCCGGTAAATTGAGCACCCCTTCTTGGGTCAACCTGTATCCCCTACGAGTGCGGCGAATAGTCTGCCAATTCTAGAGTAAGGTCCCTTTGTCTCTCAAAGCCATGAGATACGGACCCGTTGCCCTCCAGAACCCGGCTATCCGTGTACTCCTTCACGGGATAAACCTAGTACAGAAATAAAAATATGTACAACGGGTACATCGACCTCGACCCCGACCCGGTCGTGCCCCAAAAGAATATTATACAAACAGGCAGTGACGGCAGTCCACATGTTAGACGCTCGCCCCGCAATATCAAATGTACAAATAAATCCAAACTGCACTATTATTGCACCCTGCTATCCACCACGACATATCCGCAACATCACAGCACAACACAGAACATCAACGCGAATGTCACGTTCACAAACCCGTCTAAAAGAACTATAGCAATCAGACGCGGTTTACCGATCAAATGACATTCCCGGTCAGAGATATAAAGTAAGTACTGCATACTAACAAATTTAAAATTTCGATCGACTAAATTTCCCGAAGTGGGCCCCACGTACATCTGCTGTACAGTAACAAAATATGGGCCCAAAAGAAATATATCAAAAGCCACAATTTCCCAAGTAGAACTCACTGTAGAAATTTAGAGTGCCAATCTCACAAAACTGCGGCGGATCCGCGGCCAAACCCTTGTTTGGGCCGTGGATCCGCGGCGGTTCTGTGGAATTGGGCCTCCAAATTTCACCAGTTTTCTAATAAAAGCCTGCTCTGTTTTCTGGTATGTTCAAAATAATTTTTGGGCCCTGTTAAAAATCGACAGAAACTTTGAACATGGAAATTGCTGTTTTTGAAAAACGGTTCGATCGATATTTTAAACGTGTTAGCACAAGTTAGTATAGCTTAATGGTGAGGCTCTGATACCACTGTAAGTCCACGGTAGCGCCCCGGCCGTCTAACAGACGCAAAATGCGGAACAAAAACTTTTTATAGAACTGGCGCTATCGCGTACCGTAACTCGGATATGCCATTAAAGCTAAACTAACAAATTACAAATGGGTAGAAACGTTATACCTAATGATCCGAGTCCTTCGGTCTTCAACCATCATCCCACGCTTGTTGCAGCGGCTTCGATCTTCTGAAACTCCAGTTTCGTCGTCCAGGTGGCACCACGTCGACGGATCTTTAAACGGGCTCCCGCCTCTGAACCGAGGCAACTCGATCGTCAAGTTTGCTAAAAGAGACGACCAAGATGAAGTAGAGAATGAGTAGAATACTTTGTCTCGTTACGTCCAAGGCTATGGACGAACGGTTAATGAAGTTGCCTTTTGGATTCAACTGAAATGAGAAATGAATATCTTTAATTTCCATGAAGCCAAAACCCTAATCTTTTTGAATCAACAACCATTATTCCCACACCAAGAGGGGGCCGGCCACTTATAGAGAAGGAGGGGGTGAGTGTAGGAGAGGGGGAGGTGATCATAAGCCAAAGAACATTCATGAAGAGAATGAGTCACCTTAACACCTAGTGTGAACTCATTCAAAGCATACATTGAACCTTAACCCTTAGTCATCAAGCATTAATTGCTCCATTAATGCACTAATGACTCACTAGCCTTGTCACCCTCTCTAGAACCTTCTAGAATACTGACTCACCTCATCAAGAAAAGATAAATCCGTATTTAACCGACTGTTAAATACGGCTGATAGAAAACTGGAAACTGGCAACTTCCAAAAGTGATCCTGAAACGAATTTCAGGATAACGCCGTATCAGTATAAACATACCCGCATTTGTATTACGACCGAATACAAATGCATCTGAGACAAAGATATTATATCTACACAGTATAATACTCGGATCCGGCTTAAACCAAAGCCGACCAGTATTATCTGCCCGAAAAATGACACGTGCGAAAACGCACGTGCATTTTCCGAACCTTGCCATAAACCCATACGGCCTCTACAACGTTTCGCCCGAACTTGGGAAAGTGTCTGTGGGGGACTCTAATGACTTATCAACACATCGGCACTGGGTATAACCCCTTGCACGTCAGAGGTACAAGCTGTACGTAACGGTTTGCCTATGTATTGATTGGAAGGGAAGCTGACGAGCGAACTCATCTATAAACCCTACTGAGCTTGACAGTGACAATGTATATACAGTCCGGTCCATTCGTCTAAAGAGTATCGCATATCGAGTCTAGGGGGGTGGATAAAGTCAGACCCCAAATAACGCGATAAATCGTGTCGGCATGAAGCCCATCACCACCTGAGAAACTACTGATCCAAATCAGTAATTCTCCACTACCTCGGCCGAGGATTCCTAGTGATGGCCACCCGTGCACTGCGCGACATCAACCCCCAATACCGGGAGAGACGAGTCCCTTACGATCCGCTCACTTGCCTCCAATGTGGCTCGGGACTGTACCCAACTAAAACCTGTTTGCACAACTCCTTTGAGCGTGGTAGGGTAGTAATCTAAGCACAGTGGGAACTCACACGAGACAAATGACGATCTCAGGTCGATGAACTAACCTGTATACATGTCACCAGGGAATTGCTATCTGACGATATGTATAATACCAACTAGCAGATTCCCGGCGAGTCCTGTCCGGTGTACTCATAACTCAATGAGCACCTGTATACATCTTAGGTGAACCAACTAACACCAATGGCTTGTGAGACCGGCCATCGCCCCTCGTCGGGGTCTCAACTATATACACTAGTCTACTCTGGAGTATCGATGCCCTGTCTAGAAACTCCCACGACTAGGGACATTTTAAGGATGTGCTTACAGACCCCAGCTCCCATGTATATGATCGCCATCATACTGCTGGTAGTCAAGCAAGAATCCTTTGGGCTCTATCATCATGCAATAGTGAACTAAAGCATGTATATGATGATAAAGACAAACCAGATAGCATACTATCATCTCGAGCAAGACTGTTATATCGGTATAGGTCCTGCCTCAATCATTGCAATCACGTACCTGCGATCCAATAATTGACTTTAAGAGCACTATCTCCAACAGTATTTCGGGTTCTAGGTCCAGAAATTGATCTCTAGGGTCTTGTACACCCTCACTACAGATCACAAGTCCACAAGTCATCCAACCCCTTCTCTTGAAATTTCTAAATATCACTTACCCTAACCAAATCACATTCTAAACTAACTAGAAACAAGAAAACTCAAACTAAACTAAATGGAAGAAGATATACCACACTTGGGCAACTCAAGAAAACCCTAGCTTCCCAAAGTCTTCAAAATCCAACATTGATGGATCCAAAGTGATGCGGGTGAGGTGGGGATCATTTTAATGAAAAGGGTTTAGGGTTTTGATGAAGATTTTTAGATGATTTCACGGGGTAGAGGTGGAGGGAGATGAGGAGAAAGAAGATGAAGAAAATAATAGGGAGGAACTAATGGTGGTTGCCCCCCTCTCTCTTATTCTAACTCTTTTCCTTACCCTCACTCTCTCTTATTCTCACCATCTCAATAAAACCCTTTTCTCCTTTTCTTTTCTTTTTAAAACCGAAACCATATAATACTCCAAAGACAACACAAGAACACAACATGTAACCAAAATGCAATATGATATGGTGCACTAGCCATGGAAAACTGTAGAAACATGGATTTGGTTTAATCGCGATTGGCAGTGCACTAATCAATTTTTATCCAAACTGCATATAATAAATTATAAAAATGCCAAATCCGATAAATATATTATTAAATGAATAAATCATTTTAAACCCCAATTATTATATAATTATTGGTATATATTTATACCCTTTTACGAAAACCCCAATTTCGCAAATCGGGTAGTTTTCGCGAAATATATTATTTTAATATTAAATTCCAAAAATAATATTTTATATTTTCTGAAATGTTACAATCTTCCCCCCTTAAATAAATTCGGTCTCCGAATTTAAAATTTAAACTCCTAAATGCTAAAACATTTCAATAATCGACTCAAATCAACGGGGCTCCAAAATCACGGGAGATACAGAAATACTACAACATATCATGTGCGCCTGAAAACGAGTACAAAACTCAAAATCGAACTCCATCAAGCGTCACGCAAATCGTCGGTTTTGCACGCATATCATCGGAGTTACAATGGAGACGCAGATCTCGAAATCCACTACTGAAATTCAATATACACTAGTCAAATACTATATTACATATATAGTACGCATCCTTAGAAAAATATTAAAACTGAATAAAAAATATGCAAAATTCTTTCTGAATCGCCGTGTGATGCGTAACTCACGCCACAAGTGACGGACGCTCACTTGTAAAGTAATAAAGATATGTTCATATAGGTTTTGCTAAAATATACGTTTCACCCTTTTGAAATATCCCAAATGGTTTTTCTTTGTAACGTTCGTGTCGCTCACGGACACGTAGGAAATAGCGAGACTGTAGCTCATTTTTGAAAACCTCTTGTTAACTTTTAATGCATGCAAAGTACTCAGGTACTGTTCTCAGATCAGTCCTGTTCGGCTACTACATAATATAGTGCTCATCATGAAAACAAAGTACTCAAGAGCAAAATCAGCCTCGAAAGGCGTATCCAACAATCATGTGCATCTGGTGTGCACGGAAATAAAAGTCAAATACAAGTGCTACGAATGTGCACAAAACCAAACTAAGTGCAATGGCTGTGCACGAAAGCATCTGTCCAGTGCAACGGGTGTGCACGACAATAACAACAAGTGCATTTATAGTGCACGAAAATCTCTATCCAGTGCAACTAGTATGCACGAATGAAAATCCCAATCGAGTGCATCTGGTGTGTACAAAATCACATCTCAATTCATGCATTCAATCATGCGCGAAAATCCAAATCAAGTGCATCCGTCATGCACGAATGAAATCTAAATCAATATGCACGGATAAAATCTAAATCAAGGGCATCCAACATGCACGAGTAGAATCTCACTCAAGTGCATCCGATGCGCACAAAACCCAATATCAAGCGCCTCATATGCGCAAAAATTCAACCAAAGCGTGTCAGGTCCGTAAAAATTCCCAGTGCGGTAAAACGCACGAAAAATGAATGTCAAGTGCAAATGCGCACAAAAACATAAACCTGGTAAAACAAATGCTCAAAGACATAAATCGGGTGCAACCAAGGTACGGAATATAAATCTAGTGCAACCAATGTACGAAATACCGACCTGGTGCAACAAATGCACAAAATATAAATCCAGTGCAACAAACATACAAATCCAGTACATCCAGTGCACGAAATACAAATACAGTGCATCCAGTGCACTAAATACCAATCAATAACTCAAATGCGTATAAAAGCAACACCGAGTGTACCAAGGTGTAAAAAATCCAAAAACGTGTGCAACTATGTGCACAAACTCCGTATCAATGCATTGCAAGCACATGTAAGCTCTACCGAGTGCAAAAATCAAATTGAGTGCGTACCACATGCACAAAATCAAAGCAACTGTATGAAATCCATGAAATCATAAACATGTGCAGTAAAGGCACAAAATCAATATCAAGTGCAATAGATATGCACAAATCATAAACCAACACAGCGGTGTATAAAAACATATATCAAATGCAATAATTATGCGCAAAATGTAAATAATCAGCAGGTGCAGCCATGGTGCACGAAATACAATATCATGAAACTCATCATCAAAACTCAAATCCAAGCGATATAAGCGTGATACTCGGATCACAAACGCAAATCGCAACAAATGATATCGAGGTGCACCTTTTACAATGTTGAAAAATATCGGTGCACCCAAAACTGGTAGAGCAAGAACATCCGCTTGCCCCCTGCTCATGGTCTGGCGTCCTCTGTCTCTGGGTCCTCATTTCTCTGTGAATTACCAATCTCACAATCCATCGGCTCGTCGGCTTCTGGCCCCTCTGCACACACGTGACACAACTGATCCTCGGTGCACTCTTATCGCAGCAGTGTCCTGAAAGGATCCTGCTCAGGGTCTCTTTCGATCTCGCCTATGCCGAACAATACGAAGGCTGGTATTCTTACCTAATCTTTTTTCGTCTTCTGGACATCTGCGTTCTCCGCACAGCATTTCCTCGAGAACTGGTCGCATCCCAACGCCTCTGTAGACATTTCTGATCTCTAATCACAATAGGGAGTAACAACAGCTCGTCAGGATCTCGCACGAACCTCTAGTTCCACTCGTCCTTAACATTGTCCATTTCGACGTCACGTCATACTATCTGCGTACTGCAAATGTTCTCGACTACAGTCAATCCGGAGTCTCTCACACAGACTCAAAACTATGAACCCGGTATCTTCATCACTCTGTAGAAGACATCTAGCCGAACACGTCTTTGGGAACTCGTCCCAACCATCGGAGGAGCACTCAATGCTCGTTCTTCCTCAATCGACTCACACGCATCTGGGTGAGGTCCTATATCTGAAGCTGGTCCACTTACTGATCTCCTATCGAATCATCCAACGAATCACATCATCTTTGGATCGATCTACTCTAGATCTGAATAAGATTCTCCACACTGGAAATCTTCAACTCAACTGGGCCTGTGTCGGCGCATCAAATCATACGAATCACCTTCGTCACTCAACTCTACTCAAGATAGACTAGCTATCTACCGTCGCATCTCTGCCTGAAAGCTCCAGCGATCTCAGCTCATAAGCTGTGGAAGCGACATCCCATCAATCTCGGTAACAGCTGGATCATCTGTCTATAAGGTAGACAACATCACAATCTCTGATGTAGGCTGTACATCAACAGTCCTCTCACAATCCGGCAGCTTCTATCAGTGGCCCGATCATATGGTGCAAAACTGAACACTCGCCTCAAACAAGAGGTCACAACACAACACTAGCTCGAGACGTTCCCATGTCACCAGAAAACACGATCGCCAGTCCTCGTTCATGACGAGCTCGCCCCGATCCCATCACTAACAGCAGCTCAATCTGTGCTCAAACCATGGTGACAGGAACCTCAATCAAGTATCGACGGAATAGATCAAAGGAATGAAAGGAATCAACAGATCCAGAATGGATACATGATCATAAGGAGGAACAGAATCAATGAGAGTATGATCATGGAAACGAATAGAATCAAGGATCCTAAATGGATGTATGATAATAAGAACGAAGAGAATCACAAATTTCAAAATATGTACATCCTAAGGTTTCTTAAGTGGAGTATCGTATCGTAAATATGCCGCGGAACATACGTACGGTACGTCACTCTACACAAGCTACCTACTCCATCAATCAGGGTCAGCCTATGAAACGAAAGTTCAGGTCTAATACCCCCTGTTCAAGTCTAAGTCCCGTAAGGTCAAGCCTAGATTTCGAAATAGATACATGCCTAAGACTCCGCATAGTCAAACATAGACTCGAACCAAGCTTAAACCTAGCGCTCCGATACCAACTTTGTCACGACCCGAAATTTAGCTCGTGACCGGCACTTAAATTACGCCACGTCTAAAGGCGTAACGTAAATTAAGTAAGCTGAAGCCTAGAAATCTAAAACCTTTTTAAACAAAATAAGAGGTGAAGTTTTGAAATAAAGGTATGATGAAATCAAATCATTTTTCTTAATGCATAAATAGTGGAACATGAAAAATGCAAGTGGGTTTTAGTAGTTGAAAAACATGTTTCGTCTTTTAAAAATTTGGGCAACACCTTCTTTGTATATTTTGATCCAAAATCATATACACATGATAATATAAAAGACATCCCCAAGCGGGAGCTAGCTCTTCGCCAATCGGCGGATTTGCAACCACGCAAGTCATAAAACAAGTATACGACGCCCAACGGCGAATATCAACACCAAAAAGATAATGTAAAGCAAGACATCAAACCCACCAAGCGAACATAAACCCTCGCTCTCTGTCTCGTAACCACAATTCTCACTAAGTCTTACTATTTATACAAATACTAATTTTGATTGATGGAGTTGACTAGATACAATATGAATAATAAATACAAGAGGGGTACGATCCAACATGTACCACCTACCAAAACAAAACACCCCAAATGCAGCTGTGTGCCAGCGATACCGCTACTGATCCATACGGTCAACCTGCAAGAACTGTGGCACAACGGGGGTGAGTTGCCAACTCGTGGGTAGAAAACATCAACATATAGAAATCGAATAAACAACGATTCCTAGGTCAACTATATCATAAAGGTAATACTATGATATCTAGGGTGACCGTATCTATGTATGTGCCAACAATATACTCAAGTCTATATGCAAGTGGTTATCATCCAACCATATAATCAATGCCCGTATGCATGTGAATCTCGTCCACGTGTCAACGACACAACATCATGCATGTAAATATCATGAAATATATGCATGTAAATATGAGGATATCAACCAACGTGTGTCCAGCAACGACACAACAAAATCATGGAACCTGAGTATACATCGACACTCGAAATATCATGAAACCCGTGTCCAATATCGACACGTAAATCCTCATTTATCTCGGGCTCCGTCAGTCCGGATCGGCCCAAATCATCTCACGACTCCAGTCGGTATCCTCCGGATAACCGCCGAGCCTAAATACTATCACCGGTAGGTAGTGCTCCCTTGCCAGGCTCACCGCCTAACAATACGAGTCTTCTTTCCCCGGGATACCTCACCGGGTCCACCATGTACCCGCAAACGGTGCCTACCGCTCCTCGAATCGGGTTTCACATACATACATCTCAGAACCGAGAAAACGCGTGGTGGACGTCTCGAAATATCATATCAAGAAAAACCAGGTTTTTAAAACAATACATACTTTCTTTTGAAATGACCACGTTTCTCAAATCCAGAAATCTCATGAAAACCACATTATCTCGATGCGTATAATCATAAAGCATAATGTATGCGACATATAACAGAATGTAAGCATATCTGTATATCATGCAACATGGAACAGTGATGTGAGCATAGGCATATCATCATAATGTGAGCATAGCAATATAATAGCATGATGTAGCAATTCTACTGTGTGAGTGACATAGCAATTATCGATGATGAAGTGTGTGAGCCGGCCAATCTGTGTAAGTGTAACATACGCATCATCGATAATGGTGTAGGTGTACCAGCACAGGTACATGCAATGCAATGAGAGTGACATGAACGTAGCATAAAGTGAATCGTGGGCGAAATGCTATAAGGTATACGTCTCTATCACATATCCGAGTCGGTGAATCTAACAATCGGCATCCAGCCTCACAATATCACGTACGGTATAATCTATTATACGACATCCTCTACTCAAAGGTATGGATCAGTCATCATAAAACTCATCATGTACGGTAACCTATCATACGACAGCATTAAACCATTATGGATCCTATCATCCTATATGACAATGAGGGTACGGATCTAACGTCTTGTACGGCATATCACTTGTGATTCACAACAATATCTATCTATATACCTATATCCTAGGTCACATCCGTATCAATCTCATATCAGGGGACCGACAAGGTATCCATTATCATATATCGACTCGCATCCGTATACCGACATATCAATCAAGTCACCATATCACATCGTATATTCCTTTCACCACATTAAGTCATTTTATATATATATTTTATCTTATAGATCTCATGTCATGCTACTCTAAATCTCATACTTATGCTAAGGCAACAACATATCTATAAGTCGTGATTCACATTCACTTTTCATATCATTATATATTAATTGGAGACATCATTTTCTAGCATATTATCAAAGAGTCATATCCCTAGGTTTTTCATCTCATATCCCGATATATATATAGTCAATCATTCATATCATCTCTAACTATCTTTTATTCCTATCATCACTAACTATATTTTATTCCTATCATCTCTAACTATCTTAATAACCATCTCCATAGTTTTCTAATATAGGTTTTCTTAACCATATTCTATATATCGGTTTCCATCAAATTTGCGGGGGTGCTATACGCCATCCACCCGACTTCCCCTGTAGATATAGATCTACTCATCTTGATCCTTGCTTGCCGAAGTCGATGACTCCATACTCCGTCGTCTCAGAATCCACGTGAAGGTACCTAAAATCAATACAAATTGCAAATGCTATTAAAATCGAGTTCGGAAAACCAATACGACACACGGTGCGCTCATATGTTAGAACCTATAGCCTACGCATGCAAAACAATCAAACAACCCTTGTTGTTGACGTACAAACGTCCAACAACCAAATACAATATCAATATCAAAACCCAAGTTCATAAATCGCAAATACCAAATGCAGCAACGAAGGAAGTCACTCCTAGATTTCACCCCAGGCCAAACAAGGGAATTTTGCATATAAGGTTGCTCTAGATATCACCTATGAGACTCACCAACCAAAAACCATTGAATTCCACCAAAATGTGGCCGCAATTTGCGACCACAATGAATAAATGTGCGGCCGGATTAATGCATTAGAGGCTAGAGTTTCAGGTGTGGATTCTAGGTTGCCTGCTCGTATTACTGTCAAGGGAACTTTATTTATAATGGTCCCGGGTCATCTCAGATTCTCATACACCGTCACAATCTGTCACAATTCCGACGTCGGGAAAATTCTAAGTTCGTATTTCGGGTTCTAGGTCCAGAAATTGATCTCTAGAGTCTTGTACACCCTCACTACAGATCACAAGTCCATAAGTCACCCAAACCCTTCTTTTGAAATTTCTAAACATCACTTACCCCAACCAAATCACATTCTAAACTAACTAGAATACAAGAAAACTCAAACTAAACTAAATCGAAGAAGATATACCTCACTTGGGCAACTCAAGAAAACCCTAGCTTTCCAAAGTCTTCAAAATCCAACCTTGATGGGTCCAAAGTGATGAGGGTGAGGTGGGGATCATTTTTAATGAAAGAGGTTTAGGGTTTTGATGAAGATTTTGAGATGATTTCATGGGGTAGAGGTGGAGGAAGATGAGGAGAAAGAAGATGAAGAAAATAATGGGGAGGAACTAATGGTGGTTGCCCTCTCTCTCTCTCTCTCTCTCTCTTATTCTAACTCTTTTCCTTACCCTCACAATCTCTCTCTCTTATTCTAACTCTTTTCCTTACCCTCACAATCTCTTATTCTCACCCTCTCAATAAAACCCTTTTCTCTTTTTCTTTTCTTTTTAAAACCCAAACCACATAATACTCCAAAGACAACACAAGAACACAACATGTAACCAAAATGCAACATGACATGGTGTACTAGCCATGAAAAACTGTAGAAACACGGATTTGGCTTAATCGCGATTGGCAGTGCACTAATCAATTTTTATCCAAACTGCATATAATAAATTATAAAAATGCCAAATTCGATAAATATATTTTTAAATGAATAAATCATTTTAAACCCCAATTATTTTACAATTATTGGTATATATTTATACCCTTTTACGAAAACCCCAATTTCGCAAATCGGGTAGTTTTCGCGAAATATATTATTTTAATATTAAATTCCAAAAATAATATTTAATAATTTCTGAAATGTTACACCTAGAGGCATGTATTGTATAGAATGCTAGGAATATGTATATACATAACAATCTTGCTCAGTTATATAGTATACCATTTGGGTTGATTTTATCTGAACAAGTGTATTTGTTTTTCATGCTGTTTTATATTGCTTATACATGTTGATAAAGTCTCATTACAGTAATATATTATTTTGGTTTGACTTTATCTTAATATGTGCATATGTTTTACTCGATATCATATTTGGTTGATAGATGCTGATAAAGCCCGTAGGATTTTGCTTGACTACAAGTGTTATGATGGCGATCATACTTGTGGGGGATGGATAGTCCATAAGCACATCCTTAAATATCCCAAGTCGCAGGAGTATTGAGACCGGGCATTGATATTCTAGAGTAGACTTGTGTATACATTTCTAGACCCCGGCGAGGGGCGGTGGTTGGTCCCACAACTATTGGTGTGATCACCTAAGATTGTATACAGGTGCTCACCGGAGGTGAGTACACTTGACGGACTCGCCGAGAACTTCTAGATGGTATTATACCTATCGTCAGATAGCGGTTCTCAGGTGACATGAGTACAGATTAGTCTTTATACTTGAGATCATCATTCGTCTTGTGTGCGTTCCCACTGTACTTTGATCACTACCTTACCACGGTTTATCGAGTCGTGTAAACAGATTTCCCGAGCTATATGGAGGCAGTGAGTGATTATTAGGGATCCGTCTCTCCCGGTATTGGGAGTCGATATCTCACTGTGTCCGGTTGGCCAGATGCATAAAACCTTATCAAGGGAAGTTGAGATTTACTGATGGTTAGATCAGTAGTTTCTCGGATCGGTCCTGAGCCACATCGACATGACTTATCGGGTTATTAGAGGTTTGACGTTTACCACCCCTATACCCAGTATGTGATATTCTTAGATGAAGAGACTGGACTGTACGGAGATTGTCAAAGATAGGCTCAGTAGGGGTTCGGATGAGCTTGCTCGTCGGCCTTCTTTTCGACAGATACCTGGGTAGCCGTTACATACAGCTAGTACCGCTGACGTAGTTGTGGTTAAATCCACTGCCAGCGTACTATCGAGTCTTTTGAGTCCCACATAAAGGGTTTCCCTGGTTCATACGAAACGATGTAGAGGCCGTATGCTTATATGCGCAGGGTTCCAATTAAATACATGTACTAGTTGCGCGAAATTTAATCGGACGGTTTGTGATACTAAAGGGCTTAGGATTAAGCCGGTTTATTAAATCACTGTTCGCACCTGTTCAAGTGTGCACCAGATGTCAAGAGCACGCATCATGAAACTTATTCAATCGAATTGCGCACCTGTATGCATGTGCACATGATAAAAATGGTTCGATTGGCTTGTGCACCTATATACATGCGCACATGGTAAAAGTGATTCAATTGGGTTGCACACCTATGTAAGTGCGTGCATATAGGCTAATGCACAACACGTGCACATATGCTAATGACGGGCTATTGCAACAAAAGTAAACTTCAGTACGAAAATGAAAAAAAAGAAGTGTGAAGGTAAAAGAAAAGAAGCTTTTCATTGATGCGTCAAAAGAAGGATTACAGGCTAATGTTAAAAATAATGAAAAGACAAATAAAAGAGAAGACCGTTGCATCGTTCAAAGTTCACAGCGGCAAAATTCTAGCGTCAGTGCATGGATTCTGGAAATCAAAGAGAAGGTCATGCAAGACGTCCCAGGCAGCATCCTCTATCTGTTGATGCTTCCGCTCACATACACGAGCATTAGGGTCGCCATTAATATCCTCCGCCCTCGCGTATGAAGATATGATCAATTTTATATCTGGTGCAAGATATCTATTGTGCGATCTCTTCGATTCTTGGAGATCAAATACATTAGATAGACCGAGTGCACCTTATCCTCGGCCTCATCTAGAGCATGAAGCGGCATCGCCTCGACAAGCCCAGGTGTAGTATTCAAGATCACGAGGAAAATCATCTGTAAGAGGGAAGACCTGCGAGAGAGCAACCGCCCACAATAATCCTCAAGGTGATGGAGTATAGCCTTGCACTGGGCATCACTATAGGCCGGTTCATAAAAGCGGACGTTGGCATGAGAAACAATATCCTTAATCGCGTAAAGACGGCTAACTATGACACCTGAAAGAAAAAGACTAGAAAGGCATCAGTTCACTAAAAGGGTGGACTAAAAATATCCAAATTTAAAATTAAAGTTTGATTGAGGTTAAACTTAAGTTACATCCTTAAAATAAAAGAAACCCTTAAGGTTTATCATAAGTTAAGTGCGCAACCAAAAGGGTGCACAAGATAAGTCAAACCTCCAATCCAAAGGGTGCGCAAGTTAAAACAAGAGCATGCGCAAGATAAGTCAAATGCCCAATCCAAATGGTGCGCAAGTTAAATCAAAAACGCAAACTAAAAGAGGATGCGCAAGGCAGAGGTGCGCAAGCACATTTACCAAATCAGTAAGGAAGCAAAGGTTTCTGGTAGAAAACAAAAACTTTAAAAGGGTAAAACTCCAAAGAGAGTGAAGAAAAAGACACCTATTTATAAAATTTTGAAAAGACAGTACGCATTTTGTCAAGTTCCGAGGCAGAACTAATAAATCATAGCTCGACACTTGTTTGTCATTTCAAAAACATGCGAAGATGTAAGTGCACACGCATGTCTAATGATAAAATCATATGACATGAGCGCACATGCAATAAGTGTGCAAATGATAGGTGTGCACATGCACGTACAACACACGGGCGCAATGCGCACTTAATCGACAACAAGTGCAAATGCATGCGCATTCCCTGAAAACAAACCTTATTAAAAAAGAAATAAAGTCTTGATTAAAAAGCTATCAAATTTTTAATTAACAATGAAATATTCTGTTGATTAAATACCTTAACTAAAAGTTCTGTGGATCAAAGATCCAACGGTGCACATGTCATCCTTAATTGATATAAATATATTAAATATTTTTAAATCAATCTAAAATCAGATTGAGATAAAAACAAACTGAAATAAACTGAATAAATCCTAATTTCTTCTCTCCTTTAAGTAGGAGCCTCATATGAAAAAATAGGGACGAAAAAATCCTCCTATAAGTTTGAAAATATCAAGACTTCTCCTTCATCAAAAAAACTGCGCAATGTACAAACAAAGAGAAGAAGAACAGAAGATCAAATGATCTTAGGGTTTTCCTCTCGTTCATAAATTTTACACTTTTGCGAGAAATTGATCTTAAGATCCAAAGAAATATAAGATGAGCACCATCAAACGCATGTATACCTTATATAAAAATTAAGGTTTTCACTTCTCTGCAAATAAGAGAAGAAGAACAGAAGATGATATAGAAACTGTGGCTTCTTAATAAAATCTTATGATAAAAACAAGTGTGCACCCAAATTAGTGCTTGCATAATAAAAATATGTTGCTGCTCTTGGGAAAATAATCCCTCGGGGATGTGCACACCACGTGATACACACATGTGCACACTTGATAAAAATTACCTCTGAAGGCATGCGCACCACGCGATACACACGTGTGCGCACTTGATAAAAATGACCTCTGAAGGCATGCGCACCATGTGATACACACGTGTGTGCACTTAATAAAAGTCGCCAACAAAGGCATGCGCATTGATGTGCAATGCATGTTGACTTACTAAATACATGCACACATACATACATGCGCATATATAAGTTGAAACCCATAATAGATGTGTCATGTAATACACATATGCACACTCCTTTCAAATGAAATAAATAGGCACACGTGTTGCATATACGTGCGCACTTGTACCATAAAAAATTATTTAATCACTTAAACAAAGTTTAATTAAATGATGAAGATTTTGTTGATCAAAATATCAATAGACCTGAGTTGATCTTAGTCTCGAAAATGACTAACGATCCTCAGATAACATATCTCGAACTTATGGACCTCGTTCATACGATATCCGCGTCCTATGTTGAAACCCAAATTCATATATATACGGATTTGGACTAATCCACGCCCTACGGACGACGGCATAAATTAGTCTCCATATACAATCCATGGGCATCCCAAAATTAAACCAAATATAACATGGCACGAAATGACCAACCGAAGCAGATGAAAGTGGTTATCGCAACGCGATAACGTAATTAACTGCAGGGGCTTACGCCTGCAAGGAAGAGCGTCCCCACAATAAAAAAAACCCTCACAAATGAGGGGAAATCTGATGAAGTCTGCTACATCGGTCACATCTATCCAAACCTCCGATATACAGTGCTATAAATCAACATGGTATCTTCGGAGAGGTGGGTGGATATGTCCAAATAGCATCTGCACCCAAATTTAGGCTAGACATCTCAACGTCTAAGTCCAATTTTCGGTGGTAAACAGATTCTGGAATGCCCGGTGGGACTACCGTATAAAATCCATAGGCTACTCGCGACAAAGTGGTTATCACCCCCAAAGCGGTTATCGCCCCACGGTTAGTCTCCAAATTGACTACCGTATACAATCCATGGGTCATTTGCAGCAAAAGTTGCATCCACAAAAATCCCACCGGGGAGCAATACTTCCTAAATATAAAGTTTCCAATGGGCTACCTGTTGGATATGTATGCCTTAGAGGCCTGTATTGTATAGGATGCTCGGGACATGTATGCTCTAGAGGCCTTTATCGTATAGGATGCTGGGGATATGTATGTACAGGATAATCTTGCTCGGTTATATAGTATACTATTTCAGTTGTCTTTATCTAAACATGTGTATTTGTTTTTCTTACCGCTTTGTATTGCTTATATATGTTAATAAAGACTCTTTACAGTAGTATACTATTCTGGTTTGTTTTTATCTTAACAAGTGCATATGTTATACTCGATATCACATATGGTTGATACATGTTGATAAAGCTCATGAGATTTTGCTTGACTACCAGCGTTATGATGGCGATCATACTTGTGGGAGCTGGGTAGTCCACAAGCACATCCTTAAAGGTTCTAAGTCACAGGAGTATCGAGACCGGGTATCAATATTCCAGAGTAGACTTGTGTATGCGTTTCTAGACTCTGACGAGGGGCGGTGGTTGGTCATACAACCATTCGTGTGATCACCTAAGATTGTATATAGGTGCTCACGGGGGTGAGTACACTGGACGGACTCGCCGAGAACCTCTAGATGGCATTATGCCTATCTTAGATAGTAGTTCTCATGTGACATGAGTACAGGTTAGTCTTTAGACCTAAGATCATCATTTTTCTCGTGTGAGTTCCTACTGTACTTTGATCACTACCCTACCACGACTTTACTGAGTCGTGCAAACTGGTTTTGGTTAAGTACAGTCTCGAGCCATATGGAGGCAGTGAGTGATTGTCAGGGATCCGTCTTTCCCAGTATTGGGAGTCGATATCGCACTGTGTCCGGTTAGCCAGAACCATAAGACCTTAGCCAAGGCAGTTGCAATTTACTGATGTAGATCAGTAGTTTCTCGGATCGGTTCTGAGCCACATCGACACGACTTATCGGGTTATTAAAGGTCTGACGTTTACCACCCTCTAAACCCGGTATGCGATACTCTTAGACTAAGAGACCGGACTGTACGGAGATTGCCATGGATAGGCTCAATAGGGGTTCGGATGAGCTTGCTCGTTGGCCTTCCTTTTCGACTGGTATCTAGGTAGTCGTTACGTACAGCTACTGCCGCTGATGTGCTTGTGGTTAAACCTGTTGCCAGCATACTGTCGAGTCTTTAGAGTCCCACACAGAGGGTTTCCCTGGATCAGGCGAAATGTTGTAGTGGCCATATTTTGATACGTGCAGGGTTCCGATCGAATGATGGTACTAGCCGGCTTAAGACTAAACCGGATTATTAAATCAGGTATTGATTTAATAATTTACATATATATATTTTTTGATATATATATTCAAGTGTTATTCGGGCTTTCGATCGGACGGTTGATTATACTAGCCGTCTTAGAATTAAGCCGGATTATTAAATCAGATATTGATTTAATAATTTACATATATATATTTCGATATGTATATTCTAGTATTATTTTCATTGTGTTATTCTGTCTCTTGGAATATTTGTATTTTGATATGAATACGGGTATGTATATACGGTAGGGTGTATTCCGTATTTATACGGAAAACATTTTAGAAGGAGAACACCCCATTTCCTTGATTTTTCTTTTCTAAAAAATTATAAATGAGATAGAGGGGTGAGGTGGCATGAGAATGGTGTGAAGTATGGTTGAATAGGGTAGATAAATGAATTTATAATTCATTTGTCTACACTATTCAAGTATGGTTGGTTTTTAATATTGCAAAATATCTTTTAACAAAACCATGCTTGCATTATTGTGATGGTATGAGATTTTTCATTTTCACCATTCTCATTCTCTCTCCTTTCTTGAGCCCCTCCTTCTTGTTCCACCCTACACTCTCGTGAGTTGAGAATCAAGGGTTGAAGTGAGATAGAAACCACTAGAACAACACTACTACATTTCTAAGAACTCTAGACTAGCATCCTAGAGTCTTTAGTTACTCCATTGATTTTTAGTGTAGAGCTAGAGCCATGAACCACATCCCTCGGGTGGATCATCTATGACAGTGGAAGACCGGCTGTCCAGCTCGATCAAGGAGACCTCAAGAAGCTAAGGAAGAGGGTAGAAGACCGAAGGACACGGATCATTCGGTATAACCCTTTTTTCATAGTAGATAAAACTCCAAGTAGTTGCTAGTTTAGGGTTATGGTTTGATCACTTGGGTTAACTTGGTTGTGCTTGCTTAAAAATTTAATTTTTGTGCATTCCGCCTTTCTATTTCGATATATAGTGAGCACAACTAACCAACATGGTATCAGATCACCTCTATAAACCTTAACTAGAGTTGTTTGCACTAATTTAAAGTTTCGATCAACGGAATTTTCCGATTCACATTTCCAATATAGTGCTTGCTGTTCGAATTTCAAAGTTGTTGAAAAAATTTTTTAGGTTGCATTAAAATTATATGCAGGTAAAACTAGAGACCAGAAAATAATTTGGGCACTTAAGCCCAAAAATCGACCGCTAATCTGCCGCCAAATGTGCCATTTGGCCGCTGATCCGTGGCCCAATTTTGGCTACAGTGCCTAAATTTTTTTCTGGTGCTCTAATTCATGGAAATGTGATTTTTGGAATATTTGGTTTTGATCCAGATTTGTTTGTGTACTGGTTTGTACTTGGGGCAAATGTGGAATATTTTAATCGATCGAAATTTTAAATTCTTAGTTTTCTGTATATTTGTTTCTGCAACCGTGAATATCATAGTGCGGTATAATTTGACTGGTTGCTATATGTACAATCAGACGAGTTTACGAACATGATATTCGTGTTGATGTTCTGTGTTGCACTGATCTTATGGATAGATTGTCATGATGGATAACCTATCGTGCAATGGTTGTTGTACAGTTTTGATTCATTTGTATATTCATTATTGCAGGGTGAGCGTCCGATATGTGAACTGTCGTTTCGGCCAGTTTGTATATTCTTTTATTGGGGCACTGCCGGGTTGAGGTCGATGCCACCATTGTATATATTATTCTTTTCTATACTAGGATTACCCTACGGAGAAGTGCTCGAATAGCCGGGTTCTAGAGGGCAACGGGCCTCCATCTCATGGCGTTGAGACCGAGGGGCCTTACTCTAGAATTGGCAGGCTATTCGCCGCATTCGTAGGGGGTATAGGATGACCCAAGGTGGGGTGCTCAAGTTATCGAATTCCGTGACATGCTGGGTAGCTTATTCACTTCGTTGATTGGGGTTGCCTCACATCCGGGATTAGCAGGTAACTTGCCGCACTCACAGGGGTCTTGGTTTTACATTGCACTGGCTATCCACACGACTGCGGAACGTCGAGTTTCATTTGCGGCTCAAATGAAACCCGGGGCTCCAAGATTGTCTGCTATTCCATTTTGCTTATCGCTATTATATGATGTTGCTTTTATCATGCCTGGAACGAATGGACACACACACACACACACCAGTAGATGTTGTATATGTTTTGCACCCGCGCTAGTCCAGCCCCCGCTCTGCCGTTAGTTAAGTAACCTAACGGTGCATGACAGGGACATGTTGCGAATGCCGATGGTATATACGTATATTTTATTTTCGTTCTTTTATGGTGTGATAGGAATTAATTGATGTGACCGCATTAATTCTGGTTAATGCAAGGAAAAATAAACCTAAAAGATGTTGTTGGAACAAATTTCAAAAAGCTATAGTCGTATTCTTTCGCTTTACATAGTGGTATTCAGTTAGGAATATCCTGTTAGTGATATATGCCCCAGAGGACATTATTGTATCATACTGGTTTGTATATTACTTCATGGAAGATTGGGATATACATAGATATAGGAATAGTCTTGTTCGAAATGGTAGTATGCTACCTGGTTTGTTTCTACCTCAATATATGCATGTGTTTCTTAGCATATCGCTTATACATATGGTGGAGCCCTTAGGATCTTTGCTTGATTACTAGCGTTGTGATGGCAGTCACATTAGTGGGGGATGGGTAATCTATAAGCACATCCTATACATGTCCCTAATCGTGGGATTATCAAGACGGGGTATCGATACTCCAGAGTAGACTAGTGTATACGCTTCTCATCCCAGCAGGGAAGATGGTCTATCCCACAGCCATTAGTACGTCGTACTGGAGATAGTATGCAGGTGCTCATTGGGTTATGAGTACACCAGACAAGACTCGTTGGGAACTGCTGGTGGGTACTATACCTATCGTCGGGTGGCAGTTCTCAGGTGACATGAGTACAGCTTAGTCCGTCGACTTGACACTACTACTTCACTTCGAGTGTGTTCCCACTGTTCTTTGATTACTACCCTACCATGACTCAAAGGAGTCGTGCAAACAGGTAGTAGTTGGGTACAGTCCCGAAGTACTTGGAGGCAGTAGCGGTTAGTAGTATTTGGGGGTTGACATCACGCTGTGTTCGGAAGGTCATTACACAAAGTCCTTGGCCAAGGCAAGCGAGATCTACTGGTAGGTACTCCAGTAGTTTCTCAGGGTGTTTTGGGCTATACTCTAACATGACTTATTGCGCTATTAGGGGTCTGATAATTACCGCCCCCTAGGCCCGATATGCGATACTCTTAGATGAACAGACCGGACTGTACGAAGATTGTCACAAATAGGCTTAGTAGGAGTTCGGATGAGTTAGCTCATCGGCCTTCTTATCGACACATACCTGGGTAGCCGTTATGTGCAGCTAGTACCGCTTGCGGCTTGTGGTTAAACCCACTGCTAGCGTAGTGTCGAGTCTTTAGAGTCCCATACAGAAGGTTTCCCTGCACCGAGCAAAAGGTGTAGAGGCCGTATGGTTTTACGGCAGGGCTTCGATCACTTACGTGTACTTGTGTACGTATGATGATCGGATGGATAATACTAGTGGGCTTTGGTTTAAGCCGGATCTTAGTATTATATTGATGGATTATTTTTGTCTCTTTGTATTCGTATTCTTCGGAATGCGGATGTGGGTATGTATATATGGATGAGGGGCATTCTCGTAATTTCTCGGGAAAGCTTCTAGAAGAGACACCTCATTAGGGTTTTAATTCTTTTTAGATTAAAGCAAATGGGGTGGAGGAAACGAGGTATAAACTTGACAAAAGACACTCATGGCTCTTGGTGACTCATGCCCATGACTCACCATAGATATTTTGTGAACCATATTAGATATTTGTGTGAGAAATTTTATCTACTCAATTATTTAGTTTGGTTCAATTATTTATCACAAATGAGCCATGGTTTTTCTTTAGTTGCTTTCTACACTCTCATCTTCTTCAAGTGATCTTCTTCTTCATCAAACCCTAAAAGCTCTCATGTGTTGAGAATCCTAGGGTTCCAAGAGACATATCACTCCATCTTCTCACTCTATACCCTCTAGGACCTCTAGTTTAGCTAACTAGAAGCTGTAGTTATCTCAGATTTGAGGTAGAAGCTCGGACTATAGACTCTCGGGTGGATCGTCTTTGACTCGAGGAGGCCGTCGAGGTTGCCCGATCCGTTTCGATCCTTGGAGCTGACGACGAGGTGGAGGACAACGAAGAAGACCCGAAGGACTTGGTATCGTGAGGTATAACACTTCTTTCCGAGTAGTTAACCTCTTACCAGTTAGCTAGTTAGGGTTTAGTATCGATCCTGGAGTTCAAGTCGGTGTTACGAGCTTTGAAAATCGTTTTTTGAATATTCCGCCTCCCCGCGAACCCGCGGGATGCGCGACATCGACTTACATATCCCGCACCTCATTTGATGAGGCAAGAGTCTAGATCCCTTCATGGGGAGTGACCTCTTGAGCAAAATTTTATGTTACTATAGATTACTCTGTTTTCTTCAAAACCACTAGTTTTCAAAAGCCGAGCCTAAACTACTCCTTTTCAAAACTACTCGGTTCCTTCAACGATATCAGGTTCATTACATTAATGGGGTTTTCACCAAAAACCCAACTGTATCCCTCCGTCGTTTCAGATAATTAGTACTTAGTATTCTTGCTACATTTGTTGATTATTCGTCAAGGCGTAGTGTACGGTAGCTAAGTAATGATTGTCTGTGGCATAAATAATGTGATTGGTTAAGACAGTCGTGTGACTTTGTTAATTATTCATCAAAGGTCATGCAGGTGGGTCTAATGAAATCTTGGATAATGAAGGGTTGAACTTAACTAGGACCTTTTGATTTGTTGATTATTCATCAAGGTCCTATGGGCATAAACCACATCGAGAGTTTCAAATATACAGGAAACTTTCTAGTGTTGCATACCTTCTGGAGTGTGGTAACTGGAGTGGCTTTCATCTGGGTTATCACGCGATGATAGTTGGATCCCGATCCCACTGATGGGTAGGATTACTCTTGGAAGATATTTTTCACCTCACAATTAGATAACCTATTAGGTGTCTAGAAAAGTGTTAACGGGGCTATGCCTCTGCGGAAACGAGATTTATTTTAATTAGGTTTGTGCGAGAGCATGGGGAACCTCCCTCTGAGTACCAACATCCACAACGGTTAGAGAACTTGTAAGGTGCGCATGATCCCGACTAGTTTTCCTTTTAAGGTTTGAAGAAAAATTCGAGAAAACAGTGGGAGCCATCCTGATTAGATAAATTAATAACCATTTTAATCTTGAAATAGCATATGCTGAGTGTTTCTTTTCTCTCTCTCCAGGTAGCAACCAATTCACGCCCTAATCAAGATAATAAAATGTATGACTTGACCGAACCGGTTTATTACACTAGGCTAGAGAACATCGGTTCGGCTCTAATTTGTGACAACTGTCACGAGTATGGGCAAGCAAAAGAGGACTGTAAGGAATTCCAGATGACCCTATTGAAGGAGAAGCATTCTAATGCATCTTCTTCGGGTGTATTTGTTATTGAAAACTATTTTTCGGTCAACCCTGCCTCTTGAGTACTAGATACCGGATCAGGATCTCATATCTGTAATTTATTACAAGAACTGAAAAAAAGTAGAATGGTTGGACCGGTGATATGTGCCTTAGAGTAGGGAACAGAGCACAAATTGATACTGCTACCGTCGGTGAATATCACCTAGTATTCAATACTATGATTTTGAACAACTGCTACTATGTACCTTCCATGCTTTGTAACATCATATCAGTTTCTTTACTTGATAAAGATGTATATAATTTTGTTCTAGATAGAAATATCATGAACATTTACCTTAACCAGATATTGGTTGCATAAGGTACACTTTGTAATGGTATCTATGTTCTTAATCAAAACACAAACTTCAATATACAAAACACACGTAAGAGAAAGAGTTCAAATACGAATGAAACCTACTTGTGGCATTATAGACTTGGTCATATCGGTGAAAAAAGACTAAGTAAGTTGCATAAGGATGGATATCTGAATCCGTTCGAATTCTCATCCTATGAAACTTGTCAGTCTTGTCTCAAAAGAAAGATGACCAAATCTCCGTTCAAAGGACACAGATAAAGAGATAAAGAGCTTTTGGGACTCATACACGGTGATGTATGTGGTATGACGTCTATACATGCGAGGGGTGGGTTCTCGTACTTCATTACATTCATTGACGATCTCTCTAGGTTCGGATATGTGTATTTTTTGAAACACAAATCTGAAACTTTTGAGAAATTTAAAAAATTCAGAAATGAAGTAGAGAACCGGACTGGCAAAAATATCAAGAGCCTCCGATATGATAGAGGAGAGGAGTACTTAATCATGGAATTTCTAGAATAACTGAAAGAGAATGGTATTCTCTCTCAGCTTACTCCTCCGTATACACAACAGCACAATGGTGTATCGGAATGGAGGAACCGTACCCTTTTGGACATAGTTCGCTCCATGATGAGTAGTGCTGATCTGCCTCTTTCATTTTGGGGACATGCGCTTCAGACAGCAGCATATATTTTGAATCAAGTTCCGACCAAATCCGTGCCTACCACTCCATATGAAATATGGAATGGAAAAAAACCATGTCTTAAATTTATTAAGATATGGGTTGTCCGGTTTATATTAAAAAGCAAAATCCAGACAAACTAGAGGCATGATCAGTTCTTTGTAAGTTTGTAGGATATCCTAAGAATTTACTAGGATATCTGTTCTACCACACTGAGGAACAGAAGGTGTTTGTGTTTCGCTGCGCCACTTTTTTGGAAAAGGAATTTCTTGCAAAAGTAATTAGTGGGAGCACGGTAGAACTGAAAAAAATTATGGAACCATAAACTGAAACTAAAAATTTGTTGGAATCTCAGGATTCAATAATCTTGGACGAAGCTCAGCCACTCCACAGATCTAGTAGGATTTCTCATCTGCCCGAGAGATACTACGGTTTTCTCATAGGTGGGGACCGAAAGGATTGCATCTTGGAAGAAGATGATCTTACTAGTTTTAAGCTGGTCATTACGATTAGGGACTCTGATAAATGGCTGGATGCTATGCGATCCGAAATGGAATCCATGTACACCAACAAAGTTTGGACTTTGGATGTTGCTCCTCCTGGGGTAAAATCCATTGGATGCAAATTGATCTTTAAAAAGAAGATTGGTGTAGATGGACAGGTGAAAACCTATAAGGCTAGACTTATTGCAAAAGGTTTTTGTCAAAGACCAGGAGTGGACTATGACGAAGCCTTTTCTCTAGTGGTTATGCTGAAATCCATTCGAATCTTACTTGTCGTTGCTGCCTACCATGACTATGATATCTGGCAGATAGATGTTAAAACAGATTTTCTAAATGGAAGTTTAGAAGTGTGCGTTTATATGGATCAGCTGGAGGGATTCGTAGACAGTGGGAGCAGTGGGAAGGTGTGAAAGTTGCTTAAATCCATTTATAGATTAAAGCAGGTATTGCGGAGCTGGAACATCTGTTTTGATGAGACAGTCAAAGAATTTGACTTCATCAAAAATGAAGATGAGCAATATATCTACAAGAAGATTGTAAGGAGAATTGTCGAATTCCTCGTCTTGTATGTCGATGACATTCTCTTGATAGAAAATGACATTCCTATGCTGCAATCGGTCAAACAGTTCATGTCACAAAAGTTCTCCATGAAAGACCTGGGTGATGCCTCCTACATTTTGGGATTAAGATATATAGAGATAGATCTAAGAGAATGTTGGGACTTTCACAGTCCAGGTACATAGAGACCATACTGAAGAGATTTAGTATGGAAGATTCCAAGCGCGGCAATATACCCGCATTGCACGGAATCACCCTCTCCAAAAAGATGTCCCCCAAGACCGATGAGGAGAGGGCTCGCATGATCAATATACCCTATGCTTCGGTGGTAATATATATAATGTATGTGATGCTATGTACCAGACCAGATGTAGCTTACGTGCTTAGCGTGGTGAGCCAGTATCAGTCAAACCCAGGTGAGAATTATTGGACAGCTGTAAAGAACATGCTCAAGTACCTGAGAAGGACTAAGGAGATGCTCTTGGTTTATGGTAATGGAGACCTCCAGGTCGAGTCCTTTACCGACTCAAGCTTTCAAAATGACAAGGATGACAGCAAATTTGTCTCAGGTTTTGTGTTCACCCTCAACGGAGGGGAGGTCTGTTGGAAGAGCTCCAAACAGGACACCGTCGCAGACTCGACAATGGAAGATGAATACATTGCTTCCAACATGCCGTGAAAGAAGCGGTCTGGATGAAAAAGTTCATTACCGAACTTGAGACGGTTCTGTCCATTGTTAATCCAATACCTTTATATTGCGATAACAATGGGGCTATGGCTTTAGTGAAGGAACCACGGTCCCATCAGAAATCCAAACACATCTTGAGACGGTATCACCTGATCAGGGAGATCGTAAATCGCTGGGAGATCGAAGTCCGGAGAGTAGATACGAAAGAAAACACGATGAATCCATTTACCAAGGCCCTCCCTCAAGCGTAGTTCGAGCGACTTTTTAAGATGTTGGGTATGCGATATGCCAACAACTGGCCCTAGAGCAGACGTTGGGTACTCGGTATGCCAATTGCAGGCCTTAGTGCAAGTGGGAGATTGTTGGATATGTATGCCTTAGAGGCCTGTATTGTATAGGATGCTAGGGATATATATGTTAGATATGTATGCCCTAAATGCCTGTATGGTATAGGATGCTGGGGATATGTATGTACATGATAATCTTACTCGGTTATATAGCATACTATTTGAGTCGTTTTTATCTGAACATATGTATTTGTTTTTCTTATTGCTTTGTATTGCTTATACATGTTGATAAAGAATCTTTATAGTAGTATACTATTCTGGTTTGTTTTTATCTTAACATGTGTATATATTATACTCGATATCACATATGGCTGACACATGTTGATAAAGCTCATAGGATTTTACTTGACTACCAGCGTTATGATGGCGATCATACTTGTGGGAGCTGGATAGTCCATAAGCACATCCTTAAAGGTCCCAAGTCGCAGGAATATCGAGATCGAGCATTGATATTCCATAATAGACTTGTGTATATGTTTCTAGACCTCGATGAGGGGCTGTGGTTGGTCCCACATCAATTGGTGTGATCATCTAAGATTGTTTACAGGTGCTCACTGGGGATGAGTACACTGGACGGACTCACCGAGATCCTCTAAATGGTATTATACCTATCGCCAGATAGCAGTTCTCAGATGACATGAGTACATGTTAGTTTTTAGACCTGAGATCATCATTTGTCTCGTGTGAGTTCCCACTGTACTTTGATCACTACCCTACCATGGCTCTACTGAGTCGTGCAAATAGGTTTTGGTTGGGTACAGTCCCGAGCCACATAGAAGCAGAAAGTGATTGTCAGGAATTCGTCTCTCCCGGTATTGGGAGTCGATATCACACTGTGTCCGGTTGGCCAGAACCATAAGACCTTAGCCAAGACAGTTGAGATTTACTGATGATTAGGGGTCTGACGTTTACCACCCCTTAGACCAGGTATGCGATACTCTTAGACAAAAAGACCGGACTGTATGGAGATTGTCACGGATAGGCTCAGTAGGGGTTCAGAGCTTGCTCGTCGGCTTTCATTTTCGACAGGTACCTGGGTAGCCGTTACGTACAGCTAGTGTTGCTGATGTGCTTGTGGTTAAACCCACTACCAATGTATTGTCGAGTCTTTAGAGTCCTACACATAGGGTTTCCCTGGTTCAGACGAAATGATGTAGTGGTCGTATTTTGATACATGCAGGGTTCCGATCGAATGATAATACTAGCCGTCTTAGGACTAAGCCGGATTATTAAATCAGGTATTGATTTAATAATTTACCTATACATATTTTGATATGTATATTCTAGTGTTATCCGGGCTTTCGATCGGACGGTTGATTATGTTAGTTATATGTATGCCCTAGAGGCCATTACTATACATCTGATGTATATTGTAGTGGATGCTTGGACATATATAGGGAGGACTTTCTTGCTCGACATGATAGTATGCTATCTGGTTACCCTTTACCTTAACGTGTATACTGATTGTCTCTCTGTTACATGTTGGTAAAGCCCTTAGGATGTGTACTTGATTACCTGGACTAAGATGCGGATCATACTAGTGGGGATATGGTAGTCCATAAGTACATCCTTCAAGCTCCCTAGTCGTGGGTGTATCGAGACGGGGAATCAATATACCAGTGTAGACTAGCGTATGCCTTCTCGACCCATACAGATGGGCGATGGATGATCCCATATCCATTGGTGTTTGACATCAGAGATGATATACGGGTGCTCAGTGGAGACTGGGTACACTGGACGGACTCGCCGAGAACTCCCAGATAGTATTATACCTTACGTCAGATGGCAGTTCTCTGGTGACACTGGTACAGGTTAGTCTGTAGACCCGAGATCGTCATAGAGTCTTGTGTGATTCCCACTGTGCTTTGATTTCCACCTTACCACGTCCAAGAGGGCGTGCAAAACGGTGGTTTTTGGGTACAGTCCCGAGTCACATGGAGGCAATGAGCGATAGGAGGGGTTTCGTCTCTCCCGGTATTGGGGGTTGATGTTGCGCTATGACTCGATTGGCCGTAACAGGGAAGTCCCTGTCCAGGGCTGGTTTAGAGATATACCGGTAAGTGTTACCAGTAGTTTCTCGACCCGTTATGCGCCTCATATCGGCATGACTTATCGGTTATTGGGGTCTGACGTTTACCTCCTCTAGAACTGATATGCGACATATCAGACGAAGAGACCGGACTTTACGGTAATGCCACTGTCAGGCTTTTTGCAGGAGTTGGAGCGGGCTTACTTGCTGATCTTCTGATCGCTCAATACCCGGGTAGCCGTTACGTCCAGCTAGTCCCGCTGACGGCTTGTGGGTGCTTGATATGATCATCACCTACTGCCGGCGTGTTGACGAGTCTTTAGAGTCCTACATAGAGGTTGTACTGGCTCAGGCAAAACAAGATAGGAGCGCATATGTGATATGTGCGGGACCGAGAATAATGCGTGTATGTGATATCGTATTCTATTCTCGCGATGTTTGTGTCGATAGGTTATATGCGATATAACCAAGTTATCGAATCAAGGGTTGATTCGATAAGTCGATACATTGCATGTTAGTCGGTTATATGTGATATAACCGGATTGTTAAGTCAAGTATTGATTTAATAATTTAGTGTATAATTGTATATGTGATATACTAATTTACATGAACTAACATTGGTTCACTAAAGTATTTATTTTTCTCACTTGTGCACAAGTTAATATATATGTGATATATATATTTAATTTGTGCTCTTTTTTGTATCATGGTTGTTGATACAAATATCATGGGTGTACAAGACTTATACCATACTAATTATAGGTTTAGGTTTTATATTTAAAGTAATTCAAAAACAAATGGATAATGAGCTAAAATGCATGAAGCTTCATGAAGCTTATGTTGCATTGACTTAGTCCACTTGTTTTGTTTTACTTAGGATATTAATAAACCTAACCACTATAATTAACCTATGGTAATGTCTCTACATGAGTTAAGTATATGATACTCACTCACCATGGTTAGCTCACTCTCTCACTTGATAAGATTCATTCTCATTTGAGCTCATCTTCTTCCTCCTCAAGATTTTCTTTCTAGGGTTTCAAAAAGAGAGAGAACCAAAGTGAGAAATCAAATTCTAAAGTGTAACCATTTCCTATCTCACCATCCTCTACTAGACTAGCACTTTAGTTTAGGGTGTTTGCTTCACTAATTCTTTGGTTAGTGAGGTAGAAGCTTGAGTCCGTATTCCCTCGACGTAGATCATCTTCGGCATCGAAGACTTCAAGCGATCCCGTTGCAATTTCTCAAAGAGCCGTCCGAGAGTCCGGGAGTTGGATGATCGCAGCGAAGGGATGTCGTCACGGAGCTATGGAAGTGGAGGACCGGATCTACAAAGGTTGTAGTCCCTTTCCTTTAGAGTAAAGTTGTTTACTTGTTATCTTTTTCGCCTAAACTCTAGTATACGATCTTGCTTAGGGTTGTTCGGTACCTAAATTTTTAATCTGGCATGTTCGATGCCTTGTAGAGCCTTGTTAGTGTGCCTAGTAACCCTACAGTAGTATCAGAGCCTAGCTAGAGCATTAGACGATGCGTTTACGAAGTTAAAACCCCGATCGAACCCGGAAAATACAAAATAAAACCCTTTCTGTACATTTTTTAAAATCTGGGATTTTTCTGTATTAAAAATACCTAAAAAATTCAGCAGGGTTTTCTAAGAATTACCATGAAAAACGAGCCCCCAATTCCTCCACTTGGCCGCGGAACCGCGGTATTAAGCCACCTTTAGCGGCGGTTCCGCGGTAAGGTAAGGGTATTAGGGACGGTTTTTTGCACAGTAATAGTTGCCTCTGTTGTTAATATTTTATGGGTATTTTTAATCTGACTCAAGGGTTGAGTATTCTAGGGTTTATTTTGTAATCGTCGATTCGATCGGGAATTTTAAATTCGTTATTGTTTTCCGGATATTTAGAAACTGTTAAAAAGTTCGATTCAATATCAATAACTCACTTTTTCCCCGACCCGGAAAATTTCCAAGTGTTGGATTTTTCCGTTTGTTTAAGAACGTCTAGATCGTGCAAGTTACGCAATGGACCCTCTAGAAGACAACAAACCTTAACTCGATTATGTGACCGTCTTGAACTGCCTTTTGAACCTTAGGGTTTGGGGCGGTACGGCGTGCCACATGTGAGGCGTTGGCTTGACCCTTCTACGGCTAAACCGTTGATACTGTGGCATGTGATGGATGTTTTTAAACTCCCCTCAAGCGTTGAGAACCAATTGGGAAAACTTGGGTGTTTTGATTATTCGATCGGAAAGTTTAACACTGTCTATTTATCTGGAATGTGATACAATATTTGGAATCCACAAGTAGTTATGAGATAACTAATTTGATTGTTATAAACATAGCAGTTTAGTCTCATTTGATCGGTTGCCACGGAATTTTGATGCGATCAAAAGTCCGTCGCAATCACGTAGCGTACGCGGATACTCGCCGGGTAAACTTAATAGATAGCCACGCTCCAAAGCCCCGACCAAGTGACTGTAGGAGAACCCCGTCGCCGAAAGCATCCGTTCGGGTGCTTACGGCAGCGGTGTTCCGCCTTAGTGCACTTCGTCGACGGCATCCGTGGGTGCGGCCGTCTACTAAAGTTTGCGACGAGCATTCGATCAAATATCGGGAATCTTGTTGAATTGCCCAACTTGATATTGAAAAGTGTTTTCGATATGGAGACTAAAATGCGGAGTTTATAACTGTTAGGCATGCGATGTCTAAGGAGGTTGCGGATTCCAACTGTTGTAGTTTTACACTTTCTTTTCTGCGACCGTAAGTGTAATATGTGATATCGCCGGTTTCGTTGCTATATGTCAACGACAATTAGGATGGGCATATTTACTTACGTTGATGTCATGTGTTGCTGGATATGTTATATTGGATCGTCGTGTTTGAATAGCCGGGTTTTTTTTATGTGAGATGAGTGTTTTTCTGTTTCATTCATGTAAAAACTTGTATGTAATATTCTTTTATTGGGGCACTTTCAGGTTGCGGAAGATGTCACCATTGTTGTATATTATTTACTTTTCCGCATTAGAATAGACCCAAGGAGGGGAGCACAAGTAACCGGGTTCGAGGGTCCAGTGGGAGACCATCTCGAGGAGTCGAGTCCGGGTCTCCTAACCCTAGAATTGGTAGGGTTGCTTGCCGCTCTCGTAGGGGTCTAGGGGTGTGGGATTGGCTATTCATCACGACCGTGGAATCCGCATTTTATACAGGCTCAAAATAAAACATGGACGTCCGAGTATATCCAATATTTCATATGATATCTTCTGCTGCGTTATCTGTGATGTGATCATGTGATATGTTCAGATTGATACTATATATAGTATATATGATATATTATATAGACGTTGCTTATGTTTTACACCCGCGCTAGCCCTGCCTCGCTCTGCCGTTAGTTACCTAACCTAACGGTGCAGACGGGACATCGAGGCGAATGCGGATGGCATAAGCGTACGTTATATTTATCTGTGATGTTTAGGTGGACTTATATGATGGGACTTCATTAATGAGATTAATGAAAGAAAATAAACCTAAAAGATGTTGTGGAATCGAATTTTCAAAAACAGGTAGCTACAGTTCTTGCTTTGCATCGCGGTGTTCCTTGTAGAACATCATGCACCTTATTCGATAAGGAAAGGGCCGAGATCCCTTCACCGGGAGTGACCCCTTTAGCAATAACTGGTAGATACTACAACACTCGGTTTGTCTTTTGATTGCTTCTATAGTTCTTGCTTTGCATAGTGATATATATGATATATCCCGCACCTCATTCGACGAGGAAAGGGCCGACGATCCCTTCACCGGGAGTGACCCCTTTAGCAAAACTAGAAAAGCCTAAAAAACACTCCATTTTAAAAAATCATTTGATTCTACAACGATATCAAGTTCATTACGCTCATGGTTTTCTTAAAAACCTGCGTAGCCCTCCGTCATTTCAGATAAGTACTACTTAGTATTCATGCTGCGGTTGTTTGGCATGCGTCAAGGCGTAGTGTACGGTAGCTAACTAGTGCTTATCTGCTAGCATACGATGCGATTGGATTAGAGTATTCGTACGGCGTTGTTTGGCATGCGTCAAGGGTCGTGCGGGTGGGTTTAATTCAATCAAGAAATATACGGGTTGAACTTGACTAGCGGACTATGGGTTGTTTGGCATGCGTCAAGGTCATAGCACGCTAGAGGTAAAATATTATCGGGAATTTCAAGTGTTGAAATTTGCAATGAGATTGCATACCTTCTATGAGATAGTTGGATCCCGATACCCACTGCGAGTAATTGTTACTCCTAGGAGAGTTTTACACATTACAATTAGCCGATCGAGTAGGTATCTAGAAAGGTGTTAACGGGGTTACGCCTCTGGGAAAATGAGATTTACATTAATTAGGTTCATGCGAAAGCACGGGGGACCTCCCTCAAAGTACCGACACTGGCCTGGCTGAAAGATTGGCGAACTTGTAGCGTGTAATTAATCCCGGCTAGTCTTTCCTTTTAGGATTTGAAGAAAGATTTGATAAAAACAGTGGGAGCCATCCTGATTAGATAAAATAATAACCAATCTGATCTTGCAAGAGCGCATGTTGAGTGTTTTCTTCTCTCTCTCTCGGTAGCGACCATATCACGCCTTAATCAAGATAAAAATACGGATGTATTGACCGAACCCGCTTGTTATACTGCGCTGGGGAACGTTGGTCCCGCTCCAACTTATAAATGTTATAAGACCGAGCAGGAAATTTGGGGAATACCGGATTTCCCGTGCCGCCCAAACGAAGAAAGTGCATACTGACGCATCTTCTTCGGGTGTGTTCATTGCAGAGAACTGTTTCTCAGTATCCTTTACGTCCTGGGTATGTGATACCGAATCAGGATCCCGCATATGTAATCTACTACATGGGCTACAGATAAGTAAAGAACTGAGAACGGGTGATAAGTTTCATGAGACAGAAAACGGTGCAAGTGTTGCAACCAAGTCTGTTGGTCCCTGTCACCCTGTATTACCAGAATACATTGATTCTGAACGAATGTTATTAGATACCGAACCTGATATACAAAATCATATCAGTCTCTTTATTAGTAAAGAAGGATATAATTTTGTATTGTTGGATAATATTTTGAACATTTCCTATATCAAAAGTTGATCGGTTCAGGCACGTTATCTAAAAGCATTGATGTTCTAAATCAAACTACAGTTCTTAGTATACAGAACACACACAAGAGGAAGAGTTCAGAAATGAACGAATCCTTCTTGTGGTATTGTAGACTAGGTCATATCAATGCGACCCGACTAGCTGAAGTTACATATAGATGCATATCTAAATTAGTTTAAATTTACATCTTATGAAACTTGCCAGTCATGTCATAAAGATTTAATGACCACAGCTCTGTTTATTGGAAATAGAGAAAGAGTTAGTAAACTTTTGGGATTGATACATGCTGATGTATGAAAGGTCCCCTGTCTACACATGCCAAGACCGGTTCTTTGTACTTCATTACATTCTCTGATGATCTCTCAAGATTCAGACATATGTTCCTGTTGAAACACAAGTCCGAAACTTTTGAGATAATCACAGAATATAAGTTAGAAGTAGAGAACCAAAATACGGGTTTACGTATTATGTCTTTTGATAAGATTAAGGAGGAGAATACTTGAGCATGGAATTCCTGGACCATTCTAAAGGAGAATGAGATTCTCTCTCAGCATTACTCCTCCGAATACACCACAGCACGTCGGTGTATCGGGGCGGAGCAATCACACCTTATATGATAAGGTGTGCTCTATGATGAGTACTACTGAGTAACCTATTTCCTTTTGGGAGTTATGCACTTATGAAGTTGCATACCTATTGAATAGGGTTCCAACCAAATCAGGTGCCTACCACTCCATATGAGATATGGTAAGGGAAGAGCCTATCTCTTAAGTTAGTTAAGATTTAGGGTTGTCCAGCCTATGTCTAAAAGCAAAATCCGGACAAGCTCGAGGCAAAGTCAGATATGTGGAAGTTTGTTGGATATCCCAAGCATTAGCAAGGGAATATCTTCTACCAAACCGAGGAACAAAAATGTTTTGTTTCTCAACATACCACCTTTGTGAAAGGGAATTTCTTGAGAAGAAATTAGTGGTCATGAGGTAGAACTGGAAAGAGTTCCAGCTATACAAACTAAAGCAGATTATTTGGTAGAACCAAAGGATTCAGTAGATTCCAACGAATCTCAGCCTCTCCGCCGATCTAGTAGGATTCCTCACCCACCTGAGAGTTGCTTCAGTTTCTCTATGACAGTGGGAGCGAGGATTGCATCATAAGATGATGACCCAACTATTTTCGAGCTGGCCATCAGGAGTGGGACTCTGTAAGAATGGTTGGATGCTTAGCGATCTGAGATGGAATCCTTATACACCAATAAAGTATGGACTTTGGTTGCTTTATCTGAAGGGTTATATCCCTATTAAGAGCAAGTATATCTTGAGAAGATTACTTGGTGTATATGGAAAAGTTGAGACTTTCAAAGCTAGACCTGTTAAAGGTTTGCATCTTAGACCAGTTGTGGCTAATGATGAAACCTTTTTCTGGGGCCTATGCTTAAGTCCATCCAGATCCTACTTGCCACGGCTACATACCATGACTACGATATTTGGTGATTGGGTGTCATGACAGCTTTTCTAAATGATGTTTTAGAAGAGAGCGTCTATAAGTACACAGCCAGGGGGCTTCGTAGACAGTGGGAGCAGTGAAAACGTGTACAAGATGCTTTACAGGATAAAGCAGGCATCGCGGAGTTGGAACATCTGTTTTGATGTGATAGTCAAAGAGTTTGACTTCATCAAAATGGTAGATGAACCTTGTATATACAAAAAGGTAGTAGGGAGTATGGTGGTGATCCTCGTAGAGTACGTGGATGACATACTCTTGATAAGGAAGAGGTTTCCTATGCTACGCTCGGTCAATCTCCGCTTATCACAAGGATTCTCCATATAGGATCAAAGTGATACCTACTAAATCCTGGTTTTTGGATCTATGAGAATAGATCTAATTGGTGTAGGGTTCCTAGGCACACTAACGAGGTCTCTCAAGGCATCAACCATGCCAATTTAAAATTTTACAAGTGCCGAGAAACCCTAATACGGATCGTTGACTAGAGTTTAAGGCGAAACAAGCAACTAGTTAACAACCTAACTAAGTGAACGGAAATACAACCTTTGTAGATCCGGTTCTCCACCTCCATGGCTCCGTGATGAAGTCCCCTCGCTGTCCATATCGGATCCCGGACTCTAGCGTCGGCTTCATCGGAGAAATGGGCGGGCTAGGTCGTCGACTTCGATGCCGAAGATGATCTACGTCGAGGCAACACTAGATCAAGCTCCAACTTCACCAAGTTAAGAAACTTGTGAAGAAAACACCCTATACTACTTGGCAAGAGGTAGAGGATGAAGAAATAGGAAGTGGGTTCACTTTAGAATTGGATTTCTCACTCTTTTACTCAAGATGCCATTAAAGCTAGTAAGCTTTCTTCTTGAAGATGATGAAGAAGAAGATGATAGAATATGATGAGTTATCTTCAAAATAGAAAATAAAATCAATACTTATCATATGGCAACCATGGTCAAGTGTAGAGAATGAACTAGGGTTAAGTGGAATGGTTAGGGTTAAGCATGAAAACAAAAAAGGTCACTTAGTCAAAGCTTCATGAAGCTTCAACTAGCAAACAAAGAAAGCCTCCATTCATTTATTTTGCAAAAATAAATAAACAAAATAAATGAATAAGTAAATCAAAATCCTAACCATTACACAACCATGGTTTAATCATACACTTAACTAAGTATGCATGTATCATCAAACATGATAGAAACAAGTGCACAAAAAAATATATCACATATACAATTTGTGAACTTCAAGTGAGAAAATCCATTTAAAGTGAACAAATACTAGTTAATGCAAAGTAATATATCAAATATATAATTATGCATTAAATCATTAAATCAACACTTGATTTAACGATCCGGTCATATCGTATATAACCGACTAATATTCAATGTATCGGCTTATCGAATCAATACTTGATTCGATAACTAGGTTATATCGCATACAACCAATCGATACATTCATCGCGAGAATAGAATACGGTATCACATACACGCATTATTCTCGGTCCCGCACATATCTCATATGCGCTCCTATTTCGTTTCGCTTGAGCCAGGAAACCTCTGTGTAGGACTCTAAAGACTTGTCAATACGCCGGCAGCAGGTGATGATCATATCAAACACTCACAAGCCGCAAGCGGTCTGCTAAACGTAACGGCCACCCGGGTATTGAGCGATCAGAAGATCGACGAGCAAGCCCGCTCATACTCCTGTGAATCCAACCAGTAACACTTACCGTACAGTCCGGTCTCATCGTATGATATGTCGCATATCTCGCCTAGGGGTGGTAAACGTCAGACCCCAATAGCTCGATAAGTCATGTCGATATGAGGTCTATAACATTTCGAGAAACTACAGGTAACACTTACCAGTAAATCTCAGCAACCCTGGCCAGGGATTTCCGGTTATAGCCAATCGAACACAGCGCAACATCAACCCCCTATACCGGGAGAGACGAATCCCCTCCTATCGCTCATTGCCTCCATGTGACTCGGGACTGTACCCAAAAACCACCGTTTTGCACGCCCTCTTGGACGTGGTAAGGTGGAAATCAAAGCACAGTGGGAACCACACAAGACTCTATGACGATCTCGGGTCAACAGACTACTCTGTACCAGTGTCACCAGAGAACTGCCATCTGACGTAAGGTATAATACCATCTGGGAGTTCTCGGCGAGTCCGTCCAGTGTACCCAGTTTCCACTGAGCACCCGTATATCATCTCTAATGTCAAACACCAATGGATATGGGATCATCCATCGCCCATCTGTATGGGTCGAGAAGGTATACGCTAGTCTACTCTGGTATATCGATGCCCCGTCTCGATATACCCATGACTAGGGACCTTGAAGGATGTACTTATGGACTACCATGTCCCCACTAGTATGATCCGCATCATAGTCCAGGTAGTCAAGTACATATCCTAAGGGCTTTACCAACATGTAACAGAGAGACAATCAGTGTACACGTTAAGGTAAAGATCAACCAGATAGCATACTATCATGTCGAGCAAGAAAGTCCTCCCTATATATGTCCAAGCATCCACTACAATATACATCCTATGTATAGTAATGGCCTCTAGGGCATACATATAACTAACAATCTCCCACTTGCACTAGGGCCATCTGATAGCAGTGGTTGTTGTATCTCATACGCAACCATCCCATAATAGTCTCTCTCTGGGAAAAGGCCTTTGTGAGTGGATCCGCCGTGTTGTCCTCTGAGTCTACTCTCCTAACCTTGATCACCCTGGAGATTAACCATCTCCATGATCAGGTGATTCTGCCTTAGAATATGTCTGGATCACTGATGGGACGGGCGTTCCTTGGCATAAGCCATAACTCCATTGTCTCACAATGGTAGGAACGAAGTTCATCTCATGAACTATTATACATCCAGACTGCCTCTTTGGTAGCATCTCAAGTAGCGATGTATCGAGCCTTTATCGTCTAGTTTGCCACGGTATCTAGCTTGGAACTCTTCCAACATACCGTCCCTTTACTGAGGGTAAAGACAATGCCTGTGACTGACTCTCAGTCGTCCTTATCACCCTGGAACCCTTCCAGTGATTCTCCCCAGGATCGGTTGATACCATCTCACTACAACTAGTGAGAATCCTAACATCCAATTAGATCTATCTCATAGATCCAAAACCCAGGATTTAGGAGGTATCACTTTGATCCTATATGGAGAATCATTGTGATAAGCGGAGATTGACCGAGCGTAGCATAGGAAACTCCTTTTTTATCAAGAGTATGTCATCCACGTACTCTATGAGGATCATCACCATACTCCCTACTACCTTTTTGTTTATACAAGGTTCATCTACCATTTTGATGATATCAAACTCTTTGACTAACACATCAAAACAGATGTTCTAACTCCGCGATACCTGCTTTATCCTATAAAGCATCTTGTACACGTTTCCGCTGCTCCCACTGTCTACGAAGCCCTCTGGCTGTGTACTTATAGACGTCCTCTTCTAAAACATCATTTAGAAAAGCAGTCATGGCACCCAACCGCCAGATATCGTAGTCATGGTATGTAGCCGTGGCAAGTAGGATCTGGATGGACTTAAGCATAGCTACTTGAAAAGGTTTCATCATAATCTACGCCTGGTCGATGACGAAAAGCTTTAACAAATCTAGCTTTGAAAGTCTCAACTTTTCCATCTACACCAAGTAATCTTCTCAAGATATACTTGCTCCTGATGGGGATTTAACCCTTCAGATATAGCAACCAAAGTCCATACTTTGTTGGTGTACATGGATTCCATCTCAGATCGCTAAGCATCCAGCCATTCTTACAGAGTCCCACTCCTGATGGCCAGCTCGAAACTAGTTGGGTCATCATCTCATGATGCAATCCTCGCTCCCACTGTCATAGAGAAACAGAAGTATCTCTTAGATGGGTGAGAAACCCTACTAGATCGGCGGAGAGGCTGAGGTTCGTTGGTAACTATTGAATCCTTTGGTTTTATCAAATCATCTGCTGTAGTTTGTATAGCTGGAACATTTCCAGTTCTACATAACTTTCCTTGCCTCGAGCTTGTCCGGATTTTGCTTTTAGACATAGCCCGGACAACCCCAAATCTTAACCAACTTAAGATATGGGCTCTTCCCTTATCATATCATATATGAAATGGTAGGCAACTGATTTGATTTGAACCCTATTCAATAGGTATGCAGCTTCTCAAGTGCATAACACCCAAAAGGAAATAGGTAACTCAGTAGTACTCATCATAGAGCACACCTTATCATATAGGGTGTGATTGCTCCGCCCCGATATACCATCGTGCTATGGTGTATACGGAGGAGTAATGCTGAGAGAGAATCTCATTCTCCTTTAGAATAGTCCAGGAATTCCGTGCTCAAGTATTCTCCTCCTTGATCTCATCAAAGGACATAATACTTATACCCGTATTTTGGTTCTCTACTTCTAACTTATATTCTGTGAATATCTCAAAAAGGTTCGGACTTGTGTTTCAACAGGAACATATGTTTGAATCAAAAGAGATCATCAGAGAATTTAATGAAGTATAAAGAACCGGTCTTGGCAAGTGTAGACAGGGGACCTACATACATCAACATGTATCATCCCAAGAGTTCACTAACTCTTTCTCTGTTTCCAGTAAACGGAGCTATGGTCATCTTATCTCTGTGACATGATTGGCAAGTTTCACAAGATGTAAATTCAAACTGATTTAAATATGCATCTATATATAACTTAAGCTAGTCGGGTCGCATTGATATGACCTAGTCTACAATATCTCAAGAAGGATTTGTTCATTTCTGAACTCTTCCTCTTGTGTGTGTTCCATATACTAAAGAACTGTAGTTTGATTTAGAACATCAATGCTTTTAGATAACGTGCCTGAACCGATCAACTTTTGATATAGGAAATGTTCAAAACATTATCCAACAATACAAAATTTTATCATTTCTTTACTATTAAAGAGAGTGATATGATTTTGTATATCAGGTTCGGTATCTAATAACATTCGTTCAGAATCAATGTATTTGGAATACAGGGTGACAGTGACCAACAGACTTGGCTGCAACACTTACCCCGTTTTCTGCCTCATGAAACTTATCACCCGTTCTCAGTTCTCTACCTTTCTGTAGCCCTATATAACAGATTACATATCTGGGATCCTGATCCGGTATCATATACCCAGGATGTGGAGGATACTGAGAAACAGTTCTTTATAATGAACACATCCGAAGATGATGCATCAGCATGCACTCTTTTCGTTTGGGCGGCACGGGAATTCTGGTAATCCCCAATTTCCTGCTCTGTCTTATAACAATTATAAGTTGGAGCGGGACCAACGTTCCCCAGCTCAGTATAACAAGCGGGTTCGGTCAATACATCCGTATTATTATCTTGATTAAGGCGTGATATGGTCGCTACCTGGAGAGAGAGAGAAGAAAACACTCAGCGTGCGCTCTTGCAAGATCAGATTGGTTATTATTTTATCTAATCAGGATGGCTCCCACTGTTTTAATCAAATCTTCCTTCAAACCTTAAAAGGAAAGACTAGCCGGGATTAATTACACGCTACAAGTTCGCCAATCTTTCAGCCAGGCCAGTGTCGGTACTTTGAGGGAGGTCCCCCGTGCTTTCGCACGAACCTAATTACAGTAAACCTCGTTTGCCCAGAGGCGTAACCTCGTTAACACCTTTCTAGACACCTACTTGATCGGCTAATTGTAATGTGTAAAACTCTTCCAGGAGTAACAATTACTCGCAGCGGGTATCGGGATCCAACTATCTCATAAAAGGTATGCAATCTCATTGCAAATTTCAACACTTGAAATTCCCGATAATATTTTGCCCCTAGTGTTCTATGACCTTGACGAATGCCAAACAACCCATAGTCCACTAGTCAAGTTCAACCCGTATATTTCTTGATTGAATTAAACCCACCCGCACGACCCTTGACGAATGCCAAATAACGTCGTACGAATACCCTAATCCAATCTGCATCATATGCATAAGCAGATAAATACTAGTTAGCTACCGCACACTACGCCTTGACGAATGCCAAACTACCGCAGCACGAATACTAACTAGTACTTATCTGAAATGACGGAGGGCTACGACAGGTTTTTCGGAAAACCTATTGCGTAATGAACTTGATATCGTTGTAGAATCAAATGATTTTAAAATGGAGTGTTTTTGAGGCTTTTCTAGTTTTGCTAAAGGAGTCACTCCCGGTGAAGGGATCGTCGGTCCTTTCCTCGTCGAATGAGGTGCGGGATATATCATATATATCACTGTGCAAAGCAGAAACTACAGAAGCAATCAGAAAGACAAACCGAGGGTTGTAGCATCTGCCAGTTATTGCTAAAGGAGTCACTCCCGGTGAAGGGATCTCGGTCCTTTCCTTATCGAATAAGGTGCAGGATATATCATATATACCGCTGTGCAAAGCAAGAACTGTAGCTACCTATTTTATTTTTGAAATTCGATTCTACAACATCTTTAGGTTTCTTTTATTTCATTAATCTCATTAATGAAGTCCCATCATTTAAGTACCTAAACATCACAGATAAATATGACGTACACTTATGCCATCCGCATTCGCCTCGATGTCCCCTCGTGCACCGTTAGGTTAGGTAACTAACGGCAGCGCGGGGCAGGGCTAGCGCGGGTGTAAAACATAAGCAATGTCTATATAATATATCATATATACTATATACTGTATCTATCACAGAACATCACATGATCACATCACAGATATCGCAGCAGAAGAAACATATGAAATATTGGATATACTAGGACGTCCGTGTTTTCAATACGAGCCAGTATAAAACACGGATTCCACGGTCGTGATGAATAGCCAATCTCACACCCCTAGACCCCTACGAGAGCGGCAAGCAACCCTACCAATTCTAGGGTTAGGAGACCCGAACTCGACTCCTCGAGTTGGTCTCCCACTGGACCCTAGAACCCGGTTCCTTGTGCCCTCCTCCTTGGGTCTATCCTAGTGCGAAAAAGTAAATAATATACAAAAGGTGACATCTTCCGCAACCTGGAAGTGCCCCAATAAAAGAATATTACATACAAGTTTTTATATGAATGAAAATGAAAAACACTCTTCTCACATAAAAACCCCCGGCTATTCAAACACGACGATCCAATATAACATATCCAGCAACACATAACATCACATGTCATCAACGTAAGTAAATATGCGCATCCCAATTGTCGTTGACATATAGCAACGAAACTGGCGATAGCACATATTACACTTACGGTCACAGAAAAGAAAGTGTAAAACTACAACAGTTGGAATCCGCAACCTGCATAGACATCGCATGCCTAATCAAATGAATTACTTAGACATCACATGCCTAACAATTATAAACTCCGCATTTTAGTCTCATTATCGAAAACACTTTTTAATATCAAGTCGGGTAATTCAACAAGATTCCCGACATCCTGATCGAATGCTCGTCGCAAACTTTAGTAGGCGGCCGCACCCCCGACGCTGTCGACGAAGTGCACCAAGGCGGAACACCGCTGTCGCGAGCACCCGAACGGATGCTTTCGGCGACGGGGTTCTCCTACAGTCACTTGGTCAGGGCTATGGGACGAGGCTGTCTATTAAGTTTACCCGGCGAGTATCCGCGTACGCTACGTGATTGCGACGGACTTTTGATCGCATCAAAATTCCGTAGCAACCGATCAAGTGAGACTAAAGTGCTATGTTTATAACATTCATTCAGTTATCTCATAACTACTTGTGAATTCCAATTATTGTATCCCATTCCAGATAAATAGAAAATGTTAAACTTTCCGATCGAACATTCAAACACCCAAGTTTTCCCGAAACAGCTCAACACATGAAACAAGTTTAAAAACATCCAGTTCATGCCTCAGTACCGATGGTCTAGCCGTAGAAGGGTCAAGCCAACGACTCACATGTGGCACGCCGTACTGCCCCAAACCCTAAGGTTCAAAGGGCAGTTCAAGACGGTCACATAATCGAGTTAAGGTTTGTTGTCTTCTAGAGGGACCATCGCGTTACTTGCACTACTTAGAACGTTATTAAAACACGGAAAGATCCAACACTTGGAAATTTTCCGGCAGGGGAAAAAGTGGGTATTTATATCCGGTCGAACTTTTTAACATATTCTAAAGTTATCCGGAAAAACACATAGACAAAGTTTGATAATCCGATCGAATCATCCAAGCTCCAAAACACCCCAGAAAACTCAACTGTTGAGCAAATATTAAAAATTCCCATAAAATACAGCACATACAGAAAATAATAACTGTGCAAACCACGTGGATTGATTCAGCATTTTGGCCGCGGAACCGCCGCGGAAGCCAGGGTGGCGCCGCGGTTCCGCGGCTCTTCTGTCGAATCAATGACACATGCTTTACAGTAATTCATAATATTCCCTGCTGAATTTTTTAGCAATTTTTAATTCAATAAAATCCAAATTTTCAGAAAATTTCCAGAGAGCATTTTAGAGTTAGGGTTTCGGGTCGATCGGACTTCTAACTCCGTCTACGCTCCGCCTAAGGCTCTAGCTAGGCTCTGATACCACTGTAGGGTTCCTAGACACACTAACGAGGTCTCTCAAGGCATCAACCATGCCAATTTAAAATTTTACAAGTGCCGAGAAACCCTAATACGGATCGTTGACTAGAGTTTAAGGCGAAACAAGCAACTAGTTAACAACTTAACTAAGTGAACGGAAATACAACCTTTGTAAATCCGGTTCTCCACCTCCATGGCTCCGTGATGAAGTCCCCTCGCTGTCCATATCGGATCCCGGACTCTAGCGTCGGCTTCATCGGAGAAATGGGCGGGCTAGGTCGTCGACTTCGATGCCGAAGATGATTTACGTCGAGGCAACACTAGATCAAGCTCCAACTTCACCAAGTCAAGAAACTTGTGAAGAAAACACCCTATACGACTTGGCAAGAGGTAGAGGATGAAGAAATAGGAAGTGGGTTCACTTTAGAATTGGATTTCTCACTCTTTTACTCAAGATGCCATTAAAGCTAGTAAGCTTTCTTCTTGAAGATGATGAAGAAGAAGATGATAGAATATGATGAGTTATCTTCAAAATAGAAAATAAAATCAATACTTATCATATGGCAACCATGGTCAAGTGTAGAGAATGAACTAGGGTTAAGTGGAATGGTTAGGGTTAAGCATGAAAACAAAAAAGGTCACTTAGTCAAAGCTTCATGAAGCTTCAACTAGCAAACAAAGAAAGCCTCCATTCATTTATTTTGCAAAAATAAATAAACAAAATAAATGAATAAGTAAATCAAAACCCTAACCATTACACAACCATGGTTTAATCATACACTTAACTAAGTATGCATGTATTATCAAACATGATACAAACAAGTGCACAAAAAAATATATCACATATACAATTTGTGAACTTCAAGTGAGAAAATCCATTTAAAGTGAACAAATACTAGTTAATGCAAAGTAATATATCAAATATATAATTATGCATTAAATCATTAAATCAACACTTGATTTAACGATCCGGTCATATCGTATATAACCGACTAATATTCAATGTATCGGCTTATCGAATCAATACTTGATTCGATAACTAGGTTATATCGCATACAACCAATCGATACATTCATCACGAGAATAGAATACGGTATCACATACACGCATTATTCTCGGCCCCGCACATATCTCATATGCGCTCCTATTTCGTTTCGCTTGAGCCAGGAAATCTCTGTGTAGGACTCTAAAGACTCGTCAATACGCCGGCAGCAGGTGATGATCATATCAAACACCCACAAGCCGCAAGCGGTCTGCTAAACGTAACGGCCACCCGGGTATTGAGCGATCAGAAGATCGACGAGCAAGCCCGCTCATACTCCTGTGAATCCAACCAGTAACACTTACCGTACAGTCCGGTCTCGTCGTCTGATATGTCGCATATCTCGCCTAGGGGTAGTAAACGTCAGACCCCAATAGCTCGATAAGTCGTCTCGATATGAGGTCTATAACATTTCGAGAAACTACAGGTAACACTTACCAGTAAATCTCAGCAACCCTGGACAGGGATTTCCGGTTATAGCCAATCGAACACAGCGCAACATCAACCCCCTATACCGGGAGAGACGAATCCCCTCCTATCGCTCATTGCCTCCATGTGACTCGGGACTGTACCTAAAAACCACCGTTTTGCACGCCCTCTTGGACGTGGTAAGGTGGAAATCAAAGCACAGTGGGAACCACACAAGACTCTATGACGATCTCGGGTCAACAGACTACTCTGTACCAGTGTCACCAGAGAACTGCCATCTGACATAAGGTATAATACCATCTGGGAGTTCTCGGCGAGTCCGTCCAGTGTACCCAGTCTCCACTGAGCACCCGTATATCATCTCTGATGTCAAACACCAATGGATATGTGATCATCCATCGCCCATCTGTATGGGTCGAGAAGGTATACGCTAGTCTACTCTGGTATATCGATGCCCCGTCTCGATATACCCACGACTAGGGACCTTGAAGGATGTACTTATGGACTACCATGTCCCCACTAGTATGATCCGCATCATAGTCCAGGTAGTCAAGTACATATCCTAAGGGCTTTACCAACATGTAACAGAGAGACAATCAGTGTACACGTTAAGGTAATGATCAACCAGATAGCATACTATCATGTCGAGCAAGAAAGTCCTCCCTATATATGTCCAAGCATCCACTACAATATACATCCTATGTATAGTAATGGCCTCTAGGGCATACATATAACTAACAATTGGATGTTAGGATTCTCACTAGTTGTAGTGAGATGGTATCAATCGATCCTGGGGAGAATCACTGGAATGGTTCCTGGGTGATAAGGACGACTGAATGTCAGTCACAGGCTTTGTCTTTACCCTCAGTGGAGGGACGGTTTGTTGGAAGAGTTCCAAGCTAGATACCGTGACATACTAGACGATTAAAGGCAAGATATATCATTACCAAAGATACTTCCAAAGAGAAAGTCTGGGTGTATATTAGTTCATGAGATGAACTTCGTTCCTACCATTTTGAGACAATGGAGTTGTGGCTTATGCCTAGGAATGCCCGTCCCATCAGTGATCCAGACATATTCTGAGGCAGTGTCACCTGATCATGGAGATGGTTGATCTCCAGGGGATAGAGGTCAGGAGAGAGTAGACTCAGAGGACAACACGGCGGATCCACTCACAAAGGCCTTTTCCCAGAGAGAGACTATTATGGGATGGTTGAGTATGAGATACTACAACCACTGTTATCAAATGGCCCTAATGCAAGTGGAAGATTGTTAGTTATATGTATGCCCTAGAGGCCATTACTATACATCTGATGTATATTGTAGTGGATGCTTGGACATATATAGGGAGGACTTTCTTGCTCGACATGATAGTATGCTATCTGGTTACCCTATACCTTAACGTGTATACTGATTGTCTCTCTGTTACATGTTGGTAAAGCCCTTAGGATGTGTACTTGACTACCTAGACTATGATGCGGATCATACTAGTGGGGACATGGTAGTCCATAAGTACATCCTTCAAGCTCCCTAGTCGTGGGTGTATCGAGACGGGGCATCGATATACCAGTGTAGACTAGCGTATGCCTTCTCGACCCATACAGATCGGCGATGGATGATCCCATATCCATTGGTGTTTGACATCAGAGATGATATACGGGTGCTCAGTCGAGACTGGGTACACTGGACGGACTCGCCGAGAACTTACGTCAGATGGCATTATACCTTACGTCAGATGGCAGTTCTCTGGTGACACTGGTACAGGTTAGTCTGTAGACCCAAGATCGTCATAGAGTCTTGTGTGATTCCCACTGTGCTTTGATTTCCACCTTACCACGTCCAAGAGGGCGTGCAAAACGGTGGTTTTTGGGTACAGTCCCGAGTCACATGGAGGCAATGAGCGATAGGAGGGGTTTCGTCTCTCCCGGTATTAGGGGTTGAAGTTGCGCTATGACTCGATTGGCCGTAACAGGGAAGTCCCTGGCCAGGGCTGGTTTAGAGATATACTGGTATGTGTTACCAGTAGTTTCTCGACCCGTTATGCGCCTCATATCGGCATGACTTATCGGTTATTGGGGTCTGACGTTTACCACCCCTAGAACTGATATGCGACATATCAGACGAAGAGACCGGACTGTACGGTAGTGCCACTGTCAGGCTTTTTGCAGGAGTTGGAGCGGGCTTGCTTGCTGATCTTCTGATCGCTCAATACCCGGGTAGCCGTTACGTCCAGCTTGTACCGCTGACGGCTTGTGGGTGCTTGATATGATCATCACCTACTGCCGGCGTATTGACGGGGCTTTAGAGTCCTACATAGAGGTTATACTGGCTCAGGCAAAACGTGATAGGAGCGCATATGTGATATGTGCGGGACCGAGAATAATGCGTGTATGTGATACCGTATTCTATTCTCGCGATGTTTGTGTCGATAGGTTATATGCGATATAACCAAGTTATCGAATCAAGGGTTGATTCGATAAGTCGATACATTGCATGTTAGTCGGTTATATGTAATATAACCGGATTGTTAAGTCAAATATTGATTTAATAAATTAGTGTATAATTGTATATGTGATATACTAATTTACATGAACTAACATTGGTTCACTAAAGTATTTATTTTTCTCACTTGTGCACAAATTAATATATATGTGATATATATTTAATTTGTGCTCTTTTTTGTATCATGGTTGTTGATACAAATATCATGGGTGTACAAGACTCATACCATACTAATTATAGGTTTAGGTTTTTATATTTAAAGTAATTCAAAAACAAATGGATAATGAGCTAAAATGCATGAAGCTTCATGAAGCTTATGTTGCATTGACTTAGTCCACTTGTTTTGTTTTACTAAGGATATTAATAAACCTAACCACTATAATTAACCTATGGTAATGTCTCTACATGAGTTAAGTATATGATACTCACTCACCATGGTTAGCTCACTCTCTCACTTGATAAGATTCATTCTCATTTGAGCTCATCTTCTTCCTCCTCAAGATTTTCTTTCTAGGGTTTCAAAAAGAGAAAGAACCAAAGTGAGAAATCAAATTCTAAAGTGTACCCATTTCCTATCTCACCATCCTCTACTAGACTAGCACTTTAGTTTACGGTATTTGCTTCACTAATTCTTTGGTTAGTGAGGTAGAAGCTTGAGTCCGTATGCGCTCGACGTAGATCATCTTCGGCATCGAAGACTTCAAACGATCCCGTTGCAATTTCTCAAGGAGCAGTCCGAGAGTCCGGGAGTTGGATGATCGCAGCGAAGGGACGTCGTCACAGAGCTATGGAAGTGGAGGACCGGATCTACAAAGGTTGTAGTCCCTTTCCTTTAGAGTAAAGTTGTTTACTTGTTATCTTTTTCGCCTAAACTCTAGTATACGATCTTGCTTAGGGTTGTTCGGCACCTAAAATTTTTAATCCGGCATGTTCGATGCCTTGTAGAGCCTTGTTAGTGTGCCTAGTAACCCTACAGATTATACTAGTCGGCTTATGATTAAACCGGATTATTAAATCAGGTATTGATTTCATAATTTACATATATATATTTCGATATGTATATTCTAGTATTTTGCTCATTGTGTTATTCTGTCTCTTTGGGTATTCATATTTTGATACGAATACGGGTATGTATATACAGTAGAGTGTATTCCGTATTTATACGAAAAATATTCTAGAAGGACATCTCATTTCCTTGGTTTTTCTTTTCTAAGAAATTAGAAATGAGATGGAAGGGTGAGGTGGCATGAGAATGGTGTGAAGCATGGTAGAAGAGGGTAGACAAATGAATTTATAATTCATTTCTCTACACTATTCAAGTATGGTTGGTTTTTAATATTGCAAAATATCTTTTAACAAAATCATGCTTGCATTATTGTGATGGCATGAGATTTTTCATTTTTATCATTCTCATTCTCTCTCCTTTCTTGAGCTCCTCCTTCCTTTTCAACCCTACACTCTCATGAGTTGAGAATCAAGGGTTGAAGTGAGATAGAAAACCACTAGAACAACACTACTACATCTTTAAGCATTAGAGACTAGCATCCTAGAGTCTTTAGTTGCTCCATTGATTTTTAGTGTGGAGCTAGAGCCATAAACCACATCTCTCGGGTGGATCATCTACGACGGTGGAAGACTGGCGGTCAAGCTCGATCAAGAAGAACTCAAGGAGTTAAAGAAGAGGGTAGAAGACCGAAGGACATAGATCATTCAGTATAACCCTTCTTTCATAGAAGATAAAACTCCTAGTAGTTGCTAGTTTAGGGTTATGGTTTGATCATTTCGGTTAAGTTGGTTATGCTTGCTTAAAAATTTAATTTTTGTGCATTCCACCTCTCTACTTAGATTTAGAGTGAGCACAACTAACCAATACTACCCGCGACAAAGTTGCATTCAGGACCTCCTCTGTTAGCTAACTAAGATACCAACGAGGAGAAGGCCTACTCATGTATCCTCATGACCCATGAGTAAAAAAAACCGGCACGCCCGGTAGGACCTCTTTCTCTTTTCACTCCACACTTCGTGTGTCGTTTCGCGAACAAAACCGCGGTTCTCTATATTCATGGTTGCCTCTGGATTTGAGATATTACAACTTGGTATTTCATTTCTATGAAGAATCAATGGCTCTTGACTGCACTTCTTGCAAAAGCAACTCTTATGTCGTCCCATCTGGAAGGGTGGCTTATGGGCCTAACGCGGCCTCTATTTTTTCAATGTCGGCGGGGCAGGTCATACAGGCTATTACCGGACTATTCTTTGGGACCATGCTCCCACCCGTGAGCTTAGCACTTCAACGCCATAAGAAGAAGCTCCCAGAAGGCCGGTCTTTGATCGGCTGGCGACCGTGGCGGCTCCTATCAGCAAGTCATCCAGCTCTAAAGTCTCCATCTTCAACAGGCTGGAGAAGAACTTGAAGGGGCCCATAAAGAAGCCCATGATACCAGAGGGTGTTGCCCCAAAATGGCTAGCCCCTTGCTCATGTTACTTGTGAATCCGACAAAAGTGCTTCCCCTCCCAGACGGTCGGTCTTCGACAGATTGACCAACTTCTCTCCAGCTCCAACAAGGACGTCAGTCTTCAACAGGCTGACGCCAAGCGAAGCTCCCTAGCAACGCCGGGGGCATGATGAAGGCGCCTCTAATATGGAGGATGTTCCTACCGCGAGACATGCTCGACGTCGCCACTGGCTCGAGTGAGATGAGCCGGGGGCAACTTCCCTCTGGGTTCACTACACCAGCATATGTGGTGGATATCGACGTTGTTGTTCCAACTATGAACAACTTCAACCCGTTTAGAAGGGTGCACAAGAACTCCCCTATGGCGGTACTGAAAAAATCACCTCCGTCGGCAGAAGCCCAAGTACAGAAGCATGCTCGCCAATGGCTCTCCTTGTAGATACATAGAGTCTGGGGAAAAATTCAAGACTCCGTGCTTGATGAAAGTTACTCGCGTCGACCCAAGAAATCTAACGGCCGACAAGAAAAAGACCACTCTTCTGCCATACAACGGGGGAATTCTCCTAAAAAGACGCCTTTCATAACGGCTCCTTTTGCTCCAACTTCTGATAAAAGAACGAGGACGGAGAAAATTCTAACGCCAGCGGAAAAATCCAAAGATGAAGGTTCTAAACGCCCCGAGTCTGGGGGTATAACTGTACATATGGTTTACATGGCTAACGATAAAGAAGAGAGTCGTGCTTCTGTGAGTCACAGGCCGCATACTCGGTCGCTCACGAAAGCTCAGAAGAAACAGCTAAAGCTCCAAGAGATGCTGACCAAAATGACAGCACTCACCGAACCAAAAGAAAGTCCGGACAAAGAAGCCGAACAACGTCAGGAGCATGAAACCGATACAGAGTTCTTACGACGAGTGCTAGAGAAGAAAGACAAGGAAGCTGCAGAGCAAGTTGCTAACATAAAGAAGATGGCTCTCTTATTCCAAGATATGGTTGGAATGATGATCCAATCAGAACCACCGGTTGAAAATCCTCCGGTGGTTATCAAAGATGACAGAGGAGAAACATTAAATCCTCCTCAGGCCTTATCAGCGGCCAAGGAGGAAACAATCTCCAAGGCAGCATTAGACGACTGCATTGCTCAACAAATTTGAGCTCACCAGGCTAATGAAGCAGCCAACCAACTCGTCAAACCGGGCGACCATATCCGGCCTGGTATGACCAAATAAAGTACTCACTGGAATATACGATCCCGAAGTTCTACGTTTACAAAGGAATAGGTAATCCCTACCACCATGTCGCACAATTCAGAGTTCTGTGCGGCAATACTGGAGGTGACGATAAATTGTTGCTTTTCCAATTCGTCGGAAGCTTATCAGAAAAAGCTTTTGAATGGTACTCGGAGCTCCAAAATGACTCTGTGAAAACCTTCTCTGAAATAGAGCTGCTATTCGTGCAACGGTTCGCCATCGTGAGTGAACGCACTCCGATCACGGTGCTAATCAATGCCAGGGTCAAGCGAGGAGAAACGTGGGTCCAATATGCGATCCGGTGGCGGAACCTATGGTCCAAATGCGAATGGTGCGTTGAGGAGTCCTCGACCATGGGAATGTTTATTGGGATGATAGATCCTCAATCAAATGTGTCCCAATTCATGACCTTTTTCAAGCCCATCACGTTCCAGTTGCTGATTGAAAAGTTAGCAAAGATGGATCAGATGGGTCTTGGCCCTTCCTCCTTAAATAAGGACCCTCGAAATAACAAGGGAAAAGGAAAAGCGACATTTTTGCCAACATGCGATAACAACCGAACGGTCCAAAACCAGCTGCTCACCAAAACAACGCACGTGTGCGCCCGTCTTTAGAAGAAAGATTGGGACATGCTTACTCATTCACTCGCGATAAAACGAGGTGGTTTTTTGAGCTGGCAATATGAAATAATCCGATCACATTGCCAAACCCACGGCGTCCAGCACAAGCCGGCGACGTCAATAACTCCAACTACTGCTCCTATCACAGGATAGTTAGCCATCCAATTGAGGATTACTACATCTTCAAAAATTGGGTTAAGTACCAGTACCGGTAGGAGAAGTTCGCTCTGTCTTATAGCTAGAGGGTAGATCCGCCCCAAAAGCATGCTCCCAAAAAGGTGGACGTGTAGGGGGCATCATACTCACTCGTGGAAGAAGCTCCATGGGAAGTAGTTTTTTTAGCGAAAACTAAAAGAATACTGAAGGATCTGCAAGTATGTCCAACGATCAAGTGGAAGAACCCACTTGAACCTGAAATTATAGAAAGGATGCTGAAACCACGTCCCGCATCGAAAGTCGTTGACAAGGGGGAAACCCCCCCAAGTCAAGCCTTCAAAGTCTTCTAAGAAAAAGAAGAAGACTAAGAAACCTGTGCAGCCTGCCGAGTATGATGATAAGCACACAGACCTCCAATAATACATAGACATGCCGGAAGAATATAACCAGAAGGAGCGAACACCGATCACGCTTAAAGAATTCCTCAAGTATATTTTTGAGGATGGAGACAGTGACAATGATGAGGGAAATGACTTATCAGAAGGAACAGAAGACCATATAGAAAGTTGCCACATGATCTTTCATTCATCGTTATATGATGAAGAAGCTCCGCCGGTGTCAAAAATCGACATGGAGGAATTGGGGACAGATCAGCGCTAAAATCCCCAAAACTGCTAGAAAAAGACCCGATTGAGAGGATGTTAAACGAAACCTTTCAAAAGAGCAAAGATGACCGAGAACGCGAAATGGCCAGATACGAAAAGGCCAAGCGGTGGCGTCTAAACAAAGAAGTTATGACAAGGACGGGTCATGAAGTTCTCTGGACAAATCAAAATGCGCTTGCGACAAATAAGAGCAGGACTAAAGCTAAGAAGCGGTTCGCCAAAATCCTGTCTATGGGGATGAAACCGCCACCGCTCCTGATATACAGTCCCGGGGTCCTATACTTCGACGAAGGAAAATCACATCCAAAATACTGTTTATATCACTTAAGGGTCACCCACTCCATTGAGGAGTGCAATGCCTTCAACAAGTGGTGGTAATGATATGTTATCCATCGAAAACACTTCAAGAAGGAGAAGCGCGAAGCTCGCACTCGTCAACGTAAGAGTGACGAGATGAACACACATAAAGAAACAACTGGTAACTATTATATGGTTGGTACCAGTTCGGAGAGAGAAAAACCTCAAGTTCTCACCTTCTGGAGCGATTCCGAGGACGAAACGCCCCTCAACCCTCTCTTTGAAGACTCCGCATCGGGAAAAGAAAAGGAGGAGAAGAATTGCAAAAACATTCAGCTGCGTAACTGTATGCTACCTGAGAAAAACCTCGGATGCCCGAAGAAATCGCCCTTGATGAAGAAGCAGCCAAAGAACTCGCCGCAAAGGACCCGTCTAAGAAAAACAAGGTGGATTATAATGTCCTTGTACATTTGAGGAAAATACCATCACAAATGAGCATATTGGATGCTCTCCTTCTGTCCAAAAAAGCATGAGATTCCCTGATCAAGGCCTTACAAGAGCCGATCAGTTCCAAGCTTTCCTCTCAGAAGAGAAGATATAAGATGAATTGGTAGAGGTCCATATGGCTGATATTACATTCGGAGACAAATATATACTCCTCGGTACATGAAAACATAATCGACCGCTATACGTCACCAGGTATTACCATGACATCAAGATAGGGAAAATCCTTGTCGACAACGGATCCTCCATTAATCTTCTCAACGTGATAGTGCTGAAGGAAATATGCATGAATGTTCAGTACCTTGCCGGAGATAAAATTTCCATCTTCGAGTTTGATTCACAATCATCACGGATGATTGGGTATGTAATACTCAAGCTACGCTTCGTGCTGCTTGTCACTGACATCAAAATCCATGTCATTAATACCAAAATTTGCTACAATGTCCTACTCAGCAGGCCCTGGTTACACGAGTAAAATATCATCCCTTCTACACAACATTAGTGTATGAAGTATTTCAAGGATGTCTCAGAGTACACCGTCACGGGAGAACTCAATCCGTTCTCGGTGAATGAAGTGCTAAAGTATGAAGATGTGAAGTTCTTTCTGCTGGACTTCGAGGATACTGAAAGGTGCCAAAAGCCAGAGAATAAGAAAAAATCCGTGGCCACCATACCGATCTTTAGAAGCGACACCGAAGAAGACGAAAAAATAATCTACTCAGGGCAATCTCAAAGGGAAAACAATAAACCCGGGCCATCGACCTCTATCTTGGTCTTTAGCAACGACTCCAAGGATGAGACCAATGCAGTGTTCTCCATCTGTTCATCGACGCAGACTATTGCTGAAGCGGATCAGAGTCTACAAATTATAATGCCTCCGCTTCGATACTACAGGGAACTTGACGCGCTCAATACTTACAGCGTGCAAGAACTGGAAACTCTCTACGTGTCTCCTAAGTAAAGAGGTGAAAATGCGATCCTCTTCTACCAATTTATGGAGACTAAGGTGGAAGAGGAAGCCTGGAATGGTGCCAACCCCACTCTAGACAGGTTCCAGCCCATCTGTATGCCAAGATATTATATGGAGGGATTAAAGAAACTGTTAAAGCGCTATGGTGTAGCTTTCGTACAGACGGTTCGACAGGCCCAATTCTACAAAAAGATTTAGGATATTCCTGGAACTCAACGAAAGAAGCCCAACAGGAAGATAAAAACAACTGGGCTTGGATATGTTCGGTCCAAGAAACGGGAGCAAATCTACATCTGCCATGTCATAAACAATTTGAGTGAAGAAAAAACACTTTTCTAAATAGCCATGACGTCAAATTGGAGCGAGATCCCACTCTAAGAGCATTAAGTCCGTCGCTCGAAGAGCAAAGCCACGAGCTAATCAAAGAAGCTTGTCAGGTGAGCCGAGACAATCATAACCGAGAAATGGCCATATATGAAAAAGCCAAGACATAGCGTCTTAGTCAGCAATCAGTGGAAGAAGTAGACTGTAATGCTCCTCATCCATAGCCCGCTATCCGCTTTCGCTAAAAGATAAAATCCCAAAGCGGAGGTAAAAATAAGGCAAAGAATACAAACAACGGTCAAGGACAACAAAGCAAGTCCAAGACGTCGTTTAATCGAGAAAAGATCGGTTGGAGCCCGTCCTTTATGAAAAAGATGGGTTGGAAATACTCGTTCTCTCAAAACAAGACAGGGAAAATATTCAATCTTGTCATGAAGCACCAAATGATGACGCTTCTGCGGTCTCGGCGTCCCAAACCGATAAATGAGGTCCATCATCCAGATTATTGCTCCTATCATCTAGCAATAAGCCATCCTCTTAAGGACTGTTTCACGTTCAAAGACTGGATGGAGGACCAATACTAGTAAGTAAGGTTAATATTATCCGAAAGCTGGAGGATAACCCCACCACTAAAGCACGAGCCAAAGAAGACCTATACCGTCAGGATGGGCCCAGCTCGACCGTGAAAATAGAATCAGACCCATAGCTGTCATATGATAACACTCTCAAAAGAGGGAGGGCTCGAGAATATGATTGACCTGTTCGGATGCTTCATAAATGAAGACGATGATGAGGAGATCTCAGAATTTCCACCAGCGCCAAAAGAACTGGAGGATGGAATACATACCACGGTGGACAAACTAAGGAAAATCGACTTAGGAACGGAGGATGATCCGAGCTTGACGTTTGTCAGTGAGTTGCTGTCTGAAAAACAAGTAGCCATACTGAAAGACGTGCTTATGCAGTACAAAAATTGCTTCGTTTGGAACTACTCTAAAATACCGGGTTTAGATTCAGAAGTGGCGGTACACAAACTGGCCATATCGCCAGACATAAAGTTGGTCAAACATGCACCAAGAAGGATGCGCCTCGAACTAGAGATGAGTATCAACGCCGAAGACAAAAAATTAATCGACTCTGGTTTTATCCAAGAAGTTCAATATCCCGACTGGATCACCAATATCGTTCTGGTGATGAAGAAAAATGGGACAGTTCGCATCTGCATGGACTTTCGGGACCTCAATAAAGCGTGTCCGAAAGATGACTTCCCAGTACCTGTTACCGAGTTGATGATTGATAACACGTCCACCCATGAAGCCTTCTCCTTCATGGATGGATCTTCAGGATACAACCAGATAAAGATGGATCCTGAAGACCAGAAGCATACCGCCTTCCAAAATCCGTTAGGTGTATTTTGCTACAAGGTGATACTTTTCAGTTTGAAAAACGCCGGAGCTACATACCAAAGGGCCATGAAAAAGATCTTCGATGACCTCATATATAAGATCGTCGAATGCTATATTAATGACCTTGTGGTCAAGAACAAATCTTATGAGGAACATTGGGATCTCCTGAAAATTGTGTTCCAACATTTTCGGAAGTATAACCTGAAGTTGAACCTTCTAAAGTGCGCATTTGGCGTCTCCTCAGGCAAATTCCTAGATTTCATCATACGCCACCGAGATATCGAAATCGATCCCTCAAAAATCAAGGCGATTATAGAAATACCCTCGCCAAAAACCCTCAAACAACTGTGGTCTCTCCATGGAAAGCTTGCATATATCCGGCGGTTCATAACCAACCTCTCCGGAAAATGTAGTCCCTATAACCATCTGATGAAGAAGGGGACCCGTTTGTCTGGGATTAGAAGTGGCAAAACGCACTATACGAAATCAAACAATACCTGCAAACCCGCTGGTATTAGCGCCCTAGTTAAGAGAAAACCCCTTATCTTATACACGACGGCCCTCGAAGGTTCTTTAGACATGCTATGGGCATAAGAGAACGGTCAAGGAAAGGAGAGAGCTCTCTACTTTCTAAGCCGGGTTCTCCTAGGGGCAGAAAGCAACTATTCCCCCGTCAAAAAGCATTGGCTGGCGTTGATATTCGCAATAACGAAGTTCAGACACTACGCCTTGGTGCATAAGGTCCACCTTATATCAAAGGTGGATCCTCTCAAATATATGATGTCAAAGGCTATACTGAAAGGAAGGCTTGCCAAATGGGCCCTCGTGCTGATGGAATTCTCGATAACGTATCAACCCCTCAAAGCGGTGAAAGGAAAAACCATCGTAGACTTTCTCGTGGAACATCTGATACCAGCAGACTCTGCCCTAAATTGAGATTTTTCGGATGAACACGCGTTCGACGCGGTTGAAGAAGAAAAAGAAGAAAATGAGTCTCAATGGGAACTCTACTTCGACGGAGTATCTTCTATGAAGAGGCGAAAGAAGAATACTCCTATAATCAAAGCCGGGGTAGGTCTTATCTTCGTGACCCCATAAGGAGGAATATCACGTTACGCCCTCTCCTTGACAGAACCCAAGACTAATAATTGTTGGATATGTATGCCCTAGAGGCCTGCATGTATAGGATGCTAGGGATATGTATGTACAGGAAATTTTGCTCAGTTGTATAGTATACTATTTGAGTTGTCATTATCTGAACATATGTATATTTTTTCTTGCTGCTTTATATTGCATATACATGTTGATAAAGACTCATTACAGTAGTATATTATTTTGGTTTGTCTTTATCTTAATATGTGCATATGTTATACTCGATATCACATATAGCTGATACATGTTCATAAAGCCCGTAGGATTTTGCTTGACTACCAATGTTATGATGGCGATCATACTTGTGGAGGCTGGGTAGTCCATAAGCACATCCTTAAATGTCCTAAGTCACAGGAGTATCGAGACTGGGCATCGATATTCCAGAGTAGACTTGTGTATACGTTTCTAGACCCCGACGAGGGACGGTGGTTGGTCCCTACAGCCATTGGTGTGATGACCTAAGATTGTATACAGGTGCTCACTAGGGGTGAGTACACTGGACGGACTTGCCGAGAACCTCTAGATATTATTATACCTATCGTCAGATAGCGGTTCTCAGGTGACATGAGTACAGGTTAATCTTTAGACCTTAGATCGTCATTTGTCTCGTGTGAGTTCCTACTGTACTTAGATCACTACCCTACCCCGGCTCTACTGAGTCATGCAAATAGGTTTTGGTTGGGTACAGTCCCGAGCCATATGAAGGCAGTGAGCGATTGTCTAGGATTCGTCTCTCTCGGTATTAGGAGTAGATATCGCACTGTGTCCGGTTGGCCAGAACCATAAGACCTTGGCCAAGGCAGTTGAGATTTACTAATAGTTAGATCAGCAGTTTCTCTGATCGGTCCTGAACCACATCGACACAACTTATCGGGTCAGTAGGGGTCTGACGTTTACCACCCTTCTTAGACCCGGTATGTGATACTCATAGTCAAAGAAACCGAACTGTACGGAGATTGTCACGTATAGGCTCAGTAGGGGTTTAGATGAGCTTGCTCGTCGGCTTTCTTTTCGACAGGTACCTGGGTAGCCATTACGTACAACTAGTGCCTCTGACGTGCTTGTGGTTAAACCCACTGCCAGCGTACTGTCGAGTCTTTAGAGTCCCACACAGAGGGTTTCCTGGTTCAGGCAAAACGTTGTAGAGGCTGCACGTTTAAACATGCAGGGTTCCGATTAATTACGTGTACTAGTTGCTCGAAATTTAATCGGACGGGTTATAATACTGGTGGGCTTAGGATTAAGTCGGTTTGTTAAATCAAATATTGATTTAATACTAGTATTATATTAGTAGTATTATTCTATCTCTTGGGTATTCGTATTTGTTAGGAATATCTATGCCCTAGAGGCCATTATTGTATATTATAGTGGATGGTTGGACATATATATATGACTTTCTTGCTCGACATGATAGTATGCTATCTTTATCTTAACATGTACACTTGTTTTAGTTTACTATCTCATTGATACATGTTGATAAAGCCCTTAGGATGTTTGCTTGACTACCGGGACTATGATGCAGATCATACTAGTGGGGCTTGTGTAGTCCGCAAGCACATCCTTTAACAGTTTCTAGTCGAGGGTGTAGGGCTATGGCAGCGCCCCGGCCATCAATCCATGGCCAAACGCGGAACAAAAACTTTAAAAACCGGAGCTAACGGAACCCTAATCGACGGATTGTACCATTAACCCTATACTAGTTATATGAAAAGAGTTTAAGAGATTATACCGATCGATCCGTGTCCTTCGGTCTTCAATCTCTGTCCTCAGCTCGTTGCGGCTGCCTCGATCAAGCTCGCTCTCCGGTCTCCCTCGTCGAAGAGGATCCACGTCAAGGATAAGTAATACAGGCTCCCGCTTCAAAACCGAAGCAACTCGGGCATCCAGTTTGCCATCCTAAATGCCCAAGATGAAGTAAAGAGAGTGTGTGATTACTTTGTCTCAAAACATCCATGGATTCTCAACTCATGAGAGGGTATGGATGGAGGTGAAGAAGAAGCCATGTGAAGTGAAAAGAGTGAGCTCAAGACTTAGCTTGTGAGCAAGTGGAGAAAGTTGTTTTCTTTTTGAATGAGTTGTGTGTTATTTTGATTGAGAGCAACTCAAGAATAAATCCCAGCACAAATAATATCATCCCTCATTCACAAATATCTCACAACTCACTCCATGACTCACCATGTAAGTCACCAAGTGCATGCACAATGAATAAATGCACACCCGTGACTCACACCAATGTCATGCCACAATCAATGCCCAAGCCAAAACTTATGCTCACAATTTTCACCTCACAACAATATTAAACATTAAACTAAATGTTTAAATGAAAAAGGAAATGGCATCTTCAAAAGTAATCTTGTAACGGATTACAAGAATACCCATCATCCGTATATACATACCTGCATCCGTATTCTGACTGAATACGAATACAACGGGACAAAAGTAATCCAACAATATAATACTAGGATTCGGCTTAAACCAAAGCCCACTAGTATTATACATCCGATCATTATCCGTGCACAAGTGTACGAATATGATCGAACCCTGCAATAAAACCATACGGCCTCTACAACGTTTCGCCAGAACCAGGGAAACTCTCTGTGTGGGATTCTAAAAACTCGTCAATACGCTGGCAGTGGGCTTAACCACAAGCATATCGGTGTCACTAGCTGTACGTAACGGCTACCCGGGTATTGAGCGAAAGGGAGGCCGACGAGCAAACTTATCCAGAAACCTTATTGAGCCTGATAGTGACAATATCCGTACAGTCCGGTCCGTTCGTTTATGAGTATCTCATATCGAGTCTAGGGGGTGGATAAAGTCAGACCCCTAATAACTTCACATTTAGTGTCGGTATGAAGCATATCACCAACTGAGAAACTACTGATCCGAATCAGTAATTCTTGTCTACCCCGGTCGAGGATTTCTGGTGATGGCCACCCGTGCGCTCCGCAACATCAACCCCCAATATACCGGGAGAGATGAATCCCCTGACGATCCGCTCACTGCCTCAATATGGCTCGCGACTGTACCTAACTAAAACCTATTTGCACGACTCCTTTGAGCCGTGGTAGGGTAGTAATCAAAGCACAGTGGGAACTCACACGAGACAAATGATGATCTCAGGTCGATAGACTAACCTGTACACATGTCACCAGGGAACTGCTATATGACAATAGGTATAATACTAACTAGCATGTTCCCGACGAGTTCGTCCGGTGTACTCATAACCTAATGAGCACCTATATACATCTTAGGTGAACCAACTAACACCAATGGCTTATGAGACCGGCCACCGCCCCTCGTCGGGGTCTCGATCCGTATACACTAGTCTACTCTCGGAGTATCGATGCCCAGTCTCGAAACTCCCACGACTAGGGACACTTTAAGGATGTGCTTATAGACCACTCAACTCTCATGTATATGATCGCCATCATACTACTGGTAGTCAAGAAAGAATCCTATGGGCTCTATCAACATGTAATAGTGATCTGTAATGTCACCTAAAGTATGTACACGATGATAAAGACAAACCAGATAGCATACTATCATCTTGAGTAAGACTGTTCTACCGGTATAGGTCCCCCCTCAATCATTGCAATCATATGCCTGTGATCCAATAATTGACTTGAGGGCACTATAGCCAACAATCTCCCACTTGCACTTAAGGTTAATTATTGCGGTGTCGCATACTCACAGCCCGTGTGATACCAAACACCCAACTTCTCTACTAATCAGTTTCACATAGCTCGTTTTTAAAACTATTGCGTTCGAGAAATAGCCTTAGTGAGTGGATCCGCTCCAATATTTCTTTCTATGTTTCTCTTTATCTCAAGTTCGCGGAGAAAGCCATCTCCCGAAATGAGCAATACCTGTCTTAGAATATGTATGGATATCTGATGGGACCCAGTTCACAATTGAACTCCAAATCCAGTAAACTTCTAAGACTGTATTTTCAACTGAATTTAATCAGTATCCTGCGCCATGCCTCCCTCAGTATCCGCTTGGACCACCTGTCCAAACTACTGCCCTTCAAAAAAGGGAAAACTATAACTCTGACAGTCACTTTGTCATCCAGGTCACCTTGGAAGCCTGGAATGATAACCGTCTCCCGAAGGAGGCTGTCATTACCAAATCCCTTGAACATCTACTTATGTTCATAAACTGCTTACGAACGTTTCTCCAGGATTTGGATTAATATATCAACTTATTGTATCTAGTGCAAAAACAACATCTAGTGTGGTACTTGACATCTCATAATTGACTCAATTGCCTAAACAGGTGATATGCTAATCATGCACATCGCTATCCCCTTTAGTCTGTAAGACACCTTTAGAGAGGGTGACTCCATCACCTGCAGGTACACTACCATGTCAGGAGCCGTCTATTCTAAAATACCTTTAGAATAGAGTCAAAGTACCCAGCTTGGGAAACTACCCAAATTTAGATCTAAAACCATAGATCTAGTAACCAGAATGCCAGATATAATATCTATATCCTATGTGGAGAAACCACTGTGTGACATCCACAGTATAACCGATCGTAGTGTAGGAATTTCACTTCCTACAAAGTGTATGTCATCCAAATACCAAGACATAACACCCTACTACTTTCTTAACAGATCCATCTCCTATTCTGATGAAGTCAAAAACCCATGACCGTCACTTCAAAATTAGATGATCTATCTCCGTTATATTTGCTTTAGTCTATAAATAGTCACAACCTACTTGTCCACTATGCTTCCGCTACTTCCACTGACTACAACAACCCTCTGGCAGAGTCATATACACGTGCACTTCTAAAGCTAGTTTAGAACGACGCTATACACATCCTCATACCGGGTCTCATAGTCTAGAACAATAGTAGTGTCAAGTCTGGGTAAACAAGAACCTCACTGTCACCATCTTTGACGATACCGAAGTACCTCTCGGGCGCCTGAGGTTACCTACCATATCTGCGGAGTGGCTAATAGAATGTCAAATCTGATTGAATCTTTAGGTTCTATTAAATTTTCAGTAATCGTTTGTGGTTCTGGAATCACTTCCAATTCTACCATACTCCCACTACCGTTTTCTGAAAAAGTCTATTTTGCTAAAACTTTAGAAAGTCAAGAACAATATCACTATTGATCTTCCAGATGGTAGAAAGTTAGCCCTCGTCATAGCCCGGGATAACTAACAAACTGCCATTACAGAAACGTGACTTGAGTTATCCAGAGTCTGGTTTTAAGCATAAGCCGGACAACTCCACATACCTTAACATCGTTAAGATATGAACCATTCTATATACAATATAAAAACAAAGGCACTGATTTAATTGGAACCAGATTCAAATCATGCAGCTATCTCTAGTGCATGTCAACTAAATGGAAGGAGGCCGATCAGCATTACTCAATTAGGAGTGCATCCAAATATGAGTAACCTGAAAGAGAAGCAAGTTCTCAAAACCATTACTATCAACTGAATACCAAACACAAGTATCTACATCTTCGATCACTTTGAAGAATCCTGATACTTGCAACACATGGTTCTCTACTTTATTCTTATACCTATAACTTCTCAAAACTTGGACCTTGTATTTTTACGAAATATTTGTCTAAAACTTGAGAAGTCGCAAGTAAACAGAATATAGTACAAGTGTCATCCCCTCTGTCCTAATGGACACTGGACAACATACAATATTTTGTATAAGTCCCCTGAGTTTAATAACTCAAATCCTGTGCATCTAGGTTGAAAACTGTACTATAGTTAAGAAGAATTACACCGATGTTTAATGCTCTTTACCCAATCATCAATTGATATAGGTAAATGTCATAGACATAATTTCAAAAATTTATATCTCACTTTATAAAATAAACGTACAGATATATCGGTTTGAAATTGGTGCATAACAATGGATATTCAAAACCAAATATTTGTCGTCAGGCAAAACCCCAGGCGATTTCCTCAAATATCACCAATTACAAAGAATTCCGATATAATGAGGATATAATCACCTAATTCCTAATAATTTACTCCTACTCATCATCTGTAAAACCATACAGATGTGAGAATCAAACCTGGTAAATACATACCCTGGAGCAAGGATCTAATTGGGAAATTAGTTTTCATTTAAAAACACATAGTGAAACTGAAACATGAAAATGTTTCGAAGGGGTAGCCGGGTATTCTTAGTAATGTCTCTTCCATTATCCAGATTCATGACTCTTTCCGTATATTTCTTTGCCATCTCTCCAAATCCCTTTATTTGTCTTTACTCATTACCTTCTGCACACCATCCTTAGGCTAAATGGTTTTTTTCCTTCCCTACCATTCGGCACCAGCCTATGGTTGGAAGAAGACTATCCAATAAGCGTAATAGGTGTACTCTCCTAATCCTAAGAGTACTCGCAACTTGGGAGAAGGTAAAGATAAAAGACAACTGAATAAACCTTATTCTATTTCTCCTGAACCGGAGAAATGCAAAGGTGAAGTAGGAGTGGCGATGAAATACGCGGTTTGGTCGTGAATGATAGCAGTCACAGTTTACTTTGCCATCTTTCTAATCCCTTTATTTGTCTTTACTTATTACCTTTTGTACACCAAACTTAGGCTAATTGGTTTTCTTCCTTTCTCACCTTTCGGCACCTGCCTATGGTTTGGAAGAAGACTATCCAATAAGGGCAATAGGTGTACCCACTCCTAATCCTAGGATCCCTCACAACCTGAGAGAAGGTAAAAGGAAAAGACAACTGAATGGTCCTATTCAATTTCTCCAGAACCGAAAACCATTCTCGAATCTGAAACAAGTTTCTTCGAGTTCATATGTAACTATACGATGGTCATATCCAATAAATGTGGATCTTCGTAGTGATACGGAATATTCCGGAGAAAAGCAAAGGGTAAAAGTAGGAGTGGCAATGAAGTATGCAACTCTGACAATCCAAATGCCAGTGTGTTTTAAAAGGGTTCGGTTAACTTGGTTACTGACTTATAGTCTAGGGTCAGGACATGGTCGCTGCTAAAGAGAGAGAGAAAAGAAACACTCAGCGTGCACTCTAATCTAGATCAGAATGGTTATCACTTTATCTAATCAGGATGTCTCTTACTATTTCCTTAAATTCTCCTCCAAACCTAAAAGAAGAATTAGTCAGGATCATCTAAAATCACCCGAGGAGTAAACCAACTCATCAGCAGGAATCGGGATCCAACTATCATCGCATGATAACCTGATGAAATCCACTCAAGTTATCACACTCCAGAAGGTATATGCATGCCTAGAAAGTTTCCTGTATGTTTGAAACCCACGATGTGATTTCTACCCCATGCTCTTATGACCTTGATGAAGGCCAACATATCATAAGTCACATGTCAAGTTCTACCCATCATTGTCCAGGTTAATTTGAACCTACCCGTACATACCCTTGACGAAGGCTAAAATAGTAGTACGACTATCCCAAACCAACGCATCTATTTATGCTACAGAAAAGTAACAAATAGCTACCATATACTATGCCTTGACGAAGGCCAACATACATAGCATGAATACTAAGTGCTACCCGTCTGAAATGACGGAGGGCTACGAATGGTTTTTGGCGAAAAACCTTTAACTTAATGAACTTGATATCGTTGAAGGAACCGGATAGCTTTTTACAAATATATAGTTGCGAAAACCTTTGCAAAAGAGGTCACTCTCGGTAAAGAGATCTCGTCTCTTTCCTCATGGAATGAGGTGCAGGATATTCCAACTGAATACCACGACACAAAGCAAAAAGTAATCGACTATAATGAAGTTTGTACCCTGACGCAAACTTCTACCCAAAAGATCACTCCCGGTGAGAGGATCTCGGCTCTTGCCTCGTCTAATGAGGTGCTGGATATTCATAACCGAATACCGCTGTGCAAAACAGAAGAAAACGTTCTTGTAATAATAGCTTTTTAAAATTTGTTCCAACAACATCGAATAGGTCTGTTTTCCTTGCATTGATCAAAATCAACGCAGTCCCATCAATTAATCACACCACAAAAGAACGAAAATATGATGTACGTATATGCCATCCGCATTCGCCACTGGGTCCCGTCATCACTCATTAAGTTACTTAACTAACGACAGAGCGGGGACTGGACTAGCGCGGGTGTAAAACATATACAACATCTACTAGTATATATATAGCAATATATAATAATCGCTCCAGGTATGATAAATGCAACATCACAAATAAGAAATAAGCCTCACAGAACAATACAGATAATCTAGGAGCTCCGGGTTTTTTTTGAGCCGCAAGTGAAACCCGATGTTCCCCTGGTCGTGTGGATAGCCTGTGCAATGAAAACCTAGACCCCTATGAGCGCGGCAAGTTATCTGCCAAAACCAGAAGTGAGGTATCCCCCTTCATCAAAGTGAATGGGCCACCCAGCACTTCACGGAATCCGGTAACTTAAGCACCCCTCCTTGGGTCAACCTGTACCCCCTACGAGTAAGGAGAATAGCCTGCTAATTCTAGAGTAAGGCCCCCTCTGTCTCAACGCCATGAGATGCGGACCTGTTACCCTCCAGAACCCGGCTATCCGTGCACTCCATCGCGGGGTAATCCTAGTACAGAAAAGAAAAATAGATACAACAGTGACATCGACCTCAACCCGGTCGTGCCCCAAACAAATAATATACAAACAGGAAGTGACGACAGTCCACATGTCGGACGCTCGCCCCGCGATATCAAATGTACAAATAAAACTAAACTGTACTAACATTGCACCCAAGCTATCCACCACGACGAATCCGCAACAAACACAGCACAACACAGAACATCAACGTGAATGTAACGTTCGCAAACCCGTCTAAAAGAACTATAGCAATTAGACAAGTTGTACCGATCTAATGACATTCACGGTCGCAGATAGAAATGCATGTACTGAAAACTTTAAACAGTGCTAGAAATATCGACTTCGAAATAATCCCGAATAGCCCAAAACTACTAGATAAATCCATATCAAAACTGGACTAAACTAGCAATACTAATAAACCAATATTCCAGAGTCTAAACCACAACCCAAATACGAAACCTAAATTCATAATAATGTGTCACGACCCGAAGTTCGGCCCGTGACCGGCACTTAACCACGTGACGTCTACAGGCGTGACGCGACTAAGTAAGCCGAAACCCAGAAATCAAAACCATTAAAGTATGGAGTGTTTAAAACATTTATTAGAATATTTGTTAAAACCTTTAGAAAACTTTAAATTGTTTAGAAAAATCCTTTAAAGTTTGAGCTATTATTTAAAAAATTTTGGCAGCATTTCCTTTGTAAAACTAGCCCCGAAATCGGGTACAAGGCATTATATGAGTAAAATGATACACAATAAGAAATAAACATCCCAAACGGGAGCAATCACGTCCAACGGCGGAAAAAAACACCACAATAAAAATATACGACGCCGTAGCGAAGAATGAGTAAAAATAAGTGAAGACAACATGAAATGTAAAACTGCATAGATAAATCGGCTCAGAACGAGGTCGACACCAGAGTACAAAATAATATGTATCATCCTCACAACTGATCTCTAAGTCAATACATAAGTAGTATATGGAGAATACTAGATACAAAGATGTACACAACTGGAAAATAAACAGATACCGCACAAAAACCCACCTATCAGCAAAAGGGCTAGTATGCCAACCGCAGTGGTATCTGTGTCAAAAGATGTAAGAAAGCAGCCTGCCGTGACTACTCCGAGGGGCAACCTGCAAACACTGTGGCACAACGGGGGTGAGTTGCCAACTTGTGAATAGTAGATAACATATAAAGGTAATCGCGAGTATGCACGTACTGCGATACTCTAACCTATGCCAACAGATAACATCATATGATGAACTGGATGCTCAAATCATGCAACAAATGCGATCTAATAACATCTCTATGTGATGAGCAGGGTATGCAATAATCGTGCATAGCATGTTTGCTCCAACAGGTACTACAGATACAAGATGAGATGTGTAATACTAAAACTGAGCATGGGAATAAATAATATCTACACGGAATGTCAACGTGGAAAAAATAGCCGGTGTCCAACAATACACCCAAATCCCAGTAAAACTGAGGCGCCGTCATCCTCATCGGCCATCAAATCCTGTAAATCTCATAGAATCGTGAGTGCCCAACATCGGCACTCGAAATATCATAAAATCGCCGTGTTTAGCATCGACACGCAAATCCTCAAGTATCGGGCTCCGTCCATCGGATCGACCTACGGGCTCCGTCTGCGGAATCGGCCCTCGGCCCCGGTAGTATGAATCGTCCCGTATCCATCTATCGACTCTGGTCAGTATCCTCCGGATAACCGCCAGGTCCAACCAATCACCGGTAGGTAGTGGTCCCACTGCCAGGCTCATCGCCTACTGCACGACAGATCCGTTCTCGTCCCGGGGTACCATACCGGGTCCACCATATACCCGCAATCGGCCTCGTCCAGCTCCTCGATTCGGGTTCACATATCACACGTCTCAGAACCGAGAAAACGCATGGTGGATGCACTGAAATATCATATCAAGGGAAACCGGGTTTTTAAAACAGTGCGTATTTTCATAAAATAATACTCCGGTTCCCAAATCCAGAAATCACATAAATCCAAACTCAATACGTAAATCCATGCAGTGTGTCGTATGACACTAAGAGTAAAAGAAAGGGGAAAACCGCTCTTTTAAAAGATCCAGTTTTGAAATATCCCATGCGGTCCCTTTAGTTTTTAAAACATGTCAATGTCATCCATGTATGTAATATATGTATGTGTATAGGTATGGATGTGCGAATGGATAAGTACGCAATGTGAGTGTAGCAATATACATGTGCACTAATATGGACATACGATGTATATGTGCCCAAGTATGGATATATGATGTATATGTGCACAAGGGTAAATATATCAAGATATGTATGCACTAAGATGAATATAAAGGGTGCATGTGCGCAGGTAGTGATATATCAGTGAAGGTATGCACAAAAGTGAATATACAGTGTGCATGGTATGAATATAAATATATATACCAATATGCGGCAAGTCATGACAATTATCAATGAAGCGGAATCAAGACGATATATGATTCGTAGCAATCCTATAATGTGAGTGTCATGGCAATCACTAACGGTGTGAGTGTAACATAAAAATAGTGCTCGTGCAGCTTGAACCGTTAGTGATAGTGCAGTGTTCTATACTACCAATTCTATATGCAATAGGAGATGGTATGCTACTATAGTATATATATATATATATATATATATATATATATATGAACACATACAATCTAAAATATCCTATAACGCCCTGACGCTTAACGCCATACGGGCGATTTCCCCATAGATGTTAAATCTACTCACCTGGTCGCGTGCTACTCGTAGCCGACCACTTGCTTCCCCTTCTTCGCGGCGTCCGACGTACCCGTCTGTGAACCTGGAATTACACAAGGAATCCAAATATATAAGCAAAATTCTACAAAACGCGATATCGAAATCAAACGAGAAACTCGCGTCGCGAACTAAACGCGCATGTGTACGATACGCTGAAACGTGTGTATACGCGTCTAAAACTAACCCGACACGTCGCGACACGCTAGATCACAGAACCCACTCACGTATCGCACGTGTCGCGCAAACTAAACGTAATAGAAAAATGATATATCGTCCTAGATTCTACCTGGGTGAGAAACTTACAAAATTGCACATGCCAAAACACTGAGATATGCAGAAGACTCCTATAGCCAAAACCTTAACACCTATCTCCCATGTCTGGCCGCAAATTGCGGCCAGAGGGAATATTCCGGCGGCCTGGGTGTGGGTTTAGGGGCTCGTGCTCTGGTGGTGTGGTCTAGACCTAGTACACATGCTCCAGTTTCCTCAATTTTTACCTGAACAACCCGATTCTAAAGCAGATCACAAAAAGCTAAGAATTCACTTTAAAATGCTAAATTTTGCACTATTTGAAACCCTATGGTATTTTGGTGAAATCTGGGGTAAATCTTAGGTTAACTGACATCAAACACACTTAGTCAAGCTATATCATCAATAAAAACCATCACTTTGCCAAATCTCACTCAAATTACCAAAACTAGCACTAAACCACACGATAAACACTAACTTAAGCTTAAATAACCATATGTTAAGCAAGCAAGGAAATCAAGTTTAAAGATTATACCTCTAGAGATCCTAGGATGCAGGAGAAGAGAAGAAGAAGAAGAAGAAGAGGGTGTTGCTGCTGCTGGAGTGCTGCTGCTATTGCTGCTGCTACTGCTGAGCTGCTGCTGTTGCTTCTGTTGCAGCTGCTGCTGATGCTGATGCTGCTGCTGCTGCTGTTTTTGCTGCTGCTGCTGCTTCAATGCTGCTGCTGTTGTTGCTGTCTTGTGTGAGAGAGTGGGAGGGAGAGAGATGTGTGAGAATGAATGTGAGGGGAAAAAATACAAGGGTTTTGAAAATAAAATGAGAGTCAACCCCTCACCCTCTCTCCTCATTAAATGCTAAGCATGGCACCATCCATCATGGCCTCTCTCTCACCTATACTAGTCAACCCGAGCACTAATTCATTTTAAAGACTAATACCCTTAATTGAAAACAAATTAGCTTAACAATTGGTTTAGTCCTCCATGGTTATCTAAACATGGTTTAACCCTAGATTTAACCCTAGTTAACATGCACAAGTGTGTGCAGTCCAGATAAAATTCTAATAAAATATTCATAAAACCAGATAAATTATTTGAAAACCGTTTTGGTAAACTTTTTATTAAAAACCATATATTAACAAATAATTAGCCCCTAAACACATCCTAAGGTGTTACAATCTTCCCCCCTTAAAGAAATTCTTCCCCGAATTTAAAATATAAAGCTGCGCATACCTTCAAAGAGATGAGGAAACTTCTTCCGCATCTCGCCCTCGGCCTCCCTAGTGATCTCTTCACCATTCGGGCTGCGCCAAAGCACCTTCACTGATTGCAAGACCTTCGATCTAAGTTTCTTCACCTGCCGGTCCAATATCACGACTGGCTGCTCGGTGAACGAAAGATCGCGCTCGAGCTGAACGGTCTGATGCTGAATCATGTGCGAAGGGTTATGTAGGTATCTGCGAAGCATCGACACGTGGAATACGGGGTGAACAACTGGGAAGTCGGGTAGAAGAGCCAAACGATATGCTACTGCGCCCACACGCTCGAGGATCTCGAAGGGACCTATGAATCTGGGGCTAAGCTTCCCCTTCCGTCCAAACCTCATCACTCCCTTCATCGGAGAGACCCTCAGAAAAACGTGATCTCCAACTGTGAACTCTAATCTGCGACGGCGTCTGTCAGCATACGATCTCTGCCTGCTTTGAGCTGTCCTCATCCTGTCTCGAATCAACTGTATCTTCTCGGTCGTCTCCTGTACGATCTGTGGCCCCAAAATACTGCTCTCGCTGAGCTCTGTCCAACAGACGGGCGATCTACATCTCCTCCCATACAAAGCCTCGAAAGGTGCCATCTGAATAGTATCCTGGAAACTATTTTTGTAGGAGAAATCCATCAAGGGTAAATGATGATCCCAGCTACCACCAAAGTCTAAAACGCATGCTCGGAGCATGTCCTCGAGAGTCTGAATAGTCCGTTCTGACTGGCCGTCGGTCTGCGGATGAAATGCTGTGCTGAAACTCAAACGGGTGCCCAAAGCCTCCTGAAGCCTCTGCCATAGTCGGCTAGTAAACTGGGTGCCTCGGTCGGACACGATACATGTCGGGACTCCATGCAGTCGTACAATCTCGTCGATGTATATATGGGCATACTGAGCAAATCCGAAAGTCGTCTTCACTGGCAAGAAATGAGCCGCTTTCGTCAAACGATCCACGATCACCCAAATGGAGTCATACCCTCGCCTAGTCCTGGGCATACCCACAATGAAGTCCATAGAAATCTGTTCCCATTTCCACTCCGGAATGGGTAACGGCTGTAGCTCACCTGCTGGCCTCTGATGCTCGGCCTTGACTTGCCGACAAGTCAGGCATCTCGACACGAAGTCTGCGATGTCCCTCTTCATTCCGTCCCACCAGTAAACATCTCTCATATCATGGTACATCTTGGTGGAACCCGGATGAACACTGTACACCGATCGACGTGCCTCCTCAAGAATCTCACGCCGCAGTCCCTCAGCATCTGGTACGCACAGTCTAGTCCCAAATCGCAGTATCTCCTGATCATCGATCATGAACTCGGAAAATCTGCCCTGTCCAATCTGTGCCATGATCTCTGAACATCGGTCATCACTGTGCTGTGCCTCATGTATACGGTCAAGCAACTGTGGGCGTGCACGAACATGCGCAAGCTGTCCCCCTATCGGCATGAACTCGAACTGCACTCGGCTGTCGCATAATATCTGCCAATCTGCCGACGACTGCCTCTGCACTGCGCTCAAACAAGATAGACTGCCCTCGGGCCTCCTGCTCAAAGCATCCGCCACTACATTTGCCTTTCCCGGGTGATACAAGATCTCGCAATCGTAGTCCTTCACTAGTTCCATCCAACGGCGCTGTCGGAGATTCAGGTCTCGCTGCTGAAATATATACTTTAAGCTCTTGTGATCAGTGAATATCTGGCACGACTCGCCATATAGGTAATGTCGCCAGATCTTAAGTGCAAAGACCACTGCAGCCATCTCCAAATCATGAGTGGGGTAATTTTGTTCATGTCTCTTCAACTGCCATAAAGCATACGCGATCACCCTGTCATGCTGCATCAATATGCACCCTAGCCCCACTCATGAAGCATCACAATAGACCACAAATCCGCCTGATCCTGAAAGCAATGATAACACTAGCGTCGTAGTCAAACGAGTCCGTAGCTGCTGAAAGCTGTGCTCGCACTCCTCCGTCCAATCGAAAGGAACTCCCTTCCGGGTCAACCCGGTCAAAGGTGCGGCAATACGGGAGAAGTCCTGCACAAATCGCCTGTAGTAGCCGACCAATTCTAGAAAGCTACTGATCTCTGTAACTGATGCGAGTCTGGGCCAACTCTAAATGGCCTCGATCTTCTTCGGGTCAATACATATACCGTCTCGTGTAATCACGTGGCCCACTAAGTCTACGCTGTCAAGCCAGAATGTGCACTTGGAGAATTTTGCGAAAAGCTGGTGCTCCCTCAAGGTCTGCAATGTGATCCGCAGGTGCTGCTCGTGCTCCTCTCGGCTCCGGGAATACAACAATATATCGTCAATGAATACAATGATGAACAAGTCAAGGTACGACATGAATATACGGTTCATCAAATCCATAAACGCTGCTGGGGCATTGGTGAGTCCGAACGACATCACCAAAAACTTATAATTGCCATAGCGCGTGCGGAAAGCTGTCCTCGGAATGTCCTCATGTCGAACCCGCACTGATGGTAGCCTGATCGCAAATCGATCCTCGAAAAGTACCCTGCCCCCTGAAGCTAGTCGAACAAGTCATCGATGCGTGGCAAAGGATACCTGTTCCGTACTGTAATCCTGTTCAGCTGGCGGTAGTCGATACACAAACGCAAACTACCGTCCTTCTTCTTGACAAACAGGACCGGAGCACCCCAAGGAGAAACACTGGGTCGAATAAGTCCCTTATCCAGCAAATCTTGTAGCTGATCCTTCAACTCTCTAAGCTCCGTCGGAGCCATCCGATAAGGCGGTATAGAAATAGGCCCCGTGCCGGGAATCAAATCAATACAGAAGGCAATATCGCGCTCAGGCGGTAGCCTAGGAAGCTCGTCAGGGAAACCATCAGGGAACTCACATACAATCGGAACCTGGTCCAATGGAACATCTGTAGCTCTAGTATCGCAAACATAGGCTAGAAATCCCTGACATCCCTTCCTCAACAGCTGTCCAGCGTGAAGAGAAGAAATCAAACTGTAAGGGGCGGCACCCCGGTCCCCCGGCACAACAAAAGCCGACTCGCCGGGAAAACAAAACCTAACTGTCTTCTCGCGGCAGTCCACAGACGCATAGCACGTGGCTAACCAATCCATGCCCAAAAGAACGTCAAAGTTCAACATCTCAAGAAGGATCAAGTCGACCGGTAACTCTCTCTCGCCAATACGGACAACACAGGATCGGAACACGTGCCTAGCAACAAACGACTCTCCTACAGGGGTGGTCACAACAAGCGGCAGATCAAGCAAACCGGACTCTCTACCCAAACTCGGCACGAAGTGTGTGGAAACGTACGAGTGTGTGGATCTGGGATCAAACAACATGTGTGCGTCAACAGAACATACTGATAGGGTACCTGAGACCACAGCATTGGACGTCTGTATGTCCTGATGCGTCAACGCGAAAACCCGTGCCTGTCCTCCACCTGCGACTGGCGGTCCCTTACTAGCAACTGGCTGCACTCTGCCGGTAGCTGGCTGTCCTCTGCCTCGGCCACCTCGTCCTCTAGGAACAAACCCTCCGCGACCACGGCCTCTCTGTGCATGAGTCTGATGCGGAAAAATAGTAAGTACAACAGGCAACGCCCTCTGGGGTGGTGAAGGTGGTAATGTGACATGCGGTATGGCTGCCTCCCTCTGGGGTATCTCAGGACAATCTCGAACACGATGATAAGAACTCCCGCAGCGGAAACATCCCGACGATGACCGCTGACCCTCCTGGGGATAAGAGATGAACAACCGGCCTCGCCCCGAATCTCTGCCACCTGCAAGACGTCTGTCACGGCACCGAAAAGGCTGTCTCTGTGCTGATGTATCTGCACGAACTCTCTTCGGCTCTGGAACTACCGATGTCTCAGCAAGGCGCTCCTCAACTAATAAGGCTGAGTCTACAGCTGCTGCATACATCTCGCAATGCTGGGCGCTGATCGCAAGGAACAGTGGTGTAAGCAAGCCTCGAACAAATCTCTTGACTCGCATCTCCTCAGTCGCCACTAGGTATGGGGCATAAACGGATAGCTCGGTGAACAGTACATCATACTCTGCCACTGTCATCTCTGGCGTCTGGCGCAATGACTCGAATCTACGTGCTCGGGCATCCCTGACACTCTAGGGAAGGAAGCGGGCTAGAAATACCGTCATAAACTCGGTCCAGGTCATAGGAGGAAGACCTGCTGCTCTGCCCTTCTCGACCGATTCACACTATTTCTGCGCAAGACCTTCCAGGCGAAAGCTCGCGAACTCTACCCATCTCGCATCTGAGCATCTGAGCGAACGGCATATCCGGGTCATCCTATCAATGAAAGACTGTGGGTCCTTAGCTGCATCGGTGCCTGTGAAGACCGGAGGCTTCAGCCTCATGAACTCTGATAACGATACTGTAATCACCTCCGTGGCTGCAGGGGCAACTGTCTGTACTGTAGGTACCATCACGGTCCCCGTGACGGGTGGAGCTACCTCTGGTCGCTGCGCTCGAAGCGTCTCAACTAGCAATCCTATCATCTGGCGCATCTCCTGCATACTAGATTCCATCATCTGGCGCATCTCCTGCATACCGGATCCCATCATCTGGTCTGTCGAAAGAGGAACAGTCTGCTCTAGTACAACAGGGATACTACCCGGATCAGTCCTCGTCTCGGACGAGTCAACTCGAATCTCGGCTCTCGCGGCCGCTCTCTGCGCCCTCGTAGTCTTTAGCGGCATAATGGCTGAAAGGAAATAGGATTCGATAAGGATACGGAAATCGAATCACAAGAATGCATATAATCATGAAGGAATTTCAATCAGTAAGTCCTAAGATCGCTTAGACGGAGTACCGTGTCGTGAGTATGCCGCGGAACATACGCACGCTACGCCACTCTGCTTCAGCTACCTACTCCATCATACCAGGGTCATCCTACACTCCGAAGGTAAACCTATGCTCTGATACCAACTTTGTCACGACCCGAAGTTCGGCCCGTGACCGACACTTAACCACGTGACGTCTACAGGCGTGACGCGACTAAGTAAGCCGAAACCCAGAAATCAAAACCATTAAAGTATAGAGTGTTTAAAACATTTATTAGAATATTTGTTAAAACCTTTAGAAAACTTTAAGTTGTTTAGAAAAATCCTTTAAAGTTCGAGCTATTATTTAAAAAAATTTGGCACCATTTCCTTTGTAAAACTAGCCCCGAAATCGGGTACAAGGCAATATATGAGTAAAATGATACACAATAAGAAATAAGCATCCCAAACGGGAGCAATCACGCCCAACGGCGGAAACAAACACCACAATGATAATATACGATGCCGTAGCGAAGAATGAGTAAAAATAAGTTAAGACAACATGAAATGTAAAACTGCATAGATAAATCGGCTCACAATGAGCTCGACACCAGAGTACAAAATAATATACATCGTCCTCACAACTGATCTCTAAGTCAATACATATGTAGTAGATGGAGAATACAAGAAACAATGATATACACAACTGGAAAATAAACAAATACCGCACAAAAACCCACCTATCAGCAAAAGGGCTAGTATGCCAACCGCAGTGGTATCTGTGTCAAAAGATGTAAGAAAGCAGCCTGCCGCGACTACTCTGAGGGGCAACCTGCAAACACTATGGCACAACGGGGGTGAGTTGCCAACTCGTGAATAGTAGATAACATATAAAAGTAATCGCGAGTATGCACGTGCTGCGATACTCTAACCTATACCAACAGATAACATCTATATGATGAACTGGATGCTCAAATCATGCAACAAATGCGATCTAATAACATCTCTATGTGATGAGCAAGGTATGCAATAATCGTGCATAGCATGTGTGTTAGTTATATGTATGCCCTAGAGGCCATTACTGTACATATGATGTATATTGTAGTGGATGCTAGGACGTATATAGGGAGGACTTTCTTGCTCGACATGATAGTATGCTATCTGGTTGAACTTTACCTTAACGTGTATACTGATTGTCTCTCTGTTACATGTTGGTAAAGCCCTTAGGATCTGTACTTGACTACCTGGACTATGATGCGGATCATACTAGTGGGGACATGGTAGTCCATAAGTACATCCTTCAAAGTCCCTAGTCGTGGGTGTATCGAGACGGGGCATCGATATACCAGAGTAGACTAGCGTATACCTTCTCGACCCATACAGATGGGCGATGGATGATCCCATATCCATTGGTGTTTGACATCAGAGATGATGTACGGGTGCTCAGTGGAGACTGGGTACACTGGACGGACTCGCCGAGAACTCCCAGATGGTATTATATCTCACGTCAGATGGCAGTTCTCTGGTGACACTGGTACAGAGTAGTCTGTTGACCCGAGATCGTCATAGAGTCTTGTTTGGTTCCCACTGTGCTTTGATTTCCATCTTACCACGTCCAAGAGGGCGTGCAAAACGGTGGTTTTTGGGTATAGTCCCGAGTCACATGGAGGCAATGAGCGATAGGAGGGGATTCGTCTCTCCCGGTATAGGGGGTTGATGTTGCGCTGTGTTCGATTGGCTATAACAGGAAATCCCTGGCCAGGGTTGCTGAGATTTACTGGTAAGTGTTACCAGTAGTTTCTCGAACAGTTATAGACCTCATATCGACACGACTTATCGAGCTATTGGGGTCTGACGTTTACCACCCCTAGGCAAGATATGCGACATATCAGACGATCAGACCGGACTGTACGGTAGTGTTACTGGTCGGATTCACTGGAGTGTGAGCGGGCTTGCTCGTCGATCTTCAGATCGCTCAATACCCGAGTGGCCGTTATGTTTAGCAGACCGCTTGCGGCTTGTGGGTGTTTGATATGATCATCATCTGCTGCCGGCGTATTGACGAGTCTTTAGAGTCCTATACAGAGGTTTCCTGGCTCAAGCGAAACGAAATAGGAGCGCATATGAGATATGTGCGGGACCGAGAATAATACCAGTATGTGATACTGGATTCGATTCTCGCGATGTGACATTGATCGGTTATATGCGATATAGCCGGGTTATCGGATCAAGTGTTGATTCGATAAGTTGTTACTATAGATACCAGTCGGTTATGTGCGACATGACCGGATCATTGAATCAAGTGTTGATTTAATGATTTAATGTATAATTATATATTTGATATATTACTTTGCATTAACTAGTATCGGTTCACTTTAGACGGATTTTCTCACTTGGTTCGTGCGCATTGCATATGCGATATGTTTTTGTGCACTAGTGTGTATCATGTTTGATGATGCATGCTAACTTGAGTTTGTGTAAAGATTAAACCATGGTTATTCAAATGGTTAGGGTTTTGTTTTTCATATCTATTTATTTATTTATTCATTTATTTTCTTTTTGGAAAAAGAAATGAGAAGAATGATGGCTTTCTTTGTTTGTAGTTGAAGATTCATGAACCTTTGACTTTGTCCACCATTCTTATCTCATGCTTAACCTAACCATTTGATTTAACCCTAGTTCAATCTCTACACTTGACCATGGTTTAGATTATGATAAGTTTTGATTATTCTTTTCTTTTTCTAAAAAACTTATCATAACTATTTTCCTTCTTCTTCTTCATTCTTCAAGTGAAGAAAACCAAGCTCCATCAATGGTGATTGTTGGAAAAGAGTGAGAAATCCAAAACTAAAGTCTACCCACTTCCTATTTCTTCATCTTCTACCTCTTTCCAAGTAGTAGAGTGTGTTCTCTTCACAAGTTTTTGGACTTGGTGAAGTCGGAGCTTGATTTAGCGATGCCTCGACGTAGATCATCTTCGGCATGGACATCGACGACCTAGCTTGCCCATTCTCCGACGAAGCCGACGCTAGAGCCCGGATTTGATTTGGACAGCGGAGAGGACTTCGTTGCGGAGCTATGGAGGTGGAGCACCGGATCTACAAAGGTTGTATTTCCGTTAAACTTTTAGTTAAGTGTTAACTAGTTAGTTTTTTGCCTAGACTTCTAGCAAACGATCCGTAGTTTAGGGTTTGTAGGCACCGTAAAATTTGAAATTGGCATGTTCGATGCCTTGTGAGACCTCTTGGGTGTGCCTAGGAACCCTACAATGTGTACTCCAACAGGTACTACAGATACAGGATAAGATGTGTAATACTAAAACTGTGCATGGGAATAAATAATATCTATACGGAATGTCAACGTGGAAAAAATAGCCGGTGTCCAACAATACACCCAAATCCCAGTAAAACTCAGGCGCCGTTGTAGGGTGTTTTTCGTCACCCTATTGAGATGGGAATACGCGCGCGCTTGTCAGGCGTACTACAGATTCCCCCTGCCTGGGGTAGGCCGAGGTTTATTGATTGTGGGGATACGAACCTCCGGCAGCCGCGGACTAAGCTGTCGTTAATTACCCCTCGCCTTTGGGGCGAGGGAACTCCGATTAACGGGTTAAACTGGTCATGCGAACTCAATGTGCGGTGTGCGTGTGTTGTGTTTTGAAAAGGGGTTTTGGATATATCGGGAGCTACACAGAGTTTTTACGGGGGTCCCGCTACCCGGATAGCGGGCTGGGGGTCAAGGGGGCTAGTAGCCCCCTTACGGGGTACGGGGCAGCGCCCCGTTAGAATTTTTTTTCTAACAGGGATAGTGTCGTGGAGCACGTGTGTGTGCAAATATGTATACATATGTATATGTATATGTATGTACATATATATAAAAAAAAGGAGGGGGAAAAGACATCCAAAGGATGCGTGGGGGCCAGCGCCTAGAGCGCTGTGCGCTTAGGCGCAAGCGCGCCACGTGTCGGCACGTGGGCGCTTTGCGCATGAGCGCTGGGCGCTGGAGCGCAAGCACGCCACGTGTCGGCACATGGGCGCTTTGCGCTCAGGCGCAGTGCGCTTGAGCGCAAGCGCGCCACGTATCGGCACGTGGGCGTTTTGCGCTCGGGCACAGAGCGCCGGAGCGCAAGCGCGCCACGTGTTGGTACGTGGGCGCTTTGCGCTCGGGCACAGAATGCCGGAGCACAAGCGCGCCACGTGTCGGCACGTGGGCGCTTTGCGCTCGAGCGCAGTGCGCCTGAGCGCAAGCATGCCACGTGTCGGCACGTGGGCGCTTTGCGCTCGAGCGCAGGGCGCTGGAGCGCAAACGTGCCACGTGTCGGCACGTGGGCGCTTTGCGCTCGAGCACAAGCGCGCCACGTGTCGGCTCGTGGGCGCTTTGCGCTCGAGCGCAAGCGCGCCACTTGTCGGCTCGTGGGCGCTTTGCGCTCGAGCACTAGCGCGCCACGTGTCGGCACGTGGGCGCTCGGCGCTTGAGCGCTTGGGCGCCGGCAAGGAAAAAGGGGCTTTTAGTCCCAGAAACAGAAGCTATGCTTCAAAAAGGAAATATTTGTTGTTATATATATATATATATGGAGTTAGAACTCCTAGGATGTTTTGAAGCTGATGAAGGGGGTTCTTCTTCTTCCTCCTGTTGTTTGGCCGGGTCTTGAAGATCAAGAAGTAGGAGATTTTAAAAATCACTCCTTTTTGAGATCGGATGGGAGATCTGAGTTCCCCTTTGTGGGTTTTGTGGTGGAAAACTACTTAGTTTTGGAAAAGAAAGAGTAAAACTCTTGATTTAATTCAAAAGAAATGAGATGGTTTAGAACCTTGGAGAAGGAGCAGGAGGCACAAAGAACCCTAGTTTTTGGGGGAATGAAAAGTCTCCTTTTTTATTCGTTATCATGTTGCCTTATATAGGCTTACATATTTACATATAGCCCCTTGGGCTTTACAAAAATGGCATTTTAGCCATCCCATGGCTCATGTGCCATTTTATTTTTGCACATAAGCCATGGGCATACAAAATATTGGCTTTATGCCCATTTTGTTTACATTCATGCATAAACAATTACATAAAAATTATTTATTACATGATTTTGTTGTTTGCATGGGGAGGCTGGCTGCGGGCTCGACTTGGGCATGGGCCCGCTTGACCTGGGCTTGGGCCCACCTGGCTTGGGGTTGACTTTGATTTTGACTTGGTCAACCGGGGTGTAAATTTTTACCCCAACAAATTGCCCCCCATCAATAAATGCACACAGCATATGTGGGTCGTGTGCATGAAATTGATGGATCTTCTTTTGCGTGGAGGCGACTTGCTTTGGTTCCCACTTTTTGGGATGCACTGCCCTTTTTACGACGTGGACTGTCGGTTCTGCCCTTTTTGCGACTTGGACGGTCGGCGCTCTGATCCGGAGCGATTTGGTTTCCGATTTGTGGGAAGTCTGCACTGCCCTTTTTACGACGTGGACGGTCGACGCTCTGATCCGGAGCGATTTGGTAGACGTGTCCCCGGAAAGGAGTGTCGCTGGTCGACGTTTCCCCGAGGCGGAGTGCCGCTGGTTGACGTGTCCCCGGCACGGAGTGTCTGCTTGACGTTTCCCCGGCACGGAGTGTCGCTGTCGGACGTTTCCCTGATGCAGAGTGTCTATGTTGGACGTTTCCCCGATGCAGAGTGTCGCTGGTTGACGTGTCCCCGGCACGGAGTGTCGGGTTGACTTTTCCCTGGCACGGAGTGTCACTGATCGACTTTTCCCCGGCGCGGAGTGTCGGGTTGACTTTTCCCCGGCACGGAGTGTCGCTGATCGACTTTTCCCCGGCGCGGAGTGTCGCTGGTTGACTTTTCCCCGGCACGGAGTGTCGCTGATCGACTTTTCCCCGGCGCGGAGTGTCGGGTTGACTTTTCCCCGGCACGGAGTGTCGCTGATCGACTTTTCCCCGGCACGGAGTGTCGCTGATTGACTTTTCCCCGGCACGGAGTGTCGCTGATCGACTTTTCCTCCGCACGGAGTGTCGCTGGTTGACTTTTCCCCGGCACGGAGTGTCGCTGATCGACTTTTCCCCGGTGCGGAGTGTCGGGTTGACTTTTCCCCGGCACGGAGTGTCGCTGATCGACTTTTCCCCGGCGCGGAGTGTCGGATTGACTTTTCCCCGGCACGGAGTGTCGCTGATGGACTTTTCCCCGGCGCGGAGTGTCGGGTTGACTTGATTCCGAGGTGGAGCATAATTCCGGCAAGGAAAGTAGATATCCCGAGGCGAAGCATGATTTCGACACGGGGTAAATTCTGGGACGGAGCATGATTCCGCCTTAGAGGTTGGTTTGATTTGATTTGGGTTGACATCAGCATCGCTACACTGGAATATGGTACCATGAGCGAATCATCATCTGTCTTGAGAGAATTTAGGAACTGGTTTTCTGTCGGCATCTGCATTGCTGCACTGGAATAATGCCAGGAGCAACTCATCATGTGCCCCGGGAGGATTTGGATTTGGTTTTTTGTTTGGCATCTGCATTGCTGCACTGGAATAATGCCAGGAGCAACTCATCATTTGCTCCGGGAGGATTTGGGAATTGGTTTTGTTTTGGCATCTGCATTGCTGCACTAGAATAATGCCAGGAGCAACTCATCATTTACCCTGGGAGGATTTGGGAATTGGTTTTGTTTTGGCATCTGCATTGCTGCACTGGAATGATGCCAGGAGCAACTCATCATGTGCTCCGGGAGGATTTGGATTTGGTTTTTTGTTTGGCATCTGCATTGCTGCACTGGAATAATGCCAGGAGCAACTCATCATTTGCCCCTGGAGGATTTGGGAATTGGTGGCTTAGGAGACAGGTTTAGATCCCTGTCACCTAAGCCTTTTCCATTTTGTGAGCCGTAAGGGTCTCACAAAGCATTTTCTCCCTACAGGTCGTAAGGATCCCGTAGGTGTATTTTCTCCTTAGGAGTCGTGGGGACTCCTAAGTGTGTTGCTCCTTTGTGAGTCGTAAGGATCTCACGCGGGAATTTTCCCCTCATAAAGTCGAGAGGACTTTGCGAGTGCATTTCATTTCTTTTTCTTCTTTTACGAGTTTGCGCCCTTTCGGGTTTTCACAAACTCGCCGGCAGTCCTGCTGTTTTTACTCACGGAGCCATTTCGGGTTTTCATCCGTGCCCATTTTGCTTATGGACATACCGTTTTTTTTTGTTGGAGGGATCGGGATTGTCTTACGCCCGTGGATTGTATACGGTTTTGCAGGATGTATGATCCAGACCGTAGGGCCGGAAAAATTTCAGGATCTTGTTGGCGTCTGCATCGCTGCACTGGAATATGGCGCCAGGAGCGACTCATCATTCACCATTGGGGTATGGGATTTGGAATTTGGTTGGCATCTGCATCGCTGCACTGGAATATGGTACCAGGAGCGACTCATCATTCGCCACTTGGGGGTTGGGGAGCGATGGCTTAGGAGACAGGTTTAGATCCCTGTCACCTGAGACTTTTCAATTTTATGGGCTGTGAGGGTCCCATAAAAGCACTTTCTCCCTACTAGTCGTAAGGATCTCGCAGGTGTATGTTCTCCTTAGGAATCGTGAGGACTCCCAAGTGTGTTTTTCCTTCGTGAGTCGTAAGGATCCCACGAAGGTTTGTTATTCCTCATGTATCGTGAGGACACATGAGTGGATTTCCCTCGTTCCCAGTTTAATGACTTAGAGGTCGACTGTTTCCAGTTTAACGACTTAGAGGTCATCTGTTTCCAGTTTAACGACTTAGAGGTCATCTGTTTCCAGTTTAAAGACTTAGAGGTCTACAGTCTCCAGTTTAACGACTTAGAGGTCATCTGTTTCCAGTTTAAAGACTTAGAGGTCTACTGTTTCCAGTTTAACGACTTAGAGGTCATCTGTTTCCAGTTTAAAGACGTAGAGGTCATCTGTTTCCAGTTTAAAGACTTAGGGGTCGTCTGTTTCCAGTTTAAAGACTTAGGGGTCGTCTGCTTCCAGTTTAAAGACTTAGGGGTCGTCTGCTTCCAGTTTAAAGACTTAGGGGTCGTCTGCTTCCAGTTTAACGACATAGTGGTCATCTGTTTCCAGTTTAACGACGTGGTGGTCATCTGTTTCCAGTTTAACGACTTAGAGGTCATCTGTTTCCAGTTTAACGACTTGGTGGTCATCTGTCTCCAGTTTAACGACGTAGAGGTCGTCTGTCTCCAGTTTAACGACTTAGAGGTCATCTGTTTCCAGTTTAAAGACTTAGAGGTCTGCTGTTTCCAGTTTAACGACTTAGAGGTCATCTGTTTCCAGTTTAACGACATAGTTGTCATCTGTTTCCAGTTTAACGACATAGTGGTCATCTGTTTCCAGTTTAACGACATGGTGGTCATCTGTTTCCAGTTTAACGACTTAGAGGTCATCTGTTTCCAGTTTAACGACTTAGAGGTCATCTGTTTCCAGTTTAATGACTTAGAGGTCGTTTAACGACATAGTGGTCATCTGTTTCCAGTTTAACGACATAGTGGTCATCTGTTTCCAGTTTAACGACTTAGAGGTCATCTGTTTCCAGTTTAAAGACTTAGAGGTCTACTGTTTCCAGTTTAACGACTTAGAGGTCATCTGTTTCCAGTTTAAGGACGTAGAGGTCATCTGTTTCCAGTTTAACGACTTAGAGGTCATCTGTTTCCAGTTTAAAGACTTAGAGGTCTTCTGTTTCCAGTTTAACGACTTAGAGGTCATCTGTTTCCAGTTTAAATACTTAGAGGTCTGCTGTTTCCAGGTTAACGACTTAGAGGTCATCTGTTTCCAGTTTAACGACATAGTGGTCATCTGTTTCCAGTTTAACGACATAGTGGTCATCTGTTTCCAGTTTAACGACGTGGAGGTCATATGTTTCCAGTTTAAAGACTTAGAGGTCTGCTGTTTCTAGTTTAACGACTTAGAGGTCATCTGTTTCCAGTTTAACGACATAGTGGTCATCTGTTTCCAGTTTAACGACATAGTGGTCATCTGTTTCCAGTTTAACGACGTGGTGGTCATCTGTTTCCAGTTTAACGACCAGTTTAATGACTTAGAGGTCATCTGTTTCCAGTTTAACGACATAGTGGTCATCTGTTTCCAGTTTAACGACGTGGTGGTCATCTGTTTCCAGTTTAACGACTTAGAGGTCGTCTGTTTCCAGTTTAAAGACTTAGAGGTCTTTCCACGGGCATAGGTATGATGAGAATTATTTGATCCCGTGGATTGTATACGGTAGTCAATTTGGGGACTAACCGTAGGGCCGAGGGAATTTTGAAAAATTGGATTTTTGTTTGTGTATTTTTTTTTGTTTTTATTTTACCGCGATTGCTCTATCCTTTCAGCTTTTCTTATCGCGAAGATCGCGATTGCCCTATCATTTCGTCTTTTATTCGCGGTTGCCCCATCATTTCGACTTTATTTTGATTTTTATTTTACTCGCTGATTTTTATTGCGAGTTGCCCCATCATTTCGGCTTTTCTTTATTTTTCTTTTATTTACATATTTTTTTTTTGTTTATTTACATATATATATATATATATATGTATATTTTTACATTTCCAGTTTAACGACTTAGAGGTCGACTGTTACCAGTTTAACGACGTGGTGGTCAGTTATTCCCAGTTTAAAGACTTGGTGGTCTGCTGTTCCCATTTTAACGACGTGGTGATCCTTTTTGCTTATCCCAGCTCCTTGAACTTTGATCTTGGCGGAGCTGTGTTGATGACCTAGCTCTGTGGCTTGCCGATACATCCGAGGATTGTGAGGTTTTTCTAAGCTTATATTGGTCCTCTGCCCAATCTTTGAAAATATAGCAGTCTTCGATGGTATGACCCACCACTCTATGATATGGGCAGTATATGGGATTGCCGGTCATGTTCATTTCCTGTGGCCTCTTTGGAACAGGCAGTTGCAGACCGTTGTTCAAGGCGCTCATGAATATTTTGCGGACTTCATCCCTCCTGAAGGAGTATGCCTTCTTCTTTCCCTCCATTGGAGTAGGTGTCTTTACTGATGCTGGTCCTCGAGGCACATGTCTGGGAGGATTAGGTTCCCGAAAGGTTTCGGTCTCCATTTGCATGAAATCGGCGATCGTAGCTTGACTGTTTGCTAACACGCCTTTAGACAGTTCTATCTCTCCCATCTTGTATTGCCTTTCGATCCAATCTTTGAAGACGAAGCAGTCCTCAATGGAATGACCTATCACCCTGTGATAGGGGCAATATTTTGGGTCGTCGGTCATATTCTCTTCTTGCGGTCTCTTTGATTCCGGCAGTTGTAGACCGTTTCTTAGGGCGTCCCTGAATATCTTGTGGACCTTTTCCCTCTTGAAGGAATAGACCTTTTCCATCTTCTCTTTCAGAGGCGATTCCCCCCCGGTGTATGTATCGGAGGGACTGGAGGCTGATCGCGGCCGTTTTTCGCGAAGGCGCTCCGCTTTTAGGTTGAAAGGGATATCAGTTGGCTGCCCCCGGGTATCAATCCCTGGCTCATGAGCCAAAATTTGATTCTGCTGTAATTGCAATCGGGCGACTTGGGTCACGAGATCTGCCACGACGTTTGCCAGCTCGTCGACTTTGGAATAGACCTCGGCAATCTTCTCATCCCTGTCCTGAAATTTCCTTTGAAGCCATTGGAATAATGCTTGTTCTGTAGTTCCGGCTATGACAACCGGGTAATCTTTATTGCCTGAGCTCAATTCCGTAGGAACCACGGGCTCCTCTGGCTTATCGGCCTGAGTGGGCTCTTCATTATTTAGATCGAGCCGATACTGGGTAGCGTCAACCATATCATCACCATGGCTGTGAAGAAGAGGAGGGTTCGTTTCTTCATGTCCGGCCACGTAGACAGTGTGGATAACACATTCAGCCATTCTTTCATCACTGGCAGCTGGTTTCGCGGAGCGGTCCGGGCTTTGGAAATTCATAAATTTTAACATGTCCAGAGCCCTAGCCCTTTTGTTGGCTCTATATCTGAGACGCTTCTGCTTCAGCTTCTCTGCCTTAAGCGCTTGGCAGGCTTCTGCTCTTCGAGAAGCCGCCATAGGCCGAGTGATGGGGATGCTTGAGAAGACATCTGCCCGCATGTCCGTCGAAGGTATCGCCTGGGCTTGCCCACGACGTCTGGCCACTTCTTTTGTTCCGATGGCTTTGCCCCCAGTTGGAGCCATGGATAGCCGTCCAGACACCGATTTGCGTTTGGGTTGGGATGCCTTCGAGACCACCACATTTGGCCTCTTGCCTTTCGAGGCCGGTTTGTCGGTCACCGGAGCTTGAGGAGCTGGGATGGCATTAGCTGACATGAACATAATAGAGCCAAATGGTAGCGGCTCCTCCTCCTATTGTCGCCCAAGACTGGCCGGAAGGACCGTCCTGGAGTCTATCTTCATTGTGTAGGAGACAGGAGCTGTGCTGAGAGCTGAGTTCATCATCGGAGACATTGTTGGAAAGTGATTGCTTGAAAACCTTCATGAAAAAGCATTATTTTAGTATAAATATAGACATGTATATAGATTGAGTTCGCACGAACGCTTAACCCGAAATATGGGAGGAGAGATTGGTCCCACCGGGCGTGCCAGAATCTGTAGGGTGTTTTTCGTCACCCCATTGAGATGGGAATACGCGCGTGCTTGTCAGGCGTACTACAGATTCCCCCTACCTGGGGTAGGCCGGGGTTTATTGATTGTGGGGATCTGAACCTCCGGCAGCCGCGGGCTAAGTTGTCGTTAATTACCCCTCGCCTTTGGGGCGAGGGAACCTCCGATTAACGGGTTAAACTGGTCATGCGAACTCAATGTGCGGTGTGCGTGTGTTGTGTTTTGAAAAAGGGTTTTGGATATATCGGGAGCCACGCAGAATTTTTACGGGGGTCCCGCTACCCGGATAGCGGGCTGGGGGTTAAGGGGGCTAGTAGCCCCCTTGTGGGGTACGGGGCAGCGCCCCGTTAGAAATTTTCTAACAGGGATAGTGTCGTGGAGCACGTGTGTGTGCAAATATGTATACATATGTATATGTATATGTATGTACATATATATAAAAAAAAGGAGGAGGAAAAGACACCTAAAGGATGCGTGGGGGCCAGCGCCTCGAGCGCTGTGCGCTTAGGTGCTGTGCGCTTAGGCGCAAGCGCGCCACGTGTCGGCACGTGGGCGCTTTGCGCATGAGCACAGTACGCTGGAGCGCAAGCGCGCCACGTGTCGGCACGTGGGCGCTTTGCGCTCGGGCACAGAGCGTCGGAACGCAAGCGCGCCACGTGTCGGCACGTGGGCGCTTTGCGCTCGGGCACAGAGCGCCGGAGTGCAAGCGTGCCACGTGTCGGCACGTGGGCGCTTTACGCTCGAGCGCAGGGCGCCGGAGCGCAAGCGCGCCACGTGTCGGCACGTGGGCGCTTTGCGCTCGAGCGCAGGGCGCCGGAGCGCAAACGCGCCACGTGTCGGCACGTGGGCGCTTTGCGCTCGAGCGCAAGCGTGCAACGTGTCGGCTCGTGAGCGCTTTGCGCTCGAGCGCTAGCGCGCCACGTGTCGGCACGTGGGCGCTCGGCGCTTGAGCGCTTGGGCGCCGGCAAGGAAAAAGGGGCTTTTAGTCCCAGAAATAGAAGCTATGCTTCAGAAAGGAAATATTTGTTGTTATATATATATATATATATATATGGAGTTAGAACTCCTAGGATGTTTTGAAGCTGATGAAGGGGGTTCTTCTTCTTCCTCATGTTGTTTGGCTGGGTCTTGAAGATCAAGAAGTAGGAGATTTTAAAAATCACTCCTTTTTGAGATCGGATGGGAGATCTGAGTTCCCCTTTGTAGGTTTTGTGGTGGAAAACTACTTAGTTTTGGAAAAGAAAGAGTAAAACTCTTGATTTAATTCAAAAGACATGAGAAGGTTTAGAACCTTGGAGAAAGAGCAGGAGGCACAAAGAACCCTAGTTTTTGGGGGAATGAAAAGTCTCTTTTTTTATTCATCATCATGTTGCCTTATATAGGCTTACATATTTACATATAGCCCCTTGGGCTTTACAAAAATGGCATTTTAGCCATCCCATGGCTCATGTGCCATTTCATTTTTGCAGATAAGCCATGGGCTTACAAAATATTGGCTTTATGCCCATTTTGTTTACATTCATGCATAAACAATTACATAAAAATTATTTATTACATGATTTTGTTGTTGGCATGGGGAGGCTGGCTGCGGGCTCGACTTGGGCATGGGCCCGCTTGAAGAAAGAGTAAAACTCTTGATTTAATTCAAAAGAAATGAGAAGGTTTAGAACCTTGGAGAAGGAACAGGAGGCACAAAGAACCCTAGTTTTTGGGGGAATGAAAAGTCTTTTTTTTTATTCATCATCATGTTGCCTTATATAGGCTTACATATTTACATATAGCCCCTTGGGCTTTACAAAAATAGCATTTTAGCCATCCCATGGCTCATGTGCCATTTCATTTTTGCACATAAGCCATGGGCTTACAAAATATTGGCTTTATGCCCATTTTTTTTACATTCATGCATAAACAATTACATAAAAATTATTTATTACATGATTTTGTTGTTGGCATGCGGAGGCTGGCTGCGGGCTCGACTTGGGCATGGGCCCGCTTGACCTGGGCTTGGGCCCACCTGGCTTGGGGTTGACTTTGATTTTGACTTGGTCAACCGGGGTGTAAATTTTTACCCTAACTGCTGTCATCCTCATCGGCCCTCAAATCCTGTAAATCTCATAGAATCGTGAGTGCCCAATTTCGGCACTTGAAATATCATAAAATCGCCGTGTCTAGCATCGACACGCAAATCCTCAAGTATCGGGCTCTGTCCATCGGATCGACCCACGGGCTCCGTCTGCGGAATCGGCCCTCGACCCCGGTAGTACGGATCGTCCCGTATCTATCAATCGACTCTGGTCAGTATCCTCCGGATAACCGCCAGGTCCAACCAATCACCGGTAGGTAGTGGTTCCACTGCCAGGCTCATCGCCTACTGCACGACAGATCCGTTCTCGCCCCGGGGTACCATACTGGGTCCACCATGTACCCGCAATCGACCTCGTCCAGTTCCTCGATTCGGGTTCACATGTCACACGTCTCAAAACCGAAAAAACGCATGGTGGACGCACTGAAATATCATATCAAGGGAAACCGGGTTTTTAAAACAGTGCGTATTTTCATAAAATAATACTCCGGTTCCCAAATCCAGAAATCACATAAATCCAAACTCAATGCGTAAATCCATGCAGTGTGTCGTATGACACTAAGAGTAAAGGAAAGGGGAAAACCGCTCTTTTAAAAGATCCAGTTTTGAAATATCCCATGCGGTCCCTTTAGTTCTTAAAACATGTCAATATAATCCATGTATGTAACATATGTATGTGTATAGGTATGGATACGCGAATGGATAGGTACGCAATGTGAGTGTAGTAATGTACATGTGCACTAATATTGACATACGATGTATATGTGCCTAAGTATGGATATATGATGTATATGTGCACAAGGGTAAATATATCAAGATATGTATGCACTAAGATAAATATAAAGGGTGCATGTGCGCAGGTAGTGATATATCAGTGAAGGTATGCACAAAAGTGAATATACAATATGCATGGTATGAATATAAATATATATACCAATATGCGGCAAGTCATGACAATCAACAATGAAGCGGAATCAAGACGGTATATAATTCGTAGCAATCCTATAATGTGAGTGTCATGGCAATCACTGACAGTGTGAGTGTAACATAAAAATAGTGCTCGTGCAGCTTGAACCGTTAGTGATAGTGCAGTGTTCTATACTACCAATTCTATATGCAAAAGGAGATGGTATGCTACTATAGTATATATATATATATATATATATATATATATATGAACACATACAATCTAAAATATCCTATAACTCCCTGACGCTTAACGCCATACGGGCGATTTCCCCGTAGATGTTAAATCTACTCACCTGGTCGCGTGCTACTCGTAGCCGACCACTTGCTTCCCCTTCTTCGCGGCGTCCGACGTACCCGCCTGTGAGCCTGGAATTACACAAGGAATCCATATATATAAGCAAAATTCTACAAAACGCTATATCGAAATCAAACGAGAAACTCGCGGCGCGAACTAAACGCGCGTGTGTACGATACACTGAAACGTGTGTATACGCGTCTAAAACTAACCCAACACGTCGCGACACGTTGGATCACAGAACCAACTCACGTATCGCGCGTGTCGCGCAAACTAAATGTAATAGAAAAACGACATATCGTCCCAGATTCTACTCAGGTGAGAAACTTACAAAATTGCACATGCCAAAACACTGGGATATGCGGAAGACTCCTATAGCCAAAATCCTGACACCTAGCTCCCATGTCTGGCCGTAAATTCCGGCCAGAAGGAATATTCCGGCGGCCTGGGTGTGGGGTTAGGGGTGTTCCCGCCAAAAATTTCTGCGCAAAAGAGTCCAAGGTATCAAATGGCAGCGATACGCTTAAGGAAATACGGACCAGTATCTTCCGGCCTGTATTTTGATAAACTCTCGAAAGAGGAACAGCTAAATTCTGATGATATTGGAAGCATCTCGAAAAACCCTTCGATTTGATATATTATGGGCTTCATAACTCATCCGGGATCAAAAGTTATGAGCAAATATGCTATGCACTGTTCCCTGATTAAAAATCAGGAATTACCTCAATGAGGTATCACGTGCTCACGCGTGACCAATGGTCACGTGTTGACACGTGATAGTTAAAACAGAAATGAAATAACAAATGGCTGAAGGAAATACCTCAACGAGGTATCACGTGCTTACACGTGACCAATGGTCACGTGTTGATACGTGATGGTTAAAACAACAACATAAACAAGCGGCTGTTAAAAGAACCAATTTGGGGGTCACGTGCTCACACGTGACCAAGGGTCACGTGCCAGCACGTGACAGGATTTGAAAGCCTTACAGTTTAATAGAATAAAAATTCTAAATTTCTCTAAAATCTTTCGAAATAGAATTAAAATTCTAAATTTTTCTAAATTTTTCCAAATGGAAAAAGATTATAGGGACCGCTGGATTAAAGATCCAAGGGTGGTTAAATATCAGCAATTTATAGAAAAATCTTAGACAAGGAAAGATTTCCCCTAAAATCTCACCGGAAATAACAAACATAATATCTTTGGATTTAAAATCCAACGGTGAATAAAATTCACTGAATGATCTAAAGGATTATATTAATGATGAAAACAAATCAAATCTTTCAATGAGAGATTTGCTAAACAAATTGATTCTTTTCCTCCTCCTATAAATAGGAGCCAAGAGAAGAGAAGAGGAGGAGAATTTGGAGAGAGAAAACTTTGGAGAGAATTTCTGGGATCTTGAAATTGCAGAGAGAAAAGAAAGGAGAATTTAATTCTAAACAGAGAAAAACCCTAGGTGAGAAAAGAAAGGGGATCAAAATTTCAAACAGAGAATTTAATTCTCAAAATCCAAGAGTTTAACTTTTATACAAAAAAGAACTTAGTTCTTCTTCTGGTTGAAGATCTGCACAGAGCACATCTCCCCATAAGTTGAGAATTTAATCGGGTCGAGATCCTGCCATGCAGATCCTAAACTTAGAAGGGGAATTGAGTTTTGAGAATTAAATTCTCCTAAAACAAAACTAGGGTTTAACCCTAATCAAGAATTTAATTCTTTTACATATCTGGGAATTTAATTCTTTTAAAAAGAAATTAGGGTTTTACCCTAAATAAGAATTTAATTCTTAATCTTACAGAGAATTAAATTCTCAAAATAAAACGAAGAGACTTAAAAGATCTCCATGCATGCAAAAGACAAAGGTCACGTGTCCCCACGTGACCCCTGAAGAGATCCCCAGAAATGAGAAGGAGGAAAGATTTGAGGCAATGCCTCATGTGCTCCCACATGACCTACGAAACACAGAAAGAAAAAATAAAGGAAATATGAGCTTTGGGCGCTCTCACGTATCCCCACGTGACCCCTTAGCGAGTGCTTTAATGATCAGTGCATAAATCTCCATCACGTATCAACACGTGATGCTCAAAAGATGAAGAAGTGTTTAACACTTAATTCCAGAACGAAGAAAAGGGATCTGGTCCCACCTTTGGGCGCTCTCACATGTCCACACGTGACCTCTCTTTCTTTAGTGTTTAACACTAATTTGGGGATTATATTTCCAGTGTTTAACACTGATCGTTTCTAGTGTTTAACACTAAATTGAAGATTATATTTCCAGTGTTTAACACTGATTGTCTTTTAGTGTTTAACACTAATTTGAGAGTTCTATCTCCAGTGTTTAACACTGTTGTTCTTTAGTGTTTAACACTACTTTTAGCCAAATTGGCTAATTTTCCAGAGGCAAAAGTCCCTCCTCCAAATGAATCTCAGAACTGAGAAAATCAAAGATGAAAATGTTTAGCATTGCTAAATAATGTTGGTTTGAACCCAGACAAATGTTTAATGGTCCAACAAGAGCCAATATTTCTAACTTAATTGGACTTAGCCCAAATTGGCCATAAGTTCTCAAATCATCTTGAACTGAGCACATCTGCTCTTTCAACCAACTCATTGGTTCAAGGGTACATCTCTGAACTCCTCTGATATTTGTCGTTGTAATCCTTCAACGTCTTCAGAGAGGTGATGGGTCCCGACAACCATACATTCAATGGACCCCCACGTCCCTAAACTGGAACTTAGACCACTATGTCCCTAAACTGGAGGTGGACCACTATGTCCCTAAACTGGCAATGGACCACCATGTCCCTAAACTGGAACAATAGAGCCCAAACGCTCTTTTGTCGGTTCTAAACGATCCCGTTAAGTTGATCTTAGTCTCAAACCGGACTAACGTATCCTTAACAAATATTTAAGTTGATCTTAGCCTCAAATACGGCTAACGTATCCTTAAATCCTCAAACAGACTTTAGTCCCAAATTGGACTACAGGTCTCCCAACCAACTTTGGTTCAAGGGTACATCTCTGAACTCCTCTGATATCTGTCGTTGTAATCCTTCAACGTCGTCAGAGAGGTGACGGGTCCCGACGTCCATACATTCAATGGACTACTATGTCCCTAAACTAGAACAATAGAGCCCAAATGCTCTTTTGTCGGATCTAAATGATCCCGTTAAGTTGATCTTAGTCTCAAATTAGACTAACGTATCCTTAACAAACGTTTAAGTTGATCTTAGCCTCAAATAAGGCTAAAGTATCCTTAAACTAAATCCCCAAACCCAAATCTAAGAAAATACGGATTTGGACTAATCCACGTCCTACGGGTGACGAAATAAATTAGTCTCCGTATACAATCCACGGGCAACCACAAACAAAACAAACACCCACTACACGAAGTGACCATCTGGAGAAGGAGAAAGTTGTTACCGCAATGCGGTAGCGTAATTAACTGCAGGGGCTTGCGCCTGCAGGGAAGAGCGTCCCTACAATCAAAACCCCATTAAGCGAGGGGGAATCTAATGAAGTCTGCTACATCGAACGCATCCGTTTAAACCTTCGATACATGGTTCCATAAATCAACTTGGCATCTTCGGAGAGGTGGACGGATAGCACCAATTAGCATCTGCCGAATCTCAGGCAAAACGTCCATGTCTTGGCCGCCGTTCGGAGGGGAACAAGGGGCTCGTGCTCTGGTGGTGTGGTCTAGACCTAGTACATATGCTCCAGTTTCCTCAATTTTTACCTGAACAACCCGAGTCTAAAGCAGATCACAAAAAGCCAAGAATTCACTTTAAAATGCTAAATTTTGCACTATTTGAAACCCTATGGTATTTTGGTGAAATCTGGGGTAAATCTTAGGTTTACTGGCCTTAAACACACTTAGTCAAGCTATATCATCAATAAAAACCATCACTTTGCCACATCTCACTCAAATTACCAAAACTAGCACTAAACCACATGATAAACACTAACTTAAGCTTAAATAACCATATGTTAAGCAAGCAAGGAAATCAAGTTTAAAGATTATACCTCTAGAGATCCTAGGATGCAGGAGAAGAGAAGAAGAAGAAGAAGAAGAGGGTGTTGCTGCTGCTGGAGTGCTGCTGCTATTGCTGCTGCTACAGCTGAGCTGCTGCTGTTGCCTCTGTTGCAGCTGCTGCTGATGCTGCTGCTATTGTTGTTGTTTTTGCTGCTGCTGCTGCTGCTTCAATGCTGTTGCTGTTGTTGCTGTCTTGTGTGACAGAGTGAAAGGGAGAGAGATGTGTGAGAATGAGTGTGAGGGAAAAAAATACAAGGGTTTTGAAAATAAAATGAGAGTCAACCCCTCACCCTCTCTCCTCATTAAATGCCAAGCATGGCACCATCCATCATGGCCTCTCTCTCACCTATACTAGTCAACCCCTAGCACTAATTCATTTTAAAGACTAATACCCTTAATTAAAAACAAATTAGCTTAACAAATGGGTTGGTCCACCATGGTTATCTAAACATGGTTTAACCCTAGACTTAACCCTAGTTAACATGCACAAGTGTGTGCAGTCCAGATAAAATTCTAATAAAATATTCATAAAACCAGATAAATTATTTGAAAACCGTTTTGGAAAACTTTTTATTAAAAACCATATATTAACATATAATTAGCCCCTAAACACATCCTAAGGTGTTACATAATGGCCGGCCGGCCCGGATTTTATGGCATTGTGCTCGGTCCAAAACAGGTGGAAGTGGCTCGTATTTGGGGTGCAGTCTAGTGGTCACCTAAGTAGTCTTCTGCAGTTACTAAAATATTTTTAGAATACTCTGAAAAAAAATGACAGAAACTAGAATATATCGGGTATTGTTTTGGAGTAGTTTCGGTTTTGATAGTTTAACATTGTCTAAACCAACTAGTATATGGTTAATGGGTTGGCTCTGATACCATGTAGGGCTACGGCAGCGCCCCGGCCATCAATCCGTGGCCAAACGCGGAACAAAAAAGCTTTAAAAACCGGCACTAACAGAACCCTAATTGACGGATCATACCATTAACCCTATACTAGTTATATGAAAAGAGTTTAAGAGATTATACCGATCGATCCATGTCCTTCAGTCATCAATCTCTGTCCTTAACTCGTTGCGGCTGCCTCGATCAAGTTCACTCTCCGTTCTCCCTCGTCGAAGAGGATCCACATCAAGGATTAGTAATACGGACTCCCGCTTCAAAACCGAAGCAACTCGGGCATCCAGTTTGCTAACCTAGATGCCCAAGATGAAGTAGAGAGAGTGTGTGATTACTTTGTCTCAAAACATCTATGGATTCTCAACTCATGAGAGGGTATGGATGGAGGTGAAGAAGAAGCCATGTGAAGTGAAAAGAGTGAGCTCAGGACTTGGCTTGTGAGCAAGTGGAGAAAGTTGTTTTCTTTTGGAATGAGTTGTGTGTTATTTTGATTGAGAGCAACTCAAGAATAAATCCCAGCACAAATAATATCAGCCCTCATTCACAAATATCTCACAACTCACTCCATGACTCACCATGTGAGTCACCAAGTGCATGCAAAATGAATAAATGCACACCCATGACTCACACTAATGTCATGCCACAATCAATGCCCAAGCCAAAATTTATGCTCACAATTTCCACCTCACAACAATATTAAACATTAAACTAAATGTTTAAATGAAAAAGGAAATGGCATCTTCAAAAGTAATCTTGTAACGGATTACAAGAATACCTCTCATCCGTATATACATACCTGCATCCGTATTCCGACTGAATACGAATACAACGAGTCGAAAGTAATCCAACAATATAATACTTGGATCCGGTTTAAACCAAAGCCCACTTGTATTATCCGTCCGATCATTATCCGTGCACAAGTGTACGAATATGATCGAACCCTGCCATAAAACCATACAGCCTCTACAAAGTTTCGCCCGAACCAGGGAAATCCTCTGTATGGGACTCTAAAGACTTGTCAATACGCTGGTGGTGGGTTTAACCACAAGCACGTCAGTGGCACTAGTTGTACGTAACGGCTACCCAGGTATTGAGCGAAAGGAAGGCCGACGAGCAAACTCATCCAGAAACCCTACTGAGCCTGACCGTGACAATATCCGTACAGTCCGGTCCGTTCGTCTATGAGTATCGCATATCGAGTCTAGAGGGGTGGATAAAGTCAGACCTCTAAAAACTTGACATTTAGTGTCAGTATGAAGCCTATCACCAACTAAGAAACTACTGATCCAAATCAGTAATTCTCATCTACCCCGGCCGAGGATTTCTGGTGATGGCCACCCGTGCACTCCGTGACATCAACCCCCAATATACCGGGAGAGACGAATCCCCTGACGATCTGCTCACTGCCTCCATGTGGCTCGCGAATGTACCCAATTAAAATCTGTTTGCATGACTCCTTTGATCCATGGGAGGGTAGTAATCAAAGCACAGTGGGAACTCACACGAGACAAATGACGATCTCAGGTCGATAGACTAACCTATACACATGTCACCAGGAAACTGCTATCTGACAATAGGTATAATACTAACTAGCATGTTCCCGGCGAGTCCGTCCGGTGTACTCATAACCCAATGAGCACCTGTATATATCTTAGGTGAACCAACTAACACCAATGGTTTATGAGACCGGCCACCGTCCCTTGCTAAATAATGTTGGTTTGAACCCAGACAAATGTTTAATGGTCCAACAAGTGCCAATATTTCTAACTTAATTGGACTTAGCCCAAATTGGCCATAAGTCCTCAAATCATCTTGAACTGAGCACATCTGCTCTTTCAACCAACTCATTGGTTCAAGGGTACATCTCTGAACTCCTCTGATATTTGTCGTTGTAATCCTTCAACGTCTTCAGAGAGGTGATGGGTCCCGACAACCATACATTCAATGGACCCCTACGTCCCTAAACTGGAACTTGGACCACCATGTCCCTAAACTGGAGGTGGACCACTATGTCCCTAAACTGGCAATGGACCACCATGTTCCTAAACTGGAATAATAGAGCCCAAACGCTCTTTTGTCGGTTCTAAACGATCCCGTTAAGTTGATCTTAGTCTCAAACTGGACTAACGTATCCTTAACAAACGTTTAAGTTGATCTTAGCCTCAAATACGGCTTACGTATCCTTAAATCCTCAAACAGACTTTAGTCCCAAATTGGACTACAGGTCTCCCAACCAACTTTGGTTCAAGGGTATATCTCTGAACTCCTCTGATATCTGTCGTTGTAATCCTTCAACGTCGTCAGAGAGGTGACGGGTTCCGACGGCCATACATTCAATGGACCACTATGTCCCTAAACTAGAATAATAGAGCCCAAATGCTCTTTTGTCGGATCTAAATGATCCCGTTAAGTTGATCTTAGTCTCAAATTAGACTAACGTATCCTTAACAAACGTTTAAGTTGATCTTAGCCTCAAATAAGGCTAAAGTATCCTTAAACTAAACCCCCAAACCCAAATCTAAGAAAATACGGATTTGGACTAATCCACGTCCTACGGGCGACAAAATAAATTAGTCTCCGTATACAATCCATGGGCAACCACAAACAAAACAAACACCCACTACACGAAGTGACCATCTGGAGAAGGAGAAAGTTTTTACCGCAATGCGGTAGCGTAATTAATTGCAGGGGCTTGCGCCTGCAGGGAAGAGCGTCTCCACAATCAAAAACCCCTTAAGCGAGGGGGAATCTGACGAAGTCTGCTACATCAGACGCATCTGTTTAAACCTTCGATACATGATGTCATAAATCAACTTGGCATCTTCGGAGAGGTGGAAGGATAGCACCAATTTGCATCTGCCCCGAATCTCAGGCAAGACATCCATGTCTTGGCCCCCGTTCGGAGGGGAACAGATTCTGGAACGCCCGGTGGGACCTCTTCCTCTTTCCACTCCACACTTCGTGTGTCGTGTTCGCGAACGAATCGCAGTTTGCTGTGGTTGCCTGTGGATTCGAGGTACTAAGATTTGGTGTCTTGCTCCGTGCAGAAAACAGAAGATCAATGGCTTCAAACTGCACTACCTGCAACTGCAACTCTCGCTCCGTCCTTGCTGGAGGAGTGCCTTATGGGCCCCAAGCGGCCTCCCTTTTCAAGATGCCAGTAGAGCAGGTAGCTCAAGCCATCGCTGGACTATTCTTCGAGACCATACTCCCACTGATGAGCTTCAATGCCCCAATGACATCGCAAGAAGCTCCAAAGAAGCCGGTCTTTGATCGACCTACCACTGCCACGACCCCTCTCAACGGGTCGCCCAAGCCCAATACCTCAGCTTTCAGCAAACTGGGCCAAAACTCATGTGGGCCCATGAAGAAGCCTGCAATACCAGAAAAGGTTGTTCCGAAGAGGATAGCCATCCCTGCTCCTGAAGTCGTCAAGGCGGCTTCTCCTGCCAAAGGGTCGGTCTTCACAAGACTGACTATTCCGGCTCCCGTTCCTGCTCGAAGGTCTGTCTTTGACAAATTGGATACCGCTACTCAAAAGACGTCAGTCTTCAAGAGACTGGCACCAGCAGCGCTTCATCTGGACAGGGGGCAAGACAAAACCATCCCCATTGCTGAACCAACGCCGTCCGCTCGACATGCTCGCCGTCGTCACTGGCACCGGGTAAGGAAGGCTGGGGGAAACTCCCCCTCTGGGATAACTCAGCCAGCTCCAACGGTGGGGATCGATGCTGCTGTTCCAACCGGGAACAGCTTTGAATTGTTGAACACGGTGCGCAGAAACTCTCCTACTGCGGTGCTGAAGCGAACTCCTTCACTTGTGGAGAATACTCCAGAGAAGAAGCTAGAGCAGCCCCCTCAACGGCTGTCCTCTAAAATTTACAAGGTCTGGCGACAGGTCCAAGAGTCGGTGATTGATGAAAACTATCTCCGCCGACAGAAAAATATGAAGATTCGGCAGGAGAAGGATTACTCCGTCAAACCAGAAAAAGCAACGGCTACTTGGGTGCCCACTACAACGGCCCCCTCAACTTCAACCACTCAAAAGAAAAGGAGGCCGCAAAAAGCCCCTGTGAACATGGCGAACCGTAAACGCGCTGAGCACAAACACCCCAAGTCTGGGGGCATGGTGATGCACACTGTTTATATGGATTCCGGAAAGGAGGAAAGCCGTGCTTCGACGGGTCACCGACCGCTCACCCGATCCGTGATGAAAGCCCAGGAGCAGCAACAGAAGCTTCAAGAGATGATGACTGCTATGGCCGCACTTACCGGGCCAAAAGAAAGCTCGGAGGCATCGTCAGAACAGCGTCACGAGCAAGAAACTGACGCTGACTTCCTACGCAGAGTCCTCGAAAAGAAGGACAAAGAAGCCGCAGAACAAGCGGCTAACATAAAACAAATGGCGCTCCTCTTCCAAGATATGGTAGGGATGATGTTACAGCCGGACCCTCCAGTTGATGACCCTCCAATCATTGTTGGGGATGATGGAGGGGAAACATCTAATCCTCCTCCGGCCCTTTCAGCAGCAAAGGAGGAAACCATTTCCAAGGCCGCACTAGATGACTATATAACTCAGCAAATACGAGCTCATCAGGCGAGTGAAGCGGCCAGCCAAGTCGTCAAAACTGGGCGACCATACCCGAGCTGGTATGACCAAATCAGTTACCGCCGGGATATACGATCCCTAAGTTTCACGTATATAAAGGGACAGGGAATCCCCATCAGCATGTCACTCAATTCAGGGACTTATGCGGCAACACGGGAGGCGACGACAAACTGTTGCTTCGCCAATTCGTCGGCAGCTTAACAGAAACAGCCTTTGAATGGTATTCGGAGCTACCTAACGACTCTGTTAAAACATTTGCGGAGATGGAGCTGCTGTTTACATAAAGATTCACGAGCGCTAGTGAACGCACCCCGATAACAGCACTGATTAATGCCAGGGTAAGGCTAGGCGAGACGTGGGTTCAATACGCAACACGATGGCGGAATCTATGGTCGAAGTGCGAACAACGCATCGAAGAAGCACCTGCGGTAGGCATGTTCGTGGGCACTCTTGATCCGCAAGCGACCATCCCGCAATTCATGATGTTCTTCAAGCCAACTACTTTCCAGGCCTTGATTGACAAGTTGGCCCAAATGGATCAGATGGATCATGGATCATCTCCTTCAAAGACGGACCCTCGGAATGAAAAGGGGAAAGGGAAAGCAACTTTCGTCGCCAATACTCAACAACAGCCGAGCAACTTAAAGCCAGTTGTCCGTCAAAACAATATGCGTCTATGCCCATCCCTCGAAGAGAGACTGGGACGCCCTTACTCGTTTCCTCAAAATAAAACGAGAAGACTGTTTGAGCTGGCAGTGCGCAACAGACTCATCAATCTGCCAAGTCCAAAACGTCTGTTGCAGCCAGGCGATCTCAATAATCCCAATTATTGCCCTTACCACCAAACGGTAAGTCACCCGATCGAGGATTGTTTCGTCTTTAAGGGATGGATCGGGGATCAGTACATACAAGGCAAGTTCGCGCTGTCTGAAAACTGGAAGGTGAACCCACCACAGCCGCACTCTCCAAAGAAGACGGACAAGCCAGGGGCAACTTGTTCTTTTGTCGAGGACGAAAACGATAGAGAAGACTCATCAGGTGAATCCGAAGACTGCATAATGACTTGTCATGTGATCTCTCACTCATTGGTGGATGATAAAGATGCTCCTTGCACCGAGAAACCGAGGGCGAACCCTGAACCAGAAATTCCGCAGCCGTCAGACGAGTTGATCGATGCCTTCCTGAATAAGATTCGTCTGAAAGTTAAAGCCAATCAAGAGCATGGGATGGCCATACTGGAAAGAGCCAAACACCGCCGACTAGACCAAAGAGTCGAGGCACTTTCGTCAAATCAAAAGTCATCCGCTGTGGATAAAAATAAATTTAAGACGAGGAAAAGGTTTGCTAAAGCCCTATCAGTGGGAATGAAGCTACCACCCTCTGAAGAAAATACTCTCGGTGGAGTAGAGATGCATCCTAACTTCTGCTTATATCATCAGAAGATCATACATCCTACCGAAGAATGCGACTCCTTTAAGTGTTAGTGGCAAGGGTATGTCACTCAAAAGCAACACTTCAACAGGACAAAGCGTGAAACTCGTAGACATCAGAAAAATGTGGTAGATGAGCACAAAAGAGCCGCCGACGACTGTCACATAGCCGACACCAAGGGATCGCAAGTTATCACCTTTGGAAGCGACTCTGACGAAGAAGCTGCCCTCAACCCTCTCCTCAAGGAATCCATTTCAAAAATGAAAGAATTGAGGAGTTGCGAGAATGTTCAGCCGTGCAATCGCACGCTACTCGAAAAAATCTCGGCCCCGCAAACAAAGGATCGAGCAGAAAGGATAAAGAAAAGGGAAAAACAGCCCTCGTAGCCAACACTCAACAGCAATCGAGTGGCCCTAGACCGATTGTTTGCCGAAACAACAAGCGGCAACCCCTCCATGAAAAGTTAAAATGTCCTTACTCGTTTCCTCAAGATAAAACAAGGAGACTGTTCGAGTTGGCAGTGGGCGACAGACTCATCAATCTACCGAGTCCAAAACGCCCGTTGCGGCCAGGCGATGTTAACGATCTCAATTATTGCCCTTACCACCAAACGGTAAGTCACCTGATCGAGGATTGCTACGTCTTCAAAAACTGGGTTGAAGACCAATACCAACAGGGCAAGTTCGTCATCTCCGAAAACTGGAAGGTGAGCCCGCCATAACCGCACGCTCCGAGAAAGATGGATACGCCGGGGGCATCATGCTCAGTCATAGAAAAAACCCCATAGACCGAAAAGTCAGTAAACTAGAGATTCGCCTCAAATACGATGACGACGGACCGAAACGTCCTTAAACTAATGACGGACCGAAACGTCCTTAAACTACTACCGCAGCATCCTTAGGCTGACGAGATGAAAAAAAAAGAAAAGAAAAAAAAAGAAAAAAAATAATAATAAAGAAAAAATAAAGACGGTATGTCCGTAAGCAAAAGTGGGCACGGATGAAAACCCGAAAGGGCTCCGTGAGTAAAAACAGCAGGGCTACCGGCGAGTGTTCGTGAAAACCTGAAAGGGCGCGACCTCGTTAAAAAAAAGACGGTATGTCCATAAGCGAAATGGGCACGAATGAAAACCCGAAAGGGCTCCGTGAGTAAAAACAGCAGGGCTACCGGCGAGTGTTTGTGAAAACCCGAAAGGGCGCAATCTCGTTGAAAGACACTTACAAGGTCCTCTCGACCTTGTAAGGAGAAACCACCCGCGTGAGATCCTTACGACTCACAAGGGAGCAACACACTTAGGGATCCTCACGATTCCTAAGGAGAAATTACACTTGCGAGATCCTCACGACTCGTAAGGAGAACTCTCTTATGGGACCCTCACGGCTCATAAGATTTGAAAGTCTTAAGTTACAAAGACCTGAACCTGTTCTTAAGCAACTCCCACAACCTTCAATATTGCCCTACAAGCGGCTCAATACTGACCCTTGTATACAATCCACGGGCGCGAATAAACATTTCCCTAACCAAGTCCCACCCGTGACTAGGGATATGTCCATACGGTGAACAACCCTTGTAAGTCCTCTCGACTTATAAGGAGAAACCACTCTTGTAAGATCCTTACGACTTATAAGAGAACACACGCTTAGGAATCCTCACGATCCCTAAGAAGAAAACGCACCTACGAGATCCTCACAACTCGTAGGGAGAAATACCTTTATGAGACCCTTACGGCTCATGAGGTCAAAAGCCTTAGTCGACAGGATCCTAACCCTGTTTACTAAGCCACCTTTGTTCGACACCGACAGAGGCAAATGATGATTCACTCCTGGCAATATTTCAGTTGTAGCGATGCTGATGCTGAGATTGGCACCAGATTCCAAGTTCCATACTCGCGATAAAAAAACAGCGAGCCATACGTGCATACGAAATAGCCGAAATGATGGGGCAACTTGTAATAAAAATCAGCAAGTAAAAAAATGTATGCATCCAAAATAGCCGAAATGATTAGGCAACTCGCAATAAAAAGCAGCGAGTAAAAATAAAACAAATAGCCGAAATGATTGGGCACCGCGAAAAACAGCCGAAATGATTGGGCAATCGCGATTTTCGCGATATAAAAAGCTGAAATGATAGAGCATCGCGGAAAGAAAAAAAAGAAGAATGAAATGAAAGAATGAAACTTTTTTCCCTACAGGTGAGATCACATCGATCGCTGTATACAATCCAGGGGTACAAACAAAGAGGGAACCATACCTTCCCAACAGGCTCCATCAGAAAGCGAAGCCAAATCTCGACGGTTCATAGACAACCTAGAGACAATCTCGACATTTGTCGCAATATCGCAGACACAATATCAACAAGCGAAGCAAAGGAAAATCCCTAGCTTCAGGATCTTGACATCGATATCGACAACTTAGAGATCACCAACGGCGTTTCTCCTCACTCCAACCAAATGCAGATGTGACGTCAAACACCGACCTCAGAGTCGCAACGAAACCATAGCAAAGTCCCTAGTTCCAAATCTTAACGGCAATATCTACAGCCTAAGAATCAGCAACGGCGTTCCTTTGCAGTCCAGCAGGATGCAGATGCAACGTCAACAAGAGACCCCATGGTCGAAACAATGCGGAGTGATGACAAAATCCCAACTCCACCTCGGCATTCGTCTCGTTACAGCAGACGCAATGTCAACAACGGCGTTCCTTCGCAGCCCAGCAGGATGCAGAAGCAACGTCAACAAAAAACCTCATGGTCAAAATAAAGCAGAGTGACGGAAAAATCACAGCTCCACAACGACATTCGTCTCGATACAGAGGTCGCAATGCCAGCAAATGAAGCAAAAGGCCAAATTCCTAGCTTCAGGGTCTTGACGGCAACTCATATAAAGCCTGAAAGACAATCGGAGATCATCTCGCACCAGCACGGAGTGGTCACCACCTCGACGATCGTCTCGATACAGCAGATGAAATGTCACCCCAGCGTTCTTCCTCCAACAGGATTCGGACGCGCCAAAGCAAATGAAGCAAAAGGCTAAATTCCTAGCTTCAGGGTCTTAACGGCAAGTCATATAAAGCCTGAAAGACATTCAAAGATCATCTCGCACCAGCGCGGGGTGGTCACCACCTCGACTGTCGTCTCGATACAGCAGATGAGATGTCACCCCAGCATTCTTCCCCCGGCAGGATTCGAACTAGCCAAAGCAAATGAAGCAAAAGGCCAAATTCCTAGCTTCAGGGTCTTGACGGCAAGTTATATAAAGCCTGAAAGACATTCGGAGATCATCTCGCACCAGCGCGGAGTGGTCACCACCTCGACTGTCGTCTCGATACAGCAGACGAGATGTCACCCCAGCGTTCTTCCCCCAGCAGGATTCGGACGCGCCAAAGCAAATGAAGCAAAAGGCTAAATTCCTAGCTTCAGGGTCTTGACGGCAAGTCATATAAAGCCTGAAAGACAATCGGAGATCATCTCGCACTAGCGCGGAGTGGTCACCACCTCGACGATCGTCTCGATACAGCAGATGAAATGTTACCCCAGCATTCTTCCCCCAGCAGGATTCGAACGCCCCAAAGCAAATGAAGCAAAATGCCAAATTCCTAGCTTCAGGGTCTTGACGGCAAGTCATATAAAGCCTGAAAGACAATCGGAGATCACCCCACATCAGCACGGAGTAGTTACCACCTCGACGTTCGTCTCGATACAGCAGACGCAACATCACCAAAAGGAGCCACGGCAAAATCCCTAGTTCCAAACCTCGACGGTTCACCAGCAACCTAGAGACAACCACGACATTCGTCTCGATACAGCTGACGCAATGCCGCCAAACGAAGCAAAGGCCAAATTCCTAGCTTCAGGGTCTTAACGGCAAGTCATATAAAACCTGAAAGACAATCGGAGATTATCTCGCACCAGTGCAGAGTGGTCACCACCTCGACGTTCGTCTCGACACAGCAGACGCAACATCACCAAAAGGAGTCACGGCAAAATCCCTGGTTCCAAACCTCGACGGTTCACCAGCAACCTAGAGACAACCGCGACATTCGTCTTGATACAGCAGACGCGATGCCAGCAAACGAAGCAAAGGCCAAATTCCTAGCTTCAGGGTCTTAACGGCAAGTCATATAAAGCCTGAAAGACTATCGGGGATCATCCCACACCAACGTGGAGTGGTTATGACTCATCGGGGCTCTCCAAAATGAGCCTAACCTCAAGTAAAAAGCGGCATAGCAAATTACTAGCGCCTGCTCTTCCGACGGTCAAACTGTCTAGGAGGATTGCTTGAAGACGTCTTGTCCAGCCCCCGAAGGGATCAGAGACACGGCAGTCGCAAGGCTACTCGAACAGCACGATTGCCTATCGAGGGATACATCAGCCAATGCGACGGTACGATGGGTAAAACCCTAGTACCACAGACCCTAACGGACCTCTGTCGTAAAGAGCAGAGGTTAACTGTGACGTTAGGATATTCTTGCGAGATCTGCTCGATCCGTTTCGACTCGTGAGGAAATTGATATCTTTTCGAGAACTTCTCGATTCGTCTCGACTCGTGAGATAAAGCCTTAGGCAATAGGGATAAAAACCTGTTTCCTAAGCACTGGGGCCCTGCAAGTTGGTCCAAAACGGACTCTTTCATACTATTTACGGACCTCATTCTCCAAAGTCGAATCTCGACAAGAAGGGAAACAACCACTTACGAGTCCTCTCGACTTGTAACCGGGAAAAATTCTCTTGTGAGATCCTTACGACTCTCAAGAGAAAATACACACTTAGAAGTCCTCACGACTCCTAAGGAGAAAATACACCTACGGGATCCTCTCGACTCGTAAGGAGAAAAGTCTTTATGAGACCCTCACAGCTCATAAAGTTGAAAAGTCTTAGGCGGCAGATCCTAACCCTGTCTCCTAAGCCATCACTGCCCTGCAAAGAGGTCAAGACGGACCATCTATGAGCCGCACTTGCCAAAACTACATGCCACTGAAATGGAGAAGTTACTCATGAGCGTATAAACTACTTCACGCCAGAGTAAGACATAAAGAAATAGAAGGGTGCGGCTCATGGAGTTGAGAGTTTGGAACTATATCTCTTAAGAGTCGAGATTTGAGTCAATGATAAATGACGACGCTTGTGTCCGCTCCTTATCTTCTCAGATCAAGATTCTGAAAGTTATATACCAACCTGAAACTGGTCATACGCTATGCATTACTCTGCACTACTTCACCCACGTATATACTTACGTGGGCAAAGTAGTGGGGGGCATTTGTTCCCGCCAAAAATTTCTGCGCAAAAGAGTCCAAGGTACCAAATGGAAGTGATACGCTTAAGGAAATGCGAACCAGTATCTTCCGGAACGTATTTTGATAAACTCTCGAAGGAGGAACAGCTAAATTCTGATGATATTGGAAGCATATCGAAAAACCCTTCGATTTGATATATTATGGGCTTCATAATTCATCCGGGATCAAAAGTTATGAGCAAATATGTTATGCACTGTTCCCTGATTAAAAATCAGGAATTACATCAATGAGGTATCACGTGCTCACGCGTGACCAATGGTCACGTGTTGACACGTGATAGTTAAAACAGAAATGAAATAACAAACGGCTGAAGGAAATACCTCAATGAGGTATCACGTGCTTACACGTGACCAATGGTTACGTGTTGACACGTGATGGTTAAAACAACAACATAAACAAGCGGCTGTTAAAAGAACCAATTTGGGGGTCACGTGCTCACACGTGACCAAGGGTCACGTGCCAGCACGTGACAGGCTTTGAAAGCCTTACAGTTTAATAGAATTAAAATTCTAAATTTCTCTAAAATCTTTCGAAATAGAATTAAAATTCTAAATTTCTCTAAATCTTTCTAAATGGAAAAAGATTATGGGGACCGCTGGATTAAAGATCCAAGGGTGGTTAAATATCAGCAATTTATGGAAAAATCTTAGACAAGGAAAGATTTCCCCTAAAATCTTACCGGAAATAACAAACATAATATCTTTGGATTTAAAATCCAACGGTGAATAAAATTCACTGAATGATCTAAAGGATTATATTAATGATGAAAACAAATCAAATCTTTCAATGAGAGATTTGCTAAACAAATTGATTCTTTTTCTCCTCCTATAAATAGGAGTCAAGAGAAGAGAAGAGGAGGAGAATTTGGAGAGAGAAAACTTTGGAGAGAATTTCTGGGATCTTCAAATTATAGAGAGAAAAGAAAGGAGAATTTAATTCTCAACAGAGAAAAACCCTATGTGAGAAAAGAAAGGGGATCAAAAATTCAAACAGAGAATTTAATTCTCAAAATCCAAGAGTTTAACTCTTATACAAAAAAGAACTTAGTTCTTCTTCTGGTTGAAGATCTGCACAGAGCACATCTCCCCATAAGTTGAGGATTTAATTCTTATCGGGTCGAGATCCTGCCATGCAGATCCTAAACTTAGAAGGGGAATTGAGTTTTGAGAATTTAATTCTCCTAAACCAAAACTAGGGTTTAACCCTAATCAAGAATTTAATTCTTTTACATATCTGGGAATTTAATTCTTTTAAAAAGAAATTAGGGTTTTACCCTAAATAAGAATTTAATTCTTAATCTTACAGAGAATTAAATTCTCAAAATAAAATGAAGAGACTTAAAAGATCTCCATGCATGCAAAAGACCAAGGTCACGTGTCCCCACGTGACCCCTGAAGAGATCCCCAGAAATGAGAAGGAGGAAAGCTTTGAGGCAATGCCTCACGTGCTCCCACGTGACCTACAAAACACAGAAAGAAAAAGCAAAGGAAATATGAGCTTTGGGCGCTCTCACGTGTCCCCACGTGACCCCTTAGCGAGTGCTTTAATGATCAGTGCATAAATCTCTATCACGTGTCAACACGTGATGCTCAAAAGATGAAGAAGTGTTTAACACTTAATTGCAGAACGAAGAAAAGGGATCTGGTCCCGCTTTTGGGCGCTCTCACGTGTCCACACGTGACCCCTCTTTCTTTAGTGTTTAACACTAATTTGGGGATTATATTTCCAGTGTTTAACACTGATCGTTTCTAGTGTTTAACACTAAATTGAAGATTATATTTCCAGTGTTTAACACTGATTGTCTTTTAGTGTTTAACACTAATTTGAGAGTTCTATCTCCAGTGTTTAACACTGTTGTTCTTTAGTGTTTAACACTACTTTTAGCCAAATTGGCTAATTTTCCAGAGGCAAAAGTCCCTCCTCCAAATGAATCTCAGAACTGAGAAAATCAAAGATGAAAATGTTTAGCATTGCTAAATAATGTTGGTTTGAACCCAGACAAATGTTTAATGGTCCAACAAGAGCCAATATTTCTAACTTAATTGGACTTAGCCCAAATTGGCCATAAGTCCTCAAATCATCTTGAACTGAGCACATCTGCTCTTTCAACCAACTCATTGGTTCAAGGGTACATCTCTGAACTCCTCTGATATTTGTCGTTGTAATCCTTCAACGTCTTCAGAGAGGTGATGGGTCCCGACAACCATACATTCAATGGACCCCCACGTCCCTAAACTGGAACTTGGACCACCATGTCCCTAAACTGGAGGTGGACCACTATGTCCCTAAACTGGCAATGGACCACCATGTCCCTAAACTGGAACAATAGAGCCCAAACGCTCTTTTGTTGGATCTAAACGATCCCGTTAAGTTGATCTTAGTCTCAAACCGGACTAACGTATCCTTAACAAACATTTAAGTTGATCTTAGCCTCAAATACGGCTAACGTATCCTTAAATCCTCAAACAGACTTTAGTCCCAAATTGGACTACAGGTCTCCCAACCAACTTTGGTTCAAGGGTACATCTCTGAACTCCTCTGATATCTGTCGTTGTAATCCTTCAACGTCGTCAGAGAGGTGACGGGTCCCGACGGCCATACATTCAATGGACTACTATGTCCCTAAACTAGAACAATAGAGCCCAAATGCTCTTTTGTCGGATCTAAATGATCCCGTTAAGTTGATCTTAGTCTCAAATTAGAATAACGTATCCTTAACAAACGTTTAAGTTGATCTTAGCCTCAAATAAGGCTAAAGTATCCTTAAACTAAACCCCCAAACCCGAATCTAAGAAAATACGGATTTGGACTAATCCACATCCTACGGGCGACGAAATAAATTAGTCTCCGTATACAATCCACGGGCAACCACAAACAAAACAAACACCCACTACACGAAGTGACCATCTGGAGAAGCAGAAAGTTGTTACCGCAATACGGTAGCGTAATTAACTGCAGGGGCTTGCGCCCGCAGGGAAGAGCGTCCCCACAATCAAAATCCCCTTAAGCGAGGGGGAATCTGACGAAGTCTGCTACATCGGACGCATCCATTTAAACCTTCGATACATGGTGCCATAAATCAACTTGGCATCTTCGGAGAGGTGGACGGATAGCACCAATTAGCATCTGCCCCGAATCTCAGGCAAGACGTCCATGTCTTGGCCACCGTTCGGAGGGGAACAAGGGGCTCGTGCTCTGGTGGTGTGGTCTAGACCTAGTACATATGCTCCAGTTTCCTCAATTTTTACCTGAACAACCCGAGTCTAAAGCAGATCACAAAAAGCCAAGAATTCACTTTAAAATGCTAAATTTTGCACTATTTGAAACCCTATGGTATTTTGGTGAAATCTGGGGTAAATCTTAGGTTAACTGGCCTTAAACACACTTAGTCAAGCTATATCATCAATAAAAACCATCACTTTGCCACATCTCACTCAAATTACCAGAACTAGCACTAAACCACGTGATAAACACTAACTTAAGCTTAAATAACCATATGTTAAGCAAGCAAGGAAATCAAGTTTAAAGATTATACCTCTAGAGATCCTAGGATGCAGGAGAAGAGAAGAAGAAGAAGAAGAAGAAGATGGTGTTGCTGCTGCTGGAGTGCTGCTGCTATTGCTCCTGCTACTGCTGAGCTGCTGCTGTTGCCTCTGTTGCAGCTGCTGCTGATGCTGCTGCTATTGTTGTTGTTTTTGCTACTGCTGCTGCTGCTGCTTCAATGCTGCTGCTGTTGTTGCTGTCTTGTGTGACAGAGTGGGAGGGAGAGAGATGTGTGAGAATGAGTGTGAGGGAAAAAAAATACAAGGGTTTTGAAAATAAAATGTGAGTCAACCCCTCACCCTCTCTCCTCATTAAATGCCAAGCATGGCACCATCCATCATGGCCTCTCTATCACCTATACTAGTCAACCCCTAGCACTAATTCATTTTAAAGACTAATAGCCTTAATTAAAAACAAATTAGCTTAACAAATGGATTAGTCCACCATGGTTATCTAAACATGGTTTAACCCTAGACTTAATCCTAGTTAACATGCACAAGTGTGTGCAGTCCAGATAAAATTCTAATAAAATATTCATAAAACCAGATAAATTATTTGAAAACCGTTTTGGAAAACTTTTTATTAAAAACCATATATTAACATATAATTAGCCCCTAAACACATCCTAAGGTGTTACATAATGGCCGGCCGGCCCGGATTTTATGGCATTGTGCTCGGTCCAAAACAGGTGGAAGTGGCTCGTATTTGGGGTGCAGTCTAGTGGTCACCTAAGTAGTCTTCTGCAGTTACTAAAATATTTTTAGAAGACTCTGAAAAAAAATGACAGAAACTAGAATATATCGGGTATTGTTTTGGAGTAGTTTCGGTTTTGATAGTTTAACATTGTCTAAACCAACTAGTATACGGTTAATGGGTTGGCTCTGATACCATGTAGGGCTATGGCAGCGCCCCGGCCATCAATCCGTGGCCAAACGCGGAACAAAAAAGCTTTAAAACCCAGCACTAACAGAACCCTAATTGACGGATCATACCATTAACCCTATACTTGTTATATGAAAAGAGTTTAAGAGATTATACCGATCGATCCATATCCTTCGGTCATCAATCTCTGTCCTTAACTCGTTGCGGCTACCTCGATCAAGTTCGCTCTCCGTTCTCCCTCGTCGAAGAGGATCCACATCAAGGATTAGTAATACGGACTCCCGCTTCAAAACCGAAGCAACTCGGGCATCCAGTTTGCTAACCTAGATGCCCAAGATGAAGTAGAGAGAGTGTATGATTACTTTGTCTCAAAACATCTATGGATTCTCAACTCATGAGAGGGTATGGATGGAGGTGAAGAAGAAGCCATGTGAAGTGAAAAGAGTGAGCTCAAGACTTGGCTTGTGAGCAAGTGGAGAAAGTTGTTTTCTTTTTGAATGAGTTGTGTGTTATTTTGATTGAGAGCAACTCAAGAATAAATCCCAGCACAAATAATATCAGCCCTCATTCACAAATATCTCACAACTCACTCCATGACTCACCATGTGAGTCACCAAGTGCATGCAAAATGAATAAATGCACACCCATGACTCACACTAATGTCATGCCACAATCAATGCCCAAGCCAAAATTTATGCTCACAATTTCCACCTCACAACAATATTAAACATTAAACTAAATGTTTAAATGAAAAAGGAAATGGCATCTTCAAAAGTAATCTTGTAACGGATTACAAGAATACCTCTCATCCGTATATACATACTTGCATCCGTATTCCGACTGAATACGAATACAACGAGACGAAAGTAATCCAACAATATAATACTAGGATCCGGTTTAAACCAAAGCCCACTAGTATTATCCGTCCGATCATTATCCGTGCACAAGTATACGAATATGATCGAACCCTGCCATAAAACCATACAGCCTCTACAAAGTTTCGCCCGAACCAGGGAAATCCTCTGTATGGGACTCTAAAGACTTGTCAATACGCTGGTAGTGGGTTTAACCATAAGCACGTCAGTGGCACTAGCTGTACGTAACGGCTACCCAGGTATTGAGCGAAAGGAAGGCCGACGAGCAAACTCATCCAGAAACCCTACTGAGCCTGACCGTGACAATATCCGTACAGTCCGGTCCATTCGTCTATGAGTATCGCATATCGAGTCTAGAGGGGTGGATAAAGTCAGACCTTTAATAACTTGACATTTAGTGTCAGTATGAAGCCTATCACCAACTAAGAAACTACTGATCCAAATCAGTAATTCTAATCTACCCCGGCCGAGGATTTCTGGTGATGGTCACCCGTGCACTCCGTGACATCAACCCCCAATATACCGGGAGAGACGAATCCCCTGACGATCTGCTCACTGCCTCCATGTGGCTCGCGAATGTACCCAATTAAAATCTGTTTGCATGACTCCTTTGATCCATGGGAGGGTAGTAATCAAAGCACAGTGGGAACTCACACGAGACAAATAACGATCTCAGGTCGATAGACTAACCTATACACATGTCACCAGGAAACTGCTATCTGACAATAGGTATAATACGAACTAGCATGTTCCCGGCGAGTCCGTCCGGTGTACTCATAACCCAATGAGCACCTGTATATATCTTAGGTGAACCAACTAACACCAATGGCTTATGAGACCGGCCACCGTCCCTTGTCGGGGTCTCGATCCGTATACACTAGTCTACTCTCGGAGTATCGATGCCCAGTCTCGAAACTCCCACGACTAGGGACACTTTAAGGATGTGCTTATAAACCACCTAACTCTCACGTATATGATCGCCATCATACTGCTGGTAGTCAAGCAAGAATCATATGGGCTCTATCAACATGTAATAGTGATATGTAATGTCACCTGAAGCATGTACACGATGATAAAGACAAACCAGATAGCATACTATCATCTTGAGTAAGACTGTTCTACCAGTATAAGTCCTCTCTCAATCATTGCAATCACGTGCCTGTGATCCAATAATTGACTTTAGGGCACTATAGCCAACAGAAGGAGTATCGAGACAGGGCATCGAAATTCCAGATTAGATTAGTGTGTATGTTTCTTGACCCTGTATAGGGCGATGGTTGATCCCATAACCATTGGTGTTTGACATCAAAGAATGTACACAAGTGCTCATTAGAGAATGGGTACACCGAACAAGACTCGCCGAGAACTCCTATATGGTATCATACCTATCGTCGGATAGCAGTTCTCAGGTGATACTTGTACAGGTTAGTCTATAGACCCAAGATCGTCATTGTGTCTTGTGTGGTTCCTACTGTGCTTTGAATTCCTCCCTACCACGGCTCAAAAGAGTTGTGCAAACAGATGGATTTGGATACAGTCCCGAGTCATATGGAGGCAGTGAGAGATAAGAGGGGTTTCGTCTCTCTCGGTATTGGGAGTTGATGTTGCACTATGCACGATTGGCTATAACAGCATGTCCCTGGCCAGGGCTGATGAGATTTACTGGTAAGTGTTATCAGTAGTTTCTCGAAAGGTTATAGGCCACACATCAGCATGACTTATCGAGTTAGTAGGGTCTGAGGATTGCACCCCCTAGACTCGATATGCGACATATCAAGACGAAGAGACCGGAATGTACGGTAAGTGTTGCTTATAGGCTCTATGGGAGTTGGACAAGTTTGCTTGTTGATCTTCTATTCATTCAATACCTGGGTAGCCATTACGTCTAGCTAGTACCGCTAACGACTTGTGGGTATTTGATGTGATCATAACCTACTGTTGGCGTATTGACGAGTCTTTAGAGTCCCACATAGAGGTTTTCTAGCTCAAACGAAACAAAGTAGGGCACGTATGGAGATATGTGCGGTAGCTTGATTGAATGCGAGTATATGATATCGTATTCTAATCTAGCGATATTTGATATCAGCTAGGTTATATATGATATAATCGGATAATTGAATCAAGTGTTGATTTAATGTTTTGATATACATATATATGATATTGGTCGGTTATATATGATATAACCGGATTATTGAATCAAGTGTTGATTTAATAATTTGATATATATATATATATATATGTATGTATGTATATGTATATGTATTTGTATCATGGTTGATGATACATATAATTAGGATGTATAAGAATCACACAAGAGTAAAAGATAATTAGGATGATTTATATTTTAAGAAAAAGAAAAAAAAAAGGAGAATGAGTCATGGCATTGGATGCTTGGAGAAGTATTGAGAAGTCATGACTCATCTTCAATTTTTGTTTTACTCTTAGATATTTTCATCATCCTTATCTTATCTCAAAAACTCTATATGGTACACACTAATTCCAAGTTCATCTCCTTCTTCAACTCCTCTTTAGAATTTTCTTGAGTTGAGAAAAAGAAAAGAGAAAAATATTTTTAGTGAGCAAGTCTCTTATTTTATCAACCTACACTAATCTAGCCCATTGTTTAGGTTGTTAACTTCACTAATACCTTGATTAGTGAAGTGTGAGCTTGAGTGAGAGAGACTTCAAGATGGATTATCTTCGGCAACGAAGACAATAAGAAAGCTCGATTCTTTCATCAAGTGGAGTCAAAGAAGAGTTCTAAGGACTACTATTAGATTTAGAAGTAAAGGACTAGACTACAAAACTTGTAGACTCTCTTCACTTAGTTTAGAACCTTACTTGCTTACTTTAAAACCCTAAATCTCTAGTTCGATTCTTATTTAGTATACCTAGACCTCTAGATTTTTTAAATTGTATATTTTATGCTCATATAAAACTAGTAGAGGTGCTAAGACATATATTCAAGGTATCAGAGCCAAGCTAGAGATTTAGGCGAAATCTAGATGAAGTTAAAGTGTTTGATCGAAGTTTTAAACACGTTTTTTTGGCTAGTTTCTGTCCATATTTCAAAAGTTGATATTTTCACAATTAAAAATATTCAGAAATTCATGCAGGTACAATTATGGGGGCCCAAGAAAAATGAGAACCTAATTCCTCTAAGTGGCCGCAGAACCGCCGCCTAGACCAAGTCTTGGTCGCAGTTCCGCCGCCGACTTGATGAGTTAGAGGCTCATTCTTCCTCTGCAGCTTCATGTTGTCATTTTTGGTTTTCTGGAAATTTTTAATGAGACTCAAGTGGTTGAGGTCTCTGTGAATTGGTGGTGTTTGAAATATCGATTGAAATATTTAACATCGTCTATATTGTTTTGGATATGTGATACAATTTTTGGAATCCATATTGATTAGTTTTGCAAAAACTAGTTAACGAAATGTAAATCTTGCATTTTAGTCTAAAATGATGGATTACCACGGAATTTGGATTTGGATCGAAACTCCGTCGCAATCTCATATCATACGCTAATACTCGCCGGGAGACACTAATAGACAGCCACACCCCATAGCCCCGACCAAGTGACTATAGGAGAACCCCATGGCCAAAAGCATCCACTCGGATGCTCGCGGCCATGGTGTTCCGCCTAAGTGCACTTCGTTTACGGCCTTAGGGGTGCGGCCATCTACTAAAGTTCCCGACGAGCATTCGATCATTTAATCGGGAATCTTGTTTAATTACCCGACTTAATTTTTGAAAAGTGTTTTCAATTCGAGACTTAGATGCAAGGTTTATAGGGTTAGGCATGAAATTCGGAATATGTGATAATCCGGGTTTATGATGTCTAAAGATGATGCGGATTCTAATTATTGTAGTTTTCATTTCTTTTCTGCGACCGTAAGTGTAATATGTGACAGTATCCCCGATCTCGTTGCTATACAACAATGACATTAGGGATACACATATTTACTTACGTTGATGATATGTGATGTTATTGTGTTGCTATCGATATGTTATATTGGATTGTCGTGATTGAATAGCCGGGGTTTTTACGTGAAATGAGTGTTTTTCAATTTTCATTCATGTAAATATTTGTATGTAATATTCTTTTATTGGGACATTTCCGGGTTGAGGTTGTTGTCTCCATTTGATATATATTATTTACTTTTCCATATTAGGATAGACCCAAGACCGGAAGCACAAGTAATCGGGTTCTAGAGTCCAGTGGGAGGCCATCTCGACGTGTCTAGACCGGTTGCCTAACTCTAGAATTGGTAGGGTTGCTTGCCGCTCTCGTAGGGGTCTAGGGGTGTGGGCTTGGTTATTCATCACGACCGTGGAATCTGTTTTTTCGTTATTGTTGGGGTTCCTAGCGCCCTGCCGTCGATCGCGGACGTTGCGGAACGAAAAAATTTGGGGTTTAAAAAACTTGGCGCTAGAAACAACTACCTAGAATCGAAACCAAACATGAAACTAGCAAGCTAAAAGAGGTTCTAGCTACTATGATAAAATGTTTTACCAAAAGATCCGTGTCCTTCGATCTTATACTATCTTCCTTAGCTCCTTGTGGTCGCCTTGATCGAGCTCGACCGCCGGTCTTCCTCCGTCGAAGATGATTAACCCGAGAGATGTGGTTCATGGCTCTAGCTCCACACTAAAAATCCAGTGAAGCAACTAGGGACTCTAGGTTGCTAATCTAGAATGTCTAGAGATATAGTGAGTTGTTCTAAGTGTATATCTATCTCTCATCCACCCTTGATTCTCAACTCATAAGATGGTAGGGTAGAAGATCAAGAGGAAGGAGGAGGAGCTCAAGAAAGGCTAGTGAAGAGAGATGAGCAAAAAATGGTGAGAATGTTTTTTTATCAAAAACAACCATCAAAGTGATCATCCAGTATCCAGATGAGAGTATGATATGAAGCATGGTTTTGTAAAAACCATTTTCAAATAAAATATTGCAACCATACTTAAATAGTTTGCACAAATGAATTTTCAATGCAAGTAGGATCCGGATGGACTTAAGCATAGCCACTGGAGAAAAGGTTTCATCGTAATCCACACCTGGTCGTTGACGAAAACATTTTGCAACAAGTCTAGTTTTGAAAGTCTTAATTTTTCCATCTACACCAAGTTTCTTCTTAAAGATCCATTTGCTCCCAATGGGTTTTACCCCTTCAGGAGCAACTTCCAAAGTCCATACTTTGTTCGTGTACATGGATTCCATCTCAGATCTCATTGCATCCAGCCATTTCATAGAGTCCCCACTCGTGATGGCCTGCTCGAAGCTAGTTTGGTCATCATCTTCCATGATACAATCCTCGCTCCCACCATCAATGAGAAAACCGTAGTATCTCTCAGGTGGATGAGAAACCCTACTATATCGACAGAGAGGCTGAGGTTCGTTGGGAACTACTGAAACCTCTGGTTCTACCAAATCTTCTGTCACAGTTTGTATAGCTGGAACTTCTTCTAGTTCTACCTCCTTTCCACTAATTTCTTTTTCAAGAAATTCCTTTTCTAAAAAGGTAGCATGTCGAGAAACAAACACCTTTTGTTTCTTAGGGTGGTAGAAGATATTTCCTCGCGAATGCTTGGGATATCCTATAAACTTACTCAGAAAATACCTTGCCTTGAACTTGTCCGGATTTTGCTTTTTAACATAGGCCGGGCAACCCCATATCTTAACAAAATTAAGACACGGTCTCTTTCCCTCCCATATCTCATATGGACAGGTATGCACCGATTTGGTTGGAACTCTATTCAATAGGTATGCTGCTGTCTCAAACGCATAACCCCAAAAGGAAATAGGTAACTCAGCGGTGCTCATTATAGAGCGCACCATATCCAATAGGGTGAGATTCCTCTGTTCTGATACACCGTTGTACTGTGGTGTATACGGAGGAGTAAGCTGAGAGAGAATCCTATTCTCTTTTAAATAGTCCAGTAACTCATTACTCAAGTATTCTCCTCCTCGATCTGATCGAAGGATTTTAATACTTTTACCCGTTTGGTTCTTGTAACATTTTAAAAATAATTAAATAAATAATTAAATGAATAAAAGTGTTTAAGTGAATTTTAGGATTTTCGGTAAAGTAAAATGTATTTTTCGTAAAACCAAACCGTGATTGTTTTTCACTATATATTTAAAAATATCTATTTTAATTATGAAATTACTACTAAATAGTGTTTATTTAGCCACTTATAAATTTTTGGTTTAATAAAATATTTTTCCTAAATTAATTATTTTAAATATTAACATAAGCTTTATTTTTACACTAAATTAGTGTAAATTACAAATTTAAATGGTTTTAATTTGTAAAAATGAACCATGGCATATTAGAATTTAGTGTGTATCATGCAAAATTTATTTGCAAATTTTTCCTTGTTTCTAGATCTTTCTTGAGTTATTTTAGAAAAGAATTAAAAGAAAATGAATAAAGCATGAAAAGACATTAAGATGATGACATTTTGGAGAAGTTTCTACACCATTTCTCATGGGTTTCTCCCTCTTCCCCTTATTGTGGCCGGCCTCCCCATCACCATGGCTGCCCCCCCCCATTTTCCACCTCATTTTTATTCAAAAATCATCAAAAATACTACAAAAATCCAATTTAAATTCCACAAAAACCTAATTATTTCATACCCTTTATTCTCTACTCTTCTCTACTTGGATTTTGGAGTGGGAAAGCATGTATTTTTGAGGCTCATTTTCAAGTTTGGACATGAGGTTGTGGAGGTATAAATCCTTCTCTTTTGTTTTATTTCTATTAGATATTTCTTTTAAAGCATAATTAGATTAATTAGATTAATTCTTGTTGCAAATTCTAAAATTCAAGTTAGGGTTTAAAAATTCAAGAGGTGGTTTTTGTTAATTAATTAGGGTTATAATAGCTAGTTTAACATCTTTTAGAGTGGAAAATTCTTGCATGGTGGTGGTATAATAAATTGTTGATCGAAATTGTTTAATTTAAACTATTTAGCTAACTAGATTTTTTCTAAAATGTGTTGTGGGTAAAATAAAATTCTTATTAAGGGTGTTATCATTAGATGGTAATTTTAGTGAGAATATTAGCATATTAATTGAATGAAAAACTTAGTTTGATCACTAGATTATTTTGATAATTGGAAAAATAGTAATAAAATGCTATTATTTTGTAAACTAGATTTTAGGAATTTCTAAATAAATGTGATTAAAAATATAATTATAGTTTCATTACATCATTATCATCATAAATTGTGGTTTAAGTGATTAATTTATGCAAAATCATGTTTTGAGGTGGAATTGTGGTATTTTACTTGGAAAATGTTAAAATTGTTAAAAGTTGTAAACTAGAAATTTCAAATAAATGCAAAATTGTGTAATAAAAATATAGTAATGGTTTGTATAGTCTAGTAATGCTATTTAATGAGTTTTATGACCATTGGTTTCATTTAAATGTCAAGTTTCGATGAAAAACGGTAAATTGGCATTTTCGGGTTTTTCAAAAACGGACGATTTGATCGATTTTAGTGTTTCGATGAATTTGATCATGTTTTACAATATAAGTAATGTGTTTTAAAACTACAAGTTGTTTGATGATGTTATCTCGATCCATCGGAGTTTGTATGCCGATATCGAGCGGTATTTGGTTCTTTTGCGTGGACGGGACATAGGTTTTAACCTGTGCTTGCTCTTCGTATCGTTTGACTTTTGTATGTGATTCGGTTTACGATGCTATTTATATGTTTGCGTCTAGGTACCCTCACGTGGACTGCGGGCGATGAAGAGGAGGATGGCGACACTGTCTTCGGCAGACATGGACCAGGTGAGTAGATGCATATCTACGGGGGGAAGTCGGGTGGATGGCGTTTAGCACCCCCGCAACATAGAATAGGAATAGTACTTATTGACATTAGGAAACCAGACGTGACCCTAGTAGGACCCTAGTATTGACCCTAGGCTGGACTAGACCGATTTAGGAAAACTATATCAGAGGATGAGTACCTTGGAAGAGGTTCGTAGGTTTCAGATAGAAACACACCCGCGCACACACTGAAAATCGACATGGGGTACGTGTATATGTATATATATAGAACTAGGTATAGGTATATACATATATATACAACACATATAGGTGATTCAGTGATGTGATATGATATCCGAGGTATGATGAAATAGTATAACTGGGCTTGATGCCGTAATTTTTGACTATACAGTCGTAATAAAGTATTAGCGGATCATTAGGGAATGAGATAATGAACTTGAATATATAAATTACAAAGAGTGGTGGTGATATTGATGTACATGGGACGCTAGAATAGTACTCGGACTGTAACTTGTGACTGATTACGATATGATATATGTATAACTTGATTTCGACATTATATTAGTGTGACCTGATGCCGATATCATATGAGTATGACTTAATCACAATATGATACATATGACATTATACGAATGAGGAGACACCTAGGAGATACTTGACCGTACCCCGACATTGGGATGCCGTACGATGGATTTTACCGTACGAGGCTTAGATTTGATGATTGATCCGCACTCTTGATTCGAGGAAGCCGTACTACGTACGTGACGCTGTTGAGGCGGGATCGCCGACTATTAGAGATATTGATTTAGACCTTAGGTAGACTCTTATTTCTATTGACTAGTTCTTAGGTTTAGTTTTCCTTAGGAGGTTAGATGGACACTAGGTTAGGTTCGAGTCATATAGTGGTAGTAGTATTAGTATATTAAATGAGTAGGTAATATACATTCGTCTTTACTTTCACACTGTAATCATAATGTTGCATGTTCATACATATGTTGCTATAAATAGTATAAACCTTACCTATTAGGACACCAGCACCATTACCGATGATGCGCATATTCCACGCACACTTATTTGCCGGCTCACACACATCATCATCGGTAATTGCTATGTCACGTACACTTTAGATCATATTATCTTTTATTGATAGAATCAGTTAACAACTAAACCGATGTAGTATTGTGATCACTCTCTGATGTTAAGTATAAGACATGACATTCATTACTTAGACATTCATGCATTCATATTTTCGTGTTATCATGCAGTATTATGGGCATATGCCGACACTTATCATATAGTACTCATGATTTTGAGATTTGGATTTCTATGAGATTTCTGGATTTTTGGGGAAAACCGCAAAAATATATAAAAACTTCTCTCTCTCCCCTCTTCTTTTTTTTTAAAATAAGATGCGGTTTTCTCGTGATGTATGTGTCGTCCACCATGAGTATTTCATGTTTTCTGATGGATTTCGAGACCCGATTCGAGGAGTGGATGAACCGTCTCGGGTACATGGTGGGCCCGGTATGGTACCCCGGGGCAAGAAGATCGAGTTGTAGACGATGAGCCTGGCAGGGGAAGGCTACCTACCGGTGATGTCTGGCGCGGCGGATATCCGGAGGATACCGACCGTTGTCGTGGGATTTGATGATATGGGCCGATCCGGACTGACGGAGGCCGACATATTGATACTTGAGGTTACATGTGTTGTGTCGATGCTTGACACGGATTTCCATGGATTTCATTGTTGAGATTTCAGATGCTTATACACACTTTACTATGATAACGGCTAAAGGTTCTCATACATATATATCTGGATTTCAGGATTTGTGACTTTACATTCATGGTGCATGCATTTCATTTCATATGACTTAGTACTATATGAGGCACTGACACGACACGGAGTATTTGCACTTACACGTAGTATTACCCTGCTATTACTAGATATTTGGGATATAGTAGTGTATTATTATGACCTAGGATAGCGTCGTGCATTCGATTTCTTTTCGTAGATGTCTTCTACTCACGAGTTGGCAACTCACCCCCGTTGTGCCAAATTCTTTACAGGTTCGATGTACAGGTTTCCCGTGGCAGCTTGATTGGCACATCTTTTCTTCAGGGCGATTGGCGCGGTAGGTTGGTTCACTTGTATCCGAACCACCATTGTACTTTTATTCATTCATTTGTATCTAGTAAGCTCCATCAACCATATTTATATTAATTGATAAGTTATTGGACCAGTCTTTTACTTCGACCTTAGAGTCGCGCCTGTATTATTCTGATCTGGTGGTTTTGCTTTCTTTTGAGTTTTGAGCCTCGCCCTCTGGCGTTGTATATTATTGTGCTTGTTGTGGTTGTTTCCGCCTGTTGGCGTTGATGCTAGCACCCGTTTAGGGATGCTTTTTATTGTTTATTCATATTATACTTGTTGTACCCGTTTGGGGGCCAGTTTTTACAGAGGAGACTTTGCCGAAATTTTTGGTAAAATTTGCTGATGTTTTTTTTTTTTTACTTGTTTTCTTTTCTTTTCTTCTTTTTCTTCTTTTATGGTTTAGATCTCTGGGCTTCGGCTTACTTAGGTCACGTGGCGCATCTGGATGCTTCGTAATCTAAGTGCCGGTCACGTTCCGTACTTTCGGGTCGTGACAGTTCTCTACTTCGTGCTTATATTCTCTGAATTTCTCAAAAGTTTCAGATTTGTGTTTCAACAGGAACACATGTCCGTATCTTGAGAGATCGTCAGTGAATGTAATGAAGTATGATAAACCATCGCTGGCATGTACAGACATGGGACCGCATACATCACTATGTATCAGTCCCAAGAGTTCCGTAACTCTTTCTCCATGTCCATTAAACAGAGTTTTGGTCATCTTGCCTTTGAGACATGACTGGCAAGTGTCTTCAGATGAAAATTTGAACGGATTCAAATATCCGTCCTTATGTAACTTAGCGAGTCGTGTCGCATTGAAATGACCTAGTCTACAATGCCACAAGAAGGATTCGTTCATTTCTGAACTCTTCCTCTTGTGTGTGTTTTGTACGTTAAGAACTGTGTTTTGATTTAGAATGTATATGCCATTATTTAACGAGCCTGATCCAATCAACTTTTGATTCAGGAAGATGTTCATAACATCATCTTGTATTACAAAATTATATCCTTCTTTACTTAATAAAGAAACTGATATAAGATTGCATATCAGGTTCGGTATGTAATAGAATTCGTTCAGAATCAATGTATTACCATTTGGTAATACAAGATGATATTCACCAACAGCTTTGGCTGCAACATTTGCACCATTCCCTACTCTTACGGAATGGTCACCCATTCCCAGTTCTCTACCTTTTCTTAGCCCATGTAACATATTGCATATGTAGGATCCTGATCCAGTATCTAATGCCCAGGATGTAGAGTGTACTGAGAAACAGTTCTCGGTAACAAACACACCCGAAGAAGATGCATCAACATGCTTATTCTCCTTTTGGGCGGCGTGGGATGTAGGGATTTCTTTAGCACCACAACTAGGGTTTGGTAGCATCACACATGCCATATTAAAAAATTAGATGGTGCTAATGAAACTAACCTAAGGATCGCACTAGAAAAGCTAGGGTAACAAAACTTTAACACAATCCATAAGTAGTAAAAGCTAGGTTTAGAGAATACAACCTTTGTAGCTCCCTACGCTAGACTCCTTGGCCATTTAAGGGTTGAAAGAAGCTTGCTTGAGATCCTCCAAGTCCACGACGATCCACCCGGAATCCTTTTTGTCCAAGCTCAAGGCTTCACTTGATCAAGAGAAGAAGTAGAAGACAACACTCTAAACTAATGGGCAAGAGTAGTGTAGAATGGTGATGTGGTTTGTTTTCTCACTTCAAAACCCTAACTTCATCACTTTTTTATTCATTATCAAAACCTAGAGAGCAAGAGAGTGAGGAAGAAGAAGATAGCAAATGAAGAGCTCAAGAGATAATGATAAAGATGAGGATAAAAATGAGAATAGAAAATATATATATTTTCTTCTTCTCACCTTTAACCCAAGTTAATAAATATCTAGATATTTATCTTTAGATCAAAAATGGCCATGGAAAACAACTCATGGTTAACACAAAAGTTAGTGGGGGGGAATATAATAATCAACCATGAGTAATTATCCAATTCCATTTTTCTCAAAAATAAATATCAAAATATTTACTAGCATGTGAGTCTTATATTGCCACCATCTAATGTATCAACAACCATGATACAAATGAGTATGCATGTATGTATGCATGCACATCCAAATGTGCATCAATGTAAACATATGCATACATGCATGCATACACCAACATATGCATCCAAGTACTCCGTGCAGTTGCGCTTCCAGTGTCCTATTTTGTGGCAGTGATAACATTCCCCTTTCCCCGATTCCCCAGCCTTGGACTTGTCTTTCCCCTTAGCCTTTTTGACTCCACCCTTAGGTTTGGTGGGTTTCTTCTTCATATTTCCCTTGGCCTTAGCCTTCGGGCGAGAGGAGGAAGATAGCCCAACACTCAAAACGGGAGTCTTCACTGACTTCAGCGTGCTCTCTGCACTCCTTAACATATTAAGGAGTTCAGGTAATTCCTTCTCCATGTTGTGCATGTTGAAGTTAACTATAAATTGAGCAAAGGTGGAGGGGGGAGACTGCAGAATAATATCAGTATATTGCTCATTGTCCATTGTCCATCCGAGGTCCTCAAGTTCTTCTATGAGAGTTATCATCTTCAGAACATGGTCTCCTACTAGTGTGCCAGGGGCCATTCGCATCTGAAACAGCTTTCTGGATGCTTCGTATCGTAAAACACGAGATTGCTCTCCATACAACTCCTTTGTATGGAGAAATATGGCTTGGACGTCCATATTCTCATGCTGCTTCTGATGTGTGTTATCCATCGATACAAGCGCGAGGTATTTGGCCGTGGCACAGTCAGCGTCCCATGTCTTGCGGACTTCAATATCCGTAACTGAGGATTTAGGACCTGGGACGGGCGGGGCTGGAGCCGTAAGGACATATGATACCTTATCATAAATCAAGGCAATGTTAAGGTTCCTCAGCCAGTCTTTATAATTGGTCTCATTCAGTTTATTTTTATCTAGTAGAAGCTTGAGTCATGTCATTAGTATCTGCCATTAAGAGAGAGAAAAGAATACACTCAGCGAAAGCTCTTGCAAAGATCGGATTGGTTATTATCTTATCTAATCGATATCTCCCACTGTTTTAATCAAGTTTTTCTTTCAAACCTTAAAAAGAAAACTATCCAGGATTAATTACAGTCTACAACTTCGCTAACCGTTCAGCAATGCCAGTGTCGGTACTTGAGGGAGGTTCCTCATGCTTTCGCACGGACCTAATTAATATAAACTTCGTCTTCCCGGAGGCGTAGCCTCGTTAACACCTTTCTAGACACCTAATGAGTTAGCTAATTGTAAACTGCAAAACTGTCCTGGGAGCAACTATTGCCCACAGTGGGATCGGGACCCAACCATCATATGGAAGGTATGCAATCTCATTGCAAATTTCAACTATTGAAATTCTCGATGTGGTTTTTACCCCTAGCACTCATGACCTTGGCTAAGGTCAACAAATCATAAGCACTAGTCAAGTTCAACCCGTCATTTTATGATTAATTAGACCCGTTCATATGACCCTTGGCTAAGGTCAACAAAGTCACATGCCCGTCCCAATTAATCTACATCATATGCATTGTAGGAAGATATCACTTAGCTACCGTATACTACGCCTTGGCTAAGGTCAACAAACGTAGCACGAATACTAAGTACTCTACTTCCTAAAATGACGGAGGGTTGCGGATGGTTTTTAAGAAAACCTTTAACATTTTGAACTTGATATCGTCGTAGAATCAAATGGTTTTCAAAAGGAGTGGCTTAAGCTCCGCTGTTTTGAAATGTAGCTTTTTCGTAAAAGCCGAGTGGTTTTCAAATCTGATTCTACGACATCTTTTAGGTTTATTTTCTTTACATTAATCATATTAATGTAGTCCCATCATTTAAGTCCTTAAGCCAATCACAGAAAAGAAACGAAAATACAACGTACGCTTATGCCATCCGCATTCGCCGCAATGTTCCATTATGCACCGTTAGGTTACTTAACTAACGGCATACCGGGACGGAACTAGCGTGGGTGTAAAGCATAAGCAACGTCTATTATATATCTCATATATAATATAGCATTCGTCTCAGATATATTAAGCGATCACATCACAGATTATAGGCAGCAGAAACACAGATATGATAATATAGGATATATTAGGACGTCCGTATTTAGTATTTACCCAACAATAGAAAATACGGATTCCACGGTCGTGATGAGTAGCCAATCCCACACCCTAGACCCCTACGAGAGCGGCAAGTGACCCTACCAATTCTAAAGTTAGGAGACACGGTCCCGACTCCTCAAGATGGTCTCCCACTGGACTCTAGAACCCGGTCACTTGTGCTCTCCACCTTGGGTCTATCCTAATGCAGAAAAGTAAATAATATACAACAATGGTGACATCATCCTCAACCCGGAAGTGCCCTAAATAAAAGAATATTACAAATAAATTTTACATGAATGAAAAGTAAAACTCTTATCTCACATAAGAAAAACCGGCTATTCAATCACGACAATCTTATACATCACAACACAACAACACATAACATCACATGTCATCAACGTAAGTAAGTATGCGTACCCCAATTGCCGTTGACATATAGCAACGAAACCGGCGATACGCATACTACGCTTACGGTCGCAGAAACAAGTATCAGATACTACTAGGCGATGTTAAACCCTTCGATCGAATTAACGAACACCCATATTCCCCAGCAAGCTCAACACTTGAGCACCGTTAAACAATACCCAAAATCTATGCCACAGTATTTAATGGACCAACCGTAGAAGGGCAGACCCAAACCTCATTTGTGGCGCCACTAACTACGATAAAACCTAAGGTTTAGTTTTACTTTGGTGGTCACATCTCGAGTTAGGGTTACATTCTTCTAGAGAGTCAATAGGAATACCTGCATTATATATCAAGTACGTTCAACCTGGAAAATACCAGTGTTTGATAATTCGTTCAACCTGTTTAACGTCGCCAAAGTTACCATTACAATGCTATAAAATACGAATACGAAATACTCCGCAAAGAGCCCATTTCCAAACTAACATCACATACAAATTTGGACTTCAAAACAATACCAGAAACCCCAAATTATGATGTACAGAGCACTGGTGAAAAATGAGGAGGAGGGGAGCAGAAAAGGTCGGCGTCGCCGGATTTTCTGGCCTCGTCACCGGCCTGGAACCGAGCACCCCCCTCGTTTTCCACCTGTGTCTTGTATCATCCTAAATGCCACTCTGCAGTTGCTAAAATAATTTTTAGACCACTTTTCAAAAAATTTACAGAGAGCATTTCATGGGTTTTGTCGGGACCCGGTTCTTGCTCACGGAGAAAAGTGCCACACGGAACAAAGTGCCACGCCAAGTGTCGTGTTAAGTGGGCGGGGGCCACCTCTTGAGTCCGTGGGACCCACTGTAGAACAATGGTGACTCTTCGGAATACATTCCGAAAGGGGGCAGATCTGTACTATAAATGAAATGATACCACTCTTCAATACAGAGGCGCCTTTTAAGTGAACCGGCACTACAGGAGCTTAAGAACTCCGTAGTTAAGCGTGCTCGAGCCAAGGAAGTTCTGGGATGGGTGACCTCCTGGGAAGTGGCCCATGGTCGGGTCCGATTCGCTCCAAAGGACAAAACCATGCGATTTCGGCCAGAGCGGACAATACTCTCTGTATTGGGGTTGGGGCGTGACAGAATGGTATCAGAGCTGGTCCCTCAATAGTAGGTCTGTGGTTCGAGGACGAACCATTGTTCAAAGGTGGGGAGAATGTCGGGACCCGGTTCTTGCTCACGGAGCAAAATGCCACACGGAACAAAGTGCCACGCCAAGTGTCGTGTTAAGTGGGCGGGGGCCACCTCTTGAGTCTGTGGGACCCACTGTAGAACAATGGTGACTTTCGGAATACATTCCGAAAGGGGGCAGATCTGTACTATAAATGAAATGATACCACTCTTCAATACAGAGACGCCTTTTAAGTGAACCGGCACTACAGGAGCTTAAGAACTCCGTAGTTAAGCGTGCTCGAGCCAGGGAAGTTCTGGGATGGGTGACCTCCTGGGAAGTGGCCCCTGGTCGGGTCCGATTCGCTCCGAAGGACAAAACCGTGCGATTTCGGCCAGAGCGGACAATACTCTCTGTATTGGGGTTGGGGTGTGACAGGTTTTCTAAAATCGTATTTTTGTGGGGGGGTTTTCATTTTCGTATTGTCGTAATATCGTCTAGGCTTCTAGCCTGGCCCTGATAACATGTAGGGATTTCCTTAGCACCACAACTAGGGTTTGGTAGCATCACACATGCCATATTAAAAAATTAGACGGTGCTAATGAAACTAACCTAAGGATCACACTAGAAAAGCTAGGATAACAAAACTTTAACACAATCCACAAGTGGTAAAAGCTAGGTTTAGATAATACAACCTTTGTAGCTCCCTACGCTAGACTCCTTGGCCACTTGAGGGTTGAAAGAAGCTTGCTTGAGATCCTCCAAGTCCACGACGATCCACCCGGAGTCCTTTTTGTCCAAGCTCAAGGCTTCACTTGATCAAGAGAAGAAGTAGAAGCCAACACTCTAAACTAATGGGCAAGAGTAGTGTAGAATGGTGATGTGGTTTGTTTTCTCACTTCAAAACCCTAACTTGATCACTCTTTCGTTCACTATCAAAACCTAGAGAGCAAGAGAGTGAGGAAAAAGAAGATGGCAAATGAAGAGCTCAAGAGATAATGATAAAGATGAGGATAAAAATGAGAATAGAATATATATATATTTTCTTCTTCTCACCTTTAACCCAAGTTAATAAATATCTAGATATTTATCTTTGGATCAAAAATGGCCATGGAAAATAACTCATGGTTAACACAAAGGTTAGTGGGGGAAATATAATAATCAACCATGAGTAATTATCCAATTCCATTTATCTCAAAAATAAATATCAAAATATTTACTAGCATGTGAGTCTTATATTGCCACCATCTAATATATCAACAACCATGATACAAATGAGTATGCATGTATGTGTGCATGCACATCCAAATGTGCATCAATGTAAACATGTGCATACATGCATGCATACACCAAAAGACAAAAGGGTTTAAAGTGAAAATGCAAATGGTCAATGTTAAATCAACACTTGATTTAGCAAACCGGTCATATCTCATACGACCCGACCAATAGCAAACGGCCCGATTAATATACGGTATCACAAACGCGCATTTAATCGGGTC